>OZ018396.1:54035745-54763921 GCA_963969525.1 Ontholestes murinus
CTCCTTCCCTCTTCCTTCCCCTTTCACGTCCCAATCTAGTCAGAATCTTTACTCTTGCCCCATCCCCTCTCATCCATTCTTTCACACTTCTACATGCATCTACCTAACTCTCCATTACTCCCTTACATTCCGTTGCCAGATGACTCCACGTATCCTTTCTTTCCTCACACAGCACGCATTTGCCTTATCCCTCGCCCTCGCCAAGGTCACTCTTTCTTCCCTTCCGAAGCGGTTATCCAGCTAGTACCTTTGCCTCCTCCCATGTACCTGCCTATTCTTCATTGTACGCACTCTTCTCCATACACCCTTGTCTCTCCTGCCTCTCCACCTCTTTCGCCTTTTCATGCACCCATTCCGCCACATTTACCCCATGATCCGGCCACTCCTTCACGATCCCCTCTGACAGATCCACCCTCTCATACATTCTCAATCTTTCCACTCTCCATCCACCCATGCATCCCTTCCATCACCAATCTCCCCTCGTCTAATCCCCCCAGTTTCGCTACATACGCGGCTACTCTCCTTATGGTTTCATCTGCTTCAGGAAACACCGCTGCTCTCTTTCCTTCCTTTCATACCTCCTGGGCCCCCATACATCAAAATAGGTCTCACGCACGCTTCCCAAAGATCACATGAAACTCTCACATTGCCATCCATCCACAATCCCCATCTTTCCCTCACCAACCCCACGCTTTCCTCGCCTTTCCTTGTAGCCACTTAACATGCTTCTCGCAGCTTCCCGGGCTCTTAAGCATAACCCCCAAATATTATAACGCTTTACACCCTCTCGATCACCTCTCCCTTTCATTCCAGCTCTTTTATTCTTCCCTTCCTTCCTTTGTACCTAAATCTCATCCACTTCGTTTTTCCAACATTCACCTTTAACTCTATCCTGTCCATGTATTTCTCCACTCAGTTCCTTATAAACACCACCGCTCGCCCTCCCCTTCTCAGACACTCTATCAATCTCTCCCTTGGTACAAAATCATATGCTGCTCTCAAATCTAAAAACACCGCATAAACGCCCATCACATGCTCTACGATCTCAGCCAAAGTAAAGCTCTCTCTCAACATAGTCTCCATCAACTTGTACGGTCTTACGCCAGCGTGAAACAAGTGCTTATATTCCCTGACAGTACCAACTCTTGACCTGTGTGCGAAGCTAGGTTTTCACCGCTTGAATTACGCTCTCATCATCATCGAAGTGTCTTCCACGCAAACCGTCGTTAAGAGGTCCGAAGAGATGGACGGTGCCAGATCTGGGCTTTATGGTGGATGGGGCAATGTTGTCCAACCCAAATTGGTCAGGTGTTCCCGGGTTCTGAGACTTGTGCAGAATCAAGATTTCAGCCGGATTCTTGTCATGCCTAACACACCGGAAACTTCACTTCGGAATTGATGGTTGTCCCTCTTGGCATCACATCAACAAGAATGACCCTTTCACTGTCCCAAAAAGCAGTAACCATGACTTTTCCAGCAGAGGGAGTTGACTTGAATTTTTTCGTTCTTGATGACTGAGCATAGTGCCATTCCATTGACTGTCTTTTGGTTTCTGGCTCAAAGTGGTGCACCCAGGTTTCATCACCCGTCACAAACCGGGACAGAAACGCTTTACCCTCAGCACCAAGCCTCGCCAACAAATCAGATGATATGGTTGTTCTTTGCATCCTGTGTTCTGCTGTGAGACTTCTTGGGACCCATTTTGCGCAAACTTTTACATATCCGAGAGTCTCGATCATTGCACACACACACTTTCACTGCTGACTGACAGCTGTGAGGCCAACTGTTGCACTGTGATGCGGCGGTCCGTACGAATAATGACAGCCAGTGGCACTGACAGGACGCAAGGAATGTGGCAGATCTTGGAGTTGAGTTGTTGGACTTTCTGATGCCTTAACTCCCTTTGCCCACCTCTCGACAGTGCTCCTATCGACAGCACAATCTCCATACACTGCACACAAACGTTTAAGGATATTTCCCACAGTTCCTTTCTCTGCAATCAAGAACTCAATCACTGCTCGCTGTTTGTAACGTGGATCGCTAACAGACGCCATCTTGAAAATTCACTACAGCCATCTGTTGAAATAATTTGAAACTTCGTCCACCGGGAAGAGAGAACTTGAAGTACCTAGAAGTATAACTTTCAGTTTTTGCTCATTGTGGAGTAAAAAATATGGGGCATTTCTTATTGAATAGCCCTCGTAATAAGATAGCGATTGTTCAAGATCTTTCCAAACGTGACTTCGATTCTCGAAGGAACGCGTGTGGGATACTTCTCGAATGATTACATCAAAGGCATTTGCATTCACCTAAACTCACAGTGTGGTGTGCAATTTCAATTGTTCCTTGGTAAAAAGGAAAATGAAGTCGCAGTGAGAGTGAATTGGGACCGGTATGTAAACATATTACACGAATTTTTTCTTTCATTTCACGGCTCGATGAGTTGAACTTGGAGGTCATTTGGTTTCAACAAGACGGTGTAACAGCTCACACGCATCGATGGCTGTTTTAAAGGAACACTTCTCAGAGCGCCTAATCTCAATTAGGGGCGATTTAGAGAGGCCGGCCTTGTGATTTTTTTCTATGGGTTTTTTTGAAATCCTATGTTTATGTGAAGCGTCCAAGGACCCTACAAGATTTTAAGACCAACATCCATGAATAAATTGCCAACATAACCCCTGCTGCACTGGCAAGATTCATGACAAACGCTATAAATCGGTTTACTCAGTGTACGGAGAATGGGAAACATCACCTACCTGATTTGAAATTTCAAAACTATGTAAAACAAAACTATGTATGAGCCTAGATTATAAAAAAACAAATCAAATTTAATACAATAGGTTTTATTAAGTTTTAAAGTTATGTTGCCGCACCCTGTATATAATTCTCTTCGTGATATCGATTCTAGCAAGTGGTCGGATGGGTAATTCCTTGAAATATTGTATCCCAAGCAACCTATAATGCCTGCTGAAGAGCTGGCAGCGTCTTCAAAGGATAATCCACATTATTTCCCATATATGTTCAATGGGCCAAATATCAAGAGATCGAATTGGCCATGGCTACAAAAATTGATCTACAGAAACTTCTTGCAACATAGGGACATGTCTTCTCAATGGGCCAAATATCAAGAGATCGAATTGGCCATGGATACACAAATCGATCTATAGAAACTCTTGTAACATAGGGACGTGTCTGCTAATTGCTAAAGAAATTGAAGAGTATAGGGTTCTATCACCTCATGCACATATAACTAGGCGTTCATAATGTCTCGTGTGAATACCTACTTTCACAAATTATAACATCCCATGCCATAATCTCTACAGGTTGATGCACAGGCCTCTTAACAGAGAATTTGTTGTTGCAGCGTTCCCCACTTCATACGTATCCCCAAATAGTATAATGATTTATATATAGCACTCTATGCCACTCTAAGTTCCACTGCAGTCGTACCCTACGCCATTCCAAACGTTACTTTCGATGTTGAGCTGTTAGTGGTAACACAAAATGTGCCCGATAGGATTGCAAGCCGAAAGTTCTGATTCTGAGGTAAACCCTTTGAAGACTTACAGGATAACCTTCATTAGCTAATCATAGATCGGTAATTAATCTGATACTTATTCTGAGAATTGGTCTCTTATTGCAGTATTTAACCTTATTGATTATTCTATATCATATACTTGTTTCTCATTTATGACTTGGTGAAACATTATATGTATATATGTAGGTTTTAGATTAAATTAAATACACTTGGCTTTTTTCACAAATTAATATTTTATTCGACTAGTTTGGGCTCAAGGCCATTCCATCCTCTTTCTCCCTCGGTGAATTGGTTTCGGTTAAGACGATTAGCAATTTTTCTAATCTCTCAAAATTTCTTAATTAGCGATAATTTTGACTTTGGTGTACTCTAGGCATTCAACTAAAATTGAAAAGAGAATACACCAAAAAAAAAAAACGAAATTATTACCACTTGATCCATATGAATGAATTTTTAATCAATTTCTACCTTTTAATAGTTAAATGTTTGTGCCAAGTTTGGTTCATCAGAGTAAACACTTGAAATAAAAGACATATTCATTATTTTTGACAACATGTTTGCATTAAAGTAGAAATTGAGTAGATCTTGGTTAGTTTGAGGAAGTTAAATACATTTATTACAAATAGACAAAAAATGGAGCATGAAAATACTAACTTGCGTTCGGGCCTTAAGTAGTTAAACAAATCTTCTACGAACACCCAAGTAAATGTTTTGGAGGAAATTGATGATCGCCATAGTAAGGATATTTTCCTTAGAAATGATGATATTGAACTTGCCCGAATCTACTGAGGAATCCACGCAGAAAAGTAATTCTCTACTAATGTAAGGCTGTCTATTTATGACATTTTCATTATCGTTGGAACTTTTTTTTTCTAGATTACGGAAACGAATCACTAAAAAGCGACGTTTTTAAATAATAGCCTTTCCCACTAAAAAAAACATACATAGCTTTTGGAGGAATGCGGATTAATCTATTTGTCCTAATATTTTCTAATCTAGCTGAATGGGACTTTCTTCAATATCTAAGTGCTCAGTAGCTCTTCCTATTTTGTAATCAAAATTGTTTTTTAAATAAGAAAGCAACATGCTAAACAACAAATAAGTGGAGATTTTCGCAGACAAGAAAATTGCAAATAATTAAATGGCGTATACAGGTTGTATCAATACAGCAATACAGAGGTTGCAATCTTTCAGAAGAGGAATGTCTGCGATAGATACACTGAAGCAAAATATGACAGTGGTTTCTTTTGCTTCGTTAAGAATAGTAAACATGTTTTCTTTTCTTCGTGTCATTTCTTCATTGTATTTTATCACCGCCAGGCCAAGAAAGCGTTTCCGATCATGCATTTACATTGTCTAGATTTACCTTATCTATCCTAAGCCCCGTAGAGTATATACTATAATCTGATCAGAAAAATTGCTAAATGCCATTAAAATTAAAAAGGTTTTAGACTGAAAGAACGGATATCGATAGCCATTGGTGTCTATGGCATATTAAACTAATGATGTAAATCTCATTGTACATAAGCTTGCATAAATAAAGATGTAGTTATTAGGTTGCACTTGTTTTGTTCCATATGAGTAAAAATATGGCTTTCTTCTTCGGTAATAAATTCTAATCTGAAGACATACTTATTGATTAAATCTGTACAACATTATTAACGTTTCTTAAATATGATAATTGAAATCCATTACTTCAAATAAACCTAGAATGAGTAAAATCTAGTATATATTCCGCCAAATATGTACATTTTCAATCTGCTTAGGCATCAGCTAGTTCCATCTGTTGCATAAACATAAGGTCATGCGTTTTCGTGCATAATTACAGACTATCCTGTTACAATTTGCATCGAAATGTATGTCAATCGCGAATTTATGCAAATCCGCCGCTGCACAACTCCTCCGTCACTCCAAAAGCAGAAGAGGTAACCGAACCAACATCCCCACCACCCCTACTTGCAGTCGGACAAGTAGAACACTGCAACTGAGCAAAGCGGAAATTACAGATATAAATATATACGGCGTCCTGTAGGAAGTTACGATCCGCCGGAAGCAGCGTCAGAATCGGAACACTATTACAAAACCGTTTCACAGTCAATGGACTAATGAAAACAAATATATGCACCGTAATGCTGCCTTATTTTTACGTAATCCGGTTATATATGGTTAATGTGGCGCAACGGCCAATCCGTGTAAATATTTGAAACACTAAATTCATTAAAGCACGTGATTAACCTCCATTACGGAAACTGGTTCACAATGTGAAAAAAGAGAGGAATACAAAAACGAAACCAGTTTATATAATTCGCGCAATTCATAGGAATTGCTGGTAGGGTTTTTAAATTACTCGCGCTTCCTGTGGGAAAATCTCATTTGCCGATTTGCTCGCTAATTAGTTTTTCATTTTCGACGATGGGTTTTTGATCGGATGTGCGTGATGAGCTGGTTGTGGTCGATGTATCTTTATTTGCTGCGCCCTCCGTTCGTTCTATTATGTCATAAAAACGCCTCACAATATCAAGTTACATGCATCACATTGATTGATGCAAATCCCGAGGATTTTCCCGTCGTAGAGGAAGTGATTTATTTGACTCCGCAATTTTATATTAACTACACCTGGAAAAGTTTCTTGTAAGCCGGCGTGAATAAATTAAGTTTCGTAATTGTAGTTTAAAGCTGTTTCAAATTGTTAACTCTAAATTCACAGAAGTATTACATCTGAAATTACATCTTTTTGCTCGAGTTCTTTGTTTACCAAAACTGTGATGAAAGGGCAGATAATGAAAGAAAGAGAATATACTAGAAATTATAGTAGAGAAGGAATAATAATTATTATGACGAATTAGAAGCAACTAGTAGCAGAAGAAATCAGTTGAAGAAAGTTTAGTCTACTAGTTAAAAATGACATTAAGTCGACAATTAATGATATTCACTTTTGTGAAAGGATTTCCTAAAAACATGGAATTTGGGCTAGTGAAATACAGAAAAATCAACTCAAGTCAAACATTATTAAACAGTTAATATATAAATAATATCAGTTCTAAAGAACATTTTCAGAAGAAAAAGTAAAATCAATATTTCAGAACCTTATATTTCACTCGGAAAAAGTAACCAACATTCTATAAAAAACAAATAAACTTTACCTAAACTTAATAACTCAGAGGACGAATTCACCCGTGCAAACTTCCAGACAGTTAAACCGAAATCGCCCAACATACGTTTGAGAGCCATACATTTTAATGATTCAATTACGTCTGGAAATTGCGTTCCTGCTGAAATAAAACGCAACCAACTAGAGCCGCCGGCCGTTGATGAATTTTAAAGGATGGGAAATTAATCGATTAATTGCCGCGTCAATCATAGGCTCGAGTTTCGAAGGCGGCGAAAGTACGAGCAAACCGGCCGTAATTAACACTGCACTACGAACTTCACTCGTCGGCGGTGATGGAATTAACAGTACGAAACAGAAATTGTAAATGGGCACCGGCAAGATTATATCGTGTCTGTGTGTGTGTGCATGTATGTGTGACAAAGTTGTTTATGTGCTTTTGGTAATTGCCCTCTGTGTGCACGGGGATTTGCCATCAAAGAGATGGCAGCTTCCATTGAACATATGTGGGCTTAGTAAAAGACCATGAGAATGCTGCAGTAGGGTTCAGGTGATATCCGGCTTTGAACGCGGTCGGTACAAATTTATCACTGTAATTCCTGAATACATACGCTTTATCAAAAGCTGCGGTACATAAGACAACATCGCCTTAACTAGTTAATAAATTTTGTTGAATTTCATAATCGTTTTTGTTCAAAAAATGCGTTGGCTGTTAAAACATGTACAGAATTTTTTTACCATTCCTCATTTCTAAATGCGGTTGACCTAGATTGATAAGTACAATTTTTGATAAAACTTTGCAATAACATGATATCAATTAATTTGCCTTGACCGGGGCAAAGAATAAATCTAAGATGCTTAAATGATCACATTGAAAGAATCGACTATAAAGCCGAGTCATTTTTATTAATTTTATTCAATGTGGAATTGTACATGTAAGTCTGTAAAACTAATCAAATATAAATAATAATGCAGAGTATTCTCTGTACGCAAGAAGAGTGAGTAAACCGAGTAGACCATTTGAATTGCAGCCGCTCCCAAGCCCGGATAAAAGAGGAGGGAAACTTAGGTGAGGCTAGCAACCTGCCTGATTATAAAAAAATCTCACAGAAAATATAACAACGCCTCGGACAGGATAGGAAAAAAAGTTGACGACCCGGCACAGAAGAAGAATCAAATATCGAAACCATCCAGACTTGGCTGCTGGAACGTGACATCCATGAACAACAAGGATCAAGAGGTGTTGCTGGAAGTGAAAAGATATACATCGACATATGTGGCCTTTCAGAAACTAAAAAGAAAGGCTAAGGAAACACAACATACGGTGAATACATCTTAATCTACAGCGGCAAAGACAAACACGAGAAAGCAGTATCTGGTGTCGGATTACTCATACACGAGAGATTTCAAAACAACATCTATGAGACAAAACATATTTCCGATAGAATACTGAAAGTGAGCATCAAAACTAACTAATTTAACAAGTATCTAAGCTCCAGATATCAGCAAGCCAAAAGATGAAATAGAGCTAATAGAGCAGTTCTGGATAACATCCCAAGACAAGACGAGGTAATCATTCTTGGAGACCTTAACGCTCGAATAGGAAACAATGTAAAAAATGAATTCAACGAAGAAACCAACAACGAGAGCGGACAGCTGACTCAGATATGCGCAAGCAACGAGTTGAGAATTAATAACACTTACTTCCCCACAAAACACATTTGAGAATACTCGAGGCCAGAAATCAGTGATCAGAAACAGAACAGAAATATTCACCCAAAAAGAATCCAAGACGTCAGACTATTAACATCTGCAAACGCTGGAACTAACCATAACCTAGTAATGGCAAAAATTATCTTGAAAACCCAATATACAAAAAAGCAAAGACCTATTAAAGTCAGCAAACTAAACATGGAATTACTTACAGTTCCATCAACAAAATTACTCTACCAACAAAGACTTGATAATGATAATAATACTCAATAATCGTGGACCGTCTCTTAGTAGATGAAATATCAACAAAATCGTCAAAATACCTACCGAATAGAAAAAATAACCATTTCAATATACAAAAAGGAAGCAAAAAAGACCCATAAAACTATCGTAGAATCACGCTACTAAGCTCAGTGCTAAAGCTATTCAACAAAATTCTGGAAAAGAAAATATTTTCCTATGGGCTATGTGAAGAACAAGGTTTCAGAAAAAAAAACAAGAAGAATTCCCATGCAGACAGGAATAAGGCAAGGCGATAGCTGAAGTCCTATCCTTAATAAGAAAGGTTGGAATGGGATACCTATTGGGGAACATAGAAATAAAAATGATATGCTATGCGGACGATGTCGTGTTGATTTCGGAAAATGAGGACAATCTGCTCTTTCTATTTGAAAACACAGCTGCCAGATACAATATGGTGATATCGGTGGTCAAATCCAAAGCCCTTACCATATCGAGGGAACCAAAAAGATGGAAACTGGCAATATAAAACGAACCAGTAGAACAAGTCATGAGGTGAGCAGCAGAGACTTTCAAGAAGAAGTTAAGGCTCAGACAACCAAAGCAGCCATAATATCAGGATACTTGCGAGATGTAGTATGGTGGAACAAACACATCACCATACAAAGTAAAGTCCGCATATATAAGACCTGTGGACGACCCGTTATGACGTATGCTGTGGAAACAAGAGCCGAGAACTCCACAACAAAGAAAATCATCCGAACAGCTGAGATGAGGATATTAAGATCCATAGCGGAATACCCTTTGAGGGACCATAAAGGAAACGAAGACATCCTAGAGCTTTGCGACGTCCAAGATATTTTAAAATAGACGTCCAAAATACTTCTCTTACATTTGGCTTCGTTAAGTTTTCCAATTTCGGAGCAAAACAACTTAAAATTAATTAAATTCTATTGAATTGCCCTTTTAACCTTCGGAAGCCACTTGCTATTTGTTTTTAAAACAGTTTATTAAGAAAATCATAGATCCAGTTAATATGTTTCGCATATCGTCGATTCAGGGTAGCAGATAGGAACGGTTATTTAGTTATATATTTTTTGATAATCAATACAAAATCGAGTCCAACGTTTATTTTTTTACATTTACCAGGCCTGAGTGAAAGTTACATGCAATTCTGAGTTATATCTAGTACCTACAATGGTTTTATTTTACCTGTATTTTCGCTTTCTATTAATTTCTGTTCTTTCTCTCTTCTTTGTGCGTCGGTCCGTTGTTTGGGTTGCCTACAATTTGTTTCCTGTTCATGTCCATCGAGCCTCCTGCTGCTGTTGAATTCGTGTTTTGTTGTATTTCGATTTGAATAGTTTTATCACTCGGACAAAGATTTATTGGTGCTTCTCGAGTTCTTTGAAAGCAGTTTCATTGGCCGCATTTTTCATTTTCTTCATCGTTTGGGATGTGATACATTGTCTATGATTTTTTACAGTTGGTTATAATGATTGATATGCTACTTCTGGGGAATTCCTCTGAATAGAGGAATCTGTTGCGCAGATGGATGACAGCAAAGTTGCCGAATATCGCAAGGAACGGTCTCCCAAGATCTAACAGACCTCCTGGACGCGCACCCAACGATGTTATGAAAGCTGGAGCTCATCATGCCAGCTGCAACTCTAACAGAGGGAGTACAAGGCAAACGCCTTTGAAAAAGAACAAAGAGAAGAAGAGTATCCTAGGGGCGGACGAGGTATGTCAATCGGTAGTCCGGTTCTTGGGAATTTAGTCGTTATAGAGCGTTTTTCGGGAGCGGATCGCACGTTGTGCTTGCCAGAGTTCTCTAAAAATTGTGATTAGGCGACTACAATGCGTAGAATATTCTGCAATATTCGAGGTCTAGCACACCTCGTATTCTAAAATGCGTGAAGAAATTTAAGGATAAAGAGCCCGATATAACATTGGAAACACTCTGAACCTTTCAATTCGGAAAAGCTCAGAGACAAATTGAAATCTTCCCTGGTAAATTGTTCTTCAGGAGACGTGGCATAAGCGCCGCCCAGATATAATCAGGACAGGCCACTGAGATGCATAGCAATTGGTAATACCTCTAAAAGATAAACCCCGCTCAATGTTGAAGGACGTCCACATACTATATTATACTACTTATCACTTATTTTAAAACGCGTAGACGAGATTCAGTTTAATAATTTAAAAATTTAAATTTACAATTTCTGGGTAGCCCCACCTTTGAAAATTTTGACATGAGCAACGCCATAACGGTGATTTCGTTCTATTATTCATCTCACACATAGAACCAGATACCGCCCTCGACTCACTATTAGTCATTTACTAACATGTGATAGTGCCACTATAGTATATATCCAAAAAGCGAATAAGAACAAGTGAGACAAAAAAGGCCATAATAATATTATGCAAAATTCAAGGTTTTCCCCGCAATGAGGCCGCAAGCATACATTAGGAAACTAAAAACCGATCGACCAAGATCATCAATAACAGATAAAATGGATAGTGTTAACCAGTCTATTCGTGACGATCTGAACCTTTCAATTCGGAAGCATGCAAAAACCCAGGAAGCCTGACCTTAACGCCGTCCCGATTGAACCCCCTTATGGACATTTTCTTGCAGGTCCACTGAGATGGAGAACAATTGCAGGACCTTCAAAAGATATACGCCGATCAAATTTTAAGGACACCCGCAAAAGATATACGCCGATCAAGTTTAAAGGACAACCGCATACTATATTATACTTACACTCATTGAAAAATGCGCAGACGTGAGTCTATAATAAGTTAATCTCCTTCAAGATATTTGGCAGACGTCACTTTACAACTTCTGGACAGCACCTTCGAACGTTGACATAAACAACGCCATAACGGCGATTTCCATCTACTATTCATCAGCGCACATCTCACCCATTGAACTGTATGCGCCCTTGACCGACTGTTAGTCATTTACGAACATGTGGTAATACCACTATAGTATTGTTATCACTTTACCTTCGAAGTGACAACCTTAAGCCCTAATTTACAGTTGAAGGCCTCTTTTCTAGTATTAGTGCGGATAAGTCATCTAACAAATCACACCAATTAGTTTCGGTGCAAATATTGGAATTGCAAACAGTAGGCATTGTGCGTGAAAAGAACAATACACGGCTTATTCGGAAAAGTCGGCCAAGCATCCCCGAAAAAACAACTACTGGCACCCAGACTGCCGGTGATCAAATCGCGGAGTTTGAGAAGGGTAACAGTGCAATTATAGGGGATGGAATAAGAGAACCCTTCAAATAGCACAAACCTTCCATCATTTTGTGAATTATTTTTAAATATGTACTTGTACTTGTTGTAGCCCGGTAGGTATCGCCCCATAAGCCTTCTAGACGCAGAGGAGAAGGTGCTAGAGAGACTCCTGGCGGACCGATGCGTTTTTTGCACTGGTAAATAGAAGGATACCTGCTCCGTATGGTGAGGAGTTACCTTTCGGACAGGACTCGGTCCGCTACTCTGGAATGTAGCAATTGTTTGAGAGTTCGGGCTGCCACGTCCTTAGCCTGGCTGTCGAGATAGAGGATGAGAAGAACGAAGAGGGAAAAGATAGAGCGGATGGGAAAGGCCGTCGAGATGAGCAGCAGCATGAAATACCTGAGGTGACGCTTTATTTAAACCCCAAGTGTATTCGACATGTTAATGAAGCATTGATAAGAGCAACAAAGGTAGTAGGGAGGCTTCTGTCCAACCTCATGAGGGATAGGGAAGCTAGTAGTACGACTGCAATATTCAACTTAAAAGTATTCTTCAATCTAATCAACGGTCCTTCGATAAATTGATAACCAGTAACATGTACACATGCCTAAAATAGGAACAAATGAGACAAAATGCCATAAAATATATTATAGTTGGCTATAACAAAAATACCAAAGTCTATAGTAGAGATGTTATAGTGATTGAAATGTCAAAAGAAATAAACAAATTCTGTAAAGTGATTTAATGGAGATAAGCCAGAAACTCCAGATTCAGTGGAACAAAAGTTAAATCAACTTCACCAGCAGATGATATGGTGGTTGCTCTATCAGTAGGCATTGGTGCTAAGCCCAATAATCTTCTAGTTAGAAAAGGAGAAAAGAAACCACATATAAGATATGTACCTTAGGATACAGCCTACTATAACCTAAATAGATAAATGTAATATGAGTGACACCAGCGCCTGTTCCACCGCGACCTTTTCAGATCTATTGTGGATCCCTACTTATCTCAGATGACAAGCTCTAGTCCTATTAGCCCTGCTAGAGCTTAGTGCCCTTAGTAGATATTGACCTGCTTTTGATGTCTTGTCTTGCTATTTCTCTGGTGCAGTGGTGAAGAGCTTCCGCCTCTGCTTGGAACACCGAAGTGTCCTTGGTAAGACTAACAGAAATCTTTGTCTTAGGTTTTTTTACCGTAATACCTGCTTCTATACCTTGGTCCGCCTTTGAGCCAACCGTGAATGAATTGTATTCTGCTTTGGTGGGTTCGCAGTCGGTACAGTCTTCTCTTTGCGGAATCAGTACCTTGTATTTCCTTTTGAAATTGTATTTTTGTACCATGGCATCAACCTGGCCTCTCCTTGTATAAAGATGTGCAGTAGTGGCAGATTCTAGATAACTTTTAGGGCTCCTGTTGTACTGAGACATGCTAGTCTTTTTGTACTGCTCAGGAGTCCCACCGCCCCCTTTTGCTTTGTCCTAGTCCACCACACCACATAGGCTACCATGGGTCTTATCACCCTTGTGTAAAGCCATAGAGTCATTTTATGTTTTTTCTGCACATTCTACCACACCTTCCCAATGCTATTGATGATTTTTTGTGATGTGTCATTTTGGCGTCGAAGGTTACTCCTAGGTACTTGGCCTCCCCTACGAAGGAGATTTCCGTACCACCAAGCGTCAGAGGCTTTAGGCATTGCAGTGCTCCTCTTTTTGTGAAGATGGCAATATGTTTTTTTTGGAGATTGATCGCCAGTCGCTCCAATTTGCAACATTTGTCTACTATGTTTAGAAATCTCCGAGACAAAACGGCCTCTGATGATTAAGACTAAGTCATCCTAGGGTACACGGATATTCTCTTTGGACATTTTTCCTAGAATGTTAAATAGTGTTACCCCTAGCAGAAGAGACAGTACTCCTCCTTGTGGGAAGCCTCCCCCTGCCTAAGTCTTAATAGTATGACCCCCCCAAAGTGAATATGATTGTTCTTTTCTCTAGACAGGCCCTGATTGATTAACAAAAACTTAGCGGGACTTCTTTCCTTGCTTGTTCCTCTACGAGAGAGGTTGTTGTGATGTTCTATATATAGAAATGTGGTCATTGCTATATCTTTGTCTTCCATTGACTTTGTGATGAGCCTGTTTAGGTCATCGTTGACTTTCCCGGTTGATATGCATATTGCCTGTTGTTGAGGGAATCTTTCCCCAGTATCTCGTCCCTCATGTGCCTATCTATCAATGTTTCCATTGTTTTTAGTAGGAATGAAGATAGGCTGATAGGTCTGTATGACTTTGGCGTTAGATCAGCTATTCTGCCTACCTTGGGCAGGTAGATTACCCTTACGATTTTCCATGATTTTGGTGTATATCCCCATACCACGCAGGCTTCGAAGATTTTTGACAGGTGCGGCACCAGTTCCTCTGTGCCCTTTTGTAATAGAATGGGATAAATCTTATCCGGTCCCGCGGACTTGTACGGTTGGAACCTACTGATGGCCCATTTAATTTGACTGGGTCTTATGACCTCTGTTGCGAATCTCCAGTCATTTTGAGCAGGCCTTTTAGGTCTTTGACTGGAATTATCTGGCTTCTTATCTTCTGCTAGAATTATTGAGTTTGGAAAGTGGACTTTCCTCTTTCTCTTTCCTTGTTTCTGCGAAGGTTCCCGCCGGTTTCTTGAAGAAGCCTACCTCTTTGACAGCACTATCGCCCTTAGCCAGAACTTTGTGGATTCTTGAACATACCGGAGTGTCGTTTAACTCTTCGCAGAACTTCCTCTACGAGTCTCTTTTTGGCTTTTCGGATTTCTTTGTGATATTGTTTGAGTTTTCCTCTGTAGGTATCCAATCCTCATTGTTTTTGGCCCTGTTGAATAGCCTTCGAACCTCGATTCTCATCCTTTCGAGGTTCTTGTTCCACCAGACTGTTCTGTTGTAGATAAATAAATTGAATTTTTTCAACAAACCGTAAAAATATTTGATTGTTTGAATAGGGGACTCTTTTTCGCAGTCAACTTCATATTTAAGCCGCATAATTATTATATATTTTTATAGTTGATATAGAAAGACTTGCTTTTAAAAAAGTTTACGAAAATTTCTAGGAAATAGATTTAGTTAAAGCCTTCAAATATTTAAATTATAAGCAGATTTTTCCGCAAAATTTAATTATTTATGATAAAACAATGGTTTAATGTGTACGGAGATGTATTTGCAGAACGCCAATGCCAAAACTGGTTTGCAAAAAACAGCTGTATAAATGTGTTGATATTATTAAAAACTTAAAAGTTGTAAATAATGCAAATATACGGTTAAATGGTGTTCACAATCATACCTATAAATAATAAAATAAAATCACTGATTTGAGAAAAGAACATGTAGAGGAAAGTAGGACACTCTTAATGTATTCCAATGAATAATTTCATTATCCCAGCATAATTTTGACCCATCGCAATAAATTCTCTTAACTCTTGGTCTATCTCAATAGATTTTTTACTTTACTGAAGTATTTTTAACTTACTTAGCTTAATAATTATCCTAGCATTCAAATCACCTATCAAAATAATGCATCTTTACTCTAGCGCACCTTTGATTTAATCCAATTAATTATTTAATGCCCTGACATACCCTTGACCCAGATTAATAAATTATTTATTTACCTAGCGTAATCTTGACCTATCCCAATAAATTATTCATTGCATTAACGTATTAACGTTCTCTGAATTAAATAATCGCAATAACATTGGCTGAAAACCACGGTACAATAGACATTGATCAGAAGAATAATCGCGATAAGTTATTTATTGCCCTAGCGTACTCTTGACCTATCCCAATTTAGTATTCTTTGCCCTAGCCTACTCCTAATCTAGCCTAAAAATTCATTTACCTAGCGTAGTGTTATCTCTTACAATAAAAAGCAATAAAAAAATTATATTCAAGCATTTACGCAAGTGTACAGTTTTTATCATAAAAATGTAATCTACTTTTATTTTAAAAGCAAATTAGATCTATTGTACATACCATTTTGTACCTAAAGTTTTATTACTAAATAAGACGCGTAATTAATTAATTAAGAATGTTCTAACATAAATATCGTAACTTTAAACGATATTTATGTTACAAAATTCTTAATTAATTAATTACACGTCTTATTTAGTAATAAAACTTTAGCACAACATTCGATCTACTCTCGTGCAACGCTTACGTCGAGTAAGATATTTGAAATTCTACCTAAATTATTCGAACAAGCGTACAATATTAACGTTGCATTTTCACTCCGAGGAATTTAAAAATTGAAATGCCGATGAATGTTCGCTTCTCTCGCGAAGTGTGAAAGTAAGCAACTGAAAGTATCTCACTAAATATTGCAATTTATCAGAAATGCCATAGTGCATGCTTATAGGTATATTTTTTTACTGTTCGCAGCTACCAATCCATTTTCTGAATAATGAATCATTCGTAATTAAACAGAATTCTGCGGTTTTGCGGTTGAAATGTAATTATTTTTTTCAATCCATTTAGATTGGAAACGTGTAATTGCGTTTTTAATTACGGCGTATTTTTTCTATCCCGGGGTGCACTAACATATATAAATATATTATTGTTGTGGTGTATGGGTGAACGTTTATTTTAACGACACGAATACGTGCCTATTAAAGTTTATTGTCGCCATAAACTGGACTCGTATCGGTCCTTTCGTTTTTACATCTTCATCCCCCGCACAGGATTATGGCCATCATATAATTCACGAGGAAAATTATTCATCTATAAATTGTGTAAATATAAGAAATGATAACAATAGGTTTAATCTGAGCAAATTGTATATTACATTTCCCAAAAACAGTTAACCAACTCTCCTTAATGTCAGTTTTAAAAACTCTTCCCTGTTGTTAAACAATTTCACGCATTCTAAGCCCACAATAGCAATTTATTCCGCCCAAAACAGTGTGTTTTATGTGCTGGTGCCTGTCGAAATTGTGTGTGTATAACGGAATTGTGCGTTTCCTGTCAGAAATATACTCTCTTGAATATTCTAAATCAAGGCTGTCGACCTACATCCGAGAATATATGCTCAAATTGCTCTGCGTGCAAGTCATAAAAATGGACATATTACGCCTTGGGAGTCATACATATTACTTACGCCAGCCTTGCAGGAGCCCTTATTAATTCGGCCCATAAATTCCGTTCCGTGTTCCTGCTAATATTTAATAATTGCAATGACGCCTCGTAATTGAATGTTTAATCAGTACACTGATTTAATGGACCATAAATAACACTACTTTAACCTCACCGGGAGTGTGTCGCAATAACCTAACCGAGAAATTGTTTACGCTACATCATTCGGCCGATAATATATTTACGGCATAAATTTACGCCTGGCAAATATTTAACATTCGCTACATTCCGCCACCGCCGCCGCCACTGCAACGCTGTATCTGCCCTGGAAGTGATTAATCTTATCTTAGGAAGTGCCCAAGAACGGCGAAGATAATGCATGTGCATCCGAGATTTCTATTTGGTTGGAGGAGATATTGCCGACACAAAAAGCAAATTTACTGTTTCCAGTCGGAATACTATAAATTAGGTAGATTAGAAACCGTTTGTTTGGATAGGCGATGCACAATTAGCGTCCTGCTGCCCGAGGGCGTACAAAAACATCAGGTTTTGTTATGCCTGCAAGGATACGTCCTGATTTTCCATTTCATTGCGGCTAATTTCTTAATTCCAATTAGAGAAGTTATCAGAGTGTACGTTGTTTTTGCATGCAACCGCAAAGATTGCAATATTAGATAATATAATTGTATCTGTTTCTAAAAAGGCAAAAAATATTTTTGCGATAAGATGAACAAAATGTGGCTTTTAACGAAAAGGAAAATTTTGTATCTTTAGTTTTATCCATAGTTAAAAGCTATTTGCTCTTAGATTTTTCAATCTATCCTCATAAACTGTAGTATATAAGCCAATACAATCCAGACTATGTATTTATCTAGCGTACTCTTAACCTACCACAATGATCTGTACATTAATCTAGTGCACTTAGGTCTGGCCAACATTAGACTCAATATTGACCTAGCGTACTCCTAAATAAAACATGCCTTAACTAGGACATGAACGTACTAAACAATATACAATTTATTGCGGTAGGTTAGGAGATCACTACTTCAATATATAATGTATTGTAATTGATTAATGTAAAGTTTACAGTACACTATCTCAATGTGCAATTTGTTTAGGTAGACTAGAGTGGAATAATATTCTCAGAAAATGAACTACTTTAATAGGTCATTTTGAATTAAAGCACTTGTTTGATTTTATTATATTATATTTAGTTTTTTGTCACGTGTTTCGGTTAATAACGACCAACCATTGTCTGAGGAATTACAAAAATCACTAATAAAAAGGCCGACATTTTACAATATATATAATAAATAAAAGTTAATTCCAAAAAAGTGCAGATATTAAAAGGTTCGAACTGGTCAACAGTTTGTACAGATTGTTCAGAAGATTATCTATTCCCAATAGCCCTCTTAATCTCCACCCCTTAAAGGAGATTTAATTTGCGGCCTTTTTCTGCAAATGGGATCGGTTTTATTTTGAAATAATTTCTTCCAGTTTGTCCTACATATTTTCCATCACAGTTCTCGCATTTCACTTCATAAATGCCGTTTTTTTTCTAATGGGTCCATTTTCTCTATTTTGAACTTAACTATCCACGCCAGTCACCGAAAACATGCAGATATGGTCTGCTAACGTTTGGCATTCGAAACCGAATTCCCAGGACTAACATCAACAACTTTAAAGCGTTAACCATCTAAGCAGGAATAGTGGAAAATCACCTGCAGAAGAAAAAGAAAACGTGAAAGAAAACTGCAATCAAAACCAGAGAGAAATAGCCAAGGAATCAGGGACCATGGATGCCAAACCCCTGGGCGTAATACGAAATGCATCGCAAGCAACTGAAAATCAATTTAATCACAAGTAGTTTTATCGTTGATTCAACATGTAAACTATATTTAATTTTATTATGTATAAGAAAACAGTCGGGTATTATTTAAAACTGTAGTGCAGGATAGTGACCACCTACCCACCCTACATATACAATGACACTTAAACTAGAACAGTGCTTATGAAATCATCAACAACATTTACATAACCCATGTTTGATTTTAGGAAACTAAAACAGTTACAATGGTAAAAATGCCAATATATATGTAGGGTGGGTGGGTGGCCACTATCCCACTTTCTAACCTATAGATCATTCACGAGTGTTTAACTGAAAATAAAATAAATCACAAGCAGTTTTATCATAGATTCAACATGTAAACTTCTATATTTTATTTTTGTATGTATAAGAAAACCGTCGGGAATTATTTAAAACTGGAGGGTAGAATAGTGGCCACCCACCCACCTTACAAATACAATGACACTTAAACTAGAACAGCGCTTATAAAATCAACAACATTAAATAATCTCTGTTTATGTTTTAGGTAACTAAAACAGTTACAGTGGTCAAAATGTCAATATATAAGTAGGGTGGGTGGGTGTCCACTATCCCCTCGCCTCCAACTATAGGATTCTGCTTCGCGGACATGAGATTAAAATTTCGCGACAGACATATACTTCCATAGGAGAAGTGAGATGCACAGCGTACCTCGACACAGGAGCCCGATCGAGTCTAGTCAGTAATGAGCTGAAAGAAGAGTTAAGAAGACAGAGGTACCGACAGAACGATCCTGATAACATTGGCCGATGGAACCAGCCGTTAGATTGACCAAATGCACAACAGTCCGGATTCAATTTCAATATTGTGAGATTCCCACAACATTCGAAGAGTAACTAATTTAGGTTCATAAAGAGGGAGGAAACCCCTGCAAAACCCCCAAAAACACACCAGAGTGTATTAAAAGACGACGCTTACTTCTCCAAATCAACCAAAGCATACCAAACCCGGATTTTTCAAAGAAAAACCATTTGTCACACCTCTCACTATTTAATCCCGAGGAGGACAAGTTCCAATACATGTTTCAGGATGGGGTTACGCAAAATCGACATGAAGTGGGAACACCACATCAGTAAGCTTTGAGGAAATCAAACTTCGAACCGACGATGAAACCCAAAACCCCAATCAACATGAAAAAAATTCAATAAACGATTTCATTAGGGAGCATAAAGACATTTTTAAGAAAAACTTCTCCATTAGGGACGCTGTGGATTATACCATCAAAACGGAAAATCACTTGCCCACAGCGTGTCGACTCATATCCTCATAAAGGACGGAATCGTCGAATAATCTGAGAGCGCATGGGCAGCTCCAACAGCACCAGTCCCGAATACAGGAGGGAAAATCCAGCTATTTATACATGCCTTTCGGCCTCAGACCCTCTCTCCTTTCTCTTTCGTCTCTCAGAACTTTCTCGGCGTATTCATTAACTACAGTCCTTATATCTTTAGCTGTGATTCCTTTTATTCTTATCGTCCATTCTATTCCTAGTTCTTCTATTTTGCACTGCGGCGCGATTGAGTGGAGGAGCCTGCCGATGTTTTGATTATTGCATTTCTGCTGCCATTCCTGTTATTTCTACTCCTTCCTTTCATTCTTAGCTGTGGACCTTGCTTTGTAGATTTTACCTTTCGTTTTGTTATGGCCTTTGGTCCACCACAGATATATTTTGTGCCCTTCTTATGGCTACGTTCACCGCTACTCTGATTGGGTGTTGGTCGCGTGATCTAATAGTCTACACTTGTACCCGTCTTCCCATTCCTCTTCTCTCTCTCGGACCACGTATGCTTATCCTACTTTGTGGTCGTCTGCTGTGCCGTCCGTGTAGATTTCTCTGTTGGCCTTCTTCCCTATTTCTTCTTCCCTTGTGTTCTATCTGACCTTTCTTCGCTGGATGTATTATATCCTTCTGCCCTTGATTTATATCCTATCTGTAGTTCCATATGTTCTTTGGCTCTTCCCAAAACTAAGCCTGATGGTAAGAACGGTTTTATGCCATTGACTATTTGTAACTCCATTGCCAACAGTAAGGGTCTCTGATCTGCCTCTAAATGTTTGTTAATTCTTGTGTCTTTTTCTCTTTTACCCCATACGTCCGCTCCATACAGTAGTATGGGCTCTATTGCCCCCTGGTAAATGGTTTTCGTCATCTCTAGTAACATGCCCCAGTTCTTTCCCGCCACTATGAATAATTTGTTAACCACTACTGCCATTTCGCAACGGATAGTTCTGGCATGTTCTATACAGTTTGTGGCGTCATCGACAGTCACTCCCAGGCATTTGACGTTCTTCTCAATCAAGTCTTTATCTCAGGCTCTCTTTCTACTCTCCTCCAGGGTGTGAAGATTGCCCTAGTTTTTTTTTTTAATGCAGTAGCTCAGACCTGCTCTTTCGGCCCATCTCTCGCATTCCTTCCATGTTCTGATCCAGACTTCTTCGATTTTCTTCTGAAACTGAAGGCGCGGATATCACCAACGTATGCCTGGTTTTAAAGAACGCTTTCGATCTGCTCCATATTCCTGAACCAACCTTCCATACCAACTAGCCACATTATTGGTCCTGAGCAGGAGCCTTACGCGCATCCTCTTTTCACTTCTCTACTGGTCTTTCCGCTGTATACCATTCTGTTTCTAAGGAAGTTTATGGCCAGTCCTTCCATTTACGATTCGCATCACATCCTCCGCACTTCTTCCAGTACCTTAAGTTTTATTGTGTTGAATAACTAACGTTATCACCGCGCAGTGTTTCTTCTCGTTCCTATCTTTTCTTATTCTGGAGACCAGTGCATCAAATGCGTCCAACATCCTTCTGCCGTATCTGAAACCAAATTGTTTATCCGCTAGTTTTAGCTCCCTCTCTAGAAAATACTGTAGTCTGCCAGTATTTTATCTATTATCTTCCCCACTACTGGTAGCAGGCATATCGGTCTTACCCCCTTTTCCATCCGGTTTCGGCAGCCACCCCACCCTTGCTTCTTTCCATAGTGCCGGGTAAGTTCCTGTGCACCAGCAGCAGTTAATTATTTTTGTCAGCTTAACGCCTCCTACTGCCGCTATGTGGCTAAGCTCTTCTGTCAGAATTCCGTCTCTTTCTGAGGCCTTTTTTAGGTTAAAGGATTTGGGTGCTCATTTAACCTCTCCTAGAGTAATTGCTAGCTCTGACTGGCCTTATTGTGTGTTCTTTTCCCCGGTGTGTTCCTCACTCTCTCCCTCTGTTATTTCAACCTCTGGAAATATCTCTTCAGTATCTCTGAATGCGGTTCGGTCTCCCTTTCGATCCAGCTGCCGTCCTGTTACTTTTGCCCCTTCCTGCCGCTAGTATCCTGTGGGCCATTCCCCAGGGGTATCCGTCTGCTCTTACGGCTGTTGTGCAGATTTCGGAGAAGTGTTTTGTTCTGGCTCTTTCTACCGCTTTCTTGAATTCTTTTCTGCAGGCTATGCTCTCTTCCCTGCTCTTGAGTCCACCAATCGCTGCCTGGTTTCCTGTTTCCCAGTCTTATGCTACTGGCTTTTAACCCTTTCCTGCATGCTTCTATGCAGACCGCTTAAAATTTCCTAGCGCGTTCTTCTCCTTCGTCCTTGCTTGTGTTTGCTTAGACCTCGAGTTTTTTTAGTTCATTCTCTAATGTTACCCTGAACTGTCCCCATCCTCTATTATGTAGTATCGTGTTTCTCCTGTTCTGGGTCTTCGTTATCTTCCCAGAAGGTCCCTTCTGCGTACCGGTGATCGCTCAACGTTTCGTCATCCGCTACCCTTTGTATTCTTGTCGTTCCACCAGATTCCGATTGAACTGCAGAATGTCGGTGGATTGCAAATTATTATTTCTTTTTAGTATTAAATTTTCATCTACTTTAGAATGCTTAATTTAACCAATCAACAAGAGTGATTTTAAGAAATTACATCCATTATTCTGTCCACTGAATACCTAACGATTTTCAATTATTTTATTATCTATATTTAACTGTTTTCAACTACTTTCAATTTACAAATTTTTCGCACAAATCCAGGGTACACTTGACCTACCTCACTAAACCATTATTTGAGCTAGGGCACTTCTATGCATTAACCTAGCGTACTCTTGACCTACCTCAATAAACTTCATATTGACCTAGCGTACTCCTGACCTGCTTTAACGTCTAGACTATTGAGGTAGGTCAAGAGTACGCTAGGTAAAAATTCTTATACAATAATTCAATTCAATTTCTCACGTAGGTTTTACAGTTGGAGGGTGGAATACAGCCCACCCACCTACCCTACATATTTATAGCTTATAAGCTTTTTTTCTGATTTTAAAGCAAAATAAATCCAAAACGGCAATTAGTAGTCGGCAAGAAGGATCAACTGAAGAACTTCAAATGCAGCATTGGGCTGGAGTGAATGAACATTCTGCCGAGTGAACTCCACCCCGGATCTCTTAAATTATAAGTACTTGCATATTTTTATCTATCCATTTGTAATAAATTTATTTATTGTAAGATAAACAAAGCATTAAATGCAATTGCTGTTAAACAGTAGATGTTAGCAAAACAGTGTGTGACTAGAAATTTAGATGTAGGGTGGATGGGTGGCCTCTCCAACCTATAGAACATTGGCAGGAGATATATTTATGAATTAAAGGCAGTCAATTTTTTCATTAATCGGTATGCATTAATCGGAACCCTCGCTAAGTTGGAGGATGGATAGAGGCTACTTATATAATGTTACATCAGTATAGATTACCTGAAGATGTTATCAAGAAAACTTAAAGTTTGGATCATCAGCCCGTTGAACATCGCGAATTCCAACAGATCTTGTCCCTTTGCGTCGCATTCTCTCGACCCCATGATATATGCTTGGCGTTGAAGTCTCCTGCGATGGTTATGGGTCCCGTGTCTCTATTGATTGCCCACGTTAATTTCTTCAATCTATTCTCCAGTGTTCTTGTCGTTCCGGCTTCCACGTACACACTGTAGATGTTCATGCCTTTCACCGCGGCGCAGTTATTTTCTGTTTCTTTGCTGATTATTATCTGAGTCTTAGCCTCTTCTATTCCTATCACTATTGTCTACTCCTATCCGCTTAACATTAACATCATGTTTATACAAGAACCGGCAAAGTAGATTCTTGTATGAATATGATGTTAGTGTTTTCATCTTTCATCTGCCTCTGTGCCAGTGCCCTTCCTCGCACTAGATCAATCGTCGTGATTTTAGCAGCGGTAGCTGTTTCTCTTCTCGTCCTTCAGTCCGGTTACCACCAGATGCTAACCACCACACCGTCCGTATTATACCGATGCACCCGGATGCCGTTCGGACTTAGAAATCCACCTGCCAACTTCCAAAGATTCCTGTACTTATTAAGACCGGATTGGAGATAATCCTGTCGACATCATTTGAGGATCACCTGCGAAACCTAAAAGTCATATTTCAACGACTAGCAAAATTAAAACTCCTGATAAACCAGGACAAAAGCAAATTCGGATGAACATGGATGTAAAATATTTAGGCCACATAATACGAAGATTTATTTGGCCACTCTCGGAAGGGCCAGCTCGAGAAAATTGGATTTTTATAGTAGAGGATACCACTTCTAGATGGGTGGAATTATTCACATTCCAAGTGTGTAATTTGTAAGCGCAGTAATGCAACAAATCACACACTGGCTACAAATAGATCACCGCTTTACACCAATTTACCACCCGCTGCAAATCCAGTAGAAATAAAAAAACAGGGACCTGAAAGCGCAACTCGTTATACTAGTTGGAAAAACGCACACTGATTGGCCAAAGAAATTACCATCGATAGGATTCGCCATGAATTCTGCCTTCAGCATTTCCATAGTAGTTACACCGGTTTACCTCACCTTTGGATAAGAACTACGCAATCAGTACGAAGTAAAGCACGATCTGTGAAAAGTGATGACTTTACTTCACAACTTTCAAAAATGTATAACGCATTTTATACGGCTAAAGAATATCATAAAAAAAGGATAAGTGGAAGACGTACACACATAAAAAGCGACAACCTTCCGAGTCCTATCTTTACAAAGAAATCTTGTGTGGGTTACATTATATACACTCAGCAATGACGTCAAAAAGAAGACTTCCACGTTCATCCCGAAAAGAGGTGGACCATACATATTGAAAGCTATTTGAAGTTGCATCCAGACAAGACTCACCCACCCCGTTATCAACATATCACTCATCTGCTCTACGGCGATGCACAGAAGAAAAAGAAGAAGTAGGAGGCGGTCCCACCTATAGCATTAGGAAGAGGGACAGACCAAGGTAAATTTCAGAACGCCTTGACGAGATGTCTTAAGGGTCCTGAGGGGAAGAATTATAAGGGGATGTATGGAAACACCCTTACTACTAAAACACTCACGCACGCACTACCCTCTCCGCTTGCGCCACCATCGCACAAACGGTACGACGCGAGAGGAAGGGGATGCCGTAACCCGAACCGTTCCTCATAAAAGGGTACAGACCCCCAGAAATCATCAGACTAATCTCAACACTCTCAGTAAACAGAACTTTACAATTCCTTGTTTGGCCAGAAGAATCTAATCGAATATTTAATAAAAATTGGTCTTAATTCTATATCCTGAAATTATACACTAAATAATCACTTTTGCACTATTCAAAGAAACTTTTTAAACCTCATCTGATCTGGTAAATCACAGAAAACCTCATAACTTTTTCCTGGATTTACAAGACCCACTAAGGTTTAAGAAGTTCGTTGATATAATGTAAAAGTATATCTAATGAACATTTAGTTGTATTAATGTTTTCTAAATATATCACGAAATAAAAGCCTATGTAATAACCAAAAAAGTAATTATCTTTATTTTATTAGGGTAGGTCAGGAGTGCGATAGGTGGTAGGTCAAGGTTGCGCTAAAATGAATATTGGTTAAGATTGATTAGGAGTATATAAACAGAAACAATAGTCAATAACAAGCAAATGATATTTAATATTATGCAAGCCTTTGTCTCTCAAGCTTTTGATTTATCGGTATGGATATATAAAGTTAATTTCTCGCATAAAATTACATCGTTGAGTTAATTGGATCATACAATTTGAAATTTATAGTCCTGAGGCCGGTTAGGTGGGATAGTGTGTTATTAAATGTGTATATCAACGTTGGCAAAGTTCACACCATATCTCACAACTAATTGTAATGGACTGTTAAAGTTTGCCAACGTTACGAAATCCTCGGCCCGGCCGCGGTGCTGCTGCATGTGATCGATGCTTTAAAATCCCGTTTTGAGAGCGAGAATTTCCAGGTCACGTGTGGAGGAACTTTTCCGCGGGCGTCGGAAAGTATTTCACGATACCGCGGTGTTTCCATTAATTCATCCGAATGTGGGAAATTGCGAGAAATCTGGCGGAACGCGTTGATGCGGTTAGTATCATCGAGCTTTTCCGTACCAATTATCTGTATTGGATCCTTCGACGAAATTTCGACACTCGTTTCGAGTGGCACTCCGCTTTTATCTTGATTGTACACTTGAAGGAAGTTGTGCCGCACGATGTTTATTATTTACAAGTTGCTATTTCCCGACGTGCCCATGACAACTTTACACTTTGCTAAATTGGTAAACTGTCAATCGGATTTTATACTTTTTAAACATTACATCAAAATCCGATTTTATACTCGGAGAGCAGTCGAGTATTTTTAAACTTTTACTTCACTCGTCAGTACTAGAGTTAAATATTTATTCGGTATTTTACCTTATGTCAGCATGTTTACTAATTCACCAGATCTTGAAATAGATTGTTACCTGAAACAAAAATTGGATTAATTATTTAATGTTGTTAGCATTTACTTGGTGATACATCTTATAAGCAATGATTTGAGAAAACACTTCGAAAAGTTTAAGATTGATAATAACCAGTTTCTTCTCTCGGCGCTGCCAAAAAATTTTTGTTCGCCCGGATTAAGAAAGGCCTGGAAGCAAAGCGATTCAACACGGTTCAGGCAGCTCCAAAGAGGTTCCATAAAAGACTTCCAGAGAGCCTACAAATAATAGCAAAAACACTGGCAGGTGTGTTGATCCTTAAGGAAAATCCTTTCGAAAACTTTTGGTTGGCTATACAAAAGTATTTAATAAATTTTGTATATCCATCCAATTAGTGTGGAAACTTTATGAACACACCCTGTATTTTTTGAGGTTTGAAAAATGCATAAAACCTAAAATATGACTGCAAATAAAGGTTTCAACTCCAAATTGAATTGCAACTTCAAGAAGCTCCTACAGCGCATGCTCAAATATCTGTATCTTATGCTTAAAAAATTCAATAAACACAACAACTGAAGCCTTATGACGATATCAACATAAATCTCCAAACTGTTATAACACTAACCATAAATAACAGAAAAACCAGTTTTTTTGTTAATATTCTCTATAAAAAAAAATATGTAAATTCCACCCATAACTATTAATTTTCATAATATGTTAACGACCTATCGCGAATACCTTTCCGGTGACGTAAAACGTAATATAAATGAAGAATATTTCAAACATCCAGTTTATAATTTGAGGAAACAGAAAGAAAAAAAAAACTGCACCGTGCAAAAATTAATAAACGAGTCGTCGTAAAATATCTCCCGTTAATTACGGACGATGTGTTAAGTTTCGTCGGTGATTAATATGCCCGGATGAATATTGATTAATGAACGCGGCGAAACTAGAATGAAATTAATTTAATCTTTTGCCGGGGCGTAATTAATCACTCATTGAAATTTTATTCGATATAATTTAGCGGGGCACGTCCGAACCAACTAAAATCGTGTATAACATTACGGCGTAATTGGACGCAAAAAAAATGTAATTTTTAATTAACCATAAAGCACGATCAAGGCGAATTGCGTTAATTAATTAATTAAAATTAACGTTGCTACTATTTAATGTAATAATTCATACGTGTTGACGTAATGAGATTAAAGATTTTAGGTCGTTATAAGAAGAAATAATTTATGTATGTAATTTTCAATCAATTTGTATCTTAAGATTTTTACTTGAATTTATTTACTATATTTTGCACATTCAAGTTGATACTAGTACGTAATTCTGAAAGTACTCCCTTTACTAAAAATATTTTTTCGCTTGAAAATATTAAATAAGTAATTGTGGAGGCTTTCACTTCGTGATACATTTTGATAAATTCAAAATAAATAAACAATTAACTTTGTTGGTATCACTTTTTATTTACACTTGTAACTATAGTTTCGACAACTTTAGCTTGTCACTATTGTTTGATAATGACAAGCTGAAGTTGTCGAAACTATAGTTACAAGTGTAAATAAAAAGTGATACCAACAAAGTTAATTGTTTATTTATTTTGAATTTATGAAAATATTAACTTTGAAAGAAAATGTACATTTTGGCAAAAATAAATAGAAAAGTAGAAAAAGTTGTTACAAATTGTTTCATAATAATAATTTTTCAACAACTGGAAATACAATATTATGGCATAATTATACAACCAATTTAATATGACGTACAGTCAGTGTATTTGTTTCAAGTTAGATTAAGTCAAAAAATTGCTGTATAAATTAGTAAGATTAAAAAAATACCGAAGAGAACCATCAGTCCAGAAAATCAGGCAGCTTGTATATATTTTTTAAAAAGTAAAGTGGTTGTTTAACGTGCTATTTGACATGTGGCTCCATCTTGTTGAAACCACATATCTTTTAAGTACAAAACAGGATGGTAGTGCCCATTACTATGTAGTAATTTCATCCTACGTTTCAAAACATTGGTTTCATAGAAGAAAAAGTTGTTAGGATCTCCTAAGCGTACACCTTTGACTGTAAAAAAGTAGAAAGTACGAACCAATGATTCCTTCAGCACACAGTGCACACCAATCAGTGCATTTTTCTGGATGCATTGGTTTAAACTTGAATAGCATGCGAATTTTTACTACAATAGATGCGATGATTTTGACAACTTACATATCCATTCAAATGAACTTAAGCCTCATCGCTCCATATGATTTTCTTGTGAAGATCAGTATCCACTTTTTGATTTGTGAAACCCACTTCAAAAATGTATTTCTGGTGGTTTGCTGATGTAAGTTGTTGAGTCAGTTGAATTTTATAATCTCTTATTGCAGGTCTTTTTTTAATTCATTAAGTGGTGCCACATGAAAGATGTAATTGCTGTGAACGGTGATTGACGTGCTTGGTTCTTCTTGCACAGTATCATGTATACGAGCAATATTTTCATCTGAACGACCTCTGTGTTGATGTCAACTCTTGGTGTTTTAATAACCATACCTCTTGTTTCAAATTTGTGTAGTAGGTCACAAATTGCACTTGATTGAGTCCATACAGTCGAAGTTTTCTTCGCGCATTTATATAATAAACTTACACGGACTCTTAAAGCGCAAAGTTCCAACATACATAGAACGAAAATGGCGAACAATTCAAATTCTAAAGTCCAATCTATTTTTAAATATAAAAAAATCATAATTGCTGACTTTATTTTGAAATTTTAAAGCTAATCAAATTTAGATAAACTTTTGTGCATTGAAATTTTGTTTTCAGCTTGGTTATTGTAATTGCTTTAAAGATATACTAAAAGGTAATTGATTTTTAAATTTTAAGCTAATTCTTCGTGTAGTGATTTTTTAGGATTTTTTTTAAGCATAAGATGCTAATTCAATCGAATTTGTTCTAATTTTTTAGCGTTGCAATTTTTTTTTCAGTTGGTTATTGAAATTTTCTTGAAGTACATAATTCTTCGTGTGATATTTTTAAATCAAAAAATACAAATTTAATAAAATTCAGTTCAATTTTTATTTGTAAGCGTCGCAATTTTGTTGTCTTCTTGCTGATTGTAATGCTTTAAAGTTATACCAAAAGTACACAATTGCTGAGTCGATTTTGAAAGATTAAAGTTGATACTTTTTGATAATTTTTTAAGAATTTTTCTAATGCAATTTTTATCAAATTCAGTTTAATTCATGAGCGTCCCCATATTATTTTAAGTTTGGTTATTGCAATTGTTTTAAAGGTTAACCAAAAATATATAATATATGCGAGTTCATTTTGAAATTTTAAAGATAATTCTTCATGTGGTGAGTTATTAAGAATTTTTCTGATCATGAGTTGAAAATTTTATTGAGTTCAGGTTAGTTTCAGTATTGCCATTTTATTTTCATATTGGTTATTGCATTTTTTCTTAATAGTATACCAAAATAATGTAATTTCTGAGTTTATTTTGAAAATTTAAAGCCAAATCTTCGTGTGGGAAGAAATTAAGAATTTTTCTTGCCATGAGATGTTGAATTTTCATCAAATTCGGTTTACATTTTCAGCATAGCCATTTTCTTTTCAGCTCGGTTATTGCAATGGTTTTAAAGGTACATCAGAATTACATAATTCCTAAGATGATTTTAAAATTCTTAATTTTTCATGTGGGGATTTATTACATATGTTTCTAAAATTAGATTGTAATATTTTTTTAAGGAAGGATGTTGGATGGAATTGCGGGTTGGGGTGGTGACTGATGGAGGGAAATTAGCTTAAGCTACAAGGCTATTCAGCCACGACTGAATTTTTTGATAGTATTTTCAAATAATATTTTAAATGTACTGACGATCACAACATACATGCCCGAAATTCGAACCAAGGACTCCTCCGAATACAGTCGACGCGCTAACTACTGTACCAACCTGGCCGGCCTTAATATTAAAAAAAATATATTAACTTTTTTTCCGAACATATTTTGAGTATTTGTATTTCGGTATCTACAGGGTCTATTATGAAAGTAATGAGCGTGAGGTTATTGTTATTCGACTATCCATCGCAGCGGGGTAAATCTGATCGGGAAATGTAGTGCAGGGTCTGGTCTTCCAATGCAGCAAGTGGAAAAATCTACCTCTGCGTGAAGTGTTTTTTTTTCGACTTTGTAACACGGCGCGATTGAGAGATACGCAATCAAGTTTTGTGTGCGGCTTGGGAAGAATGTAACCGAAACATTGCAGATGCTTCAAGAGGCCTTTAAGGACGACTGCATTTCAAGGTCACGAGGCCTTCAAGGAGGGCCGGAAAGGATCGCCGGCGAACTACGTTCTGGACGCCTAGAACCGACGAAAACGTGAATCGTGTGCGCGAAGTTTTGCGTTCCGACCATCGATTGAGAATCCAGCAAATCGCTGACATCCTAAACATGTCTACATTTGCGGTACATGGAATAGTGACCGAGGATCCGCAAATGCGCAAGTGCTGCGCGAAGCTTGTGAGGAAAGTGTTGAAGACCAGAAAGAACTTCCGAGTATTCGAGTAACCTTTCGTTGTAAAAGGCTTTAGCTAAAACTTTTCAGTTCTTTCGACAAAGAGTAAATGAAAGTTAAGCTTTAAAATATTTTAGTTCTCATTAGGTATATATATTTAGAGAATTCACTTGCTAAATTATTTACATCAGGTTTTGATCTATATACAAACCAAGAAACTTTACTGAATTTAAATCCGAGTTTTTGCATGATCTCTTAATGTAAATAGCAGTCTGATTTTTTCTCTTCATTCATACTTAGTTTATTTGAAATAAGTGCTTCATTTTCCATACTAAGTAAATGTTCTACATTCTCATTTGTTATTAAAATGTATGTATCATCTGCAAACTGTGTAACCTTAACAAAATTATTATTAAAATTATTACAAAAGTCATTTACATATGTGAGGAACAATAATGGGCCTAGATGAGATCCTTGCGGTATGCCTTGATCAATAGCCATTTCTTGAGATAAGTTGTTCTCATATAAGACCGCTTGTTTTCTATTCGACAGATAAGACATAATCATACTAGCACTTGATGGCAAAAAAATTATGAAAATAGAGCGTATCTATCAATAATTTCTCCCTCTCCTTCGCCTTCGATAAGTCTATGAAAAGACAAATGGATTTTCTTCCAGACCATTCAAAATAGTATCGATAAGTTCCACCATAGCATACATTTGGGTAATTTACGACAGTCTGGAAACTTGTGTTTACGTATACATTGATTAATAAGTTTAGTGAGTGGCTGTATGATTATATCTTTTACTGATTTAAAAAAAATTGATGACAGACTAGAGACATCTCTACTACTGCTGTTCCTAATTGAAACCAATATGTCTCTGACCTGTACCACAGACACTTAGTTAGATTTACAGCAATGAGTGGTACGCTTTTCATGATATTATCCATAACAGTAATAAAAATCTATTAAAATTATCCGCTGTTTCGTTTTTGAAGTAGACATAGAGAATAACTAACTAGCTAAAGAAAGAATTAAAAAATAATATAACACTTGACAAATCAAATTTAGTTCTCCAACATATTTTAGGATAACCGTCTTGTTTGAAATTCTTTTTCTCGTCTTGTTTTACACTTTACAGTGTGTTTTGTAATCTTCTAAAAGAAAGACTTTTTACTAATCCAAAATCCTTTAAGAAAATTATCTAAAGATGTTCTTGGATAGTTTTACACTTTACAGTGTTTATTTTCTTTTAAGTGATGAGTTTATTAAGTTAACAACTTAATAGCTAAACTGATAAACTAGAATTTCTCAGTAAATAAATAAATATTACCTATTTTTTTATTATCCAAAATTCTCTGAAAGTCTTGTTGTTCTGTTTCTCAGATGGTTATACACTTTAGAGTGTTTACTTTCTCTTGGTTAAAGTTGTGAAATTGAAGCTGCTAAACCATGAAACTAAAATGACTCAGCAAATAACTAAGAGTAATTTTGTAAAAGAAACACGAGGGTGAATCAAATATAATATAGAAGTATGTGCGTTGATTGAAATTTTGTATAGATGCCTAACCTTATAGAAAAAAACGAGTCACTAAAAGATGCCGAGAAATAGATGGCGCATGGATAATGAGTCTGCATACTGTAGTTTTCTGTAGCTTTGAACAGTTTTCTATAGTATTGAATTATACGTATTTATACCTATACGTATTTCCCCGTAAGGTCTATGCAATCAATATTTAAATCAACGTACACATTTTTCCCAGCGAAGCGGAAGTTTCTTAAAGCCATTATCGAAGAATGTAGTCGGTCGTGTCTTCAGCAATTGCTCACAAACGATTCTACATCTTGGTTACTGTGAGAACGGCGTCTCACGGGAATTCATCTTTGAGTGGACCAAACATATGAAAGTCACATGGGGATAATTCTCTAATTTTTCTCGAAGAAGCAGATGTCTGTAGCCGAGCGTTGTTCTGAAGGAGAATCACACTTCGGATGGGCAAGGCTCGATAAGCCTGTTTGACCTTATCAAGGAGCTTGCAATAATATTAAGCATTGACTGTACTCATGACGGAAATCAACAAGCAGTATGCTTTTGCAAGAACTTTTCTCGCAGTTAGACGGTATTTGGTTTTTCGTGGTGGGCTTTTCCAGGTTGTCTAAACTTCATGCTTGCTTGTTTAGATTCAGGGGTGTAATAATGCACCCAAGTGACAATCATCACCTCCTGCTTGATATCGCGCCAAAAGCCTTCCAGAGACAGCAAGACGGTTCGCTTTGTGATCTTCCGTTAGTAGGCGAGGAACCCACCTTGTTGCCAATTTTTGGTAACCCAACTCATTGGAAATGACTGATTGGGTACTCCCATACGATATTTCCACCCCTACAGCAATTTCATAATTGCAAGTCACCGGTCAGTTACAATCAGCTCACGGATAGCACGAATGTTCGCCTCAGTAATGTTTATTCGTGGTCAGAGTGCGTAACTTCTACCGTTGTGCGCCTACTTAAAGGGTGGGCCATCTATTGGTTTCTTTTTAAATCATAGGTTATTTTGATATTGGCAACTTTTTCTCGATTGAAATCTTAACAGAAAGTCGATATCATACCTCTGAGGTACGAAATAAGTCGCTTTACGCTTGAACAACATTGAGAAATATTGCAAACTTATTTCCAAAGTGGGTTTGTGTAGCCCAAACAGTGCGTTTGTTGAAAAGAAGTTTTGGTCGAAGTGAATCACCCATCACGTCCGCTGTACACAAGTTTGTACAAAAAGTTCGTAAGACTGGCATGCTAGTTGGACAACATTCATAGTCATCGTTTTCGTATTGTGCGCACAAACGAGAATGTGGCTGCTGTAGCTGAGAGTGTGAGACTCAATCCACAAACTTCAACTCACCGTCGATCTCAACAGCTCAACATTTCACCCACTAACCTGAGGAGAATTCTGCACAAAGATCTCGGATAATTCGCTTATAAGATCCAATTGACAGCAATTCAAGGCGCACGATCATCCGCTTCGTTATCGCTTCGCAGTTTGGGCCCTTGAATTGGACAACGATTTTGGGCGAAAAATCATCTTTTGTATCGAGGCGCATTTTCATCTTGGCTACGTTAACAAACAAAATTGCCGCATCTAAAGCTCAGAAAACCCGCACGTTATTGTCGAGAAGCCAATGCATCCACAGAGAGTGATCGTTTGGTGCGGATTGTGGAGTGGTGGCATCTTTAAACAATTTTTGTTTGAAAATGAGACTGGGAACAACTTTTCGGTCAACGATGAGCGTTACAGAGCCATGTTATCCGACTTTTTTTAACTGAAATTAAAGACATGGATTTGGACGACCTCTGGTTCATGCAGGATGGCGCGCCATGTCACACAGCCCATGCCACAATCGATCTTTTGCGCACCAAATCCAAATTCCAAATTCCATTAGGCGATTTTTTATTGATTCTTCGTTTGCTTTGATTTCTTCCTTCACGTCATTATGGAAAAGGCAGTAGAAAACTTATGGAACAATAACAACCACAAGAAAGCTGGCCTACAAAGAAATATCGAAAACACTCGAAAAGGTAAAGTACAATAAAACACCGGGTGGCGACAATGTTCCAGTCGAACTTCTCAAATATGACGAAGAACAACTAGTAGCCATAGTGCACAAACTAATAACTAAAATCTGGAAGACAAAAAATGCCACAAGAGTGAAACATCAACCTTATATACCCTATACAGACCAAGGAGGTCTACGGTCAACCAACTAAACAGAGCCAGACGAATTTGTTTGATATCGATATTCACCAGATCTTCATAGATTTTAACAGGCGTATGATAGAAACACGATCTACTCTAGAGTACTAAAAGAGTACGTTTACCCACCAAATTATAGATTAAATATTAGGTGTACATATGAATAATTCAATTTTCAGCTACATTCAAGATTTATTTTAAACGAAAGTAAATTAAATTGTTCAATCAAAGTGTAACTTTTAGCCATCTTTCAGGCAGCTAATGAATTATATCTCGGGAAAATGTCAAGCCATTTTTGGATCTCATCGTATGATTGGAAATGCATATCGCACAAGACTTGTATCGATCGGAATAAGTAGTAATCAGATGGAACGATGTCTGGTTAATCTACTGGGCACTGCAATACTTATTATATTGTCTTTTGATCACACATTCAAATATAACAATTTCACCTTGTTTCCGAAGCGATTGAGTTTTGCGATCAACTGTGATGATTCGCTGGGATTTACCTATAACTTTCTGCGTTTTGTATTGTCATAGAGTATCCATTTCTCATTGTTCGTAACGATTGTCCATAAGAAAGACTTTTGAGGCTGTTTATTGAGCAGAGAAAGTTGATTTCGAAGAGTTTATAGAAACCCATTTTCTTTCTGAATCATTTCCAAAAATCAATTGCTGGGTTACTCCCAAATGTTCTGCAAGCTCTTTCTGCGTTTATACCAAATTTTCAGCGAGCATCTTCTCGAACTCATCGTGGTCGCACTTTCTAGAGCCTCTAGGGCTATTTTTTAAATATATATTCTTTTAAATTATGTAATCATCCATCCTTATTAAAGAAATATTAAATGAATAAACATTACCATCCAACAACGTATTCATCGCTTGCATAAGCCTCACTGTGTATGTAACGTGTATTACTAATCCGTGACTCATAGACAGTACTTTGATCGCATCTAAAATCTTTCCGTGGCGTTAGCTTAAAAGGGAAAAGGAAGTGGAGTTTAAAATTCCATACAATTGGGCCTCCCCCGACGATATCTGCATTAACAATTTCTTCGTGAGGCATCCTTCGAACCGGCCGAACTCGGGAGTCAATACGCCGGCAAAACGGCATTGAATCATTGAAAAGCACGCCCGTTTTGAGTATGCAGAAGGCGTGCAAACACAACCACGCCATTTTCGCATTACATCGCGACTCGCGAAGGAATACACGTGTTCCACGGTTTATCAGAGATAAGTAACGGCGCGTAAAATGGGGCGAAAATTAAAATTCAAACGCACGAACCGGCAATTCGCGCGCGCATCGCTCACGGCTCGTATGTGTGGAAATTTACAGTCGATTTTTCCCCGAGAATTTTCGGCCCCCGCATCAAATCGACAGCATATTGATTAAGGAAACTCCGCCCACCCGTGTCCTGAACTGATGAAAAACTAATGCGTTAAAATTTAAATTCAACAAAATGATTAATTACCGGATTCCCGTATTTCCATTGCTCCCGAAATAAATTTAATAAAATACAAATTGTCAATTATAAAGTCCCACTGTTGTTTTGTTTAACTATATTGTGTAATAATATTTACATCAATTCATATTAACCTGCGTGCCTTTGTTTGGAATATTCAAACGATACATTGTGAAAATAAACATTTAATTCAAATCTATTGTGGATCCATGTTTATCACAGATGACCAGCTCTAGCTTTGCCTCTTTGATTAGTCCTATTAGCCCTACCAGAGGGGCTTGGGTATAGGTCTCTGCGCTTGGGTTTGTAATGCCCAGCTTTTGATATCTAATCCTTGCTAGACCCTCGCAGTCGCATAGGATGTGGAACGAGTCCTCTTCTTCCTCTAGGCAGAATCTGCATGGTGCTTCTTCCACCAGGCCTATTTTGCTCATATGTTTGTTGAGCTTGCAGTGTCTTGTTATCAGACCTTCTATTGTTTTGACCATTTTTCTGTCTTGGTTCAGAAGTTCGGTCGTGAATTTTGGCGGTTGTTTCTTAAGGAACTGTTTCACCTGTCTCTGTCCTGATTTTGATTTCAAAGATTTGGAAAGGTAGCAGTTTGCGATGATTTCAAAAAGGCTCATTATTTGATGCTTAATCAGAATTGAAGGTGTAAGATGATATGAATTTAAAGAATCCAATCAATCAAATAAAAAAATATAAAAAAAACACAAAACAGCTAAGAAGTTATCTCTGTAAAATCAAGTTTATCAGTTTATAAAGCTAATTAGTTTGGAAGATTTAACTAAGGTAAGTAAAATAATGGAAAATCCAGGTGCATATCACGTTTCGCTTCATTATTTACGTTTCAAACATCCTAATTAACATTATTACGCCGTTCCATAATCATGTATTTGCTATTCATTACAAATTGCGTAACAGTCTTAGTTAATAATGGAAATATCACAAAATTAAATTCGTCCTACAATTACATTATCTATTACGCAAGTGCCGCGCGTGGAATCCATACAAAAGTAGAAGCTTTCCCACTGGAAAGGAAATCTAATTTGTTGTTGGAGTTTCAACGTAAATATTTACCTCTACGACCTACGCTAATAGCAGCTCCAAAAGTCCTTGAGACTGATTCGACGACATCAACATGACTCATTATGTCGACGTTAACGGGTATCATAAAAAATTCTATAGCTAATTATTATAAATGCAAACACGTTGTTATCCGTCGTTGTTAGTCGGGAGGAATATGAATTAAATTCTGATGAGACTTTATTCGGACTGGAACATGACAGAGAGACAGAGTTTATTTGAAAAACTCGTGTTGTCAGCATTGTTTATGGTAACGATGTACATTTCCTGCATGTTTGACCTAATTTTTCTACACTGTTTCGATTAATATTTATTTTTATTTATTCCGTCCTCCTGGCGTCGCTGCAGAATTGGTCCAATTAATCGCTGCTTAAAAATTAATTTACCCAGTAAACGCCAATTTAAAGTTCTCTCATTACAAACTGGGTTACACCGTGTATAATTGCGTTTTATTAAACGTCCCACATCCCCAGACTGGACACGTATTCACGAGATCCGCAAATAAGATACACAATTTCGCACTCGGGAGAAAGGCGAATAATGTCCTCGGATGCCAAAGGTGCCATCAATTTGTTGCTTGTCAGCCCTTAATAAAGCACCGATGAACGAAAACCCGTGTTACATATAATTTTAATACTATAAAAAAATCTTATTGCATGCATGATTAATAAATTATCATACGTATCATCAACACGCATAGAATTAATATTAATTATCTAGACGTTTACACCATTAATATTTTTGATCCTTGAGGAACATCTAGGTGTAAAAATCAAGATAAAATATTTCTCATAAATACGATCTTATCTCTTCAACAAATTAATTACCATAACACCTCAGTTATTGCATACCATTGCATAATTACATTGTGCAGACTTTTTAACGCAATTCCCAATTGCGCCGCGATTTGCATATTCATTCGTACTGTGGAGGTTTGATAAAATGTTATATTAATTATTTATGTCACATTTCTATTATTAAGGTGTGGATAACACTCCTTTTTAGTGGCGCGTTAACAAATATTGTGTCGAGCATGTACTCGTACCTGTAAAAGGCAAGGAACGTCAACACCGTGCCATTATTATTCCGAAGAAGGAGGTTATACAAGTTCATTTATCAAGTGAATATTAATGATTAATGTGTGTGCAAATTCACCACTATTGAAAAAGTATGAACTATGAATTAAATAAACTTTTATAACGGGGCTGCAAAGTTTTTAGAGTGTCGACCCTTTGGGGAATTACTCGACCTCTCATCGACCACCTATATAAATTTCAATCCCTTTTTCTCGTCTTTGTAGATGCATAATTTATTATGAGCGGAGAAAGATTTATGCGGTCGTTTGAATAAAGAATGCGTTTTTTTACTTTGATTCGTTTACATTGTAATTATTTAATTTTGATAGTAATATATCAACATCAATCATTATACTATGACGCGTGCAGTGCAATTATTACAATCTCCCCTTTATTACGGTTGCACCCTAAAAATTGACACAATGATAAAATCATTAATCCCATTGATAATACTACGAATGACTTAAAATACGTTTCTTAATTCAAACTTATGTTAAGTTTACAAATTAACTAATTAATATCCTTTTATAATAAGAATAATAGTAATATTGTTAGCTATTGACCACGTAGTCTTTCCGCCATGATATGAATATTTAATTACAAGTCTTTTATTAATAGTGTGAGCTCTGTCGAGTCCACAGGCCATTTAATTCTTACCATTCATGTAATCTATATCTCTGAAAATGAAAATATTAAAGTAGCTCCTAGCATGTCGCCCAAATGTGGCGGAGCTTCATCTTTTTGGAACCATATCTACGAGTGAAATACGTCGTGAATGGTCTCATCCGAAAACAACACTACCAATGCATACACGAGATCAAGTCCTTAGAAAATCTAAACACCTTTCGGCGTTAAAATTCTCTGCCGAAAGACAGGTCCCATAATGCGATCTCCTATTATTTCTGCCAATAATATAATTGTTCAAGATTTGGAAGGATCAATACATATAATCATGGCGCTTTTAAGTTATTGTTCATTGTAAAGGTTTCTTCTTCGCGAAACACATTGCTGAGTAATCCATCTCATGCATCAGAATAATCTTTATTGAGCTCCTGAACTATCTTTGTATGGATAAAGTTAGCTCTAGATGAGCTATACGTCATTGACGCTATAATGCAATTGATGGTTCTATGTAGCCATCAGATCAAAATAATCTTAGCCTTAATTTCGCTTGAGTTTAGACATATGGTCTACAACAGTGTACCTGGAGGAGTGTTTTTAGATGATTAGAGTCCAGCATTGCCCAACTATAAGAGTGCTCGTGATGGATTTCTTCTCCTCTCATAAAAAATGTTACTGCCTCAGTCACATTCGCTTCTTAAATATAACATTGGTTTAAAAGTAGGCAACACCTTAACAATAACACTTGTGGGATGTTGAGTTTCATTAAAGGATATCCTAATTCATATATTCTTGAAATCATCAAAGAATACCTCATAGCTTCTACAAAGGGAATAAGGATATTATTATCGTCTTATCATAACAGTTGTAGATGCATCAAAAACATATGAGTACATAAACTAAGACAGTTTTCGCTATTACGCTCATTACAATTGTGCCTATTAATTAATCCTACACTTATGACAAGGTCTGTTAAAACAATGTAAATTAATTTTAACAATGCATTACTAATGTACCGTAAGATACAGAATATACTCTTATTACAAATTAAACTAGATCATCTAGTGCAGTATGTTTAAATTGGTCAAATGTTAACATTTAACTATATATTGTCAGGTAGAAATGATTTTGTATTTCTTCAACGATTATATTTGCAAGTATGTAAGTAATCGAGAAGATAAATTCGCAATTTGTAAAACTAGACTGAGACTATGATTTCTGTCATCTGTTTTCTCATTTAAATGGATTATCAATAAGGAGAAGATTTCAGATATATTGGATGTATAGCTCATGCTACAATTCAATTAATTTAATTTAAAATATAATTTTTTTGGTAAAAAAATACTTTTCATTAATCTTTAAATTAATTTCATAAGCTATTATCATTAGGATATCGAAACCATCCTTACAGAAGTATTTCGCCGTTGCCTAACTTAACAATTACTACAACACAGTCATGTTGCTCACATCGTGCGAAGGACCATCTAAATACATCCAAAAACAGTAATCCAATGACTACCACCAAGATCAGGACGGTACGGAAGATGATCAAGTTGTTCTTAACTAGGTGACCAATTGAGATTTTCACTTCAAGTATGTAATTAATCAAAAAGATTACCTCCTCAACATGTTACATCTTTTTTTGATAGGTAGCCCAGTTTGGTAAGATCTCACAGCATGTTGTATAATTTACTGAATTACTCTGGGAGAAAAAATCGACATTTTGGATGGAAAAAAATATAATTCTTGATTTTTTTGACTGAAATGGTTAATTTAATCTCCACTTCTATAAATTGCAAATTTATTTTCAACATCTTGTCCGATGTCACTCACATACACCATCAAATTTAAAAGAATATCGTATTTATATATTAAATCAAGTCAGGCAAAAACATGAATTTCACAACCTATGAAAATTTAGCTTTAAGAAATTAAAAAACCTTTTCTACTGTACATAAAAATAACCGAGTTAACATTTTCATCATAGCAAATGATTACAATTTTATAAATAAAAACAGTGGGTACTTGAAGTTTATTAGATAACGAGGAAATTGTGTCGATCTTACTCTTTCTTCAACCTACTATGCCAAATCTTAAAGATTAAATATTAAAAAAACATTTCAAGCGATAGAATAATACATTAAAAAAAATTAGCGGCGACAGGATAGTTCATTGTGTGAAACTAAGTGGTACTGGTCCCTTAAAGCAAAAATGACTTTCGTACCATTGAATCGCTTGTAACCTTTCATAAAATTCAATGATCTCATAATAACATAGTCGCTTCAACGTCTGTGACACTTAGAAAACGAATTAAAACATACTTAAAAAACGGCAGATGTAAATGTAAACGCTCACAAAAAACGTAACCAAGGTCAATTGTTTTAATAAATGCTTCAGGTGTTTTCTTGATAAAGAAGATGTATACCACGAGTTAAAATTTTAATAAACAAAATCTTAAAACAAGATTCCTCTATAAAAATTCTAGTCTTCAGATTGAGGTTGAAGGTTGAACAATGTAAATTTACATTTAATAAGCTAAAGAAGAAAAACACTATTTTCTGTATTTTATTATTATTAAAAGAGTAGTAACCCTTTGTTTAATCTAAAGACCAAAATGTTTATAGGGAAAAGTTGTTTTTAAATTCTATTAAAATTTTCGTCATCCTCGTTTCAATAAGTTATGCCCTGTGTTTAACGACCTGTCTGATTAAACCTTTTGCTTGTAATTCAATGACAGCCCTAAGAGCGAGAGACCCCCTGACCTTCAGACGTTCAGAGACAACCGAGGGTGTAATGAGCTTGTGCGAGGGAGTTTCCTTCTTCTCGTAGGAGGCTTTTTTGAACAGCACTTGGTTGTTCAACTTGCCGCGGGCTTTTCCTTTGGACCACTTTAAAGGCCAAGACCCTTCCTTCTTTTGAGCTCTCTTCGGCTTCTGTGGTCCAGGACTATGAATCCTTCTTATGCGCCTGCTTATTCTAAATGGCTGGTTTACTAGGGGAATATACATTTTCATCTTCAAATCAACGGAACAATGTCCGGTTTCTATGCCTATAAGAAGCAAAAAACTTTTTCTGGAAAACTTTTTTGTATATACTTTCTTTCATATTATTGATATATTTATGAAGGTTAGACTTAAACTTTAAATTAATAAAAAAAGGTACCAAAATTAAGTCCAATCAAGAATGGCAAGAAGAATAGAAAATGTAAATGCAGTCAGCACACTCCACAACAGGTTTCATGTAGGCCTATAGACGCACTAAGAGTGTCTGTTGTTACTCAAATCACGTGCTTTTTGAGCTAAAATTTAAAACAATTGAAAACAACGAATTGTACATGAACTTGTTGTTGGCGTGGTTAGCATCCGACTCTCCGGCGACCTTTTATTCGAGTAATGACAGGCATTTTCCGCGTCCTTTTTAAAAGATTGTTATACAACTCAATCCAATTTTATCCAAAGTAAAAGAGATTATGAAAAACCATACAAATTTGTACACTACTTTCTTCAGAACATTAACTCGCAGCTGTTTCTTATCTAAAGATAAAGCTCTATCTCTAGGGGCATTGTGAATAAACAGTTTCCAGTGTGGGTAAGAAAAGTTAAAACTTCATCATTGCCAAAAGTGTTACAATAAACTTTTAGCACTGTCCAATATTCCCTTTTTGTCTGTTCCTTAATTTCTTTGAAAAGAGGTGGGTAATAGTAACAGTTATTAGTGATCGTTATTGTACTATGTTAAAAAAATACCTAAATTAAGCCTGTTAAATAATAATCAACGAAAAAAGAATAGTTTTTAAGAGTATTTAATAGCACATCTGCAAAAGAAAGTCCACAGTGGAATCTGTCCTTATTGCCATAGTCCTCCTTTATCGCACATTTTTCTCAATCTGTTCTAATTGTGATTCAATTAAAATCTGTTGAACAGTTGGAAGTGCTTGATAAATAGGGACTATCCGTACAGAAGGATATTAGGAAGGTAACTAAGCACGATTTTGACCATCCCTTTAAGCCCTTTTCCCTGTTTTCTATATACCAGTCTTCATGTACCTCACCTTGCATTACCTGTAGTGATATTATAATTAGTGTCTGCGCAATTAATTCGTTCATTCGAGAAGTCCTAACGTTGGTTAACAAACGAAAACAAATGAGATCTCACATGAGAGAATGTTTTATACTTTTTCAACGATTTTCTCTGTCTTCACACGCATCAAATTCAGGTCTATATTTTTAATTGCTTGTTTCTATTATTTCGATTCCATAAGAATTTACATTTTTTGCTGGGTTTAAGCAGATGAAGCCATTTTACTTATAGACAGTAGTAAAACTATTATACAGAGATATGAATTTAAAGAGATTTGTTTAGACTTCTTCAAAATATCTAATCCAAAGAATTGTATCACCGTATCAAATTTGACCAACAAACCTTGCCCTTTTGATGTTGAATAACACTATGATTACAGAGATAGACAGCTAACCTAAATTCATCAATATTATAAAATGCAGCTACTTTCTAATTACTTAATTAATATATTTTTGAACTGTAATAAAAACACAAAAATGATATACATAATACATTCAAATAAATGCAGCAAAATATTTACTACATTCAGCACCTACACATACTGACATTGACATTACAACGTTATCGTGGCATGCATTAATTTACATACAATCAGGCGTCAGCCGTAACGTCTAATTACGTCCACTTTTTATGTAAACAGCAATAATAATTCGCAATTGTCTACCGCGGGGTTCTCGATTCGAATAAATGGTTGCGCAAGAAAGGAAAGTGGTTTGTTATTAAATAACACTTTAGGCTCAATGTAGATATAGCAGGTGAAATTGAATTTATTCCTGCACTCCTATATTTTTTCCCTGCACACAAAAGAGTATTATATTTATTGGATAGACTATTGAATCTTCCCCGCGAGAATCTCTTGAATTTATTCGAGATTCCCCGGAAACGAAAGTGGATTCCATCGATGGTCCCCGTCTATACGTCATAATCATCGGCGAAAGAATTCTGGATTATTATGCGTACGGTTTACGGGAATTCGGGAACGTTCGTCGCATGTTAAACGCATTAAAGGCATATTTGCAGATTAATTGACTTCTAATATTAATTTAGCGGGCTTTGCGGATTGAAACTGTGGTCCTTTTAATGCGCTGCGGTTGAAATTACTGCATTTGATGTTACCAATTAAATGAATTAATTTCCGACCGTTGTGTTCCATGTGCGACAAAGTTATTTCTGTTTGTTTGTGGATAATACATACAGACTGAGTTATGTGAATTATATATTTCAAATGAAAATTACTAAATTATTGTTTCCTTTACATCAACAGCTACGGACAGATTTCAGTATATTTGGATCTCATCAGTACAGTGTAGTTGAAGACAAGGAAACAAAGACTTAAGGATAGAAACACTATTATTGTCGAAACGTTGCACCAATTTCCCTAATAGAGTTCTCTAAATGTCGGTGATTTATACACTCAATTAGGGAAATCAATGCAACGTTTCCTTAACGAAAATAAAATATATAAAACAATAATAGTTTTTTTGTACCTTAGCGATCATTTCGCTTAAGACTTATTACAGCATTGATCTCAGAGGAATGGTTTTAGTCTATAGGAGTCCGACTGTAGTCTACTATAAGGATGTTCATGATGAAGTTTATCTCCTCTTATCAATAAAAAAATACTATCTAGCAGTTATTACATACCAATAATAAACTTTTAGGTACTAAACTTTTTCTGATTCTCCGATAGAAGAAAAGATAGAGAATTGTTAAACACTTAGTTTGTTTTACTAATTTCTTATATTTATTCGACTAGTTTTGCTTGTTACAGCATTATCAAGAGTGATTATAAAAAAAAACCAGCAGGTTCCAATGAATGGTTGTGTGTAAGATTACCAAAAAAAAATTGCATACGTAAGTTATTTCTAATAGTAATCTTTTATTATCCCCTGCTCACATACATCTAAGTGTTTTATTAGATGGGACAATTAATCCTAATAAAATATAAATTTTAAAGGGACTGTCGCCCTTAATGAAGCCCGCCTATTATTAATTCGCGAACGTAAATAATTCCGACCGTTTTCATATTTCAGTGACAATTTATCCCAATTCGGCGGTGAGATAGGGCGAACGCAAGGTAATCAAATTATTTATGACGCCCCACCATATTTGATATTTTGGCTGGCGGTGGTTAATCGAGTCACACTCAGCGAAAGGGTTAATAAAACCGACCATTTTCTGACAATTACACGCGCGCCCCCGCATAACACGCCACCGATGGAAAAGTGAAAAAGCTTCCTGGGTTTTATTATAAATGGAAATTAATACGATTTTACTAAAAATAGAATAAAAATATCAATAGCAAATATCGTTTAATAACGAATTAAATTCTATACGTAAACTTTATAATTTATATCTATTATTTATTATATCATTATTAAATTAATTAAACAAAATTAGCTAAGTGGTGCTAAAAATAAGAACCTCGTCGTATAAGCAGAAGAAATATAACGAATCAAAGAAATGAAAACAACTCTAGCATCAACGTAAGCAAAGCAATAATAATTTCAACAGAACAAGGCGTTTAACATAATGCTAAAGCTATACAGGGTCTATTACGAAAGTAATGCGCATGAATTTATTGTGACACGATTCTACTGAATTAGATAAAGAAAATTGTGCTAAATTAAAGACTCGAGACTGAAAACTAAATGTTTAACTAAAAACAGAAGCCAACAGTTAAAGAGCAAAGAACAATACACAAAACTAGATACTGGAGACTAGACTAGAGATTATAAACTAGAGACTAAGGACTTAACATACTAAAGCCTAAAGACTATGTATTTAAGACAAAATACAAAAGAAAAAATCCAAAAATAAGATAAAGCACCAAAGACAATCAACAAAGGACAGATGATAAAAAACAAGTAACTAAAGATAAAGAGTAAAAGGTAATAATTATGGATAGGCAAAACTACAAATAATTATACTAAAAGTTATCGGTCCCCTCTGTTTAAAGTACAAGGAAACACTATGAGTATCACTAGTGACGGTTACATCAACATGATTAATAATATGGGAAAGTATAATAATTTGGACCCCTATAAATATCATAGTCTGATGAAGTCTGTGCAATTTGATATAGGCAACTTCGTTTATGTAAAAGTAGATGAGATTAAGAAAACGCATCGTGGTTACGTTAAAAGAAGTGTTTTTTTTTTGTTCGACGAAGACAAACATTTATTATTTCGTTGTAAGAGTAAAAGTCTAAACGTATGTAACTGAAATTGTTATTATATCGTCATAAAGCTTACTTAGTAGTAGTAGTAACATATATTTATTGACAAATTTTGTACATATTTACATTGCAATAGTGAATAATGAATAATGAATGAAGTGTTAATGTATTAATTTGTCAAAAGGCTATCGACCAGAGGTCTTTCTGCCTTGTGCTGTTCAGTCATATGGCGTCAGTCGTTATTGCGTGAAAGGATGAAATGAAATCAAATATGGTTGAATTGGGATTTTTAAATTTAGGGTTTATACTAGGGTTTCTAGGAAGACAATATTGGGATAATATATGGAATATATAGGTTTTATAATTAAAATCACTTGGTTTGTTTCACAAATATATATATTAACATAATGTTTCACCAAGTGATTAATGAGAAACAAGTATATGATATAATATGTGGAAGTTGAAAGGATTTTTGGAGTATTTTTCTGTTAGGAATCGAAGGCGTTCTACGATAGGGATAACTTGGGTGGTATCATAGAGGAGTTGATTAGATGGATTGTGTAGAGGATTAAGAGGATGTCGGAGTTTGGTTAATCTTACTTATTTATCTATAATTTGCAGTAACGATTTTAAATATTCAGGTTGCCCAAGTTTTTCTAAAAAAAAAAAAAAAAAGTTGGACCGGTCCAATTTCGGCAACAACATTTCTTTTATGACTGATTACACCAGCTCGACTCCCGCCAGTATTGTTACGATTTCGGACACAGGATACATTAACTCAGATCAGATCAGATCAGATAGATGTGATAACGAAAATAAACGTTCTTGAAGAAATATCACCGCGAGCAAAGAAAAATCCAAATCCAAATGGTCCTTCATCTTCCCCCAGTGCACCAATAGCCCAGAAAGCAGAACTTACAAATCATTGTTAGAAGAAAACGCAAAAAGTTTTTGAAAAAGATAAGTTCTTTAACTTTAAAAAAGACCGTAATATTAAAAAAAAACTGCTGATTCATGGTTTTGTGAATTATGTGAAGAAGCCCAGGAAGAGGACATGATACAATGTATGAAATGTCTCATTTGGATACATACTCAGTGCGCCGGAGTTAGTGCTGCAGTTAAAAGATACTTTTGTTGCAATTGTCGATAAGAAAGCTAATAGTCCAATTTAGGAAACTAGCGGTCTAAATAAGGAAACTGGTTTTCTAAATTGAACCCATGACACGATTTTTAAAAATTTATTTTCCACCGTTACAAAGGGTTTTTTAAATTTAATAAATAGTTTTATTTTAAAAGTATACTAAGGAAGTTTCTTTTCTAATACTTAATTTTATTGACATTTCTTTCGTACAGCTATATTTTGGAAAATGTAAAATTGGTCCAAATTAGTCTTTGAGACTGTTAAATGTTAAACATTTAAGATTAAAAATACGTATTTAAAAAGTGTAGAATAGAATTAAATATTTTCTTTCTTCTTTCTTTCTTTTGTCTAGCAATTTTCAGTCTTGAGTCTTGAATACTTGGTTTTTAATCTTTTCAATATTTAGTCTTTTTAATCTGTTTAGTTTTTTTAATTTAAATTTTTTTAATTAAGAGTAAAATGATGCTGAAAAAGACTAAGTATTAGAGATTCAATACTGAACACTAAAAACTGAAAACTGAAAGAACAAAAGATAAAATACCAAAGCAAAAGGTGAAGGCCAAAAGAGAAAAGAATAAACTAAAAAGAGGCTACAGACTAGAAATTAGAGACCAACGGCTAGAAAATACAAAAGTCTATAGACTAGAAATATTTAAAGACTTGAAAGTGTAAGAACTAAAAAGACTGGAAACTAAAGATGCTCAAATTTAAAACCTCCAAAGACTAAAAATATTAAAAAAAGACTAAATACTAAACACTAAAAGCAAAAGATATATAGATATAAGTTACGGCTTCTGATTATCATCAGCGTTCATTCAAATGGTGATATCTTTATTCGAAGTGACTAGCAGTTTGCTTCTATTGGTGAAGGTCTCTGTCTCCTCAATGGTTTTCTGAATAGTCAAATCTGTTGTTATTCTGCTATAGAAAACCCTTAAAGCCACAAAGTAGCTTTAATATTATAAACGTCATCAATGCCTGCCTTTAACGGAACAAGAAAACACGAGTATCACTAGTATCCATTATCCGTTACATCAACATGATTGCAAATTTCTTAAAAAATTGGAAAAAGAGGAAGCGCGCCCATCAGATATTTAAATCTTTGGTTTCAGCAAGATGGGGCTCTCTCTTATACTACAAGAGCTGGATAGAGATCACGATCTGTTCATCGATAAACAAGACATGACCATACATAACGATCATGCATTGTCTAAGCGTATCATAGATACAATATTTAGTGGTTGTGTAATTAGAGGCTAAAGAATCGCAGCACGACGAAAAGCTAAAGTACAATGAGTTTGTGTGTTTCCTTCTCAGCGAGGAGGATAAGAGACACCCTACTGCCATTGAGTATTGGTTTAGGTGAATTGATATGCACGGTGATGGATTCTTACCCATGTACGAATTAGAATATTTCTATGAAGAACAAATGCATCGCATGGAATTGATAGGAAATTAATCTCTTCCTATTGAGGATTGCATATGTCAAATGTTGGATATGGTTAAGCCGACAGTGCCTAAAGAAACACTACCAACAGAATAAGTGCTGTACGTGAATTGTTGCCACGTCGCTTCGTATCATGTTTTAAGAACATACAAAGGCTTTCTTGATCACTTGACTTGAGGGTGTGCGACTTCTCCTTAAGAGATATGTTAAGTCGCATATTTATGAGTCGCAATCACGCACATTATATAAACTAAACGATGCAATAAGAATAGAAATTGTATCTATTGATAAACTCTTCCTATTACACTTTCACACAAACATCTATGTATTGTAGAAAATTCATGCAACATTAAAAATGGTACATATTTTAAAACTTGAACTTTAATTCCATAGCCCACCTTGTAGAAGTTCAAAACAGATTATGCTGTAAAAAGATGACAAGAAATTGGTTCTGTAAATAGGCATTATAATAAAACCCTCAAAGCAACAAAATAACTGTAGCATTAAAAACGCCTTCAGTTCTTTTTTTGAGTATTGGTTACATCGGAATGTAATTAAAATTTCATTGAGACTGAGTTGCGAAGAAGATCGGCGATAAACCCATTGTCAATCCATTGTCATTTCAATAAAAATATACAAATACAGGAACAGTTAACAACCTTTTGGGAACTACAAGAAATTAGCAATACCAGAAATTTATCGGAAGACGAGCAAGCTTGCTCTAAGGAAATGGATTTCGAACAATCCAGAGATATTGGACGGATTAGTGGCTTGTTATGAGTTCAAAATGATCCAAATTGGTGAAAAACAATATACAAAGACCTTGGAATATACAAAGACATTGGAAGGAACACGTGGTCGATAGCCAAACACTACTACTACTACTAATTCATTGGAGTAGAATATAATTGGACGGTTTTGTAAAAGGCTTATGGGGCGTGTATTTACATTAAGAGTACAAATGACCAAGATACCAACGTAAATTATTATGCTCAAAGTCAAAGTTTACTACGATACCGCAATTAGAGCTTTGTGCGGCTGTACTCTTAGCTAGATTAACAAATAAAGTGTCAGCTTCTTTACGGTTAGCATTTAACTCTATTAACTTAACATATGGTCCGATTCACAAATTACAATTACATGGAATAATTCCAATGTAGAATGCTAAAGATTTTCGTAGCAAAATTTTTTGATTTAACTGGCGATACGTTCCTACAGTTAGCAAATCCAACAGACATAGTATCTAGAGGTTTAGATCATTTGGATCTAAAATGTTCTAATTTATGGTTGGACAATGTCTCCCCACAGATCAATGGCCAAAGCAGCCATCAAGTGAAATTGACGAGCTGCCCGAGTTGAAATCGTTACAAAAGGAATTTACTGCAACCACAAAGCCATATTTGATAGACATACATAGATTTTCTAATTATTAAAAATTGATAAGAGCAACAGCATATGCATTTCCGTTCAATGTGGCACATGCTCCACATGAAAGACCTAATAAGAATTGTCCAAGCAGACATGTTTCGCGAAGAATTAAAAGAATTGAAAGACCATAAAATTGTTACTAAGAAGTCTCCTATTGCATCATTGGCTCCATTCGTGGACAAGGAATCAATAATACGTGTTGGTGGCCGTCTCCAAGCTGCCCAACTACCGTATGGTCAGCAACATCGCTACTTTGCTGAGCTTTTATTTCAATTCGAGCATATAAGACTCGGCCATGCCGGCTCTCAACAACTTCTAGATTCTATTAGAGAGAGATTCTGGCCTCTCCGCGGTAGACTTTCGGCGAAACTCATTGTACGCGCGTGTAAAAGTGTTTTTGAGTACAGCCACGCAATGATGAGGAATTTTCCAGGGTCCAGAGTCAATCCGACGTACCCATTTCAGATTAGCAGCGTGGGTAATGCAGGCCCTATCACAATCAAGACCAAACTAGGTCGAGGCGCAAAACATATAAAATATTACTTAGCACTATTCGTATGTTTTGTTCACATAGAGGTCGTATCCGACCATACCACAAGTGCCTTTATTGCGAGGTTAAAACGGTTTTTTGTCCGACGGGGTAGGCCTACCCAGATAAACTCTGATAATGCTACTAATTTTGCTGGAGCTAAGAATGAATTGCATCGAGTGCTTCTCGAGTTAGAGTCAGAAGTCGGAAATATTAGGGAGTGGCGCTTTATACCGCTCCTTTCACCACACTTTGGGGGTTTGTGGGAAACGGGTATCCGATTGGCAAAACTTCACCTCAAACTCATCTTTGATAGTACAAACGCTTATACATATGAAGAATTCTATACAATAACTAGTCAATTTGAGGCTATTTTAAATTCTAGTCCTCTAACATCCTTAACTGACAATCCCGAGGATTTAGATCCCAATTTATAGGGAGAAAACTCACATAGCTGGGATAACCACCAGACATCTAGATAACTACAAAATGATTTATCAACACATCCAGCAATTTTGGACCCGTTGGTGTAACGAGCACTTACACCAGCTACAACCCCGACGAAAATGGAAGTCAACGGTATCTACACCACTACGAGTTCTGGTTCTTACAAAGAAGGGCAATGTTCCGTCACTGAGCTGACCATTGGTCGGGTGGTCAAAACTTATCCTGGAGCGGACAAAATCGTGCGAGTAGCAGATGTTCGTACAACCAGTGGGAGTTTTATCAGTGAACAGTGCAATTCGTTTCGGAAGGCACGACCTTCCAAGGTTGGGAACATGTTGCAGTGTAGTTCATATAACGCGGGAAATTTAGGATACATTTGTATTGGTTGCAGTATTTCTATTTTTGTACGTTCGCACCGCGCCACCTCATGTGATTATATCGTTATATCAACAGTATCACACAAGCAATGAGAGGGTGCACTACGTCTATGTTTAAAATAAACCAGTTATTACCAAGTTTTCAAGTGAATTACCCTCTACTCACAAGAACAAGGCATTTAGTTGTTACAAGGTTACAATAAACAGCAACTACCATTTTGCTGAAACCAAAGGTCCTAAGGTTTCAGCTCTTACAGTGCTGCAAGATCTTACTTTCTCCTTTGGAGGTATCATGAATGTTTATGAGTTAAAGTAACGCAGATTATATGAATCGAATGATGCAATAGGGACATTGATTTGCGCGAAAAATTGAAGACCTTGGATGCCAAATCGGAGCTGTACGACCTATGATCCATCAATTTGATATTTTCGTTTCTAAAAAAAAGTATTAAAGCTCGCATTGTACTCGTAGAGAATAAGGCGTCTTTGGGGGTTACTTTTTCTTATTTTGGCAAGCAAATCATTGTTTATCATTCAGAATTGACCGTCCAACTAATGGTACATTTGATTCAAAGTGCGTTGCGCGCGTACTTCTTTTGATGAATTTGGCCAATTTTGTAAAACCCAAACAATCGACTACTGTTTACTTTTGGGCTCATACGCATAAATCGTTACGATACCGTAGACGTTATTTGAAGCACAGCAATCTTATTTCTTGAGCATTTTTGACACTTTGAGGTTCCTATAATTGATGGTGGAGGCCAATTTACATATTATTTAAACAGTTCCTTATCTTTAAAGGAAAGTGTTACTTCCGGTTTTAACAAAATATTGAATTTCATAAATAATTTTATTATTGGAACATAACAGTTCTCTTCTAACCAGCAAGTTTTACTATAACATGATCATCTTATATTTGTTTCTTATTTATCACTTAGTAAAACATTATGTTAATAATAGGTAGTTGATTAAAAATACCTATTATGATCATCTTGATTAATTTCTACATTCAATATTTTCCTGTAAGGCTATGTACATTCCTTCTTCCGTCTCTCCTTATAGGTCTATTAATTCTTGCATGCATGTATGGCTAGCAGAATTTTGTACGTCAATCGGAAAAATGATTTCTTCATCCTCAGAACTAGAGGTCTTTGTTTTTCTTTCTTGGATTATTTTTGTTCTTCTTCCTATCAGAAAACAGATGCTCGGAAAAGAAATGACCTCTTTTTTTGTTATTTTCCTTCTGATCTTCAATTTATTTCTTTACGTGTATAGCAGAAAATATTCGACGATGCCTTCCCCTTGTGATCTTCCTTCTAGCTGCAGCTTTGGGAAATGGGGGAATCATTTCAGGAGTCATGATTTCAGATGTTTGACTTATGTAATCTGTAAGTAGAGCTAGACAATCAATGCTGGGCTATAACATTACATTACCATAACTGGTAAAAACTGGTAAATCCAAAACCACTTAATTTATTGGTTCTTAAGTCTTTTCATTGTCCGTAACATTAACCAATTCACAATCTGTCATATAGAATGAAAGAAATTCGTTGTCAGTAAATACGTTTCTTTTAAATATTTTCATTGGAAATTACATTTTAAATTTTTTTTGCGATATCATACATCCTGGATTAGAGAGCATCCTATTACTGATGGCACTGTTTTAATAGGTTTATTTATGGGCCTAACAGAGTCCGGTCTTACGGCTAATGCTTGCCTTAACTAAATTTAAAGCTTCAATTGAGATGTGTCTTTCGTGATTGTCAAAGATAGGAAGGAACGGTTTGTCCTGAGTGGGTTTCATATTTCAGCAATCTGAACAGTACATCGTAGTACATTTTTAATGTATTAACTTTATATGGTGATTAAACAAAGTCGGGGTGTTTTCAAATCCAAGTTAATCAAGATGTACCACGAAGTAAACGCAATAAATCAAAACTAATTAGTTTTAGTTTTGGAGTAGTTAGTCAATTTGCATAACATTGACTACATCTGAACATACAAATATATAAAAGACTGAAACGTAACATTAGTATTTCAAAGATTTTTATCGTTTAGGAAAAAAGCAACATAGTTCAACGAACACACACATACACGAAACCTGGCATGTTCACCATTATCTTTTTTTTTATTGAAACGGTTCGTCGAATCGCAGGCTACAATTAAATTATTTATTAATCCGTGATGGAATTTTCCTGTCACATGAATTATTCCAACAAATATTTTGTTTGGTGTGCTATTTTTTAAACCTTTGCGTATTTTGGGAAAATAACTGCAGATGAAACAAACTCGACGTAATATCAGAGTTTTCATTCATTCTACAGTTGCATTAGTTCGCGATGAATGTATCAGATGTCGGGCACAAATTAGTCAACCCGACCCTCGGCCAACTTCCAGCCCACATATATGTACGTACAGGAGGATTCCGGATGACTTTATCATGTTCGGCCCGACACTAAAAACAAAGCCAGTTTAAGACCCAATTTGCTTCATACCCAGAGCCCAGGGATCGACGGCCCCTCCACTTTGATTGACCCGGAAGTGTTGAAACGAGATACGTGCTTGCCCTTTCTATCGACAATAGCGGCCCCAGCCCGATCCACACTGTTTTCAGGTCAACGGTGAAATTTGCCTCATTCATTTCATAAACAAACATGGTAATCAAGAGGAGCATTATGATGATAAAAGTAGCAATCTGGTTTGTTTGTTCGTAGCGGTGGCCTTTTATTAAATTTAATTAAAATCAAAACAAAACGTGACGAAAAAATTTAAATTAATTATTTTTATGAGTTATAAATCCTATCGTATAAAAAGTGTTAATATGCTAAATCTGTAAACTTTAATTTAACTTAGTACAACCCTTCCGGAGTTTATTTGTATTACTTATGCATTTCAAACTGGTTGCTGTGTAATGGAAATAAGGCCTCGAATCAGCTGTGGAGCAAATGACACCCCGAGCGAAAATTGTAAAATTGCGTGGTCCGCTACCCTTCCCCTTCCACAAACCCCGAAAATCTTTCAAGCGAGGGTGGTCACCCTTCTCTGCTGGCTGCGACAAGGGCGAGCACCCCACTCGTATACATCTTGCTTGCCAGGAGCTTATATACACCCACCTCGACGGATCTATCCGATAATTCTTCAGCGAAATTGCAATTTCCTCTCGGTGCACGCGTACAAGTGATGAATGTTATTTTAATTACACCATCACGGTATTAATTTCTTTAATTGCTTGCGTCAACAGTTAATTTTAGTCGTTTCGGTATGTTTTCCATCCGAAATATGTAAATCAATTAAAAAGAAGAAATCAAACAACTAAGACACCACGCACTTTCCTATTTATATAACGTGCATGACAACATTTGATTAAAAATAACTCGTCTAAATTTATCACTTGATGGTTGCATTAAACACATCCCGAGTTACATTCTTCCTCGTGAAATTTAAGGCGCATTAATCACCAGGTCAGGTGCAACTAGTGATGCGAAACGTGGAAGTAAATAAATATTAAGTAATTGTGAAGCTTACGTAAAATAATAAACTTGCAAACGTTGAGTTAAGACAAACTATTATACTAAGAAGGTGGTTCATTTATCTTGACAGAGTTAGTGGAATGTTTAAGGAATAAAACGGATTATTAAAATGTGTTTGAGTAAATAAAGGGATTACACTATTTACATAATTTACTACGGTTTTATAACGAAGTTGTATCAATTCACTTAAACTGAAACGATTTATGTGTTCACCAATATAATTATAAAACTACAAGTGACCAATTGCATAATTATTTATTTTATTTTGAGATATAAAATCTAAATACTCTTTACAACTCTAAAAAAGCTGTTTCAGCGAGGAATTTCTTCTAAATTGTTTGTGTGTTATATGGACAGGAAATAAGTTAAAAATGATAACATAGAAACTAAATTTTTGCCTATAAACACAGTCATAAAAATAGATTTTGACAATCAAAAAAATTATGATGTGACCATCATAGTATTTTCGCTTTATTTTCTAAGATCCATATTATTTCTCCAGAAAAATTATTCTTTATAAATTGCTCAATTTACATCCATTTTAAATAAAAATATTTTCTTGAATTAAAAGTAAATTTATTTTCCAAACTAAAATCTTTTCGAAAATTCTATATTTTTTAAATTATTTTTTGTCTAGATTCTAAATCTTCGAGAGAGTTTTGGAATTTTTCATCAATTTTTATCAACATTTAAAAACTTTCATGCAATTCCTCTTCCAGATTTCTAGAATTCTTCAGTAAATCTTAGAGAGATTTTTCCATGCATGTTTTCATCTAGCACTCTAGAATTTTCAAGCAATTCTCTTCAGATTCTTAAAATTACTCAGTAATTTATATTCCAAATTATAAAAATAATTAAGAATTTTCCATCAATGTTTCGTCTAGATTTCTAAAATTTTCATGCAATTCCTCTTCTCAATTTTTTTAGAATTCTGCAGCAAATTGTTTTCCAAATTATGAAAATATCTAGAATCCTTTAAGAATTTGCCTTTTATCAAATTCTTTTCTTCCTTCCTAAGATTTTGTACAATTGTCCATCAAATTTGCGATTTTAAGTTCTTTATTGGTGCAGGATGAAAATTTTAGAATTTTCAAGCAATTTACTTTCTATATTTCTAAAATAATTTTTTAGCTTCTTTTCCAAATTAAAATCTTTTTTGAGAATTCTATAAAGTTTTATTCATTTTTCGTTAGAATTGTTCATGAATTAATTTCCCGAATTATGTCTAGGTTTTTGTAATTTTCAAGCAATTTATCTTCTGGATTTCAATAATTCTTGAGCGATTTAAAATGTCCGTGTGTTCTAGACTTTCTATACTTCTAGAATTTTTAAACAATATCAATATCCAAGAATTATTCACTAACTTATTTTCCAAATTATAAAAATCTTTTAAATTGTTCATCAATTTTTCGTTCTGGTTTCTAGTTTTTTAGAATTTGATTTTTAGCAAATCTTTTCTTTCTTTCTTTCTAAAATGCTAAAAGTTTGTAAATTGGTTCTAGAATTTTCATTCGAGTTTGCGATTTAATTTCTTTATCTGTTTTCTATATTTATGAAATATTTCAGCAATTTTTATTCAAAATTAAAATTAGTCTTCGAAAATTCTGTATTTTTTTAAATAATTTTTTGTCTAAATTTCTAGAATTCTTCAGCAATTTATTTTCTAAATAAGCAAAAATCTTCGAAAGTTTTAGAATTTTTCATCAAGTTTTTGTCCATATTTCTAGAATTTAAAAACCGTTTTTCCCTCTAGATTTTTAGAATTCTCCAGCAATTTATTTTTCGAATTATGTAAATATTCGAGAGAATTTTTAATTAATTTTTTGTTCAGATTTCTAGAATGATCAGTCTTTTATATATCCATAATTCTTCAGTAATTTGTTTTCTAAATTATGAAAATATTCGATGTTTTGGATTTTTTCCAGAAATTCCAAGCAATTTTTCATCTAAAGTTCTACAATTTTCAAGCAATTTCTCTTCTAGATTTCTAGAATCATTCTGTAATTTATTTTTCAAATTATTAAAATCTTTAGAGTTTAAGAATTTTCCATCAACTTTTCGTCTAGATTTCTACTATAGAATTTTCAAGCATTTCCTTTTTCAAATTTCTACAATTCTTCAGCAAATTATTTTCCAAATTATAAAAACTTATAGAATTGTTCATTAATTTTTCGTTAAGATTTCTCGATGTTTTTAAGAATTTGTTTTCCAGTAAATGCTGAATTTATTTTCTATATTTCTGAAATGTTTCAGCAATTTCTTTTCAAAATTAATTTTTTTTTATTAAATAAACAGAAATATAACTCTGTTTATTTAATTAATTAGAAAACTTCAAATAACTCACAAATTCATATTAAAGTCTTTGAGTCTTTATTATTATTATTTTTTCAGATTTATAAAATTCTTCAGCAGTTTATTTTATAAATTATAAAAATCTTTGACAGTTCTAGAATTTTTTTTTTGTTAATATTCCTAGAATTTTAAAGCAATTTCTCATCTAGTGATTTACAATTATTCAGTAATTTGTTTTCCAAATTATAAAAATCTTCAAAAATTGCACCTTTTCGACTATATTTCTAGAATTTTTCAAGCAATTTCTTTTCCAAATTTCTAGACCAATTATTTTCCTAATTTTCCAAATTGAAATTAAAATCTTATTTGTGCGTTCGTTCTATAACTTTTATACTAATTTTTCGCACATATTTCTAGAATTCTTCAGCAATTTTATGTTTTTCTAGATTTTTCTTTAAGAATTTGTCCTTCAGCAAATGTTTTTCTAAATTGCTAAAATTTTATACAGAAGTTGTAGGATTGTTTAACAAGTGTGCGATTTAAATTCTTTCTCGAAGCAGAAGGAAAATTTTAGAATTTTCAAACAATCTATTTTTTACAGTTTAAGAATTTTTGTACAATTTCCTTTTAAATTAAAATTAAAATCATCTTTGAAAGATTTATAAAGTTTTTATTAAGTTTTCGAAATTATTAAAACCTTCGAGTATACTAGAAATTTTACCATATTATTTCATCTAGATTTCTACAATTGTTGAGGAATTTATTTTCGAAATTATCAAAATTTTCGAGTGTTCTAGAACTTTCTATCATTTTTTCTTCTAGATTTACAGAATGTTTAAGCAATTTCTCTTTTAGTCTTTCAGAATTTTCAAGCAATTTCTCTTCTAAGTTTCTAAAATTAATTTTCGAATTATGAAAATCTTGGAGTTGCCTAGATTTCTACCACTTTCTCTTCTAAAGTTTTAAAATTCTTTAGCAAATTAGTTTCCAAGTTATGAACAATTTCAAACAATTGATTCTTGCAGAGAATTGAAAACTTTAAAAAATTGTTGATTTTTGACTGGAAAAGAAATAACTGATTTTTTAATCATCAGATGAAAATTTGCTCAAAAACATTTGAAAATTGTTAATGAAAAATTTTTAGAACAAATTGAAAATTTCGAAAGATAGGATCAGTTAAAAATAAATTATCAAAAGTATAGAATATTTAAGAAATATCTCTTCTAGATTTCTAGAATGATTCAGTAATTTATTTTCCTAATTATCAAAATCTTCAAGTGTTCTATAACTTCCCATCAATTTTTCATCTAGATTTCTAAATTTTCAAGCAATCTCTTTTCTAAATTTCTATAGTTTCTAATGAATTTTTCATTCAGATTTCTAGAATTTTTAAAGAATTTACATTCTAGATTTTTGAGCAATTTCAATTGTAATTTTTTAATTTCCTTTCATTTTTCTAGAATGTTTTAGGACGTAATTTTCTAAATTGATAAAATTTTGTACTAAAACGTTTTTTACCCAAAAACAACTGATATTTGGTATCTCCTCGATTTCAAACAATCCTTGCCTTGGACTTGCACCAACAGATGGATGTAATCCATACATACCTTTCCAAGGAATTTGATAGAGTGGACCACACGATGTTACTTCATAAATTAAAATTACTAGGACGCTATGCTGTTATGTTTAGATTTTTTTTGGCAATCGTTCTCTCAGGATAAGATTGACAAATTTTTATCATTCCCCGTATCAATCCCGCCAGGTGTGCCGCAAGGTACACATATTGGGCCACTTTTATTTTTACTATATATCAACGATTTTGTTGATGTTATATCATTTGGTAAATGCGTGATGTATGCTGACGATCTCAAAATGTATCAAGTGGTTCATACCAGAAGCGACTGTAACAAGTTGCAAAACGTTCTGGCTAATATTAATAGATGGTGTTGCCCCACCCCCTTAACAACAATGCTAGTCTCGAAAAGAAGTTTATGCAAGTCATCACCACCCTACACAATCTGCAGCCATCCAAGAAGCGGCCTCGGCCGCTGTTGCTAAGATTCACGGCCTTCGCGTAATATTTCTTAACTCAGCCTCCGTACACCTCGTCACTCTTCTGCTCACACCTTTGCCTCACAACCAGAATTCAAGCACAACCACGACAGTTTAAATTTTCCCACTATTAACATCAGTGGGACCAGAAGTAAAATTCTTCCAATCAGCGTCATCTTGACCAATCACAACCAACCCATCTTTTGCTTCCAAAAACCTTCCTCTCACCCTCTACCCGCTTTTCCATCCCCGACTACAACATATATCTGACAGATAAAGGAGCACAGAGAGGCGGTTGTGGCATTATCATACACAAATCAATTTATTTCCGACCACTTAACTACCTTACTGATTTTCTCTCACCTCATTTCTTTTCCTAAACTCCCCCAAAGAGATTCAACAGGCCATCAACAAACACACACCACTCTCCCGCTCTTCCTTTCATTCTTATCCCCTCCCCCTTCACAATATCTACCTCATCCGCCAGAAAAGAAATCTATACGGACAAGTAAGACGTTTCAATCATCAACATTAACTACGAATCAACACAAAAAGCAAAAATTGCTACACACCATCGACAGTCTTGGCCATTACTCCACTGCTCTTTTCTGGAAAAGTTTTCGTAACCTCTCCTCCGATGTATCAGACATCGCCGAGTGTTTTGCCTCACACCTCATCAAAATCTACTCCTCCTCCCTCAAGGGCAAATTCTCCATCCACTATGAGGCCAATTAGTACTTCAACCACGGCCAACTTCTCCACCTGAATTAATTCTCTCCTAATGACACAGCCCTCTGCACCTCCCACAGGAAACGCACATCCTTCGCTAATCTACAAAAAGACTCTTTCATTGAATGGGCCCACATATAGCATCTAGAAATTAATCCCTCCAAATCCCCAAACTTTAGAAATCCATATTTTATTCCTTATAAATAAATTATATACAAGCTAGTTTCACTTCACTATGCATACATTTGCACGGAATATATTTTAGCATTACCATTTCGTTCCATTAATGTACTACTTTACTTTAAATATGGTGAGCGTAGAAGACCCCGAGCGTCTGCACAAACACCGAATGCAATTTACCGTGTAACGCGATTTCCTAAAAGGTTACCGACGATAAAACCTATTAAATAAAAGATAATTCAGTTAAAATTTCAATTTAAAGCCCCATTAAGCAGTTTCATTAATTTAAGTGCGTATTATCATCTTCAGATGTAACGGGTCAAATTACAGCAGAAAGAGCTTAATTGCAATTCTTATTTAAATTACTTACTCCAATTCCGAGTGCAGTTTACAAGTGGGGGAATATTAGGTAATGGCTGCTTTTAATTTTATTATTTAATCTTATAGAATCATTTAAAATTGCGGTTTTATACAACCAGCCAGTATTTAAAGTTTCAACCTTGATAAGTACCTACTTATTGCAAATAAATATAAGGATCTATATGAAGAATTAAATCTGCCAACACTGTAATCCTTGAGATTAACTATGTACTAGTCTATCTCATGTCCATACTGATATTAATACTATATAAACGTAACTTAAGGCAGATAAATACTGAGTATTTATCTGCCTGATGAAGCCACTGAGTAGCAAAACATGTTGCAGTGTTCAAAAATAAATGTGAAACCTTCTCAACTGTGTTGTTTTATCTCAATGTGTTATGAAGTTTCAACATATATGTGCCTTGTGAATTCAATATCTTATAATTAGTCGTCTGGATAAAATTCATAGCGCTTGAGAAATTATTCCAAAAGCGTCACTTAGAAATAAAAAGGCTTGATATATATAATAAAGTCATCACTGCTATATACAAACATCTGAATTGATAAATTGATACATAACAAATAATAATAATAATCATACAATTACAAATTTAGACTACATTTGTTAATTGTCTATCGAACCATGCTCTTCATCACTACTATTTTAGATTAGTTGTTAAATTCGATTGGTTAATGGTTGTGATACATCTTGATAAATTAAATTCTTTGTTGATAGAGTGTGATATCAATAAACAAAGTATTTTGTTTAAATTTTAAAGTTAATCTTTACTATATACTAAAATTCTTAGTTATTTTGTCATCTTAGATTATTATAAAATATATAATAATAAAATTATTCAAAACTTTAGCGTCTAGTATAGCCCTATATATTAATAACTTCTTCTCGAAGGAAATTTGAATGCCATACACGTAATAAAAACTACCAAGATTAACAATAACGGAAGTTTTGTAGCACTTTTATGAGCAGGCGTTTTATTATGGCCGAACTCATAAAGCAATATTTTTATTCCCCCGAAGTTTCGTTTGCCGTAAAGCGCGTTGTTTTCCATAAAGTTTCGCCATACGTCTTGCTGCATGAATCATTTCCGAGGACTGTATTGCAAGGCGTATTCAAAGTTTGGGTATATTTACAAAACGTTTAATTCCTCCACCAAGTTGTAAACTACCTTTTGCAATGTATATTTACATGTTGTGTGGGTAAGTGCAGAAGTTATACATTTTAAGATTACAAAATAAAAATTATTCTCAATCACTACAAAGAATACAATAATTAAAGTACTAATATTAATAATAACAAAGTAAAACTATTGACTTAAAAAAATTCTTTAAATTTAAAAAAAAACAAAACAATAAAGAATCATTGCCATTGAAACATGTCAGGTTGGCAGACGAACGTAAAGTTTTGATTGTTTTAAATACAGTTCTTAGGTAATTCATTTTGACATTAAAAAATATATCATTTCAATCAGTTTCTTTACACAAATTCACAACAGTTAATAACATTTCATTATTCTAAGAAATTACAACTTTGTTTTATTCTTCTAACTGCATGTCTAATAATTTTCAATTATTTTATTAAACGTATGTATTATTAACTTTTTTTTTCAACTACCCGCATTTCATGTATATACCAATTGAATGAAACCATTGCTTTAGCTATCTATCTCTTATGCATTGACCTAGCGTACTCTTGACCTACCACAATAAACTATATGTTGACCAAGCGTACTCCTGAACTGCGTTAATGCACAATTTATTGAGGCAGGTCAAGAGTACGCTAGTTAAATTTCTAATTTATTGCAACTGTTCTGAACCAGGAGTTATCTTTTTACGCATTTAGTGAAATCAATATAAAGTTGATTATGTTAGGTTTTGTAAAAGTTTCAACTGTTTTTAAAAACTATTTTAAAGTGCCGGATGTTTCTAAGTGAATATCGGGGTTTTAACACTTTGTAATGTTTATTACGTACAACCTCTTCTTCTAACAATTGGGAAAATAGCCACAGTTTTAGTGCATCAAGATTGGAAGTACCACTTACAGTTGCTTCTCCAAATAAAAAAGGCCCATAAACTTTCCGGCGAGATATGCCACCAAAATATATTCAATTTCGGGAGCCCGAAATGTTTCAGGTAAAAACCCCTTCACTTCACCAATCAAAATCAATTTAGGGGAGTCTCGTTGCAAATATACATCTCGTGACGATTATCTGTCGTCATTTTTGCTACTAGCGCCCTCTAGCGCATGCGCGTACTAACAAACAGAACTGTTTGACTTTCTCTTATATTTTATGTTTTAATAATGATTTTAAGTTTTACGTAATGAGAACTACAAAGTATTAAAATTCCGATATTCATTTAGAACCACCCAGTATTTATTAGAATAGGTTAGCATTTTAGTAGTAATATTTTTTGAAAACTCTTTTTACTTTTCATCAAAAACTATAATTAATAATTTTTTCACCACAGTTTATTTTTATTTACGATATAAACATTTTCAATAGCTGTACAAGAGTGCATCATCTTCACGTAACTCATCAATCAATATTATTAATAATTTTGTTTAAAATACATTTGAAAATGTTTATATTTAGATATAATTTAATATAACAGTTTAAAATAGTTGATATTTAACAAAAAAAAATGAATTATGCTTAGAAAAAACAATTGTATTTAAAATAGTTGGAATTATCCAATAAAAATTTACAAAAAAAAGAAAACTGAAAAATTTCTCAATCAATAAATAATTGGTTAGAAAAAACTATTGAAAATAACACAAAAACTTTTTTTTAAGTAATAAATTTTTCTAAATAAATTCGTTTAGAAATAGTTGACTTTTTACAAAAATTAAAAACAAGTGAGAATGTACAAATAACGGTTGTACATTTTCTTAAACAAAAGCATTTAAAAATCAACTTAAACAATAAAAATTTTTTAACAAAAAAAACAATTAAACTCTAACAAAATAGCTGATATCTTTCTAAAAAAAAAAAACATTCTAAAAAATAAATTTACTTATAAATGGATAACTTTTATAAGAACTAAAAACAAATGAAAATTTTAAGTTGTCCACTTCCTTAAACTAAAGCATTTAAACATTCCCTTCAAACAATTGAAATTTTATTTTTTAGAAAATGTAAAACAATTGAAATCTAATCAAACGGTTTCTTAAGAAAAGTTAACAATTAAAATTGATTTTTTTTAAAACAGTTTCTAATGAAAAAGAAAACATTTACAGCAAATCCATTGAAATTTATAAAATCTTTAAAAACAATTGTAAATTTTCTAATAAAAAAAAAACATTAAAAACAATTGAAATGTTACGAAAGCAGCTGAAGGAAACAATTGAAATCTGTAATAAAACAATTGTACATGTTCTACAAAAATAACATGTCTAAATTTTCTATTAAAAAAACACATTTACTTCAAAACATTTGAAATTTTATATTGAAAAAGAAACAATTGAAAATCTTTAAAAAAGAACAGTTGTAAATTTTCAAAAACAAAAACATTTGAAGCAACTGAAATGTTACCGAAAAAATGAAAAAAAAATCTGCAATAAAACCATTGTAAATGTTCTAAAAAAGCAATCAAAAATGTATTTAAAAAAATGAAATTTTAGAGATTAAAAACAATTTAAAAAATTGTGAAACCAAGCAAGTGCCTTTCTATAAACAACCCTTAACATTAAAAAAACGTTTCACCGCGTGATAAACGAGAATCAAATTCAACAAATTTAAAAAACATTTGAAAATTAAAATGGTATAATGAACAAATGAAAAAACAACGGAACTGTAATGAAACTATTATAAATGTTGTAAAAAAACATTTGAAAATGTATTTGAAGATTGCCCAATTACAGATAAATAAACAAATGAAAACCGCTACAAAACAATTTCAAATTTTCTAGAATAAACATTGGAAAATTTACTTAAAACAAGTGAAATTTTAGACAAAAAATTAAAAAACCATTTGATATTTTACGATTAAAAGAATAAAATTAATATTTTACTGAAAAACCAACAGTTGTAAAATTTCTAATAAAAAAAGTTTCAAAAAACATTTGAAACAATTGAAATTGGGACAAAAGAAAACAATTGAAATCTGTAGCCAAGCAGTTCTAAATTTTCATTGAAAAAAAACACCTGTAATGAAACAGTTGAAACAATTGAAATATAACAAATGAAAAATGAGAAACAATTGAAATGTATAGTAAAACGTGTGCTCATTTTCTGAAAAGAAAAGGGGAAAAAAAACTATAAGATTCAATTAAAAAATTGAAATTTTACAAAACCAACTAAAGTGTAAAAATTATGAAAAACTTTTGAAAATTCACTTTAAACAATCGAAATACAGGAACAATCTGTAATGAAACAGTTCTAAAAAATAACATCTCAAAATTTTTTATGAAAAAATTTTACTTTGAAACATTTGAAATATAAAAATAAAGAAACAATTGAAAATCTTTTACAAAAACAATTGTAAATATTAAAAAAAAAACATTTGAAGTAACAGAAATATGACCAAATAATGGGGACAAAAACGATTACAATCTGCAATAAAACAATTGTAAATGTTCTAAAACAACAATCGAAAATGTTTTTGAAAAATTTGAAATTTCAAAGAGAAAAACAACATTTTAAACAATTGAAAATGTTATAAAAAACAACAGAATTGTAATAAAACCATTGTATATGTTCTAAAAATACATTTAAATATGTATTTGAAGATATTGCAATTTTAGAGAAAAAAAGTGAATAAAAAACAATTGAAAACCGCTATAAAAAAATTTAAAATTTTCTAGAAAAAAACCATTGAAAAATAAACTTAAAACAAGTAAAATCTTACACAAAACAAATGAAAATCCATTTGTTATTTTACAATTAAAACAATAAAACTAATATATTACTAAAAAAAAAAACAGTTGTAAAATTTCGAATAAAATTTTTTAAAAAACAATTGAAATCACAAGAAAAAAATTGAGAAATAAAAAATACCTGTAATGAAACAGCTGTAACAATTGAAATTTTACAAATTAAAAATGATAAACAATTGAAATCTATAGTAAAATATGTGTTCATATTCTGTAAAAAAATACAAAACCAACTAAACTGTAAAAATTATAAAAACCTTTGGCAAATTAACTTAAAACAATCTAAAAAAAACAGAAAAATCATCTGTAATAAAACGGTTCTGAAAAATTTCCAACTATAAAAAAATTACTCAGAAACATTTAAAATATAAAAATAAAGAAACAATTGAAATTAAAAAAAAAACAGTTTTAAAAAAACATTTTAATCAACTGAAATGATACCAAAAAATGAAAAATAAACATTCAATCTGTAATAAAACAATTGTAAGTGTTCAAAAAAACAATCAAAAATGTTTTTGAAAAAAATTAAATTTTAGAGAAAAAATAAACAAAAAATATTCGAAACAATTGAAATGTTACAAAACGTATAAAAACTATTATAAATGTAAATGTTAAAAAAAACATTTGAAAATGTATTTGAAGATATTGAAATTTTAGAGAGAAAAAAAGGAAATAAACAATTGAAAACCCCTATAAACCAAGTAATAATTTTCTAGAAAAAAAAACATTGGAAAAATATACTTTTAAACATGTGAAATTTTACACAAAAATTTTTTAAAAGCAATTGATTTTTCACATTACTGAAAAACCAACAGTTGTAAAATTTTTAATAAAAAAATCATTTGAAATTTAAGGAGAAAACAAAATGAAAAAATCAATTGAAATCTGTAGCAAAACAGTTCGAAATTTTCATTAAAAAAACACCTGTGATGAAACAGTTGAAACAAGTGAAATTTTACCAATTAAAAATGAGAAACAATTGAAATCTGTAGTAAAATATGTGTTCACTTTTTGAAGAAAACAAAAAACATAAAATTCAATTAAAAAATCATAATTTTACAAAACCAACTAAACCAACTAAAATAATCGAAATAAAAAAAACAGAGAAACCATCCGTAATAAAACAGAAAAAAAAAACTTTGGAAAATATACTTAAAAGAAGTGAAATTTTATACAAAAAAATTAACAATTGTAAAATTTCTAATAAAAAATAAGTAAATAACTTTAAAATTTTGTTAAGGGAAAAAAATGATAAATAAACAGTCGATAATTAAAAAAAACAATTAAAAATCATTAAAAATTTTAATTCTTTTTAAAGCATCTTAAAAATATCACATTTTACGAAGAAAAAAAATTTAAATCTGCAAAAAAATCTATAAAATTTCGAAAAAACCGTTAAAACTTTGCCAAAAATCTAAATGCAAACAATTAAAACTGTAGTAAAACAGTTGTAAATTTTCTATTCAAAAAAACATTCGAAAATCTACCAAAAACAATTGAAATACATATTACGAAAAATCTAGAAAAAATCAAAAAACTGTAAATAATTTAAACCTCTAAAAATTTTGAACTAAAGCTATTAAAATTATTAAACCAGTTGAAATCTTTCAAAAAAAAATACATTTGAATTTATACACAAAAACTGAAACAATTGAATTATTTTAAAAACAACTATAAAAATCTAAAAACATTATAAAATATAAATTAAATATTGATTAACAGGTGCAGTATTATGGAAATGATAACTAGAAGTAATTATTCTGAGCTTTCTGTAGTTTGTGCATTTAAATAATGTAGAAACTACGATGCAAAAAGTTCGGAACAATTAGTTCTAATAATTATTATAAAATATGTTTAAAAATAGTTTTACAAAAAAAAAATGCTAACAAATAAAAAACAAGCAGGCTGAAAGACCAACGGCCGATGGCCAATGAAGAAGAAGAGAATCAGCATAAAAATTGTTATGTCGTATTATTGTAGTACTACCTTCAATAAAGATGTTTAACTCTCTCTAAAAAAAAAATTAAAAAAAAAATCTCATACAGATCTGCCAAAGTAAAATTTGTTCTCAAATCAAAGGAACTGAAAAAATAACCCCATGAATTTTGTTAGCAAAATTCAAATTCAAATTCCTTTATATCAAAATAAATTACATTACCATAGGTTGCAGTGGATGCGAGTGTCATATATACATATATAAATATAAAATGCCTTGGTTTTTCTATGTTAGTGCCCTAAAATATCTGGCCAGAGTTTTGACTTTGGCTTTAACGAATTGGAAATGAGATTTGAAAGAATGTTCCGAGTCAAATAGAATCCCAAGATATTTGCAGGGATTTGATGAAGATATTTCGTTATGGTTGATTTTAAAATTAGAAGATATTGGAGTAATTATAAGAAAGGAAGGAACAGTTTCGTTTCATTACAGTTTAATGCCATTCGCCATTTGGAGAACCAATTTTTGTAGGAGGGATATTTGTAGTGCGCCAAGAGCAGAGGAGAGAATTTTGGCATGTGCAATTAAGTCAGAATCATCTGCAAAAAGGAGGAGAAGGATTCAATTCTGATTTACGTTATTAGCAGCTAGATATGATTTTACTTTATTGGACTTTATTAGCAGCCCCTCTCTATAACCTGAGTCATTATAGCGCAAGTGGTTAAACCAATTTTTGGGCTGGGATGATGACACCCGAATAGGTCGAAACCAGTTTATAGGAGCTGTTAAGAATTTCTTTGATTACGAAAATTTTTTGATTATTAAAAACAATATTTTTTGTTATTTAACCAGTTGTTTCTCTATGAATTTCAGTTTGTACATGTTGGACACTTTTTTCTTTGTGTCTTACCTCTTCTAACATCAATTGTTCCTTCTGTTTACGTCTTTGTTTGGTTTATTTTTGACATATACCTTTAACAAGGATTGAATCTATATCAATATCACGTTATAAAACAATGTAAAATTTTCCACGCTTTGGTCTTCGGTACATTTTTGAGCGCACCGTATGGAAAAAGAATCCGAAAGCGAAAGTTCCCACTAACAGCATTTATAATAACTGTAACACACCGAAGCAATGTTTCTCGGATGCCGTTTAGACCTCAATTACGAGCGCCGCACAGTTTACCTTAATAAATAAAAGTTATGTTCGTACATCTCATCAGACTTGCTTGAGAGGCCAAGCGAGACACTCGTGGCCGCTATAAATGCTTAACACCCAATTATAAAACTTTTTAGAGGAACGAATACTTTAAGATAACTTATCAACAACACACAAAAAAAAAAACGTACAAGTGCTACTCTTAATCCTCGCTATTAATTTACCCAATCCAATAACGCCCCCTATCATGTTTACAAATTCATAACATTAAATTGTATAATGCTAGAAGTTGATATAACATACATATTTGTGGGTGTGTAATAAATTGTTTAGAGTATTAAATTGACGAGGCGGATACATTGAAATAAAACAACACAGTTGGAAAGGTTTCACATTTATTGTTGCCTGATGAAGCCACTGAGTGGCGAAACATGTTGGAGTGTTCAACAATAAATGTGAAACCCTCCCAACTGTGCTGTTTTATTTCAATTGTACAGAGATCAAATTAAAGAAGTTTTTCGATTATTTTAATAAGTTAGTGTTAAAAATTGTAAAGTGCCACTGTAATGTCTATCAATTTAAGCATTATATATATAAATTAAAGGTATTCTGGAGCAGTATCGATAGTATATCATGGATTTGAGCGGAAGATCCTTTGAAGATATGAATTTGACCTAAATTTTCGAGTGTATTTTCATATTTTGTAATATAATCTTATAGATCACTTAAGAAATTAAGAGAGATACTTAAAAACTAAAATTATCCTTGTATATCTATTCAAAAAATTAAGCTTATAAATAGTATTGAATTGTCACAGTCAAAATTATATTAACTTCATCAACTACATATAAAAAAAGGATCCGCCAGGCCAGCATGACTAAAATTAATGAAAATTGCCAGGGACAGATTCTCAGCTAAGATTGTCCGAGATAAGGCACAGACAGTATAAAGGAAGAGAAATGAGATCATACGCGCTGTTGGAACTAAAATATGACGAGATTACAGGAGATAACGAGTAATGAAGACCTTTCCTTAAATAATCAATGAGAGGATTATTTAAGGAAAGGTAAAAAATAGCAATAAAATAAATTATTTACAATTATTACCTACCAACAGTAATAATTTAATAGTTAGTATCAACTCATAGATAAAGCCAATATCGCCATGGAAACGATTGAACGGAATGCAATGAATAATTCAGTACAGTTCTGCACACACACACAAATATATATTTTTTTGTAACTGGAAAGCACAGCTGTAATCCGTCGTATATGGCATATTTCGATCTTATCTGTGCTCTAATGAACGCTATTAACAGCAACACCCTCGCCATGAACAATAGTGGCGGCGCGAACCCATTTGCGTTGAACGGTTGAAATAATGCGAGCCGGCGCGACTCCTAGACGGGAAATTACCATTTGTAAAAGTGCCAAGAATTCAAATTATTCTTTCGCTAAGGTCACGGTCACGTCAAAATTAAAAAATGAACGAGCTTATCGATTTGCATATTTACGAACGCCACCGTATTCAAGTGTAAATCGTTTTCCGTTGGAAGGTGGAGGATGTTTCTGAATAGAAATATTGATCCCTATTCGGGAAACTGGTAGTCTTTAATCACTCCCCGTAAATAAATAAACTTCTTTCCTTACGCAAGAAATAAATTATGAGATTCTAAAAGCATTAGTTTAGGAAAAGAATTTTAGTCTAAATGTAGATTACAAACTAGGTGTACATGAGAGACACATTTATACATTGGTTAACAACATACAGGGCTGAAACAGATAATAATTAACTGAATTAAAATAAGTACAGGGTGTGTTCATACAGTTTTAAGATTGGTCTGATAATACAAAGTAATAATAGGCGAAATTATAGACTTAAAAATATTGGCGCCCAACACAGGGCTACCAGCGTTCTTTCTATTGTTCATAGGTTACGAGACTTAAGCGGTTAAAGGATCTAATCGAAGATGCCTCTACCATTATAATCGCTTTCCTTTCAAGATTCTAGAAGCATTCGTTTAGGAAAAAAATTTTAGTCTAAATGTAATATATAAATGTGGATTAAAAATTAGGTATACATGAGAGATACATTCATACATTGGTTAACAACATACAGGGCTGAAACAGATAATAATTAACTGAATTAAAATTAGTACAGGGTGTGTTCCTATAATTTTAAGATTGGTCTGATAATACAAAGTAATAATAAGCGAAATTAAAGACTTAAAAATATTGGCGCCCAACACAGGGCTACCAGCGTTCTTTCTATTGTTCATAGGTTCCGCGACTTAAGCGGTTAAAGGACCTCATCGAAGATGCCTGTACCATTATAATCGCTTTCCTTTCAGGTCTTTCTTTATCTGGGGGAACAAAATAAGTCCCTGGTCGGGGCTATAGGGAGCTTGCAGCAGTGTTGGCATATTAAACTTAGCAAAAACTGCGTTAACGGCAAGCGACGCATTGTCATGGTGAACAACCCAATCGTCTTTAATATCTAGAGGGACGGTATAGACTCAATTTTTCAAATTGCGAAACACTCCAGCATAAAACTGACTTGTGACGCTCTGGCTGGTAGAAACAAACTCTTTCTTCAGTATAAAAAAAATAACAATCAGCTTGCTTTTTTCGAGCGAACTTTCTTGGGATTTGTGCCGCTTTTCGTTGATGGCTTCTTTTAAATTGTCTAACTGGCGACAGTACATAGACGTATTGATGGTTTTGTTCTATTATAGCAGCTTCAAATAAACGACACATTTATAATTCCAAAAAATGGAAACAATAACCTTCTTTTGATTGATAATTGCTTTCGAAGTGGTTGCAGCGCACTATGGTATGATTGTTATCGCACCACATTGTCGTAAACTATCCTTTTCTCATCACCAGTGAGAATACGTTTGAGAAATGGATAATTTTCACTGTATATTGTTTTCTTTACCAATTTTAAACATAAACGTATACTGGTTGGTATATTCGTCGCTTAAATCGAAGTTGGATGACCCGCGAACCTCTACCATCGTCGCTACTCTCATGCTCTTGACACATCTTTGTTATTTTTCCATCTGAAGTTTATATTGACGTTATAATTCAGTCGCCATCCCAGCAAGCAATTTTCCGTACACACCTCCTCGCCTTATAAAAAGTAAACAAACGCCATATAAATAGTTACCAGCACATACACTACATCAAGTAAACTATATTCCACTACATTGCGCTTAAATATAAATTACGTGCGGTGACCGGACATTCTATTTATGAGATAAATGTAACCGTCGAGATTCCTCTATGGCACGATTTGGATAATTTCCAGCGAAGAATTCCGACAATTTGTTAGCGCACAGCTATTATGCAAAACGCGTTACATTTTGTGCGCTGGAAGACAATAAGGAAGCCGGGCGGCACAAAAATTCAGCAAAACGCAGTTCGCGAATTTATCCTCGTGCAGAAGAAAAACTGGGACGAGTGTGTCCTGCATATTGTGCGACTAACGATGGAAAACTTGGCAAAAGCAACTTCGCCCGTAATCGATATGGGACGCGATTCTTTATTCCCATTGTGAAGTAAACTAGTCCGAAACTCAACCGTTTTGTAAATCTTTATACTTGAAGTTACTATTAAGATAAATTCTTTTCCAAATTCAATAGAGAACGTTTTATTGAAAGAAAAGGTCATCGTTGTCAAATAATATATTTTCTGCAGAAGAACATTATCAACTTAATAATCCAATATTTTTCTTTTCATAAAAGTGATAGATCTAAAAATGATATATAATCCATCCGTTGGATCTTCCGCCCTACGTCACAAACTATCGCTTCAAAAAACGACGAAAGTTTTACAGTGCGTTCTTTTTCTAACGCATTTGGTTTACTTTACCAGACTGAATGGTTTTGTGTCGTTTCTCGAAGCGATATTTTGTGACGTAGGACGGAAGATCCAATGGATGGACTATAGGTATAGATTTATAATATAATCCAATTTTGGATTATATTAGTTGATTATGTTATATGAATGAGTTTTTAATAAAGCAATAAACTTCTGATTGTTCTTATATAAATACAAATCTTTTGGTTACTTCAAAATAATTGTAGTGTTGAAAACGCTATTATTATCTAACAGCTGCAACAGCACATAAACTTTTCACGTCTGGGTGATATACTTAATTGACGACCTTTTTTTTCCTCACTCGAATGTTACGTAACCACCGTACGGATAAAACGCATTAGCAGGTTCATTTCGTCATAACGATCCGTACGCACGGACCCGAATATTCAGGATGAAATTGCCGCCGAAAAAATGTTTACACTAAATTTAATATTGATGGATTTGCAGCCATATTAATTATCTACCAACAATGTTATAAATGTAATCGAGCGGCCTAGAATTTGTACGGCCGTACATTCTAGGTCACCGTAATTATCGGTGTAATGTACATTATCATCCACATTAAATTTACACTGTATATAATGGTCTTATAATCAATAATTAATTATTTCGAGTAATAATAATATATTTATGCTAATAGTTATAATTTATAACATAAACAAAAGAAAAGATTCTGTAGCCTCTAATCTTAAGTCATTTTTAGATTAGATCCTTGAGGAACACCGTTTGCTGAAACAAATTTATGATTAAAATCCATCACATTTTTCTAATAGTTCAGTAGATAACTTTTACAATATAGAACCTAAATACCTCATAATGAATGTTTCCATTTCAGGATTTAGAATCACAACACTTACAAGAACAGTAAACAGTTGTTGTCAGGGGACTAAATATAAACTAATAAAATAATAATTTTCATCAACCAATAAATCGCATCGTTAACTTTAAAACAATAAACAGTAAACGGAAACTAATAAAACAAACAACCTAATAAAACTCTCTTTTATCAGGAAAATACCAGCGAAACCTTCAAGCATGTTAATGAAAAGTTAAGGTCGAATTTTCGATGGAAAACAAATTTTCCCTCACTCATAATAAACTAAAAATAAGCAATTTTATACACACAAAGCATTCCTCTCCCTTTAATACTCATCGGACCTTAATTAAGCTCCACGCCAACGAATTACATCATCATTACTCGGATCAATTTTCTCAGAATTAAATCCCGCTCATTATAACACTCTAACAAGCAAATAAAATTTGCATCGAATCAACCGCCCGACAACCGCGTTCGTTATTGGATAACTCATTATTTACACAACAGCGAAGATCATCGTTTTTGTTTTTGTGTGTGTGTAGATTATTGTTATCTGCATATGTTCAAGGTCAAACTGTCTGTTCCCATTTATAGGTAGAGGCAAATGCGAGCATGTAAAAAAATATATAACGGTTTCACGATTTAACAAACAATTAATTCCGACCGAAAAAAAAAGGAACGTCAATTGTCGGAAGATCTCGTTCATTCGGTTAAACACGGCGTGACGGTGATTTGTTTTTCTGCGCGAAAAAAAACATACTTCCGCCGGTGGTGTTTTAAAGCTTTCACCGTGTTTCCTGCGCTCATGAAGCGCACTTTTATGTATTACTTTGAATAATATATAGTTTTTTTATGGATTAATCTTTTAATTATTATTTTTAATCCATAAATGGCATTTACAGTTTCACCTTCTTTTGTTTTAACACTGAAATGAATCAATGTAAGAATTGTAACTTATAAAAATTGTAACCCCATCTTGCTGAAACCACATTTTTTCCAGATTTCGTGTTTACAATCTCTTCTACTCACTTTTGTAATCTGAAAAATCAAATCAGTCCGTTATGTTGTGTTTTCAGTCCAATTGGGGAAATTATTAAACAACTCCACTAATATTCCAATTCAAAGCGCCTCCTTGGAAATTAAACCGGACGTCGGATTTTAGCAAAACATTCCTTTCCTTGTATTTAACTTTCAAATGTTGACAAAATGAAGCAAGAGAAACAGTTGACCATCTCCATCATAGATGTACCTACTTTCATCATTATTTTAAACTTTGTACCATTGCCATCAACAGAAGGATAACCCAATAAGCATAATAACCTACCAACAAAATGATTCACGCATATTTTTGAGTAAAACATGTTGATGATTACTTACTAGAAACTTTCGTCAGATGTAGTCCAAAGTGGATATACAATAAACAGAAATTTCGGTTATTAGAAATATTGTTTTCTTCTGTTTGATATATTGTTTGAGTTACTGGAGTCATTGCCTCCTTTTTGGAGTAAAGATGCTATACATAAAGAATTTTCTAACCTATTTAAAGACAACCAAAACTTTTGGTTAGGTACTACATAAATATTTTGAAGCAATCATCATTTGTTATTTCTTCTTCATCCACGAGCCGCTAATCTTTATCAAACATAATTTCTGAACATAAGACTTTTCATTTTCAGTGTATTGGCTGAACAGCTTGAAAGATCTTAACGTCTTTGTGCAGACGTCTTTTCTTAGCTTCAAAAATTTGCTACCAGAATTTCCTCAAGTGGTCAGTAAATCCTTGAATTGCAGTTTCAATGATTTAAACATTTTTATTGAAGCTGAACCAGCGAAATGTTTAGACAGTGTTGTCATTTTCCGAGAAGTTAGAAGAAGTTTTGAACCTGTTCACCTCCTGGGATTGATCAACATATTTGCAGGATTATGGACAATCAATAAGAACAGATATATATATATATATATATATATATAAAGATGTCGGTCCAGACTTTGCGATTATAACATTAGAAGAAACATTGCGAGAAGGTGACAAGAAAACAATTATCACTGTTTTAAAGAAAATTAAACTTAATAAGAAGAAATTATTGGAAACTGTGTTAAAGCAATTGAAACAGTTATATCAACACCTCACTGGAAATAAGTAAACATAATATGAGTATAGTGTTTGTGTAGACAGTAGAAACTGTCTAAGTTAATAGCCTTCATAAAGAAATAAATAACATTAACCTTAATTCATTTTGACGTATCCAGAAATACTATTAACATTTGAAAAAATTATTGGAACTATTTATCAAAAGTATCAGAAACTATAGTACCATAGCAAATACATCTTTACTCCAATGTTAGAACCCAATTTTTCCAAAAAAAATCCAAACAGCTTCATTTAATCAATCTCTTTTTTTAATAGTACTTCTAGATAAATCAAAATGAATTAATAACTTTACTCAGAACTATCAGAACACTATGTTAGGGTACCAAATCGACACGCCAAAAAAAAAATACTTCTTAAAGAACTTAAAAGTTGGTTCTAAATTTTTATTGTTGTACTTAAGATAATACTTACACTTAGTACTTCATTAGACTTACACTTATTACGTCATTAGACTTGCACTTACTACTTTTTATAGTGTTAAATAATACCTGTACTTCTCAATATTTCATTTAATAGTGTAGTTTATCTTCATGTGACTCAACAATCATTAAAGAATACTTTTCAAGATTAGTTCATAGTTTTTGTATTTTGCAGTATCAATATCTAAAAGGTGTGCAGAGGAATATATTCGGATTAAAGTGTTATCTAACTAAACAGAATAGCCTCTTTGCCATTTTTTTCCATTGTTAGATAATCAAATAAAATTCAAGAACGACGAGCTAATCTGGTACGGAGATTTATGATGACATATTGTTAACATGAGAAAATCAAGGTCTGAGGTTGAGGCTTTGCAGATAAGCACAATTCATTATGAATGCAGAGATTAGGTCAAAAAATATTGACTAGAACAATTCAATTTTAAACTTTATATAACTAATATTTAATTTTCTGAAAACCTCATTTTGATGAAAATCATTAATTGGAAAAGTTTTTTTTGGAAAATTGATAATGCAATACTTTTTTTATAAAAAAAAAGAGCTGATTTAAACTGGTATATCATTAAAAAAAAAACAAAGTCGTAAAAAAAGCATTAGTTACACTTTTGAAATCGAAAATTTCTTAAAAAATTAAATTTTTTAATAGAAGACAAAACCATTGAAATCATTCTAAAAATATTTAATTTGTAGATGATATTTAACCAAAAACAGTTTGAAAATCTTCAAAAAAAAAGGTTGAAAGAACGCCATCAGGTGTGAAGTTAGGGCTGTGATTAGATGACTCAACGCAAGAAATATGCAACCAGGTGTGAATGAAGAAAATGTTACGGATGAATCGTTTCTTCAACGCTGGTATCGTAATTTCAATTTAGGAAAAGAGGACACTCAAGATGACGAGCCTTCGGGACGGTCGTCATTCATTATGGACCGACTTTCAACCATTCAAATCCATCCAGACTTAACTCCTTCAAATTACCATCTGTACTCAAACACTTTTTAACAGAAAACAAGATTACAGAATACATTGGCGGCGGAGGAATATAAAGTTGAGATACAAAACTCATCACACGTTACAACAAATGTGACTACATAGACAAGTATTTTGAAGAATGTTTCTTCACAAACAATTTATTAATATACACAAGCTTTTTTATTATCCGAAACGGATATTACTTTCTGAATGGCCCTCGTATAATCTATATTTTACGAAATCAAAACAATTGAAACGTTTAAGCAATTAATTTCATTCAGTTTATCGGTTTAACTTGCGACATTAATTTTTAAAACTATTTGAAACCAAACTATCTCTCTTTCCCAATAGCAATGCTCGGTGGTATAATTAGCAATAAAAACACCTAGTTCGAAAACTAAAATTAAGCTCGGGCGAGTTCCTGGACGAGTTCGAGCGAGAAAGAAAACATTCCCTCTACTCGAAGTTCGCTATTAATCAGCTAACTTTTAAGATTAGCAGAAGTACTCAAAATTGATTACAATCATTTGATGAAAGAAATTAATTGGAAACGAAATAATCGATCCTTCTTTTTTTTTATCCACACCTTATAGTTATTTCCTACAGGTGATAAATAAACAATCATAATGATGGTTGCGACCGTTACTACGTGGTAATTCATAATGAACACTGAATAAAACACTTACTATGTTTTATTCAGTATTCAAATAAACAATCCTTTAAAATATAATGTAAATAAAGAAAATTCTACTAATAATAATAATACATATCTTATATGGTAAAATAAATTGTTGATAATAAGCAGTTTCACTGCTTAATTAATTACTAAATTGAATTTTTGATTTGAACATTCACATTTTATGGTCGTTTATCAATAAACAAAAAAAAGCTTCAATTTACTATAAAAAAAAAACAATAACGTTAGTCAACCGTAATTTATATTAAAGAAACGTAATTTATAATGTTATTGAAAAACAAAAGACGATTCAAATTTGTTTCTTTTAATTGTTGAAGGGAAATTAAAAAGTCAAAGCACGGCAAACAATAATACACCGTGACTGGATGTATATGCGTGTATATGAGGACAAAGAACGACCCGACGAGCAGGTAATCTACCTGCTGGTTACAAGTGGCCGTTCGCGTTTTCGGAAAGCGTTGATGCATGTCCGAAAAAAAAAGGCGAGCATCGATTAGCGGGGCGCCAAGAGGAAAAGTGCATTCCACGCACCGCTCGCCCAGCACAATTGCATAACATTCGCACAAGATGCATTTCTCACCTTCAATGCAGACGACGTGATCGCGTATCTGCTGGGCCACTAATCCGTCAGGTATCAATTCGATCAGGTCGTAAATTGCGTAAATCGAGGGATGCACACTCTCGAACCGCTGTATCTCCTGGCGAATAGCGAGGGAATTGTTAAGGAACGGCTGGAGATGAGCACGTGAATTCATTGTGGTCGTTTTGTTTTTTTCTGCTAGGCGCACCTGACACTCAATTAACGATTAACATAACTTCCGCACGTAAAAACACAGATTTGTTTACAAATTAGCAACAAGTATTAAAAACACACATTTTCTAACGGACGATACGAACTTTTTATTGGTATCTGGTAAATCCTAACGGTAAACACACGTTTTACGTAAAGCACACCGAATAACACGACGGAATTACTTGACACTTATTTAAAACAAACATTTACAAATAAGAGGTTAGGACTGCTCCAGTCGCACTCCCACCAGACAACCACCATTACTGAAGTTGTGTACCATGCGATGGAGTCGAGCCCGCGGATGAAGCGCGTACTACGTAGAGTATATCAGGTAGTCACACACAGGTAAGAAGGAAACTGTAATTCAATAGCTGGACAAACTTTAGTACCACAATTATACAAAAGAGGTCACTGAATACAATAACTAAAATGGGCAGGAAACTATTTTAGTAGTAGTAGTAGTAGTGTGTTAGGCTATCGACCACGTAGTCCTTCCGCCATGTGTCATTTGTGTATTTGTGTGTGTGTAAATGAGCTTGTTACTTTAAAGGATCGCCCCCGTCAACTTAAAGCACCATTAATTGTATCCCAATGGTGAATGGTACCGGTCACCCATCCGACTACTGACCCGAATCAACGTTGCTGCACGTCAGTTCGGGGCCGTAACCGATGCGCCACCACCGGCGTGTAAACTATTTTATTTACTACTAATCATAGAAAATAGTTTTCATTTTAAAAAACAGCTACGTGCAAATCTGACTAGTAGTAGTAGTGTTAGGCTATCGACCACGTGGTCCTTCCGCCATGTGTCATTTGTGTATGTGTAAATGAGCTTGTTACTTTAAAGGATCGCCCCCGTCAAATCTGACTATCTTGTATAATAAAGTAATTTTTATTTGCAAATTGTTTAGTTTAGGATAGTTACTTTTTGTTCTTTTTTTGTGAAATTGTAATGCCTTATGGGTGAAGTGGTAGAGTAGCTTAATGGCTAAACTTCGCCCATTTTTTTGAGCAAATAAAGACGTTTATTATTATTTAACTAGTCTAAAAATCATGTGATTACGTTTCTTTAGAATAACCATCTGACTAAATGGGATTTTAATGGAACAAATGATTTTGTAGCATCCAATTTGCAAAGTGTATTGACAAACTGCTTTACGATTTAAAATTTTTTCACATTAATCCCCTAATTTTGTCTAACCCATCAAAATTTTAACGTTTTAAAAATTGACTAACCATCACCAGTAGTCTATTAAGTACCTAGACAAAACAAAATATTCCAGATTAAAAAAAACATTTGACATTTCCAACCAAATCTATAACGACATTTACTATGGTTTTATCCTGTTAGTCTACAATTCAATTAGCAAGAAGTTATCCCCATAAGAAAATATTTCAACTATTCACACATGTTTGCAATTGTACTATTAAATACTTTCTATGCATCAATTTTTTTTTTTTTTTGAATTCCACGTCTGCATGTCAGTGATCAAGATATTCCATTGGGATTAAATTTACATGCATTTACTCTAAGACCTTATTAAAGCAATGCAAAAAATACTTATTATTTACAGAATAAATATTTAGATAAAGTAGAAAAAGTAAATTTATTTACAACTTTGTGTATAAAATAAATAAACCTAAAGATAAACAAAACAACTTGTATTTTGCATTTTATTAAACACAAAATTACATATTTTTTTTTCGAATTATTATATAAAAATTAACTTATGACCTTGGCCTTTCCTTCTTTTCTTTATATAAAGCTAGGAGCGACACATTGGCTACTTTAACAACCTGCAACAAAAAAACGCAATTAACATACACACATTTTTTACGAAATAAAATATATTATAATTATTATGTAACTTCAGTAATAAGGATAGTTTTTTAATCACATTAAATCATGGGATTGGCTCTATTTCTTTCATCATTAACAAAAATCAAATGGCTTTAATAATGTTCTGCTACTACAAACAATACAATACCTTGAATCGAACTCCGGGAATATCACCAACGGCATGACCTTTACGACCGAATCCTGCTACTAGGACCTCGTCGTTTTCTTCAATGTGATTTAAACAACCGTCACGGGGTACGAACGCGGTAATCTTCTTGCCATTCTTGATGAGCTGCACCCTCACGCACTTGCGGATAGCAGAGTTTGGCTGTTTGGCTTCAACACCTCTACAAGGAAGAAATTATTTAGTCAAATAAGACGGAACTAATAGACTTCATATTTTTTATTACACATCTTACTCAAATTGTAGTAGAACCGCCGATCCGCCACAAAACTCCGCACAGAATTTTTCTGTGATTGGCTTTTTAACAATACACCATTCACAAATAAATCCTGCGCAGAGTAATGCACAATTGCAGGATTAAATGTAGAGCACATATCAGAGCGTGTATTCCATTAAAAAGGATTACCCAATGGTTCAGAGCTCAAATTTATATAGCACCATTTTTTTAAAAAACACTGTTAAGCAATAATATCTGCTCTCAGTGGTCTCATGATGCACAAACAATAAAAATTAAAACGTAAAACAAAATTAAAACCAGCAGCAATAAGAATAAAATATATTCATGAATAAATTATAACAAATATTTGTTTTCTTCAAATATGTTTCATGAAAAATCCACAATCATGTTTTTATAGGTATTAATTATTCATTTAATTGTCATTAACAGTAAAACAGAATAATTATTTATATAGTTGAACCCCCGAAAGCTGATTGTGACGTATTGCACTATATTGGAGGAATCAAACACTTTCCGTTTTTCATTCAATTCTGACCCAGTCATCCTAGGATGATAATAGAATGAGATCGATATAATTTACTAGATGGTTTTTAGTACAAAATGCATGAGTCACAGTCAGCTCTCGGTGTCTGGATTATAGTTTCCTGCTACAATTTAAGCAGTTTGAATTACTAGTGAAAAGACATGAAAACATACAGTACTTAATTAATTTTTTACTAGTGATTCAAACTGCTTAAAGAGTAGCAGAAAATTGGATTTAACTTGCGCTATAAAGACGTGCCACAAACGTTAATGTTACCGCATGTTATATTGTAGAGCGCGGCACAACTATCGAAAATAATAAAAATTAAGTTACATTGTGCACATGCTTACTCTGGTGTGTGTGTATTACAGGTAAAAAGTTATGTATGTTTTTCAATAAATGAAAAACATGAGAAATGCAAACCCCTTTTAATATCAAAACCATTTATAGCTAAATAAATAAAACACTGGTTATTGACTTGCTTCAGTCACAAAAGTGAATATTACTCTCCTTAGTACCTCCGAAAAGCTTAAAGATGTGAGAGTGTTCCACAATTAAACAAAAATTGCTGCTAAAGATTGGTTTTCTTTTATTTAATTAAAATTCGTAACTGAATATTAAACAATAAAAATATTTGTATAATTAAATATAATATAATAAAAATATTGCTGCAGTTTTAATTAAGTACTTATTATTACAATAAACGAATTCCTCTGGTGGAAATGGGATTATAATTATTTTATATATTTAGTAAGTAGTAATTTTTATCTTATCATTTTCCCTCTAGAAAATACGCCATTTGTAATTTAGGAAAAAAATATACAAACAAAACACAAAAACAAATTAGGTTAGGTTTACTTACACTTTTTCCAAAACGATGCCCTTGGCGTGGGAAGCACCGCCGAAGGGATTGGCCTTCCAGCGTGTGCCCAAATGTGCCTTTTTGAAGTCCTTGTCGGCCCATCTTTGCTCCCTGCGATGGTTAACGTGTTTCCTAGCGGTGCGTAGACCACGGGGTTTTCCTGCAAGTAAAATCGCACAAATCACAAAAATACCACCAAAACCGACGAGATCCAACCCTAACTGGTCCACTGGTCGCGAAACAGATCGATCCTCGGCGTATTCCACCCGGGATTGAACGGATTAATATTGAGCGACACCCACCCCTCAAACACTACGCAAGAAACACTAATTTTCTGCACAAATACTAACGATGTGATAACGACTTACATTGAATATCTCGCCTAGGGCCGTCGCGTACTATTTTTTCATAGTTTTAAGCAATTTTTTATTGAATATGTGTTTGTACACGATTAAACTCCGCACTTACCCATGTTGACGGTTCAGCAACAAAACCGGAAAAGGAAGTTTCTCTATTGCCAACGCTGAAGTAAGTTATTTACTAAAATTCAGAACTGCCAACATTAATTATTGCAGGGTTACCATACCATTTATTATATTAAAAAATAATGTTTATTAATTTTTGGATAGATTTTATTTATGATTATTATATCCTGTATAATATTCTTTAATCAATTCCGTATTTTAAATTCGTTCAATTGTAAAAATATATAGCATTTACTTTAATAACAATTGTTAACCTAATAAAATCACAAAACCGAAACAATTTTATATGCTGTTAATTGCATTACATAGTTTTATATTTAATAATGCTCTCATTAAAATCAGTTGATTAGAAAATAATATATAAGATCAAAATAATTGTATTAAGGTCGATGCTTATTGAAATTTGAAAATTAATACGTTTCAATTTGATTACATTATGAAGTATGATTTTTTGTTATTTATAGAATATTGTATATATTTACCTCTATTTTATGTGCTATAAATCTATGTTGTTTCGTGTATCTGGTCTTATATTATAGAATTAAATCATAATGCATAGATTTAAAAAGCTACAAAATATAAAATAATACTTTTAGTAAATTAAAGATAATATAAAAACGCAATGTTTTCTTTTAATTACCTGCATTGGCAGTATGATGAATTGATCTTTACATGTAAAAAACAAGATAGAAGATGTTTATGTATCCCCACCATTAAGACTGTTTTACACGATAGTAGAAATTTCAACTAATTATTACTTAATAAGAGCACATTCTTTATTAAATTCTTATAAATTTTTGCATAATTGCTAATATATAAAACATTTGTATATGTATCACTTACTATTTTTAATCATCCTAACAAAATATTATAAAAGCTTACTTTGTTAATGTAAATTTACTTTTGAGTGGGAGGCGGTTGTCCCTTCGGAATGGATTATAAAGTGAGATAGAAGACGACCTGTCGGGACGAACCCTAGAAGCGCAATTTTTTGTATATTTTTTTAAGCACCAACAATCAAGTTTCGAGATGGGTTTTATTTTTACTACTTTTTTCTGGACAAACAGGCCTATACAACATTCTAAGAGTGAGTAGTAATATCATCACACCCCAACATGTAAACAAAGACTGATTGATTGGTATTTTATTTATTGTAGAAATTTTTTCACATTCAATTATTTGAAACAAATTGTGTCACAAACATTTAATTTGTAGGTGTTGGAAAAGTTTGTTTAACTGTAATAAAGCTATGGCTTTTGTGAAATTCTACAATTCATCATGTAAAACTCTGCTTGGAATGAAACATTGGATCGTACGTATTATTTTGTTACATGTATTAATTCGTAGAAATTATGAACTTTTTTCATTAATTTTTGATAAGAGTAGCAATTGTGATTGTATATATCAGTAACAAAATAATATACAATATTAACATTAATAATATTTGAATTAAATATATGTGCTTTAATTTCACACACAACACACACACAATTTAATCCTCCTAGTTTTGATTAGTGTAATGTACTCATCTATTCAAATCGTTTTGTTATTAATGTACAACGAAGGGAACATTACAATTTTACAAAGTTTACTTGTGTTTTTAAATTCATAGAAATGTTTAAAAAGTGAAAGTTCTTTAATTGTATTTGAATCTAAATACAAAATTAATGAATCTTTCACACTTATTGGATGATTTAAGTACATAAAAATATTTATATTCAAATAAATTAGACATAACAATTGTCATTTAGTGAAATTAAGCAAGTACAAATGATTATATTTGTCTCTAGATATTCTATGTTAAAATTTAAAATAGAGCACATTTATATATTGAGCATTTATTGTCCGGAAAAAATATTAAAATAAAAATCAATCAAAGTTCTTATGTCAGATGGTTTCAGAATTATGTCTTTTATATTTTTTGAATATTCTTTTTTTATATTCACTATATAATTAATAAAGAATAATTATTGAATATTAATAAACATTAATTTTTTAGAGTTATATGTTTTGGATGTTAAATAAAAAGCAGGTTGTTATACACTTGTTTCGGAACTAAACTTGTATTTCACATTCTATTCGTATACACACGTGTTCGCCATGCGGCTACAACTTAAGAACTAAAATTATACATGTCAATGTTACCAACATAATATTGTGATGTATTACCAACACCCCCACTACATCAACATATTACAACAAAATATTTTTATTTTTTATACCCAAATAATCCAAAAAATTATAATGTTTATTATTGTTTAACCCCTTGGTTAAAATATCAGCGGGCATTTCTGCTGTCTGTAAATACTCTAGTTTTACTAAATTGTTTGAAACCGTTTCTCTAATAAAGTGATGTCTCACATCTATATGTTTAGTACGCTTGTGAAACACGGGATTTACGGACAGCTTTTGTGCGCTCTGATTATCGTTATACAATTTTACACATTTTACATTTTTTCCAGTTATTTCTTGAATTAGATTTTTGAGATATATGGCTTCTTTCGCAGCTTCCGATAAAGCCATATATTCTGCCTCTGTACTTGATAACGCTACAGTTCGTTGTTTTTTACATTCATATGAAATAACAGAACCAGAAAGCTTAAAACAGAAACCGGTATATGACCTCCTGTCAAAAATATTGTTCGCCCAATCAGCGTCTACAAAACCTTCTAGCTCTGTATTGCTTTTATTAAATCTTAAACAATAATTTTTAGTGCCCTGTAAGTATCTAAGTACTCTTTTCGCACACTTCCAATGAGTTTCATTACATGCGTTATTAAATTGACTTAAATAACTTACGCTGTACAAAATATCAGGCCTTGTTAGTACCCCTAAATATAATAAGCTTCCTATTAACTGCTGATATTGAACACTATCAATTTTTCTGTTTGAGCCTTCATCGAATGTTAACTTTGCTTCAATGGGAGTTTTAACAGACTTACAATCTGTCATGTTAAATCTCTTAAGCAATTGGTTTATATAATCCTCCTGATCCAAAGTTATACAATTATTATTCTTGTCAACGTTTACTGTCATTCCTAAACATCGTTTAATTTGACCCAAATCTTTTATTCTAAATAATGATTTTAATTTATTTTTCACAAAATTTCTTTCAGATTCATCATTAGAAAAAATAAAGAAATCGTCAACATACAAAGCAATAATAGTTAATGTGTTATTTTTTCTTTTAATATACAAACAGGGTTCACTTACTGATTTATTATAATCTAAACTGGTTAATACCTCATCCACCTTTTTATTCCATACTCTTGAAGACTGTTTTAGACCATATATGGCCTTTTTTAATTTAAGTACCTTTTTATGTTTATTATCTATCTTCAAGCCTTCAGGAATACTCATAAACACATTTTCATCTAAAGTTCCATTTAAAAAAGCAGTAGTAACATCCAAATGTACAATAGTTAAACCTAACTGAACAGATAATGCGATTAATAATCTAAACGTTGAATGCCTGACAACTGGCGAAAAAGTTTCTTCGTAGTCAATTCCGTATCTTTGGGTAAATCCTTTTGCAACTAACCGGGCTCTGTGCCGCACTGTATTTTCATTTTCACACTTTTTCTTGAAAACCCACTTACACTGCACTACACGTACATTTTCCGGAGTGTCGATTAATTCCCATGCATCATTTTCTTCGAATGACTGAAGTTCCTCTGCCATCGCTTTCTTCCATTCTTCCTTGTCGGGTCTTGATAATGCCTCTTCAACACTGATAGGGTCACTTTCCAAGTTTGTGTTCTGCATACATGCATAAGTGATGTATTCTTCAAACTTCTTCGGTTTCCCTTTCCTGGTTGATCTTCTTATCCCTGAATGTTGAACATCATCTTCTTCTGGAACATAATCACTTTCATCTTCCTTTGATTCATTTTCTTCATTACAATATGTGTCACTGTTTTCCGATTCGTTACCTTCTTCTGTTTCTGAGTAAATTGTTTCTGAATCGGATGTTTCCCCCACTGAATCTGCCACTTCCTGTGTTTTATTTTTATCATGTATAATAATGGGGACCTTTTCCTCAATATTTTCCATTATTACAACATCTCTACTTGTTGTAACTAGATTTCTGTGAAAATCATAAATTCTGTAACCTTTGACATTTTCACTATATCCTACAAGAATCATCTTTTCTGATTTTTTGTCCCATTTGAGCCTTTTTTCTTTTGGTTTATGTACCATCACTGTGCTCCCAAATATTCTCAAATTTTCAATGTTTGGTTTTTTACCATTCCAAATTTCATACGGTGTACTATCATTAATGACAGCCGATATCGTTCTGTTTTTTAAATAAACTGCAGTGTTTACTGCCTCAGCCCAGAATCGTTTTTCTAAATCAGCATCAAACAATAAACATCTAGCTTTTTCAAGTATTGTACGATTCATACGTTCTGACAATCCATTTTGCTCTGGTGTATAAGGATTTGTCTTCTGATGAATTATACCAGATTTTTTTAGAAACATTTCAAATTCTAAATTAGAAAACTCACCTCCATTGTCTGAACGGAGCATTTTTATCTTTTTATTCTGTTGATTTTCAACCATACTTTTAAATTCTTTAAAACGTTCAAATGCTTCATCTTTTGTTTTCAGAAAATAGACAAATGACATACGACTATAGTCATCCACAAACAGAAGGAAATATTTTGAATCTCCAATTGATCTTACTTCCATTGGTCCACATACATCCGTATGTATAATTTCCAATAATTCTGAAGCTCTTGATCCTACCTTCGGAAATGATTTTCTTGGCTGTTTTCCCTCACAACATACTTCACATGATCCTATTGACTTAATTGTGTCGCTGCATTGTAGACCATCAACTGCTTGATTTTTCATTTTATTTAAATCACCTGCATTTAAATGTCCTAATCTACGATGCCATGTTTTACTTGTTGGAATTGTAGAAATCAAGAAACAGCTCTGGCTTGTTGTTGTTCTTAATTTGTATACATTATTAATGAGATCTGCAATCGCTACAAGCTCCTTATTTTTGTTAAAAATCTTGCAACAGTTACTTTCAAATCTGACAAAATTTTTATTTTTAATCAACTGACTTATTGATAATAAGTTTGTGGTAAGTTTCGGTACATATAGAACATTGGTGACTGGTATTGTGTACTCCACATTCCTTACTTTTGTCGTAATTTCTAAATCACCTTTGCACGATACAGCAATTTTTTCATTGTTGGCTACCATAATAGTTGGTAAATTCATGGACTTTTTCACGTTGTGCATCCATTCGATATTACCACACAGGTGGTTGCTTGCACCTGAGTCGACGTACCATTCAGTTTTCGAAAATTGTTCGCTATAAAACCCAACACTAAACGCATTACTTGTTCGTTTATCACTAGTGTTTGTGTTATCGAAATTTGCCGTGCACTTATTTTTGTAATGTCCCAACTGTTTACACTTATAACACCGAACTTCTTTTTTATGTTTACTATTCGATTTGACAGCTGTGCCAGTGTTCCCAACTTGACGTTTATTCTGCCAGCCATGTTGCCAACTCGTTTTGCCGGTAAACGCGCTGCCTGTTTTGTTGTCATCAACTGCCATGTCCAAGAGTTTCGTTTTTATGGAATCTGCTGTAATGGCTATACCTGAATGTTCGATCGCCATTATCATCGGGGAATATTTCTCAGGCAATCCTGCAAGTAGTAGAGATCCAATCCATTCGTCGTCGATTTTGAAACCCGTACCACTCAGCTTCTGTCCTGTCTCCACGATTTGATTCACATATGACGTCATCGAGTCGCAATTTTCCAACCTCGTTGAGATTAACAACCGTAGTAGACCGATTCTTCTAGCGAAACCTGAATCTTCGAACATCGACTTTAATTTATCCCACAGCTCCTTTGCAGTCTTGGCTTCTTTTATGTGAATATACAATGATGTATCTATTGTTAATATTAGTTTTGCTTTTGCTTTAGCGTCCTCAGATTCGTTAATATCCGTTTCTGGATCACTGATATACTTGATTAATCCATCGAGTATTAAAAAGTTCTCGGCAGCAAATGCCCAATCATTGTAATTTTCACGACCACGCAGCTTCGGAACGTTCGCGATATAATTTGCCATTTTTACACAACCCGTTTACAATTTTATTAACATGAACTAACTGTCCTGGTTTATCGAGGGTCCTGGGCCCATAACCTGTTTTGGATGTTAAATAAAAAGCAGGTTGTTATACACTTGTTTCGGAACTAAACTTGTATTTCACATTCTATTCGTATACACACGTGTTCGCCATGCGGCTACAACTTAAGAACTAAAATTATACATGTCAATGTTACCAACATAATATTGTGATGTATTACCAACATTATAAGGATTATTTATAGTAAATATAAAAATAAATTATATTATTGGTTTAATTTATTTTTATGTACGAGTCTCAATTATAAACATTTTTTTATTTATAAACTTTTATGTTTTCAATATAATATCTAAAATATCATAATTTAAATGTAATATTTAATTAAAAATTAACTTATCTTTTCTCTAGTTGAAATGAAATATTTCAATATTAAGAAATGTGTTTTATCATGTGATGACTCAAATGAAATTATTTCTTAATGTGAAATTGAATAGTTTTGTTGATAGGACAAGAATTTTTATTTGTTTACACCATTATGACAAACATAGCAACTTCAGAGGCATTTTACACTTGAGTGAAGGTAGTTGGCTACCCTACATAATCTTCATACAAAAGCATAAGTTTCTATATGTACGGTTACTATGTGTGGAACCTCAAACTGTTTCATAATATGTGCCTTGTTTACGAACTCCTAGCCAGAACAGCTGCTTGGTCTATAAAATGTTAAAAATCACTTGGATTTATAGGTTAGGTAAATTCTGCATAACTGTTGGAAGTTAAACAAATATATTTTTAGGAAAGTGACTCGAATGAAAATGATTACCACAGATTTAAGTTAGCCAACAGTTTATATCCGGAAATTTCTTTTATACCGATCAAAAAGATGATGGATTTCAAATCAAACCGATACATGGATGTTCCGCTTATAAAGTCGGAGGACAGCTTGCTCTTACCACTGCTACCACCACCACCTGTGCTACCAGCAATTCCAAGCAATATTTACTATGACCCAGAGAACCCTCATTGCAAACGGAAACCCCTTCCACTGGAGAAGTGTCCAATTTGCAAGAAGTACTTTCGCCGGATGAACACACACCTGCAGAAACATGCCGAAAGGAGGATGTTACCATCAGAGAGCTCACTAGTATGTAAATTCTGTTCAAAAATGTTCAGCAATCTAGGTAACCTCTCCATACATATGCGAACTCATACTGGCATGAAACCATACATCTGCTCAGTATGCTCGAAGGGGTTCGCCCAATCATGTAACCTTACAAATCATATGCGAATACACACTGGGGAGCGACCATTTAAATGCCCCCATTGTGACAGAGCTTTCACACAATCTGGAAATCTGAGCAATCACATAAGGCTACACCTCGATCAAAAACCGTTCAAGTGTCATTTCTGCGACAGGGCATTCACACAGTCAGGCAACCTAAATTCGCATATCAAAAATAATCACAAAAACGAGGCTATGTTTAATTCTATTTAAGCACGAATACTTATTTCCAAATTGTATTAGTATTTATTAGTTATGTGATATAGATAAGAAATAAGAGATTTTATATTCGACATACATCATAAGTGGAAGAATCTGTATAATTTAATTAGTATTGTCTTTAATATTATTAACAGCTTTTACAGAACAAGATTTAAATGTAGATGTTAATGTGGTACCAATTTAAACTATTTTTTTTTTACATATGCAATTGCTACACCAATTTAATAATACTTACAGTAATAAACAAATCACCTTTGTTTTATGATAATAAATATAATTCCATTCATTAAAAATAATATTTATATTGTTTCATTGATTTATATTTGTCTCTTCAATGTTTGAGTTTCTTGTTTTAAATTTTCAAATCAATTTACAAAATTGGTGTAGCATACACTTACGCATATTTTTATTAGTTATATGTAAATAATTAAATTTGTTAAAAGCCAAATTTCGCCTCATATCTAATTAATTGTATTATTAACTATTTATTTCTTCAAATAATTTGATTTCCTTTATAGTTTATTGAATATTAGTTTATAATGCTTAACAAGATATTGTGTTTAAGAATGTACTACTACTATTAATAAGATATGTATTAAACTGGAGATGATTCAATAACGTCAGATACATGTACATAGCTGTTCAAATGCAGGAGATAAATAAGACTGATTTTACATTAATTTCAAACGAATATCGGTATTTTAGTATAAGTTTCTTGATTTAGTGTGCTTATCCCCAAAACGAGTCATCTCTGGTTTGTAAATATCGGTTGGTTGGTTTGCAATATTTATACATATTAGTATGACGACTTTTATTTAAAAATAAAGTAGTGTCCACAAGCCAGATATCAAATGAGGTTAAATTATTAGGGTAGTGAAAAAATTTAAATCTTGTATTTTTTTAGTAACCCTAATATCATGAAATGACTGACCTCATTTATACAAACCTCTACAGAAATATCCTAAGCCATTACTAAATACATAGTTCATAGATCTTCCTAATGTTTTATGAAGTGTATTGATGTGGAATAACCTAAATACATTGTCAATGTATAAGTATATGTTATATATTATTAACAGCTAATTCATTTGATAGATTATCTGGATTTAATTATAATTAAATTGTATGTCAGAGTAATATTATATTTTATATAAAATTATTAATAAAACATTTAGTTGTTTTCTATTCTGTGTCCTATTATCATATTGAATTATATAAAATAATAATGCAAAAACAAAAATTATTTATGTGAAGCTACTTTTATAAATTGAGATATGTGTTGAGGATTGATTAAATTTATACTCTCAGTTGTACTAATGAAAAGTGTTACAAAATAAAATCTTTTTTATATACATAAATATACAATTGTAAGTGAAGGTATAATCTAAAAATTGGTACTATTTATAATGGTTCATCATTGTTTGCACAATTGTAAAATGACCCTTACGGTAATGGTTTCCTTTTGGGTTATCAATGAATTTCGTTGCATTTCAGGAATCCTACAACACAAGCAGAGTATTATTACTATTATCCAAGTAATGCTAGTAAGAATCCTATTTAATGGTGTTTAAAAAAAAACACGTCTGTCACTGTTTTATAAATTAAATTGAAAACAGTTCAGAATAAATATTCTAAACAACGTACCAAATCTGGTTAACATATCACCTGTAGATCCGTTGATGACAATACCGCTGGAAGTCAACGTGGAGACTGATGAACCTGTCGAAACAATGATGCTTATTAAAAAATGTAATTGTTCATTTAACAATTATTCAACTCTTTTTCTTTTATTTTTAACTCAATAGCATATAATTTCCTTTTATGTGAAATTTCCATATTTGCTAGTTTAATTTTTTTCTGGAAAAAAATCCGTTTTAATTCCAATAAGGTCTTCTTTTGTTTTTTTGGAGGGAGCCGCACAACCAGTGGATCCGCCAACATCCGAGCTTCTAATAATTGTGGCTTGTAGGGTCCATTATCTGTTTCAGAACTATTTATCTAAGATTAAATTAATCAACATAAGTACTTTTACAACTTATTGCTATGTAAACAAACCTTATCATTTACATTAATTTCTTCAAAGATTTCAATATCTTCCACAGAACTTTCTTCTTTAATAAAGTCAATATTGAAGTTTCTTTTCTAAAATAAAAATATGTTAGTTGAGTTATCAAATTAAACAGTACTGATATGTACATTTTCTTCAGCAGCCGCTCTCTTAACCTGACGCTGCAAATTATCCCACAAATTTTTCATTTGCTGGGCTGTTCTTGGTGACGAATTTGGTGTTGAATTAAATTCTATGGCAATCTTTTGCCAAGCCTCCTTACGACTTCTTAATGCTGCCCCATCTAATGCTTTATTTGAAATTATAGAATCATATCTAGTTGATGGATAGGGGAAACAAAGCATTTTTAAAAATAGGGAATATAATTTTTTATTTATATCTTGAATTATTATTATATACGTACTTTTTAAAAATATGGATAGCTGTTTCCTTCTCTATGTCGGAGAAATTCTTTCCCCGTTTGCTTCTATTCCCATTCATATTTGTTAAATTAACTACAAACTAAGGTAAACAATCAACTGGTTAATTTATAGGTTATATGGATTTTGTTTCATAAACTTAAAAATATTTTTTGTTTTGTTTCCTTCAATTAACATGAAATTAGTAGTTAATATTTCAGGTCATACCAACCTTACCTAATAATTAAATTTAATTACAATTAATTAATTAATGATTTTAATTAAATAAATAAAATATATGTAATGGAAATTAGTTTGACAGTTTAATTAAATTCGATGTGTGATTAATTTAATTTTAAACTCACCCGCAATATTTAAAAAATCCAATAATTTATATTGAATCAAATTTTTATGTTACAAACATTTTATGTGCAGTGGGAATTCACGCTCATAGGGTTTTTAGTATTTTTGTATGCAACACTGGATATGTCACATCAGCAAAAGTGGCACAACCCAACCAACAAAAACATGGCGTCCGATGGAGACGATATTATCACCGATCAAGAAAAAGTGCGTATTGTGTCCGATTTCATATTGCATTCGCCCCCTGGAGAATTTAATGAGGTCTTCAACGATGTGCGTAAGTTGCTCAACAACGATGACCTGCTTAAAGAAGGGGCGAGCAGCGCATTTGCCCAGTACAACAAGGATCAACTGACCCCAGTAAAAATTGAAAACGCCGACACTCTGGTGCTGATAACAGAGTACAACGAATTAGGGAACAACCGGTTTTTCGATCCCAGGAGCAAACAGTCTTTCAAGTTCGATCACTTAAGGAAAGATGCCTCCGATTACCAGCCGTACACACCCGATGCAGGAGTGGAACCCTGGAGGGCTGCTCTCGATGTAGAATTCATGCAGTACACAAGGAACCACTATAAGGACGGTGTTTGCAGTGTGGTGGGTCGAGCCCAACCTGGTGGAATTATTAATTTAACAGCGTGCATTGAGGACCATCAATTTCAGCCGAAAAACTTCTGGAATGGCAGATGGAGGTCTCAGTGGTCCATCAACCTCAATCCAGGCTCTGCTACTGCCGATATTAAAGGTATACTTAAAGTACAAGTACACTATTATGAGGATGGAAATGTCCAACTCGTCAGTTCCAAGGAAATTAAGGAGACAGTCTCTGTCTCCAACGAAAACCAAACCGCAAAAGATATAGTGCAGATGATCGAGGAATCGGAAAACTTCTATCAGAAAGCGATATCTGAAAACTACCAGACAATGTCTGATACGACGTTCAAAGCCCTGCGTAGGTTACTGCCCGTCACGCGTACCAAAATCGATTGGAACAAAATAGTTTCCTATAGCATCGGAAAGGAATTGAAAACGCAATGATGCGGGGACTCTTTAATCTTACTATTGAGTTGAGCCTTCCTTGTTATTGCTTAGGAATGTTGTGTAAATATTTGGCGAGTCTTGTTAAGTTTAAACATTGAATAACCCTTATACACAAAACTGCCAATATTTTATAAAAAAAAATAATAATAATTATAATGAATGTCCGTCGAATGCGGAATCACTAATGAACAACCTTTGTATATCAGTTATTCAATGGTTTAAAGAGCAGTGCAGGGATAGCCAACAGTTAGACGAATTCATTATGTGAATAGCTGAGTGTATACACTAACCGTTTTCACTTTTATTACGTTACTTACGGATTAGGTTTTAATTTTTATATTTATAAATATATATTATTATTGTGGGAAATTTTTTGGTATCTGCTCACATGCTTGCACTTAACAATTTATGTTGATAAGTTTTATATTGTTAACTCAAAGTCACAAGCCACAGTGTAGAAATTACTTACAGTGACAAAATTAATTAACCATTTGATAATTGCATTATTGCTAATTAATTTTTTATATTGCGTTCCTGAATGTTTTATGTAGATCATATTTAAATTATCATTTCAATTCTTTAGGTATTAAGTTCTAATTCAAACTTTTGCTTCAAACTCCAATTTTGTTTAATTCTAACAAAGTAATTTATTTTTTATTTTGAATGTACTTTCAGGATATTTTGCACATTTCCTGAGAAAATTGATTTAAAAATGTAGTGGAATTTAAATTGTGTATTGGTAAATTTAATGCAGTCTAAATTTATATTGAAACGAAACATGTTCAATATTGAAGTAAGGATTTTATTTGATTATTTTTGGTCTAGAACAATCAGTATTATTTAAATTTAAATATCCTGTTTTGTATTAAAAACATTATTTTTATATAAAAATATTTTATTAGGAATATTAAAATTCGTTTTAAGAAGGCCAAATATTACTAGATAATATAATTGTCTTAAACAATATTATACATGTTTAGAAGATATATTCATATTATATACAAACAAATGAACTTATTTGAAGATTTAAAATGTTTAAATTATTAATTTAAAAAAAAATACATAATTGATATTGTACTGGATAATAGTCCACTTATTAAGATTTAATATTAGGTTATTTTATTTTGAAATAATCTAATATTGTAGTTAATATATATGATTCAAAATATTTAGCTATACACAATTAATTGAAGCAAATTCTTAAAACTTAATACCTCTCGAAACATCTGTATGTGGGCAGATAACTGTGTAAAATTCCCCGAAATCCTTCATTACATTTTTCTATTGAGACGGATATATTGCATTTGAAAATGTATAGTATTATCGATACCAATGTTATATTTATTATTATTATCCTTTATTATTTGTCTATCCCTGTTCATAAAAAAAAGATGTGCAATAACCTGGCACAGATAACCCGCTTTTATATGTATACATATATTATATTTTAATTTCGGCTGTATCATTTCCGGATTTTACAATTAAATGAAATGCATTACTACTAGCGTTTATTTACTGTTGCGAACGTGAACCCCCTGTTTCGTCATTCTCTTTTCGCTGCTTCAATAAATGATTTATATATATATATTGTTAGGATCGAGACCGTTGTATCAGTTATTTTTAAATAAAAATACAAACTACCTTATCAATCCATGTGTTTTATTTATTTCAAATATAAATAATAATATTATGTTTGTTCTTTTAAATAAGTGTAATATTAATATAACTAATTAGTTTACAAAACTTTTATTAAAAATTAGTGTGTTTGGTTTATAATGAGTCATGGTTTAGTTGTAGGAGAATAAAGAACTTTGGCTTCATCCAGTCATGAATCGTTAATAATCAATGTATAACATTTTTTAGTAGAAATACTTGTAAATAGTGTCAATAATTATATGATAAAATATTTACAATAATTAGAAGCTTCTGTAAATACTGTTACACAATTTTCTAGAATCCCTCCTTATTAATTCAATAGAAAGTTAATTGTTATTGTAATATTACTCACTTCTCTTCTAACCATACTATCATAAGATTCTTGTTCTAGTATTCAAAGTATATTTTTTTACTTTTATTATTTTCAAGCACAAAGATATAAGCCTTGCTTTTCCTATTTGCAATTAAAAAATAACATTAAAATCACTGAATTTTATATATTGAAATTAATATCTAGGATGGGTCGATGATTACTAACCATCCTCTAGTTTTTAAACAAATATATACATAATATTTGCTATATATTTATTATTTTTTGATTTGTTATTAGTTATTATTATGCTAGTATTAGTTTTGTATTTTTTATTTGCCCTTTTTCTTTGCAGATACCAGATAAACTTTTTAAGTTGTATAAAAAATTATAGTTATTACTATTAAAGATAACGGGATTTTAAAATTAAACACCTTTCACATTTAATTTCATTTCCTAAAGATGGGCGTGACGTTGTATCATTTTCCACCCAGTGCACCCTGCCGTTGCGTCCATTTGGTGTGCAAAGCATTGGGAATCGATGTTGATGTTCAAATCATCAATTTATTTGAAAAAGAACAACTAAAGCCCGACTTTGTAAAGGTGAAATTTATTTTTAGGTTAAGTAATAAAAAAGTTTAATACATCCCAATATGTTTTATTAGAATCACACAATATCACATTATTTATTATTGATAATAATTATACATATTTTTATATTAAATTTATTACTGTTGATAAACGTGAGGTCTTTAGTTTTATACGTATATTTAAATGGTTCGATTAATTAATTGTGGTTAGCACATGTCTTCCTAAACAAGCCCAAATGAATTTTTCTGGGATTTTAATGAACCTACTTATTTGTATTATAAATAAATAAATCTAGATCTAGCTGAACCCTCTTAATATTTTTATTTTTTGGTTAGATAAATCCCCAGCATTGTCTTCCTACTTTGGTGGATGGTGATTACACCCTCTGGGAGAGCCGAGCAATCGCTGCCTATTTGGTCAATACTTACGGAAAAGATGACAGCCTATATCCAAAGGACCCGAAACAGCGAGCTCTCGTTGATCAAAGGCTGCAGTTCGATTGTGGTACATTGTATCCACGGATAAGAGCAATTTGTGTAGGTAACTTTTAAATAAAACACTTTGTTAAAAGCCACAAAGCAACTCTACATTCTGTGATGACATTAATTCTTATTTAATATGCTAGCAATTAAAATTTGGAATTTTAACTTCTAATTTATGAATAGTCTTAATAAGTTTCATCATAAGTAAAGTAATAAAATCTATTATTTTTTGTTTGTACAGTTTCCAGTATTATTCCTGGGAGAAATTGAAATCGAAGAACACAAAAAAGCGTCTCTAGAAGAAGCAATCGGATTTTTGGATATATTCTTAGAAGGAAACGATTTCGCTTGTGGGAAAACCCTGACGATTGCAGATATATCACTTATGGCGTCCTTATCAAGCATTGTGGTATGTTTATACATTTCTACAAATAAATACTCATATTCCTTGATATAATCAAATGTTAGTGTCACTATGATGAATTACTATAAATATTTAAAGAATTAATCATCGATATCTTATCTAAAGCAATTAATATTATAAAGTAATAAATGATAAAGAGGATTTATTATTATAAATAATTATTTTATAGACTGTGGGCTTGGATATATCACTCATAAGTGATTAATATTATAAGGTGTTGATAAGAGGATGAATAATTTTTTTATATCACTCATAAGCGATTACAATTATGAAGTATTGATAAGAAGATTATTATTATGATTAATTTTTAGGCTGTGGGCTGGGATATATCACCATATGCGAACGTCTCGGCTTGGTTTGGAAGGTGTTCGTTACAGATACCGTCGTACATGGAGGTAAATCAACCCGGAGCCGATCAGTTTGGCAAGGCTGTAAGAAGCAAACTCGCTCCTGGACAGATATAATTTTTGTACTTACTTTTTAGTAGTAAAATTTTATATTTTTGAACTTTCCTAATTTTTCTCTTACCCATTTCAATCAATTTTGTTTGTGTCTAGTTTAATCCATACAAACATAACCTAAAACTTATGTTTGTATTTAAAATTTGAAATAAGGCGTTATGGATCAGTTCAAGATTTACGGTAGAATCGGCCAGGGGGCCCACGGGTACGTAATGAAGGGCATCAATAAGTATACCAGTGAGGAAGTGGCGTTGAAAAAATTGATGATTAAATCACTCGACGAAGGAATTCCTAAAAATGTCATGAGGGAAATTACATCATTAAAAGTATTAAATCACGAAAATGTACGTAACTGATTACATCCAATAAATTCATTCTTACTTAATTTATATTTAAAATGAGAAATACCTTTAATATATTTTCTGTTCTTTCATAACTCTGACATTAAGTATGTTATTATAATCACAATATGATAATAGTTTCACTGGATTTAAAAACGCGCTCTAAATTATGTGAAGTTGGGAATAAACTGTTTTAATTTCTTGAATTATTTTAATGTTTATGTTAGTTGGTATATGCAATTCCATACTTTAAAAAAATTCTAGATAGTTGAGCTTATAGAAGTAATTCCTCATGGAATGGGCTTAATACTAGTAATGGAATATCTTCCCACAAACCTGCATGAGATCATGAAGCATTTATCTCAGGAAATCGACGAATCCAAAACTAAGACGTATTTAAGAATGTTACTGGAGGGTGTTAAATTCATGCACGATAACAGCATCATGCATCGTGTAATAATAATAAAAATTTAAAAAAAAACGCAAAATATAATTTGTGATTTATAGGATTTAAAACCTGCAAATTTGTTGATATCTGAGGAGGGTTCTTTGAAAATCGCCGATTTCGGTTTAGCCAGGATTTACGCTGAGAATGAACCCGAAAGGCAGTACTCCCATCAGGTGGCTACTAGGTGGTACCGTGCTCCTGAATTACTATATGGGTCTAGAAAGTATGCGAACACTGTAGATATGTGGGCTGTTGGATGTATAGCCGCTGAGTTAATAAATAAGGCACCTTTATTTCCAGTACGTGTAGATTTTATTTAATATTATAATATCTTCATAATTATAATTCTTTTGAGTATAAGTTTTTGATTTATATATTTAATTTCAAAGAATTAGCCTTTTCCTTTCAACTTGTCTAACAGCACGGGTTTACTTTTTTGGATTTATAAACTATGAAGATTAAAAAATAGAATTGAAATATTCATAAAATAAATTATATTGACTGACTTTTTCCTCTTGTAATTTTTGAAAATAGAAGAAAATTTATATTAGTTAGGAATATAAATCTGCTTAGTTATTTATCAGTGTATCAGTTAGTAAACTTCTAAACCATTGCTCAATTATAATATATTGCAGGGTGAGACGGATATTGAACAGCTCGCTATAGTTTTGCACACCCTCGGTACGCCAACTGAAGAGTCATGGCCTGGACTGTACGACTTACCCGATTATAATAAAATAACATTCGCCAGAAGTCCAGGATTGAGTTGGCAAACCATTATGCCGAATTCTGGAGCAGAATGTATTAGCTTCATGAAGTCACTGATTATGTACGATCAAAAGAAAAGGTCATCTGCTAAAGCAGTAAGTGGATATCATTTAAGTATTATCAACGAATTGGATTTATATACATTTTCATTGATTATTTGCAATAAATTATTCTGCATAATAATTTTACATCAAATTATATCTTATGTCTATTAGTTTCATAAAAGTTTCAAATTTATTCTTACACAATCTACATTTTAAAATTTATAATCTCAGTTATGCGAAAATGAATTACTGATTGGTTGTATCAGTGGGGGGATTTTTATCTGAATCACTTTGGACTCTAAACAAAACGAATAGAATAAATTAGGAAAAAAAACCTATACAAGGAGTTTAAAGTTCAAAAAATGATATAACTATAAATAAGGATTTGAGATAGCACTTTAAAAACTACAGTAAATTTCCATAAATTGCGAGTTTGTGATTGAAACTGTATTCTGAATTTTTCAAATCTGCAATACTTTACAAAATTGGAAAAAATCGTAGTATAGTTTCAATCATTACCAAACTCACAATTTTTCAAATAGTAGTAGTATTTGGCTACTGACCACGTGGTCCATGCACCGTGTTATTTGTGTATTTGTGTGTGTGTAAATGAGCTTGAATATTTAGTGGAAAAACAAAATTTTTGTCAGAGGGTTTTCTTAAATTCTTTCTTATACAAATAAAATTGAATTATAAATGTCATGGATTTTTTTATTGATTAAAATTAATGATCCTTCTGGTAATACTTGTAAAATAGTAGTACTAGATTGTTTATTTTAATTATTATCATAATTTTATAAAAATAACAGCTTTTAATGTGTAACTATGGTTGCATATCTCAATGGTTTAATTTTCAATTAATAATAGATTTTTTAAAATTAAATTAAATAAAATTGAGACTCTGGTATTAAATTGATTATACAAACGTTAAAGTTTTTCTTATCTTGTTTCAAATTCGGTAACTCAAATTTATTTACTAAATTGTAAAGAGTACAGCTCAATAGTTTTCCAGTTAATATTTCTATTGTAAATCAGGAATTCACAATTAACTCATTAATTTAAAAGAGCCCGTATTAATTGTCCTCTAATTGATTAAATTGTTTACTTAGTATTTTCTTTAAAACATTTAATTCTGAAAAGCGCAGCTCGAAAGGGCTTTCGATTTTAATATTGTATTTCAATCAACGCTTTTACTTAATTTTCTTAAAAATCATATCCGAGACATCTTTATGTCAGTAAAGCTTAACATAATAGCTTCATTGATTGGAAAACAATTTATTTATTTAGTTAATATAACTTACATCACCCTCAATATTAAATTAATTAATTGGCTATTGAAATTTGTTCTTTGATAAATTTACAACAAATATATTTTTATAATATATTAACTGATGAGGCTGTTATATGCTAATTGATGTCCTTCTGCTTAACGATCAAACGGACATCAATCGGTCACCACTACTTAACATCAATCTCTTAAAGAATAATACCCCAACCCCCTAACCCCCCACAGCAATTACTATATAAACCTGTCATAAACTTTTATTGTTACCATTTCTTCGCCTGAAGAAGCCACAGTGTGGCGAAACAATTGTTGCGTTTTCAAAAAAGCAACAATAAAGTGTTTTGAAAATTTAAGTGTTTTACTTCAACCACTAAACAAGTGAATATTTTTATAATTCGATAGAAACATATCTCCACAGTTTTAATTAATCTAATGTCACAGACTTTATCAAGCTATTATGATTTGCATCAAATAATAAAAATACTTAATACTTTGTCTGTATAACTGGAATCAACGATATGATTTGCATCACTTTATTGAAACCAGGTAAAGATCGAACTCTAAACTTCTTCTTATAGAGTTATAGCAGTTTCATCATGTGTTTTGAAAACGCTTGAAAAAATTTTAACCTTTAGCATATTCTTTAAAAGTTGTTCGAATTGAATTTTATTTTAACTGCTTAGATTATAGTTATCTATTATTGTAATATTTAAAATTACAGTATTATTAAAGATTAATGATTTCTTTTTGTAGGCTTTGAATCATCCGTACTTCACAGAAAAACCAGAACCATCGTCGATCAGCAACATGCCTAAACCTAAAAACATACCAATTACGACAACGGATTTGGGACATTTTGAAGAAATTCTTAGCGAATTCGATATTTTATTAAAAGATTTTTAGGTCTACATTAAAGCCTTTTTACATGCTTAAACATCCAACAACTTTACAACGTATAATACTGTTAACTATTTTCTGATGTAGAATAGTTTTCATTCAACTATAAAATATTTTAAACAAGTATCAACCTTAAACTTAGATAAACTAGGTAAGAAATCGAATTCCTATCCAGATTTGTGGCTTCTAACTGGTTCGTCGAGGACGTGCACGTACGAATTCTCCTTTCCGAATTTGTAAAAGGCCAAAAACGGGAATACTCTCATCAACCAAAACGCCAGATACAGGAGTTGGTTTTGGATGTAGCTGTAGACTGGATTTTTCAACGCCCAGATTCCGTTTGTTATAAAGGAGTACTGAAAACGTTGCCATCTGCTCAGTTTTGCGTAGCGATTTTCAAAACTAAATTCGCTGGTGCTTGGAGCGTCGTCGGGGCTCTGTAGCAGTCGTAATAATTTTGTTGAGAATACATCGTACTCCAAATACGGTACCATACACCACATTCCTTCGACTAGGGCTTTGGATAGTTGTGAAAACGTGCTGGTGTTTTTTTGTACGGCCGGATTAAACACTTTTCGTATTAAACAATTGCATATGGCTTCGGTTTCTTCGAAAGACTCACGACATATATTAAATCTGTAAGAAAAAATTTATTGACAGGTAAATATGTATAGTTTTTGTAGGTGATAGAATTATTTGGAATAGGAAATCTTTACTTACTTAATATACTTCAAAGTCTTGGTAAAATCTATAAATATCGCAATTATTACTGTTCAATTAAAGCTGTTAATACCATAAGAGTACAGTTATTTGCAGGGATGTGTTTGGAAAATAATTATTACTTCAAAGTTTTAATTTAATCTATGTTTAGAGTGAAACTACCGCAATTATTATAGTTTAATGAAATCTGTTAAAACCGTAAGGGGACAATTATTTGTAAGAATGTGTGTTGAAAATAATAATAATAATAGCCCGGAAATCGTTTATATTTAGAGTATATTTACCGCAATTATGTTTTATTAAAGCTGTCAATACTAGAAAAATACAGTTATTTGTACGTATGTGAGTGAAAAATAATTGTAGTAAGATTTGGGTTGATTGTGAAATAGGTTTTCATTGAACTTGTCTGTAATCTAAATTATAATTTATTATTTATTTAAATTTATACTTTTCATCAAGAAATTAAAGGAACAAATTTATAGAAAACAGTCTTTTTACCTTTCTTCAATACCCATTACGTATCCGATAACCTTCCAAGTATGTATAAAATCTTCAAACTCCTCCTTCGTCGCATAATGAATTCCCACATCTTCACTCCTAGTCACCTGCAGTCCCATGAATCCGAATTGCGTCAAGGCCATGTCCATTTGGGATATTCTACTCAGACCTTTCATGCAACCTCTTTTGCTAGCGTTATTATGCTTCGTTTTCACTTGTTGCAACGATTTCCACATTCTAAAATGATTGTAAATTATAAATTAGTTGTATTTTGCGTTATTTTTTTTTACTCACTTTGATGACGGCTTGAAATTATCATCGTACCAAATTGTCATGTGGAATATCGTCTCGAGGTATCGTTTATATGCGGTTAGTGGTTCGCTTGACATTTTTGTGAATTCCAATATTGATGATATTGTGGGTATAGAAAGAACGGTGATTAAGCCCATTAATTTAGATAAGAGCATTCCTACTAAGTGACGGTGGTAGAATTTTTGGCCTCTGTAAATAAACAAATATAACATAATTTTATAAATTTATATAATTTGGTAAATGTAAGTATATAAAGTCTTAAAACAAACCTATTTAGAAATATTTTAGCGATCATTTCATTAAAATTGACCCTCCTACGAGGAATAGTAGGAAAGTAGTACCGTGCGGAGCGCTGGCGAATAGAGTAGCCACCGGATGTGTGCTAACAAGTTCAGTTGTATTTCAGCTGTCTGTGTGCAAAGTTATCTCTCGCTTGTATTGTCTGTACTGTCTACGTGAGTGTTTATAATGTTCAAGAAATGAAAGAACTTCGCCAGTTGTGAAGTTAGGGCTGTGATTAGATTTCTCAACGCAAGAAATGTGCTACCTTGCGACGTTCATAGTCAATTGAAAAATGTGTATGGAGAAAATGTTATGGATGAGTCGTCTGTTTGGCGCTGGTGTCATAATTTCAACTTGGGAAGAGAGTCATGATGGACGAACTCTCAGCAATCCACCCTAATGTACAGACTTTGCTCATTACCATCTATTTACAAAACTCAAAGACTTTTTGGCAGGATAGAAAGATTACTTTTCTCAATACACTGGCGATGGAGAAATATGAAGCTGAGACAAATGCTTAAATTTGCAACTAGTTTAAATTATGTCCTATACAAATAAAACGTTCATATTTATTAATATATAATAGTTTTTTATATATTCCCAAACAGGTATTATTTTCCGGATGGCCCTCGTATAACGATGAGACGCCACCCTCCTATAAAAATGTATGCAGTAACTAAAATTAATCGTTAATCCATAATTTTATTTAAATTTCACTTTTAAATCAAATAAACGCAAAATATTACTACACTTTTCTTGACAATCAAAGGTAATAAATTCTTTATTGTTATAAGCAATAAATAATATTAAATCACCGAACGTTGAAGTATGTAATTTATTAATAATAATCTAAATTATCAATTGTGTAGAATACAATAGCAAAAAGTAAATTGAATGTGTCATAAATCAGAAATGTTCAGTTAACGACGCATATGTGCACGTCAATATGGAATTCTAAGAATTGCTCCCCAGCAACGTGATAAGGTATAATTAATAGGTATTGCGAATAGAAGATAATCATATAAAATTATAGAAATCAGGAGTTTGTAGACAAAGAATATTTAATTAGCATGAATTGAACTATTTCTGTGTTCATAATTTTAACATTTCAAATGTAAATCTTTTGTTTCTTAGTATAATTTAATCATTTAAAGCTTAATGAATAAAATATGACATTTTAGGGTATTGTTTTTTGAAAACTTTATTTTTGTCATTTTAAAATTGTACAGTTTTATACAGGAATTAACAGCTTGTGATTCAAAAATTTGTGAAAAGTAAATTACGCAAGGAATTGATACTAAAATTGGTACATTCGTTTAGAATTTATATATTTTTAATAATCTCTAAAAGAATTGATGTATCTTAATCAAAAACAAAATTACAGTACTACAAACATAAAATTAAAAATATTAAAATTTGCAACTCGTGATTTGATCATTTCTTAAAAGTAAATTATCTAAGTAATTGATGCAAAATTTAATAGGTTTATTTAGAATTAACATATATTTAACCTACTCTAAAAAAAGTTTATTTAATTTGTCTACAGAAAAAAATACATTGTTTCAAACATAATATTCAAAGGGTTAAAAATTTCAGTTCGTCATTCAAAACTTTATGACAAGTAGATTATACATACAATCTATACCAAACTTGGTACATTTATTCAAAATTGATGTATCCTGAATACTGCATACAATAATTATTGTATTTTGACTACAAACAGAATTACAACGGTTTAAACATAGAACTATAAATATTGAAATTTGCAGCTCGTGTTTTAAATCTTTGTAAAAAATTAATTACCCAAGGAATTGCTTCAAAAAATTAATAAAAACGTTTAGAATTGCTATATATTTAATATACTTTAAAATAACTGATATAATTTAGCTGCAAAAATTTTAACAGCATTTTAAACATAAAATTAAAAATAAAAGATTTGTAACTCGTGATTTTAAAGTTTTGTGACAAATGAATTATCCATATAATTTATATCAAAATTAGTAAATTTATTTAAAATTGATATATGCTTAATACTTTATAAAATAATTAATGTATCTTATGTACTCACAAAATTAGAATGGTTCAAACCTAGAATTATAAATATTGAAATTTGCAGTTCGTGTTGTAAAAAAATTGTAAAAAATAAATTACCGCATGAACTGCTACTCAAATTAACAAAAATTGGTTTAGAATTACTATATCTCTAATAACTCTAAAATAATTAATGTAATTTAATTGTGAAAAAAAAGAGCATTTTATACATATAATTAAAAATATTAAAATTTGCAACTAGTGATTCAAAACTTTATGACAAGTTGATTATACATATAATTTATACCAAACGTAATATATTTATTCAAAATTGATGTATCCTTAATAATAAATAATATAATTAATGAATCTTGACTATAAACAAAATTACAACGGTTCAAACATAGAATTATAAATTCTGAAATTTGCAGCTCCTGATTTAAAAATTTGTAAAAAAATAATTAGCCCAGAATTTGATACAGAAAATTAACAAAAACGTTTAGAATTGCTATTAATTTAATATACTTTAAAATAGCTGATATAATCTAGCTGAAAAAACTTTTACAGCATTTCAAACATAAAATTAAAAATATTAAGATTTGTAACTCGTGATTTGAATTTTTGCGACAAATGAACTATCCATATAATTTATACCAAAACTAGTAAATTTATTTAAAATTAATATATCCTTAATACTATGTAAAATAATTAATGTATCTTGTCTACAAAGAAAATTACAACGCTTCAAACCTAGAATTATAAATATTTTAATTCGCAGCTCGTGTTTTAAAAGTTTCTAAAAAATAAATTACCCCATGAATTGCTATTCAAATTTAAACAATTGGTTTAGATTTACTATATCTCTAATATATTCTAAAATAATTGATGCAATTTAATTGTAAACAAAATTATAGCATTTTAAACATAAAATTTGCAACTCGTGATTCAAAACATTGCGACAAGTGAATTATGCATATAATATATACCAAACTTGGTACATTTATTAAAAGTTGATGTTGAATACTGCATAAAATAATTATTGTACCTTGACTGCAACAGAATTTACAAGGGCTTAAACATAGAATAATACATATTGAAATTTGCAGCTCGTGTTTAAAAAATTTGTAAAAAATTAATTAGCCCAGGATTTGCTACGAAAAATTAACGAAAACGTTTAGAATTTCTATAAATTTAATATACTTCATGATACATGAAATAATTTTTCTGCAAAAAATTTTACAGCGTTTTAAACATAGAATTAAAAATATTAAGATTTGCAACTCGTAATTTGAATTTTTTTAACAAATGAATTATGCATATAATCTATACCAAAATTAGTAAATTTATTTGAAATTGATATATCATTAATACTTCATAAAATAATTAATGTATCTTGCCTATAAACAAAATTACAACGGTTCAAACATGAAATTATAAATATTAAAATTTACAGCTCGTGTTTTAAAAATTTGCAAAAAAATAAATAACTCAATGAATTGCTATAAAAAACTAAGAAAAATGTTTAGAATTGCTATATATTTAATATACTTTAAAATAATTGATGCAATTTAGATGAAAAAAAAAGTTACAGCATTTTAAACATAGAATTAGACATATTAAAATTTGCAACTTGTTAAAAATAAATTATCTATTTAATTGATATAAAATTTAGCAGGTTTATATAATTTGCTGATTAAAATAAATTGAAAAGAAACGTTTAAATTATATTCAAACTTACTCATACACTGAAATTTGAATAACTTTTACATGTCTTAGAAAATTTGAACTTATTTAAAGTATGTGCAAAAAATGTTTCAATCTTTAGATGAAAACTTGAAAATATATATACAGTCTTTATATCTTTTGCAGACAAGTTGATTAATTAGTTGAAGGATGTTTAGGTCTGCCTTTTTGAAATAGTGTTTTGAGAAATTAGAATATTATTTGTGTTGTATGGACTCATCTTAATTTCTAATTTAGCAAACCCTTGCTGAAGAAAGTCAATAAGCTTCTGGAGAGATTTAAGGGCTTTAAATATAGTGGGAGCATGGGAAATTAAACCAGTGTCATCTGCAAATGAAAAAAGATATTTAGAGGGATCAAATAAAAAGATGGAAAAGGATAGATTTGGAGGCAAAATCCCTTTGAGGGACGTAAAGGCCAAAAAAAGAGAGAAATAAAGAAAATAAAGAGGGTCAGATTTATAAATGTCGAAGCAAAAGGTATTATCGACCAGTGGAAATAGAGGGAATTTTTGATTAGGGTAAAAAAGGAGGAAAATAATTGTTGACTTTTAATTTAAGAGATCTTAAAAGAAATTGTATGATAAATCTAATACAAGTAGTAATATTTAAAAAATGATATTTGTACATCAAATCGTAGTATCAGATGTAATAAAAGTTTTTTTTTCCCTCAATTTATTAACTTCAAATGATGGTAAGTGGCAAGTTGTTGAATAGAAACTGTTATTTAGGGAGACGGTCTGACATGTAGGATAAAATCAGACAGCTTGTAATATTCTTGAGATCTTTTTTAAAATTACCAGCATGGGTAATTGTTTGTAGATTTTTCATACATTGTTAGTCGGTGTTTTGGGTACATATATGTACTTAAATTCCTTGTATTATATTTGCGATCACTTTTGAAATGTTGAAACTTTTATTTGTATTTAAAATTAAACATTAACGTTTCATAAATAAATAATCCACACAGCGTTAGCAAGCCACTATTTTTAAACTTTCCTCGGCATGTTTCCCTATAATTTAAATTAAGCATTATTCTTAAAGCTTTCTTTTGTATAGTAAATCAATCAATGCTTCGTAGACTGATATTAGTGTCTTGAAATCAAGAGTACGTTTGAGAATCCTTAGAGTGTTATTAATACACTATTTAATTTTAAAATTAATTGCTCACAGTGGAAAGTCCAGTTTAATTGTTTATTTAGAGTAATTCCAAGAAGTTTTTCAATAAGATTGATAACGTCAAGATCAATTTATTTATTTTTTTATAAGAATGGGACAATAGTCGTTTATTTTTTGCATTTAATATTAGTTTATTTGCTTTCATCCATGTTTCAGTATCTTTGAAAGCTTTATGCGTTTGACGTTTTAGTGTCTCCACATCTATGGGAGATTAAAAGGTTAGTGTCGTCGGCGTAACCTATTATATTTATTTTATTTTCTCTGAAAGTTTTTGGTAGGTCGTTTACATATATAATAAACAGCACTGGACCGAGGATACTACCTTGTGGTACACCAACATTAATACATAATGTAGATGATTTTTTTTTGTTTATTTGAACAAAGTGTTTTCGTTTTGATAAAATTAGAGCTAGATAGAATCAAAAGCTTTAGAGAGATCAATGAATATTCCTAAGGGAATATTACAGCTTTCAATTGCATTCATGATATTACTCAGATATTCGTAGATTGCAGTATGTGTTGATCTAAAAATCTAAAACTTTTGGAGAAAGCACCACACTATATGATGATATATAATAGACTCCCCATGTGTTATCGTAAAATTAATAATATCAACCAATTTAAAAATGAAATTAAAAAGAAACTAATTGAAATTGAACCATATTCTGTGAATGAATATTATTTATATTTTCACTAATTATTTGTATTCAAGTTTGACTATTTTCTTATTTATATCCTTAAATACTTTTTTTTGTAGTTTTATGTATATCTTTAAGAAATAAATTTGATTTATTATTATTATTATTAAAACAATGAGTAGATTTACAAAATGTTTTCGTATTTTTAATGTATTAGGTAATTTGTTTATGCCTGTGTCTTTAATTACTAAAATTTCATTGATTTTTCTTTCAATATTCAATAAAAATAATAAGTACAGGGAATGTAGTTTGATGGTCACATTACCATATTTTTTATTTTCTTATTTCCTTCGAGTTAATTCTTGAATGTTATAATTTATTTTCTGAAATTTGTGATCAAATCTCTAATGGTTTTCTTATTTTTTCTAGTAACTACTCTCAAGATTTTAAAAGTATTCTAGTACTTGTATCAATTAAAATTTTTTCTTCATTTTCTAGAAATTTTCTGAATGTTTAATAATCTATTTTTTTTAATTTTCTGTATTTATTACTGCTTTTAATATTTTAAATTAGTAATAAAGTTTGTGTTTAAATCTCCCATACTTTCGTTTCTTTATGTAGCAAGTTTTCTCTAGGATTTTATAGTTTTCACGTACCTGTTTAATATTTTGTCGGAAATTTCTTATTGTTTTTCAGATGTCTGCAGTTTCTTTTAGTTTCTAATTTACATATATATTTATATGTCGAGTCGAAGATCATTGAGTATAGTTTTATGTATATATTTACTTAAATATTTTTTTAGCAGGAATAACGAAGCTGATAAAGAATAAAGAATATTTCTTTTAATCTTTTGCTATATTACACAATATTCATTTACCTATCTCATTTGACAAAATTTTCACCCGAGATTTCTAGGTATTTTCTGCGTTTCTTTTTACTTTCTAATTTTTGAAAATTTCTAATATATTTGATCTGACATTTACTTTTCATGTACAACATTCGGGAAAGTATTGTCATTATTGATTTAATATTGTTTTCGAATCTTTAATTCCAACGAAAATATATATATTGAGATCCCTTGATTCCAATTCGACCATTTTGAAAAATGCCTGTGTGTGTGTGTGTGTGTCGAAAGACGTATTTCAAGAACCGTTAAACATTTTAAACTGAAACATTAAACTTAAGGTTTTTATTTTTATTTTTAATTGAAAAATCTGAAAAAAGTTTTTGAGTTTTCACTATTTTTAACAATATCCAACTAATGAAGAAGGCGACACAATGACTTTGTTTTACCACTTTATTTAAAAATTACACGTGACTATAGTTTCGACTAACAGCTAATCATTTTCAAACATTCGAACATTTCTCCATTAAAAAATTTATAGTAGATTGATAAACAAAACAAATGTTTATTTTACTCATAGAGAAACACTTATCCTCAAGTCAAATACTCCCCCCATATTGACGTTACATCTTTTACATCTTTTAAAGAAATACTAGTAACTGATTCAGAACTTGCTTTGAATAATTGAGAAAATTCATAATTTGCAAAATCAAAAATTGCCCAAATTTTAAAACAACGTGGTAAAACAAAATCATCGTGCCTTCTTCATTATAATCAAGATATATGTTTATGTTTATGTTTATTAGTCTTTAGCTTCTCTTTCCAAAAAAAAAAAAAATAAATACATATTAATATACACAAATATATAACAAAACGTACAAAAATTTTGGATGGATGAAGCTGGGCGGAGTTCGTGCAGCTGCGACGTTCTTCCACTCTAACCCTTGTTTTTGTCCATGATGCTGAGGGTGCAAATATCCTCGTGGACATCTGTATTCTTCTTTAAATACTTGTGTTTACTTTTTTTCCGCTTTTTAGGGGAGACTTTTTGGCTGTTTATGTCAGCATGACAGATATATATGAGAAAGTGAACGCCTCCACAATTAAACATTTAAGATCCTAACTATGTAGTTCATAATTTTAATTGTTTTCATATCTTTTAACTGATTTTGTTATTAATAGCTCCAATTATTTGTTTGTTTCTTTGACTAAATTGAACAACTTTTTGATCCCGTTGTGTCGTGCAATTATTTTGGTAGTTTGTTTATGGCAATATTTATATTTTTGACAGATTCAATTGTTTTGAGTAATTGCTTGTGCGCTTCATCTTCCCTTTTCAGATCATCATCAAATCTGCTGTTAATGATGTTCACCACCAGCAGAATCACCTGCCCGCTTGATTATCTGACTATTAATCCTGAGCTAAAGTCTCTGATGATAGAGAATTCAATAGACTCGCACTGAAAGTCTGAGATGGTCGATATGCGTAAATTAAAGACCAATCACTGGGAACGTCGCTTCGAGCCGATGAACTAACAAATACACTTTGTTTGGAAGTTTTTTCAGATGCTTAAGCGCCAAAATCACGGAAATTAGATGCGAATGGTTACGTTTACACCAAATCCGATAAAGCTGTGGTACTTGCGGATTCTCTAGAGCAGGGGTCTTTAAACTACGGCCCGCGGGCCAAATCCAAATCAATCCGGCCGACGACAGCCAATATCTTTAAGTGTATGCTCCCTTAGAGCGCATACTGGACGATTAGTGTAGAAATTATAGATAACGGTAGAAACATTAAAACGCTTTTGGCCCTTGGAACTTACTGGAGTAAACAGTATGGCCCTAAGGCTGGTAAGTTTGGAGACTCCCTCTAGAGCATCAATTCATCCTCAACTCTAGCGATAACCTTAACTTTAACACCGAAGCCAGTGACACCATTGCGATTAACCTAAACAATATTAATAAGCGCAGGTGGACCTGTCATCCGGCTAGCCGCTGGGTTAGCAACCTCAAGGTGAAAAAATTGCGGCGATCATCACATTACCTTACCCGACGTGTTAGGCAAGCTAGTGGAGAAGATTCTGCTGAGTCGTATTTCGGTCCTCCTCGAAGACTTAAGAAATCATTCCGGACTCTCAGGTAGGTTCTCAGGCAGGCCTGTAAACTATCCATCAGTTTTTTCGAGTAGGAACTGAATTCATCTCTGAAATTTCTCCAAATTTCGAAGACGATAGTATTTGGTACGATGAACTCTATTATGAAATGATCCATCTTAACTTCCTCACGTATTTGGCCAGTGTTTTGGCACGATGAACTCAATTATAAAATGATCCATTTTAACGTCCCCAAGTATTTGATCAGAGTTTTGCACTATTTTCTTCGTAACAGATTCGCTGCAAAATCAATAACACGCTATCAAACGAGTTTATAATCTGTGCAGGTTTACCACAGGGCTCCGCTGTGTCACCGTCACTGTATTGGCTAGACTAGTCACCACAGTGATGAGTACAGTCTAATAGTTGCAGAATACCCTCTTGATCACTAACTACAGTCTTAAGCCTTCTTCAGGGCCCCTGATTACAGTCTCAAGCCTTCTCGAAGACTGACTACAGTTAAGACACCCTACATTATATGCACGGAACGTTTTACCAAATAGTTTTTTTTGTATTTATATATTATTATTAAGAAACATCTGTTTATTGTCTCCTCAACTCTAGAAATTGAATATTTTGGATGTTTCCCCTATTTTAATCTCTTTTAACAATACGTTGAATTAAATTTTCTTAACAATATTCAACTGGTTTATAATTACAACTGTTTTCATATCTTTTACCTGATTTCATTATTAATCGTTTTAATTATTTTTGCAGATATGTCCTTAATTATTTTTGAAAATACATATTTACTACTATTTGGCGCCCTTAATTATTTTGCAACAATGTTTTATAATATTTAACTATACAGTGTGTCCCAATTTCGATGTTCACCATTGGTATCTCTGTTATTAGAAGAGCTAGAGCAACGGTTAAATAAGGAATGTTTTGCAGAAATCAGTGCTCATAACAAATCCCATTTCAAATTCACCTCAACTTTTTTCAATTTTAAAATATTAAAAAAAAAACAAAATTTGCCACTTTTATATATATATACAACATCTTTATTAACAGACAAAAAAATACAGATAAGACAAATATAATACATTTATGATGATATGAGTGTTAGGATGTTAGTCTGTTAAATGGCTATCGACCGGCGGTCTTTCAGCCCTGATTTGTCCTTGTCGATGTGTCACGTCAGTCTGTCTCTGATGATGATGATGATGATGATGGATGATGTGATGTGATGAATTCGAAAGTAGTAAATGGAGGGGTTTTGAATTTTGGGGTTAGGTTAGGATTTCTGCGTAAGCAGTAGAGGGTAAGGATGTGATGGTTGAAGGGATTTTTGGAAAATTTTTCACTTAAGTATAGAAGACGTTCCTTGATGGGGATAACAGAGGTAGAGACATATAGGACTTGGTTAGAGGGATTGTGTAGAGGATTACTGGGGTGGCGGATTTTGGTTAAAGTTCTTAGGGAGGATCGCTCGCTAACTTGGATATTGTGGATAGTAGGGTTGCAGGAGTTGGAGAAAAGGACATTACCATAGTCGAGTAGAGGACGGCATATCATTTTATATATTTTAACCGCTGTTTTTATAGATATACCGTTCTTTTTGTAAGTTAGGTTTCTGAACATTTTGGCTCTAGCTATGATTTTTGTTTTGTTTGAAGCTGTATGGTGTTTGAAATTGACTTTTCGATCTATGGTAATGCCTAGGTATTTTATGGATGTAGAAGGGGAAACAGTTATGTTGGAGATATGAATATTGTGGGCAGGATTATTGTTACGGTGATAGGGAATTAGGAGCTGGGATTTGTGGGGATTGATTTTAATTCGCCATTTAGCAAACCAGTGTTGCAGGGAGTCAATTTGCTGCTGGAGGGATTGAAGAGCTTTGGGAACGGTGGGTGCGTGGGAAATTACAGCTGTATCATCTGCAAATTGCAGGAGATATTTAGAAGGATTGAAGTAAAGAGGATCAGGATTGTAGATGTCGAAACAGAAGATGTTATATAGTAGCGGAGATAGAGGGGAGCCTTGGAGTAGACCTTGTACAGGAGAAAAAGGAGGGGAGTAAGAGTTGTTGATTTTGACTTTAAGGGATCTGTTTGACAGGAATTGATTGATAATGAAAATAATATGGGTGGGAATTTTAAGGAGGTAGCATTTATACAACACACCTTGATGCCAGACTGAGTCGAAGGCTTTTTGAATATCTAGTAGCAGGACGGCTGATGACTTTCCTTCAAGGTGTGTTGTTTGGATGTTTGAGGTCATGATAGTAAGAGGAAGGGTAGTGGAACGTTTTGGAAGGAAGCCAAATTGGTAGTTTGGGATACGGTCTTGGATGTGGGATAGTATTTTGTTTTTAAGGAGTGATTCGTACAGTTTTCCTAGGACGGGAAGTAGAGTAATTGGACGATAGCTGGAAATGCCACTTTTATTTTCCTCAATAACTCGATAACGCCTAAAGCGGCCGCTCTTAAACCATTACATTATTCAGACACTTTTTTAAGACATTTTTTTTGTGTAAATAGAAACCCCCGTTTCGCAATTGTTTACAGGTTATTAGCGCTATCTTTTGTTTTTCTTATGTTGGCCATATTGGATTTTGGGATTTTAATAGATAGTACTTAAAAAGTGCTTTACAACGATGTATAACATGCCTGATTTTTTTTAGTTACAAGCAAAATATTAATAAAAATGTAAATTAATCTTTAATATGAAATGTTAAAATGACAAAATTGTATTATATCACACAATAAGGTGAAAATAAGTATGTAAATACTAAATATATGTATCTGAAGCTGGTATTGTATGAACAGCGGAAGAGAGGATTTGGGTTTGAGTGGAAGAACACCTACAAGCGTGAACTCCGCCCGTCAGCATGGTGTTAAAATTATTTGTATGCTTTTTTCCATCAATTTTCTAGATATCTATATTGTAACCATGTTTGGATAAAGCTTAAATAAAGATAAAGATAAATTAGTAGGCTATGCAATTAAACACCAATGACAAATGAAAGTGAAACGATATTCTAAGTAATAATGTAAAATAAAGAAACGTTACTGACATTTGGTAGTGTTGCAGTATTTTTAATTTTTCAACTGACTTTTTTAAATTTATTCATTCAATTAAATGTTTTGATATTTTTGAACATCGTAGTAGGCTCAGATTTTTGATCAGTATCTCTCAAATTTACCGTTTTACGTTCACGCAAAGTTCGAAGTTATGTATGAATTGTTCAATTTTAATTTTCCAAATTAATTCTTTTAATTAATTATTTTATATTATTAACATCATTTGAATAAAAATTGTCACGTTCTTTACTATAATTTGTAATGAATCGCGCACATAAAGTGTCGGTAAACTTTTTATTGTTGGTAATAAAATTCTTTATAATTTATGACTTGATGAAGTGAGAGATATTTCTATTTGGTTGTCAAGGTGACTTCATTAAAGCTTAATATATTATCATCGCTTACTCGTGTCATTCAATTACTTTATAATTATATAAAATTACTAAACATTAATATTCTACACTGAATACTTGTATCGCAGCTCTCGTTAAAAAATGCAATATTGGAAAATTAATTAATTGCTCACTTAACCCGTGGTGATTTTTTTTTAAATATCTTGATTAGAAATTAAAAACATTTGGTTTGTTTCGCAGAAAATTTTTCTTCTTATTTTCTGTTTTTAATTTCAAATCAAGATATTGGAAAATGCAATATTAAAATTACACGTTTAATTTCAACGTGTTATCAATTAATTAACAATTTAATGATGCATCCTAACAATTAATTTAAAAACACTATCATTTATTTGAAAAGAATCGATTGAACAGAAATTAAATTTAAAAATATAGAACAACAATTTGAAATTACCTAATATATAATTTTTACTGATGTTCTAAAACCGATAATTTTAATTGGTTGACACTGAAAGGGTTTACTTTGCGATTAATAAAAAACTTTTAAATACCACACTTTCTTTGTTAATACTTTTAATTGGCTAAATGATAAATTAAAAAAGAAGTGTCTCAATTATTCAATTAAAATGTATTTATCTATAATAATTAATCAAAATTAGCATTCATGATTTCATACATTTTAATTATTTTCTATTTAACCCGTTTAAAACTCGTTATTTCTCGTATTACAAAAAAAAACTAAATGATCAAAATGTGCGTTTCTAATTAGTAAATACTTATGTAATGATTGGAAAATATCGAATATACACATCTAACAGAACCTTGACGGCGCATTCCATTCAGTAAAGAAAGATATGAATAATGCATAAAATTTATGTTAAAAGAATATCTAAGGACATGAACGCACCTTTTGAATTTTTCCTCATCGTAAAACCCGGGCAATTCGTTACCTTCGCAGAAAGATTGATTGCTGTCATCGCAGAAGACTCGCGATCCGTTTTCCAGCAGGTTTTCCACGAAGGCATCCGCCGAGAAGGGCACTGCAATTCGAATTTGACGGTTTCTTTTGCACACGTGTTAATTGATCAACGCACCTTGTGTAGTCGTCATTTTCGCCTATTTTTCCGAAAATGTGAAGATGTGTGAAATAATCGGTGGTGCGCTTCGCCGACCAGCAAACACAAACTCGCGGTCAATCCGATTTAACGCAACACGGTGAAAGTTACCGTTGGCTCACACTTGTGTGAGACTTGCGAAATGTCCCCACTTCACCAACCAAGCACACCAATTCTCCACTTAATATTCCATTTATTTGTATTTCTATTAGAGTACGAGATGTAACCTAACCAGTTGCAGTGATGGAATGCCTTTGATAAAACTCTGTGAGTGCATATTAACTCGTGTTATCTCGTCGTGTAGGTTTAATTTTTTTGGTTTCTTGTGGTTTATGTGTTGTCGAGGTTGTTATGCGATAATGCATTTTTACTTTCTCTGGTTTGAAATATGTACATATGCGAACGGATTATTTTATTCCAATACAAATTTTAATTTTATCATTTTGAGTAATGTAAAAGTTTACAATGAGGATTTCAACCAATGTAAACACTATGCCATCTTTATATTACTAAAATTTATTATAATTTAGATTTATGAAGATCAAAAATAAACCGTTGTTTGGAATTACTTAAGCAACCTTCAAAGTTAAGTCGTCTCCTAGTTCAAGAGCTTTTACTTCAGAGATGATTGAATTGTTACCAAACTTTAATTTATAGTTATAGTTTATGTGCATACATATTTAAATTAGTAAAATGTAAATTTAAAAAGGACAAAAATTGTAGCTTTATATGTTCCTTCCTATGAGACATTTAAAGCTACAAGTACGAAAATATTTTTAAATAAGAATATTAATGAAAAGGTTGCCATTTTTTTATAGTATTTTTGACCATTATTATTATATTATCATTAACCTATTCAGTTATACGTTCCGATTCGAAGAATTTTTAAAGATGATTATACGGTCTCGTACAATAGAGACTTAATTCGTTTAAATAAAGAGAAAAAAATAGCAGATGCATATTACAAGAAATCAGGTCTAGCTTTTGGTAACAACAAATTTACTTCAAATATTTTATCAATGTCAAAAATTATGCTTTGAGAAAAAAGAACAGTTTGGTTTAACAAACTAAAAAATTAATTCGACATAAATAATCACATATCAAAAGTATTCATTCATTTATTCATGTAAGCTTAATCGGAAATGATTACATTATTTAAAATATAAATAGACTGATGTACATGCGACAAAAACAAAGACACATTTAATAGTTATCACCTTTCTCCTTTATGATTTCCGATGTCAAACCCAACTTTTTCGTAATACGTTTTCTAGAGCAGCAAGATCACCACGAACCTTCGAAAATTTACCTCCCTCTATTTCTTCACCAACACACCAATGAACAAAGGCACACATTAATCAAACTTGTGGTTTAAACCTTAACCACGCTTCTGCAACAGCAACTGTATTGGATAGCATACATATTGCCCTTCGTACCTTCGCTAACTCTACATTAGGTACCACAACACACCTATTATGGTACCTAATGAATATCCACTTTAAATCCGCCGCCAATCTACAATCTTTTTTGTTCTTCTAGTTTTGAATGTTGTAATTGCAGCATCAACATCTTTAGGTACAACTTCTCCCCTATATAACATGCTGCATCACATTTCACCATTTGATTATTAGGTTCAAAACAAATATTCGTAATTTCGGATACAGGCAACTGTTCACGATAAGCTTTACCTGCAAACATAATTAATGTATATGTAACCAGAGGAAAGTAAATCCTGATGATGAGTAAATAAATTGGTTTGAATTTCTGTAAGATCAACATTCATCGTAAAGATGCTGTTTATAATGATACAATTTGACTAATAAGTCTATTTAAATTTTGATAGCCAGGTAAATTTATTCAAAAAATATCGTAGATAGCTTCGTTGTTGCTCTAGAGTAGTATGAGTTGTTAAGATTTAGTTATAATTTAACCAGAGCAGTGGAAATTCTTGGTGTTGGATGTACTGCAAATTCCAACAACAGATAGCCTTTGTTGATGAAAAGGCTATCTGTTGTTGGAATTTGCAGTACATCCAACACCAAGAATTTCCACTGCTCTGGTTAAATTATAACTAAATCTTAACAACTCATACTACTCTAGAGCAACAACGAAGCTAAGTGATGTAAATCCTGAACTCGTAACACCACCGAATGAGTGGAAAATAAGGCGTTCCTAATGGCTACAATATCCATTGGCGTAGTTATTGGCGACAGCTTCCTTTCTAGTGATTGGTTGTTCTGGATAAAGTTCACGATACTCCGAGTGAATGAAATACAGATCTAGATACATGCTTCAGGCATATATTATGCCGAACTGAATCTGGAACTGAAAATACCCTCGGAGGAACACTCTACGATCATCCAGGCGGAACTAACAGGGATAATTATTAGTGCCCAAAAAATAACTGAACTGGGGATAAAAAGAGAAAACATCTGCATCCACACATACTGTATAACCAATCTTGTTATCTTAACACATCGCAAGGTCTCATTAGGCTGCCAAATGGATACGGCATCTTTAGATAACTCAAAAATGAGAGGAAACGATAGAGTGGGTGCTCTAGCAAAAGATGGAGCGTCTTTGAAAACCGACAAAAGGCCAGTGCCCCTATCAAAAAGCAATATCTAAAACATACTGCAAGACATGGCTTTAGCAGAATGCACGCAAGGGCGTCTCATTTCAGAAACACAATAAGAACACCCAACGCTAATGTTGCCCAATGTTGTGTTAATCAATCCAGGTCAAAACTAAAATCCCTGACCGGTATCTTAACACCTCTATGTATTAGGAAGCGCTGAAGATTCCAACTGCAACGAGGAAACGGAATCGGTGGAGCATATCCTGTGTTACTGTCCTGATATGGAAGACGACACATTATTGTCAAAACCGGTCAACCAGGGAGGCCTGTTTCACAGCAGCATCCTCAACTTAATCAAACGAGTAGGGTGGCTAGAGAGCTAATTATCTCAGCCTATTGTCACTTCGTCGCCCTCCTTTTTACCCGTATTCGTAACCATAGGTACATGCTTTCCAATCCCGATATTGAAGAAAAAAAAAGTTTTCTAATACCTATTCATAAATCTAGCAGAATAGATACTTTTTCAAACTAAAAGGTCTTCCAATAGGGGTTTCCGAACATTCACAGTTTATAGCGGCCATATTGTTGAAGCTACATCTGTCGAATTGGCTGTCATTTATTAGGATTCTTTTGCCAAATCACCATGAACAGATATAGCGTTCAACAACACTTGGAAATGATAGAAATGTTTTATCAAAATGGATTTCTATTCAGGCAACGTTTCGCGCTCTTCGGCCATTATACAGTAGCTGTAATCGTCCTACAGAGAAGACTATTCGCAGTGTGGTGGATAAATTTAAGTCCAATGCTTCAGAAACTTTTTCAAGGTTTTATAAAATATCAATGTGCTGACGTTTTGATAATAAATAGCAATAAATAATACTGTATTTTAAAGCAAAGTTTAAAAGTAGGTTTTAGAACGTTTACACCTATGTGTTAATGGTATTACATAAAATATGGGTAATATTCATTGACTGAGTAAGGCTCAATTTTTAATAATATTTATTATAAAAATTTAGTTTACTTTTACCAAATTTCAACTGTTTAAGCAATGTTCATAAAAAAATTTCAATTTTATTTTTAGCAAATCTCAATTTGTTTACCAAATTATTTTAAGAATATTTTAAATTATTTTTAGCACACTTGAATTGTTTTCATTTGGTAATATGTCAGCTATTTTTAAAGAAATTGTTTTTTAAGTTTGAACTCATTTTTCTTCTGAGAAAAATTTCACTGTTCTGTTTTAAACATAATAGTATTATTAATGATTTTCATAAATTTTTAAATATTTTTGCAGAAATAATTAGTTATCCTTAAATCTGTATTAATGATATAAATCTTTTAAAAAAATATCAGATTCTACAAATTAAAACAAAATTTTGTTCAAAATAAATAAATTGAATTTTTTTATCATATTGCGACCATAAACATAAATCTTATAGAATAATAAAACCATGTGAAAATCAAAATATATAAAATAGACACAATTAAGAAAATTAGCGTTAAAAATAACCATTTATTAGTACTAGCACTATTTTCCATAGCTGAAAACCACTACATATTACGAACAAATAATTATTTTTAATATTTTATTTTAATTTTATTATTTTATTAAAATAAATATTCATATTATTAAATGAACAATGCATGTTACTGAGAATATAGTGGAATTTAAATAAATTGTTTGTTAATTTTATTTTTTTAAAAAAAACGTCAATAAAATGTCAACCATTTTTAAGAATTGTAAAACCATTTTATGTTTATGCAATTTTACAGAATTTTATGTTTATGAAATTACAATATTGAATTTCGTAAGAATAATAGACCACAATTTATTATCAGTTGGCCATCCTGCAAAACATTTGACAGACGTCACACTTTTGACATTCATAACCAACATTTTACATAACATCAGAAAATGTCCAAGGAATCGAAACCGTACGAGTATTTCGACACCCCCGACGGGGAGGATCTGGACAAGAAATTATGGATAGTCCTGAAGCCAACCTTTGTGTCCGCCATGGCCATTTCAACGATGGACGTTATGCTATATTCCCACCCTAAGGGTTACCTGAAAACTTTAGGAAGGTACGCGTACATCACTTTTCCCCTGCTCGGCATGAGCACGGCCTTCGTGGCGGCCACCAACCTAGCCTGCAGTTTCCGTAAGAAAGACGATAAGATGAATTGGGTAATCGGTGGATTCGCTGCTGGTGGTATATTTGGTGCGTGGAGGAGAAGTGCAGTCGCCGGATGGATGGCCGGTGCAGTGTTTGCAACATTAGGATTGGGTATGTTAAAACAATTAAAATGGATTTAATTATATTATTTTAATTATAATTATAAATAAATTATTATACTAAAGGTTAAAAGAAATTATGTTTATTTAAAAAAAATGTAAGCACCACCAGTGTCAATTAATTAATTTAAAGGGTCTTAGTTTATTAGTTTAGATGTTCTATAAACCGGAAACTGTAAGAGATAGAAAATCAGTTAAATTGGGAAAAAAGTTTAGTTTTACGAGAAGAATAAAATTTCACTTTCAATGTTTTCAAAAAAGTCGAGGGTAACTAGATATTTTTAAAAAAGAAAATAAATCAATATATCTTGGTTATTATGATAAATAGAAAACAACTGTAGGGGACAAAATTGTAGATAATTTTATGCATATTAATATAACGGGTGTCCAACAATTATTGCAGTCCCGGGTGGCGTTGGAATCAAAAACATATGTCGATTCTTACATGTGCCAAATAAATGAACTGACATTTTAATTGTATAACCTATAACCTAAACGTGCATTTAAACAACACTTTAAATGCACGTTTAGGTTATGTTTGACAATTAAAATGTCAGTTCATTTATTTGGCACATGTAAGAATCGACATACGTTTTTGATTCCAACGCCACCCGGGACTGCAATAATTGTTGGACACCCGTTATTTTCAAACTTACATTTTTTTAATGGAAACCATAGTTGGCTATGGCTTCATTTATTTTAAATCACAAAAATAGTTAGCCATGATAAAAATAAAATTAAAACAATTGCAGTGGTTTATTCTATTTACATATTTCGTTCAGTTTGTTAAGTTAATTAAGTGGTTTTGTGGTGTTATAAGCTATAAGTGATACTTTTATAATCAATATTTTGATCACCGGTAGCCATCCTTACTAACATTTACAAGAATTTACCACAATTTGGGTGAGTACGGATCCTTCACTTCAAGAAATATGAGAGATATGCTCGATGATTTAAATTTATCATTACGGGCAAGTTTAAAATGTTTCCAAGATAACGGAGCTCCACTTCATAATATTTTGGCTCTAAGAAATTATTTAATTGATCCTTTTCTAACTCATGGGTGGAAAGAAATAGATAAATCTCATTGCCACCTAGATTACCCAATCTGTTTTAGACTTATTTCTGGAGGGTTATGTAAAAGACAAAGTGTATCAAAAATCATATCAATCCGTGGAGGATTTTAGACTAGCTGTGATTGAGACATTAAATTCTATTGATAAGAGAATAGTAAAAAAAGCCAAAAATTCAATTTTAAAATGATTTAATTTATGCCGTAATATTAATGTTGGACCCTTTAAGCATGTTTTGTATAAAATATATAAATTACTGGCTGACTTAGAGGGCCTAGTTTGGAGTTCTGCCTGAACCTCAACCGGTCCTGGTGGTCAAGATGATCAAAGACGAATTAATAAGATATGTATGAAATTACCTACTGTTTTCCTGTTTCATATGTTGAAAAATAGGTAATTGATTATTCAAAAAAAAAGTTTTATAAAAAATTTATTACACAAGTTGCATTTATAGTATTGTAAAAAAGCTATATAAATTTATTGTACACTTTTAAGTTAACTTATTTTTTGTAATATTGCAGGTAAAAAATATGCAGTACAAAATGGATTTGTTGTTAACCCGATGACAATTAGGCCAGCGCACGGTGGAGTAAGAGCAGTTAGGCACGATTTTACCTTAACCAAGGATCAACCTGGCTTGTGGAAAGAGCAGAATTAATTGTCAGCTTGTTGCTACAGTCTGTAGTTGTTATTTGTATGTATATACTATTAAATTAAATTAACTCAAATACGGCTTATGAAACATTTTGCCCCCTGAGTTTCAGTATAGTCGAGCCATTGAGAACTTACTGTGACTCATGCATTTTTGTGCTAAGAATGGTATAGAGTGTGTGTCTGATTGCTTGAATATAGAGCTATGAGTTTGAGTCGACTCTTAGCGGCTCTACTATAAGTTATTTTTTGTAATTTCCTTGAACCAAAGCCTGATCTGAAACATCTTTACATTCTGACTGTATCTGTCTACATAAACAAAACAGTAATATGCAAAATTGGTGAAAAATCCTTCTTATGTTTTATAATTTTATTTTTGAGATCTATAAATTAATACTTCATACAACATGCATAAGTTTTATTTTATGTTTTATTTAAATATTTCATAACACAGGTGACACTGTTATTCATCTATGTAAATTGTTCATAAAAGTGCTGATGATGAGACTGGATAAACAAATAAGAATTGCTGTCAGATGAATTATTTTTGCTTGAATGGGATAGTATTCAATTTAAAGGTATGTAATTTAAACAGGATAGTATTACACCTCAATTACTAGAAAATAATAAAACTGCTAATGGCAACCAATTTTATACAATTTTGTATTGACAGATATTTTGAAGATAAACAGCAAAGTATTATAAAAATGTTCTTTCCCTCCATACAAGAATGTTTGTATGCTATAACTATCTGTCGCCTCCATCATTTTATTAGAGCATTTACTGTATAGCTGCAAGGGATTCTGAAGTGGTTCAGATACTGAGTGAGCAGATTGATAGATACGGATTGCAGCCTTGCCATTGCGTAACGCCAGTGCATGTCTGTATAGCTGCAGATGCCAAGGTAATACTTACATCCTAACGCCCACCCACTGCAGTATAGTATAGGAAAAAGGAGTAATAAAAATATAGATAGTGTTTATCTAATATTTATTTATATAATAATAATTACACTTAAAATATCTCATTCACTGCAGAACACCTACGTGTGGTATAAAAAAAACGACCCTAACACAAAGGAACCACCCTTGTAGGACAGAATAAGGAACCGATAGCGCATGTTTTTCTTTTGTTTCTTTTTTGGTAAAACACTAAACATCAAGAACCACAACAGTATACAGATTTGCTACTTAATAATATGTGACACAGCAACAAGGCCCAAGTAACAACACTTACATATTAGAGGATTTTAATAAGTGACTAGATATAATACTATTAGAATAAAATACTGTTCTCTCAACGTTTTAGCAGAAAGGCGTGGTCGTACGCATGTGTTCATTGTGTAAGGTGGTTTCACAAATCAAAGATACTGAATCTCGCAAAAAAAATTCGATTTATTTCATTGTTCCGACTGGAGACGATTCTCTCAATAACTCGCGCGTGTATACATTTTACTCTTCCGATTCCGATGAATGCTTGACGTGATTTACTTCAATGTCTTCTATTAGATCTTCTTGATTATCATCCTGAAATAAACAAAATAATTAGTAAATAAGTACATAATTAATTTTTTATTATTTTAAGTAAGACGTGTAAAAGACAAGTATTTCTATCACTGCTGGCATTCTGACTCATGTACAATCTAACTTGACCCATTCACTCATCTTTTAACTATTATCTGAACCATATTGGACTCCTTTCCCAATACTTATATGTAATGGCAGATTTAAAATAAATAAATTAATTTAGTACAAAAATCAGCAACTGTTTGCTCAAAATATTTAATCTTCAATAAATGAAATATATAGTAGTATATACTATTATAAATAACTTACATCATCAGATACTTCAGGTTCTGCAGCGGTGGCACTGCTGGCAGTTGTGTATTTTGATTCCGTCCTCAACTCGTCGTCTCCATTCACCTCGGCCTCATCGTCTTCCTCCTCTTGCTTGGCTTCTGCACATAAGACTCGAGGAAGTATTGCTTAAATAGTGAACGGACATGGAAGTTAATGATACTCACGGTTGTCTTCCACCACCGAATCCAAACTGATTACGGACAGTGTCATCTTTCCGGCCAGGACAATAGCAGGATCGTCGTCCGAATCCGATTCGGCAATGTTCGTTTCAATCTTCGCGTCGGATACCAATATCTGCGACTGAGCCGGTAGTGAACCTTCCAAATAAATTTCCTGCCAACAAAACAGCAAATTATTAAAAGGTAAAAAATAAGTATTAAGTGAAATTTAAGCGTTTCCCAACGAAATACAAGTTATAAGATATATTCTTAACTATCTTTATTCAACATATTGCACTTATTGATTATTATGCAAAGAAGTTCACTTGTATCCACCGGGTAGTCAGCGATCTAGCACTTTTATGCAAAGGGGTTTTATCAGGAAAAGGAATGGATTGTAATCAGATATTCTTATCCATTCATTACTCAATCAGTTGGCCATAACAGTCAAAACGAAATCGTTTAGTTTGTTTTTACGACCATAGCAACATGAAACCAAGAATGCCAAAGAACCTGCAATGAAGATCATTGCAGGACTCCGTATCAGGGGTATCAGAGTGGCATTGCTGCAGAGGGTCAAAAGGGCACGGGACAGAGAAACGATGTGGTGATAATGAGGGAGCTACAAATGAATTAAATTTCGAAAAGAGAGAGACACTGAAATCTCCAGAGAGACACGGCGAATACTGTTGAGGTTCGGAAGTAACAAACCTTCTCTGAAGTCGTGCAGAGCAGCGATTTAGACCACTTGTCAAAGCCGTTTACAGTGTAACGTAGCAATCTTGATAGGAAAAAAATAGTATTTTGCCAAGAGACTTAGCAACTTGAAGGTCATCATGTCTATATGAGTCACCTCCATTGAAGACGCAACTTAGAACACACCTAGATTCAGGGCCACTCTTTAGGCAATAGTATTTTCTCAAGAGAATGATAAGATCTTTTTAGTCACAACTTCATCTGATTCTTATTCTTCATTATTAGATATTTTCATGTATTTACCTGAGGTGGTTCCGTAATTTCCAACGGTGGCGGCGTAGAAGGCTTGATGGGTATAATTGGTATGTGCGAGGGCCTGCTCCATTTTTGACCGTCCTCACAACTAGCGGTGGTTTCCATGCCGACAATCTTAACCGAAGGCTGTTCGGCTTCAGTTTCGGTTGCAATTTCGGTGATCTCTTGCGACTTGACATTTCCATTAGAAATAGTGCCGTTAGACGTAGAGTGTGTCGTCTGGATGAAACGTATAATTAAAGTGAATTTCAAACAAACGTTAGTAACGCATGCTGGGATTCTCCGTTATTTTGAGTCTAATAAGCGTTCCGTTAAAAAAATGTCATGCTTTCAAACAAGAGTTTCACTGAAACGTAGAGAAAAGTAAACGAAAATGAAGGGACGGGGGATGGGGGTGCGTTAAAGAGGCGAGCGAGTGAAGCAAAGCGTGTTGTCAGTGTTAGTGTTAATTTGGGGGGTTACGGCTATTAATTATCCCGGGCTCGATGTCGCGATGTGTTTGAATTAAGCTCTTATTATACAGATCACATTTGAATAAAAGATACCCTTATTATTGATTTATATGTGTTCTCCTTTAAAACAACTGTAGTTACAATTTAAAAGTGCAAAATATGTTTTTACAAATCCTTAATCATACTTTTAGCACCATATAATCTTAATGGCTACCATTGATTAAATAATAGCTAATGAATTGAATTTAATTACGAAAATATCGATATTAAACTTGATGGTTGGGAGGGATGTTTGTCAAAATTTGACACTTATAACTCCAAATTTATTGAGCATAATTAACTTACTAATTTTTTATCATCGTTAATGGCTGAACGGTCAGAGCCTATGCCAAAAAAACCTTACTAATGATTCTGAAATTAGTAATTGTATTCTTTCAGAATTACCCAATTTAATTCATTTTTGGCTTTAATCTTTAGTGTAATTATTTCTTTGTACAAAAAAACACCAAAACTACAAGACACTCAATACTTTGATGAAAAGACTTTTAAATATGTTTTAAATATAATTTATATATATATATATATTAATATTTGTACTATTAAAGTTTTATTTTTTGTGGATTAATCGGTTTCGTTCATTTATATTTTTGTGTCTTTGTATCCTCATATAAATAAATTCATCAATTAATTCAAAGGTGATCCTTTTAAGAAATTTACCCAAACACATCGAACTCTCATTTTTTTGTTGTTTATTCACAGTTGGTTAACGATACCTGATTAGCCTTCCTGCGTGCCTCTAGCTCCTCATCGACCTCATCGAGCAGAGCAGACATGGCATTAACAACTGCAGATAAAACAGGAAACTACATACTAATATCAACAAAAAAACACACTTTTAAAACAGTAATCATTACTAACGCTACTGATTTCGGTTTTGCGCATTCAATTTTGTTTTAGTTTGTTGCCAGTACGATGAATAAAAGATAGACGAGTGGTAATTTGAAAGACAGTTTAATAATCCACAACTAATATAAAACTTCGACTATTTAACAGCAATTTTTGTTTGTCGTATCGTGAAAGACGCAAGACAGTGCAGATATACAGATGCATGCAAAGCAAAGCCAAGCTGCAATAGCTGTAGACAGGAGGGAGTTGTCGCAAAAATGGGGGGTCACACCTGAGACCCGAGTGGAACTTGCGCCATCTGCGCCACTATTCTTTCCATGGCTACTTCCGTTTCACGCAGGCGTTTCCTCAGTTGGTCCAGTTCCACATCTCCTGCAGACATACACTTGCTAACACATGCTATATTCGTCCCAATGTTCGATGCAAACAAAATCATTACAGAGTCATGTTCAATCAATCCCTCCTGTTTCACGCTACACAGTGGCTTCGGGTATTAGAATCATCTCAAGATGCAATCTTTAGTTTGTTCAAATTATACACTCACTAGCTTTATCATTAATCTGTTTATATGATGTTAAAATTTAAAATTATGATATTGGATGATAGAAAACTACAACTAGTTAATGTAAATATGTAAAAGTAGTGATCAAAATATGTTTAAATAAATTAGCAAAGAGGGAATGAGAAGAAATAACTGTTTAATAATTTTCGGGTGACAATTACCAAAAAAGTAGATTTTTAGAACTGATGATATGATGGAATGACTTAGTTTGGTCATTGGTAATGATATTTAGGGCTAACCTTTTGTTGGAGTGTGTTAGAGAGTCAAAGGACGGATTTCGTTAAAGATGATCGCATTGTAATCTATCAGAGTTCGACTAATCCAGGTGTTGATTTTGGTGGAAATGCCTTTTTAAGTTAGTGAACAAAGCTCAAGCTCTAGTTTAAGCTTTTATTACTGTATTTATCAAATGGCCGACCGTAAAAAAATAAATAAAATATCTACAAGATTTTCATCAATGGTGTTCATTATAGAAATAGTTTTTGTTTGTTTTTTTTTCGGATTAAAAAACATAGCTACAACAGGAACTTTTAGATGTATGTCGTTAATATTTAGCAACTAAGTGTACACTATTAGGCTTCTTAGTTTTCTCTTCAAATCCTTGAGTAAAAATGAGGGAAAATAATATTGAAACAATATTGATTTTAATAATACAATACACAAACATATTGTTTATCAAACCTTAGAACGAATATTCAGGAAAAAGTTAATAAATTACGCATACAATACTTTGAGTGATTCTACAGATTGAACAACATGCATCACTGTGGATGGTATTGAAAGCTTGCCAAAATATACATAGAATGCTAAAGTATTAAGTCATGAAGAATCCAGTATTGAAGATAACGAAGGGAACAAAATACATATAAGCTGCAGATGCAAAAATAAATTAAAAAGTCACTAATTTGAAATATAATTTTTAAATTTGCATAAATTATCTGATTAATAATCTATAAGTCCCTCATTTTTTAAATTGTAATAATTGTGAATGTATAAATTGAACAAAGTAAAGATACGAAATAAAACGGAAAAAAATGAAATTGTTTACTCATACCCATTACCCTAAGCGACATGAACTAATAATATTAAGCAAAAATAATGGTGAAATTTAAATGTAATGATACACTACAAGTAGATCGTGAAGATTAGTTCAGCTATGTATCCGTTTAAATATTTAAAGAAGTGCGGTTGGAAGTAATTCGTAATAACACTTACTTGCGTCTCTTTCTTTCCAACCTGAGGGGGTTAAATGCAGCGTACAACAAGAGAACGGGGATGTTACAACAATGACGCAACAACTAGAGGAATTGTGTACTGAAGGGGCACCTACCTATTTTACTGGCGACTTCCCTGCTCAATCGCGGTGCCAACTGGCTTCTTTCGCTTTCGAAAACGTCCCTCCTGAACGATCTGTCACTGTCCACGGGAGGATACAAAGTTCCGCCAACTCCGTCCGGTTGTTTTTTGAAGAGGAGCTGTGAAGTTTTATTGGGTTTTATTCTGATTTGTTTTATATTATTAAAAAAAAACGCTACCTTCATTAAAGTATAGGTGAAGAATATAACGATTCCAATTGTGTAAATTGGCATTATGATTCCCATACTACTGCCTTTTTGTGAGGGGGGCACAACGTGGCCTGCACCCCCCATCGGTGGTCTCATTCCTGGTATAGGGCCTGGCTAAAAAAATATATGAAGATGTTAATAAAAATCAAATTATTATTAACAAAATAACAACAGTTTATACGATGAATTACATTCTCACTTAATCAGTGGTGAAACATTTTTATATTAATTAGAGGTTAATTAAACTCTTGGTGTTTCACAATTTTTATATATTTCTCCGACTAGTTTCGATCGTTGGTCATTCATATTATGAACCAACACCAAGAATTTAATTAACCTCTAATTACAACAGTGTATATTTTTGCATGTGTAATTATTTTTTCTCCAACCATCAAAAAAATTAATTTTATTAATTATATACAATTTTAAGCATCGAATAATAATATACAAGTATAAATAATTTAAATTATAATAATTGATCTTGAGAATTTGAGAAGGAAAATTAAACCTAAAGACTTTTGTTAGAATTTACTTTACATAACAGCTTTTTTATTGGGCTATTAGAATTCGTATTGTATACAATTATTTTTCTTCGAAACCAATTTCAATTGTTTATAAAACATCCGCTTTTAATTTTAAACAGTTTATATTGGTTTTAAAAGTGAAAGTCTATGTTATTACAACAAACTAATAAATTAGTATCCCGTATGCTACAAAAAGATTCGACGAAATGTTAAAATTAATAATATTTTCGTTTCTTAACGTCTGCAACATTTTTAGTCATTTCCATTTCCTTTGCGAATTTTTATGCGGACAGATAAGTTTTCATTTTACGAGGGAGAGTAGGAAAGTAGAACCCGTTTACCCATATGCAAAAATATACTTTTTTTAAATGAAGATTAATTTTACGACGTTTAAATCCATACTTTACTGAATTGAAATTTTGATTCGGCGTTAGCCCTTTGTTTTTTGTTTTTAATCCCACAGGACATTTCATCTTTGTTTTAGCCAAATACAGCATTTTACATCCTTAAAAGGAAGGGGCAAACTTTGACTTATGTCGTCTTGACATAAGAATTAATATGGTAAGAAAGCGATAAAGTAAACAATTTTATTTGGTTTAAACAAATATAAAAACAAGACTACTTTTGTTTTCATATTTATACAATTGCAATATGATTGTTTTCTTAATTTCCAAATGTTTTCATTATTTTGTAAATTACAACAAATGTAGAAACAGATGAAGACTGGTTTCTTCATCGATTATACAAAATATCGATTTTAACTCTTTTAAATTTCAAAATGTTAATATTTAAAAAAAAAAACTTTCCTAATTCATTTGATCAACAGATTTTTTAGACAGAAATACTAGATATATTGAGGTAATTTTAACATATTAAAAATTGACTAATTGCAAACAAAACATCATAAATGACAACTGACAGTAGGTAATTACACAGAAAAACAATGGCAACACTTTCTTTCACAAAATCAATTTTATGAAAGAAAGTTATACCATTGTTTTATCATTATCAAATCTATCTTCACGTAACTCTCAAGGCCACGTTTCTATTGAGAGAAAACAGGTGGCAGATAACAGATGATTGAAGATGGATAGACAGAAAATTAAATAAAATACAATTGTTACAATTGTTAGATGGCGTAGCTGACATTTCGCAGATGACAATTGACACATGGCTGTTGACAAGTAACAGTTCACAAATAACATTTGACATGTAACAGCCAACTTATCTTAGATGCCATTTTATAGACTACATGTGAGACATAAAAGTTCTTGAATGTTACAATTTTGAATTAAAAGTGTTAATCTGAAGATCTTTACATAAATTCATTTTTAATCATTACGTTCTTAACTCATGTTACAAAATATTAATCAGACGATCATTGAAAGAGTTATTTTAACATAATTTAGAGTGATAATTAAAAACTGACATGTCGGTGGATAATAGATGATAAATAATTAAAGACAAAATGACAGAAGATAGAAAGTAGAAAGCATATTGCAGTACACCAGTGTAGCATTTGACAAATAATTTATCAGTCGACTGTTGCAGATTAACGTCTTTGTATGATATATGTATGAGATATAAGATATAACATATGAGAGGTGAAAGTTAACAATTGTCAGTTAATACATTTTTTCTTTTTACTTCTAAATAGATTCATCAGTTGTTTTAACATGTATTGTGTAAAAATGTCATAATTAATGACTAACAAATTAAAAATGACAGCTAAGAGTAAACAGATTATAAACAGATAGGAGATGTTAACAGGAAAAAAATAAAAAAATGAAGGTGGCATGTAGCAAATGACAGATAAGAGAGATTAATCAACAAATAACAGCTGACAAATAATAGTTAAAATTTGACTGTTGCAGATAAGAGATCATAGATAACGTTTGGTGCATGAAAGTCAATGACATATGACATTTTAATGTTGAAAAGTGAGTGGTCAAAGTAGATAGATGATATATTACAAATGAATATTGGATTGATGAGGCTTTTACTTGGTATTTGGAATTTCCCATTATATAGGTGATAAATAAAAATCTTCGGTTTTGAAAATTTACACTGTTTAATGTTGATGCACATTAAACTGAAGAGTTTTATTTATTACCTATATTAAAAATGACATATGATAGTAAATAAAAGTTAAGTTATAGATGATAGATAATTGAAGACAATGGTGCTCAACAGATGACAGAAGAAATGGGAAGCATAAAGCAGATACCAAAGGCAGATGACGGATGAAAGACCACATATGACATTTATTATACGACGACCTTAATGGTGAATGTTAACAGGCAACGACAGATACAAAATGCAGATAAACCTCAATACCAGTTCGGTTACGAAGAACGCCGGTGCACAACTATTCTTCTAGTTATTCTTTTCTCAAACTGCCAAACAGTTAGTGGTGCAGCGTGGTAGCATTGGCCCGTGCCAGAGCCAATGAGGCATGTAGGAGGGTCGGCAGAGCTAAAGTTAGAAGGCAGGACGCGGAGGATAGAACTAGGCTAGAGGCAGAGTGATCCCAGGCGAAGAGCGGAAATGGAGGGAGCTGCTGCAGGAACTAAAAGGCGACATCTGGGAGTGGTCTTTTAGAATTGTGGCCAAGAAGTTCCCCATCACGGAGACATCTATTAGGGAAATTGTTCGTGCCCTCTTCCCCGAGCAACCCACCAGGCCAGCAGATGAACCCTCTATAAATGAAAATCTTACAGTGGAGTGGTTTACCGAGGAGGAGGTGAAGTTGGCAGCAGAATCATTGTCTAGCAGAATGGCGCCCGACCCAGGAGGAATACCAAATCAAGCCGTAAAGATCTTGGTGAAGGAGTACCCGGAACGGTGGACCAAATGCCTGGATCAGTGCCTGAAACAAGGGTGCTTCCCTCTTTCAAGCTGGTATTGATTCCCAAGGGAGGAAGACCGATTTGCTTGCTGGATGTCGAAGGCAAGGTCTACGAAAAACTACTCGCTCTCAGATTTAGCAAACATATAGAGCAAGAAGGAGTCCTATCGGCAAACCAGTTCGGGTTCAGGAAGGGGCGGTCCACAGTTGGCGCTCTCATGGAGGTAAAGAAGAAGGCTAACCAGGGCCCTTTGCGGAAGAAGAGGCACTGAATAGGCGTTACTCTTGATATTAAAAATACTTGGCCGATTATCTTGAAGGCACTAGAAAGAAGAAGTATTCCTGACTACTTTCTGAGGGAAATAAGGAACTACCTTAGTGATAGGGTACTCCTCAGCAACGTCCCGCCCACCCCGGGCAAGAGGCAACGAGGCTTACAAGAGGTAGTACACAAAACTGGCGCGGTCTGGCTGTCCACGAGAAGGATTGTCCGTGTTAAAGGCAAAAGTATTTGGCTGCTAGGGCATAACGTTGTGGTGGCCCACTCCCTGAAATATCTAAAGTTGGAACTCGAAGCGAATTGCACGCTACCTTATAGGTGAAGAGGGCTTGAGAGGGCGTCGTTAGAGCATGTAGAGCCGTAGCTAGACTAATGGCCAATATCGGGGACCATCGGAGAGGAAGAGGAGAGTCCTCCTAGAGGTGGCAAGGGCCAGGCTGCTGTACGCGGCGCCAGTCTGGGGACACTCGGGATTTGCAGGGCCTACAGGACGGAGTCCACAGATGCTGCGGAGGTACTCGCCTCGGTGGTCTCACCTGATCTCGAGTTCGAGGCGAGAGGGAAAGTTTAAGCATCACTTTCGACAGGGATCCACAAGACCGAAGTCAAGAGGAAGAAGGAGGAGGACCTTCTGGCCAGTTGGCAAGCGAGGTGGGCGTGGACAAGAAGGCTTATTTATACCGGACATCAAACCATAGTTCCGAAGAAGGCACGGGCAAATAGACCACCATCTGGCCCAATTGCTCACGGGCCACGGATGTTTCGGCGAGTACCTTAAGAGGATCTGCAATGCAGCCACTGAAGCGTTCGTGTACGTACTGCGGCGAGCGGGAATACAGTGCAGAACACACACTTATAGTGTGCGGCGCTTGGGCAGCCAAGCGCAAGGAGGTCGAGGAAGATATGCTACAGACTGAAATGTGTTGGGCAGGCGTGACGTTATTTGCCAACAAGGTATTACATAAAAAGGACGCCTATGCAAGAACGGCAGAAGAGGAGACACTTGCAATAACGGATTAGCGGAGGTGACATGCCGTAGGAAAACGGGGTACCAGGTGCGAATGCGAACCGCTGGTATCTGGGGCCAAGAGTGAGAGGAGGTTTAGTGGGTAGGTCCTATCCAGAAAGAATATGAGGAGTCCCACACACCTCTGTTAGGAGATACGTGCGTAAAGCATTCCTCCTCTCAAAAAAACATTAACAAATAAAGAATAACAAATTAAATATTACAACATATGACTGTTAACAGACAACGAAAGATACAAAATGCAGATAACAGATGAGAGAGGGTAGTTGACCAATGACAGATAATAAAACGGACACTTGATTGTTGACGGAAAATAGATCACAAACAACATATGACAGATAAAATTTGACGACAGATTAGAGGTCAAAATTAATAGTTAGATAACCGTTTCACTGAAAATCTCTAAATTAATTCAAGGCTCATCCTTACCAAACACAAAGATTTGTTAATTCGTACACTGACCACTAAATATTGAGCTTTAATAGTTGTAACAAATGACAAAGGGCAATTAATAGTGGAAAAGTTAGAGATAAAAGAGGGTTGCATATAGATGATGAATAGTTGACATCTAATATATAACAAATAGCAGATGACAGATAATATATGACAAATGACAACAAACATATGATACATGAGATTTGGCAGGAGTCAGTTGACAAATTAAAGATAACAGTTGACTGTTGACAGTTGACAATTTCTTCATTTTTGTAATTTGAAAGCAAATGTTATTTATTGATGCTGTAAATGTAATTTTATTTTAGTGTTTCTTCTTTATTAGTTTCTCATAGATTTATAAGTTTAAATTATTTCTAATATTTTGATGTACACATTCGCAATAAATTTTATTGATGATTTAATCCGTATAAACAAATTAGTTTGCTATTGATAAAATAAATGAAATGTACATTTACCAATAACATTTACATTTATGGATTGTAGCATTTGATCAATCTTTTTTTTTGACATTTGGAGACCACAAACTAAAATGACGACTGTTTTATTTCCCATCGTTTCTTATTATAAATATTTCAATTACTAGTCCAGCCCACATTAGTCCGATCTGTATAACACAAGCATACATTATATAAAGCAGCGCAATTTAAATAATGACTCACTTGATCACCTAAATTTAACGTGCGTTTCACAGCTTTCGCGCTGAAATATTTTCGTTCTCATTAAAGTGTTTAATTACTTCAACATATTAATTAATGAATCGCTTTAAAGGATGGTGCAATCGACCTGAATACCAAAATTAATAACCAAACACTTAAAAGTAAAAATATTGCGTGTCGACAAAGGGGAGTTTATAACTTATATTTTTATAAAAACTAAACTAAATGCATACCAGGCACACAATGCCACACTAGTTTGAAGGTTATTCTATGAATTTAAACCAAACAAATTTAAATATATTAAAAACAAAGGAATAGACTGAAAATTAAAATGAATTTCAAAATGTGATCATTCAGTACAACAAATAATCTTTAATTGAAATATCACTGAAACAATATAATTGATAGGTGTTCCAGAACCAGTATAGTGAACCGAAGAGTTTCACTTTTATCATTGTAACATGTTTCACCACACATTAGCTAAATCTGACAGATGAATAATAAATTTTGTACAATATAATCATACGTGGCTTTTCTTGCCTATTTTTTTCAGTTTGATTAAAACAAAAATAAAAATATATATGTAACAACACGCTCTAGTGAATAATATTACAGAGAGATAAGTAAAACTCACTTATGTTCTATTTCTTCATTTTCATATAACTGACAGGTGACACGTGAAAAAAGAAATGGAATATAACAAGAGTTTAACTTCTTCTAATTTGAAAATTTCGTTCCATCAAGGGGGTGTAGCAGAACTAGTATCAATGATTAAATTTATTTCAAATAGCGCCTAGAACAGTGCGGCGCCTAATTAAACTACGTTACGCCACTGAGAATAAGACATAATAAATGTGAATGGCAAAATATATATTGTAAAAGCAATATAGGACACAATTGAGAAATGTCTTGGAATGTGTTCACGTTAACAATAAGAACAAAAGCTGCCAAGAAAAATAACAATTGGATCAGAATGATCGGTTGAACAAGTGGTTGTACTTTTGCATATGACTTAAAGACAAGTTAGAAAACTGTATACACTGGCTTAACAAATTGAATCATACAATTTGAAAGTAACGTTTATCATTAAATTACTCATCAATATTTTTAATAAAAGAAACTTGAACTTTGTTATACACGTTGAATTATTAATGAAATAGCATAGTTAAAGTGTTTCATTGATTTAAATTTTTGAACTAAATTATAAATATTGACAAATAATAATTAATAACAAAACTTAAAGACTTACAATCAATAAAAAACATTATTGTTATGTCATATAATTGTTCAATAAAGATGTTTACCTCTCTAATTAATAACACGGTAGCAAGAACATCAATTTATGCTAAAAAACTTAATATTTAATTAATTAAGTAAATAATTTAAAAAAACTACCTTCAAGAACTACTTTATACTCAAATTAAAGCACCCGTAACTTAGCAAGTAGTTTTAAATTCCTAATACCTTAATATCTTATGAACAAACAACAACACATTACATACTTAGTGAGTTATTATGTACTTAGTGATTAAAACAAAAATTGTAATTTAATGCATCACAAGGGATTAATTAGCCTACTAATGTACGTACCATAATTACCTGACTGGTGAAAAATTTAAAAACATTTATAATGATTATTTGAAAAACGACCTTCACCTTAAAATAATTAAATTAAATAATTCCCAATTGGAAATAAATTTTAAATAACAGGATGGTGGTGAGCGTTTTACAACAATAATAAATTATGTTCGACTATAGTTTCTTTAATTCATTAATATACAGTGGTAAAAAACATAAAAAATCGTAACTTATTTCTACATTTTTTTTTCCTCATTTTAAATTTAAAATATTTTTAATTATTGTGTAAAAAACACAATTTCACTTTATAAAGTAATAATAGTTTTTATTAAAAGTAAATAAATAATGAAAATAATTAACGCCTATTTTTCAACCTATAAAAATCGATAATCTGCTACATATAAACATATGTAATTTTAAATTAGATTATACTTAAATTCCCTGAATTGATTTAATACGACATTTTCGTCAAAACCAGTTAATAAATTACTCTCAATTTGTTAGTATATATGTAACAGATCAAAATTAATCAGTAAAACTTGTCTTGAGTAATAACATCACATCGTGTATACATTAAATCTAATTTTGGGAAATTGTTGCAGTAATAAGTAGATATAAATAGATGATATCCATTTGTCCTCTTGTGTGCTTAATAAAATAACTGCAACTAAAAATAACCGAACAGAATACGTAAATAACTTTTATTGATGTTAAACGTTAAGAATCAGTTAATCAATTCGTATTATATAACCACTTATAATTGCAAGGATCTAATTTATGTTTCTCATTACTTAAATTATAATTCAGCTGAATTTTTTATGAATTACTTAAAAATCAGCTAATTAATATCATTATATAATTATTAGGATTTAATATCGTTGCAAATTTTGTTTCTCATTGCTTAGATTGTAATTTAGGTGAATTTCTCGAGAACAGGAGCAAGAGCAAAGTGTTGAAAATAGATCATTAGGCAACAGCGCGTAGTTATTTTTACATTCCTGTGTGTAAGGTCTGGTTATGTGATATTTTTATACGTAATATTGCAATGGTTTAACTCACCCGTCCTTCTACTATCCGGGGTGGTGTACCCTTGGGCGGTGCACCCTGAGCCCTAGGTATGGCGCTGCCCCTCTCTCGAAACGCAGGGTGCATAATTTCGGCACGCATATGCGGGGGCCTCTCTTGCTTTACACCTAACATAAAAATTATCATCATTAAGGGGAGTCAGTCGTTAGTGAAATATTTCATAATCATTCAAAATAAACAAAAAACTAATAATTTTTTGTTAAAGTCTACAAATACTGTTAACCTTGTTTTTTTAATAAATAAATAGTAATATATTTTATTAACAACATATTAGATATTAAAAATGTATTTCTATTGATGCTAAAGATTTTGTGAGTCACTAATTATTTATTATTCATTGTCATTAATAAACAAAAACAAAGTAATCAATTTCAGTTCATCATTAATTCAATATATCCTTCTAATCAATTTTATTATTATTATTATCGATATACACCAGTAATTCATACTATTAATAAATTGTATAAAATTATGGATTATATTAAAATATAGTTTTTATAACACAATTATTGTTATTATTAATATTAGTTTAAACACTTATTATGAATTAATATTCAATAACATATCTAATTAAAGATTATAAAACCATCATTAGTAGGTGTTAGAGTAGAACACGTTTACAGTGTATTGTCTTACTGATTGTTTTTATGTTGGAAACGATCCTGTGGGGAACCCCCAATCTCCATGGTGCCACTCCGAAATTGTACTTGAGACATAATGAGCCATTCATGGAACGTATCTCGTTAATAATTTGCTTAACGGTACTTCCGAACCGGATCTTCTCTTGTAACACGGCTGATATGTCAATACCGCAAGTTTTCAGTACCTCGTTCTTGCACTGGGTGTATATCTCGTTAGTGGAAGGAGGCTTGCCGTCCTCCCTCTTGATTATGTTACTACACAACTCGGACATGATTTTAATCGTGTTCATATCTTTCTCGGAAAATACATCACAACACCCTATGTATAGATATATGTAGAAAATGGAATTAACAATAGATTGTATACAAAGAAAAAAACGCTTACCTGTGGTTTTATCCACATTACTGGGTTTTAAGTAGTCTTCGGGTGATCCGAAAAACATTGGATGAAACACTTTGGGCCAGAGTACGGCGAAGCAGCCGACGACGATGACGACCACTATCATTGTCTTTTTGGGGCCGATGTCGGGGCCCATTTTCGTTGTCGTTTGTGGTCTGTTGTTGTTATTGTTGTAAATTGTTCGCACACGCTCATTCATCTATGCACACACACGTTCAAAGACTCGTTCACGACTCGACTGATTGGGAAAATGTATTTTTGGCCGGCGGGACCGAACGTCCGTCGGTCGTCGCGACGCTCTGGAAATATATCGATGACGCTCTGTGGGACGGTGCGCAACTCGACGCGTCACTGCGCCCCCATTCACGGAAAATGCATCGGAAAAGCTTTTAAATAGCGCCAATTTTTTAAATCACATTTTACCAAAAACAATATTCGAAAAAAGGTGCATCAGCAGATTCACTACTAATAACAATTAGACTTTACTTAGTTAAATTTATGCATTTAAAAAAAAATACAGAAAATATTCAATTAATTAATTTGTTTAAGGTTTTTTTTCAAACAGATCTTAAATATATTCCTTTGTACCTTAATTCAGTGATTATTATTTAATAATTAGAACTATTACAAGCAATACATTTAATATTATACTTCCTTTTATTTTAAAAATTAAATTGATTGATACGACTACAGTTCCGTCATGCTTAACAATGAATCTCTCTTATATAAATGGTGAAATACTGGTTGTAATGGGACCAAAAATTTTGTAACAAACAAGAAACATAATATATAAAGAATGGTACTGAATAATTAATAACCAAATAATTCTTAATATATAATGCAACCCTCTTTTTAGGCCTTTTACATTACCTCCTGTGGTCTGCTAAATCCTTGTTATTTTTAGAGCAGGTTTATAATAATGCTTTGAGATGTGATTCAAAACATAGTATTCAAACAACTATATATTAACATGGACTTGCAATGCTATATCTGTAAAGTGTTTGTATTTATTAATAATTCCACATACTCTACATTGAATACTGAATAATAGAGTAATTTCATTAAATTATTTTTAAATGATCAGCAAGATTCAATTAGTTCATTCCTTTCCATTTTAAAAGCTTGTTTACCAAATAAGTTTTCATTTCTGTAGTAAATATTCAAATTTTATTACTTTTCGTACGAATAATAGAAACTGATTAATATATATGTGATTATAAAATAAAGCACTAAAAACCTTTCTTCACACAGTTTATTTCAAACACCAAATATATATTTCAGACACAAAGTGACCATTAACAATGAAATATATATTTTTTATTTCAAATAAACAAATAGTGCTTTATTTTATAATCAAATTTATCTTCACGTAACTCATCCAATTAATTTACTAATATATATGTGGGTAAGCAGTAATGATTATTATTTTATTCGCGAATAAAGGAAAGTTGATGTTAAAAAATTAGCTATAATTTAGATTTTGAATTTATGTTATAAATCTAAATTAGCTACACAAACAACTTGCTGAATATGGCTGAACATTTAAAGATATTGACTTTAATTATTATTTAGGATTCAAAACTAAAAAAAAGTTAAGTCAAAGCAGGTAAAAAATTATGTTGTTTAAATATATATAAATAATTTAAAACTATAATACATTTACATTAATAATTGCAAATTATTTACACATGTAAATTACCTATAATATAATAAAATTATAATATATGTAAATAAATTAAAATAAAACATATTCATATGGAGAAAGTAACTTGTAAATCAAAAATTTACGAACCTTAATAAATGGAGGTGAAGAACTGAGTGGAAATCTTATTAATTTGTATTATATATATTTACATTCATTCGATTAATTAGGTGTATAAGTTTCGTTACACAATAATGTGTTTCAATAAAGTAACAATACATAAATTTATTCGGCGAGAGAATAGTAACAAAAACTGGAAATTTATTTAATCCTGAGCGTGATATTTTTTATATTTCAATAACATCTGCATTCTGTAATATTATTTAACGAATAAAAACCCAAGATTTTCATTCCTATTCTCCCCTCCGATATAAATGAAAGTAAACAGATTGTCCCATTCGAATTTAATTAAAAAATACATCAAGACAATGGTTTACTTTCCTAAGATAACGATAACATAGCAGTTTATGAAAATAGTGCTTTTACTTTTATAATGGTGCGAAAAGGGTGATGAAATAATATGAAAGAAAAATTTATGAAAAAAGGAAACGGGTGTATTAAAAAAATAATTACATACAATTACAATACTTGTAATAATGGAGTGCGTTGAAAGATATTTAAAACGTAAAAGCTATAATTACAATAATTTAATCGGACCATTACAGTATTCATATGGCTAAACCGTAGACCGACACAATGCAAAACATTGTTTTATTTTCCCAACGAACGGTACAACTACCGTCTGTATTGTTATCCCAGTAGCAGGAGCTTGCAGTGTGCAGACCAGCCCCATTCTTCTGCATTATTGTGCACGTCACTATGTATTTGTAGGGCTTCAACAGTTTGGTTAATTCTGAAGTGCAAGCTTCGACTACGCCGGTGGTCCAGTTATTCACCTTGTTCTGTTGGTAAGCGTTGCCCCCGATGACGGTCTCAATAGCATCCTTAATGATCTTGCTTGTCTCATCAACCAAAAACTGACCTTCCTCTTGAAGATCACCCTCTATATTTAACTTATCTTTATCGGCCATTCTAATAAAAACATTAATTAGATTTAAATACGTACATGAAATATTATCATACTCATTTTTACACACAATTATAATAACTTACCTAATTCTATAACAAATATATTAACAATTTCAACTCTAACTGCAAACGTCAAATTTGACAGTAAGTGTGATTTTTTAATCGCTTCGTTGCCTCTAACGGTTGATACAACTAATGATATTGTTTGCTTTATTCTGATTATACAAGTTATTAATTAAATACTTTTATTATCACCAACGAGTTTTATGGTAAAATCTTAAAATATGGCTGTGAAAAGTATATTTTAGAGCGTTTAAAATTTGAATCGTCTTGTAATTCGTAATCACTGTTAGATGTCGCTACGCGGAATTGATTAAAAAAATAGACAGGAAATGACGTAGGTATGAGTCATTTATAAATTAATCAATGTTTCTCATCACGTTTATTACGCTCGAGTGGTTTGTGAATCTTTTATTTTATTTATTGATCGCTTTGAATTCCGGCCGCGCAAATTCCCATTCACATGCATTTAATATCAATAATTAAAATATATATTTGAAACTAGATTATGTAGAATAATTAGGTTTAAATTTGTTTTATAAATTGTTTAATAAAACAATAAATAAAATATGTATGCTGTTATTAGGGCTAAATACAAAATAAAAGGCGTTATATTAATAAGAATACAACACAAATCGAGTTAAAAATTAATTAAAAACATAAAGTATAGAAATAATAATAAATTAAACAATTTTTATAAATTATAAAATGTTTGTATTTAACATGCCAAATTTTTTATTCTTATAAAATATTTAATTGTGGAGGCGTTTACTTTGAGAATATAAAGAAGAAGGAGACACGATTACTTTATTTAAAATTATCGGCATAAAATATTTTTATTTATGTGTTTTAAGAAATACATTTTATTTTATTTTAAGAAATACATTTTCTATTTCACAGATGTGTATTGAATATTAATTAGAGTTTAATTGTAAATTTCAGAGCTTAGAAATTTAAATTTTGTGTTTCCCGCCATGATGCGTTCCCAATGTATACCAACTTAAATAATGTAGGGTATAATCATGACATATCTATGAAAAGTTTGATTTATATAGTTGCTGATAATGGAATGTTGTCAGTCGTGCAACAAACCTTAACCAAGGAACCTGTATAAGCAATACAAAGTTTACGAAGTGGCGTAAACATCAACGAAGCTAAGTCACCCGTAACAATAATATTAATTAAAACTGAAAAAAATTGCCACGATTTGATCAAGCAACAGAACATTAACACATCTGAAACGTTACGTAAAATCAATAGATCACGCTTCCTCGTAAACATCTATAATACACGCCGGCCCCAATTACCAGTGAACATAACAGGTAAAGTATAATCGTAATATAATTCCTTTTAACCTACAATTACAGCCCTAAATATCTAACAAGAACTTTCATTCATGTAACAGCGAAAAAATTCCTATTTACAGTAATTACAAACTATTTGCAGGTAATCATGAAGGACGTAATCGATGTTATGGAGTTGCAGAGGGAGAAGCACCGCAGCCGAATGCAGCCCATGGATTACCGCAAGATGGAGTTTGCAGGCGGTTTCACACCAGCAAGATTTATCTTTGAGTGCGGGATTAAGCTGAGGGGGCAACCACTCACGGTCGCCACTGCTGCAATCCTCATGCATAGATTTTTCCGCGAGGTCGATCCCAATAACTATGATTGCTACGTAAGTCTATGAATTCTTGTTATTTAGCTGCAGGGCGTTTGTGAAAGTAGGTCTAACTCGTTTGAATAAAGAGTGGAGAATATATAAATATAAATGGCCAATAGATTTTAAGTGTTTTTTTTATTTGTTTATAAAATAAATGAATAATGTGATAAAAAGGCCTAAAACAAAAATTTATTTTAATAGTAATTTAACTGTTTGTGAAATATTATTGTTTGCATTATTACATAATTATTTTTGCTATAAGAAATTATTAATATTTATATTGGGTGTTGAAAAGTAAGATTTTTTATAAAATCTTTGCTTTCACATTTTAATTGGATTGATAAATATATTTGTCTATTCGTCTTATTTTATGCTTTTTGTAGTTGGGTTTTATTGATAAGGACTTTTCCTATTATATTAATTTGTGTGTGTAATTGATTTTGTTACATGAAGGAATTTCCCTAGTTAGTGATTTAGTTGAAAAAATGTTCTAATTAAAAAATATAATTCTAATTTTTGTGACACAAACACAAATATAATTAAATAGTTAAAATTGTATTTTTAATTTTGTTTATCTGTAAATAGTAACTTGACCTATAATGAAGAAATGTTATTATTTAATTCAATATTTTAATTTTACGAATCTTAGTTTTAGAAAAAAATTCATTTAAATGTTTTAACTTTCCTTATTAAAAATATAAGGTGTCCCCCCTAGAACTGTGTGGAGGGTAATAGATGTCCCCTCTCCGTGTTCTTTGATTATAGCCAGGGAAGTTTTGCAATGCAGGCACGAAAAAGTTGTCTAACACACATCCCTTAGTATTGAAATATAAACTTTCCTTTAAGACACCTTGTTTGTATTTTTCTTTCATAATCTTATTTTCTGCAGAAATATTTACTTGGATTTTTAGTAAATTTACCCCTTTTTAAATTAAAATCCTTAATATTTTGTCATCTACACTGAAAGGTTGAATCTATAATATTTTCAAAAAATGATTATACACTTTTAATAAATGTTTGCCTTTATTGAGAAACTAAATTGAATATTTTTACTCATCTATTCCTGAAAGTAATTATTTAAATGCATTAACCACTTCCTGCATATGCCCGAGATATCTCGAGCACGAGCACATTACTTTTAAAAATAATTGTGCGGGAAGGGGTTAAGGAAATAGATAAGAGAATAATGAATTAAAAATATATACTTTCTTTATTGATCCTTATTACTACAATAGGTAACAGTTTGATGACAGTAAAATAATTAATTCGGAATTATTTTACTAATATTTTCATACTCACCACTAAATTTTTATATAAGAACCTAAACCAGTTTTTTCAGCAGTCTAATTTGAATGCCAAATTACTCTGGGCAATTTATTAATATGCGAAAATTAGCATTTATTGGCGGTGATTCATATGTGATTGACCTACAAAATAAGTGGTCGAGTTTATCAACACGTTTATTATCATCTGTTTCGTCTGGAGCCGTCTCTTCCTAAATATAGAGACAAAACAAACGTAAGGGTCATAACACTTCTCATTCTACGATATTTGTTTAGTTAATTATTATTAGGTTATTATTTAATTTGTAACATTATGTATAATTATCATAAACAAATATTATCCCCTCCTTTGGAGTTTGTTAACTCATTTAAACTTATTGATTTACTAACAGATGAAAACATTTTAACATAAGTAAAACATTAAAGTGAGAAAATATATTTAAGAATATATTGTTATTTTAATTGTAATAATAATTCGAGTATGGTAATGAAATATAGAATAACCAATAATGTATTGGTTGCTTGAGTTACGTGAAGATCAAATTAATTTGACGAATAAAGCACTAATAACCTTTCTTCAGTGCTAATCCATTGATAATGGTCACTTTGTGTCCGAAATGTACATTTGGTAAATCAAATAAAATTGTGAAGAAAGGTTATTAGTGCTTTATTCGTCAAACCAATAATGTGTTTTACTTGCATTAATATAACATTATAACATTACATTATCAATTGAAAATTATTATTATTTGCAATAATAAAATGCAAATATTTTTTCCTAAGAAATTTTCTATTATTTATTATTTGAAGTTGAAGAGCTGTTATTTATGACTTAATTGTTAATCCTAGTTAATTTTATATTAGAGTTTAAATTAGTTTTTTTTTTACTTTCAAGTTTTCAAATGTTTTTCTTTTATGAAGGTTCAATTGTTTTTCTGTATACAATTCAACTGTCTTTATGTTAGCATTCAATTATTTTTTACTTTTTAACTATTTTCTGTTTCTTACTTCAAATAAAGATTAGTGTTATTATTAAATTACTGAATTTGCAATTGTTTTTTTTTGTAAAATTCCAACTAATTTCAAGTAAACTAAAAATGATTTATAAAAAAATTACACTGTTTATTAACAAAATTTTAAGAAAGATTCAATTTTAAAATTATCCTATTTTCGTTTTAACTGTTTGTTTTAATAAAAATTATTTTCATTTGTTTTTTTTATTTTTGTAAAATTGTATCCATTTATTTTATTTTTAATGGTTTGTTCTTAACAAACATCACTTTTTTTTTAATTTCAACTTTCCAAGGGCATTTCAGATTGTTTTTCCAAAAAATTGTCAATTGTTTTTAAAATATTTTAAATTATTTTTTGCTAAATTTTTCTTGCAATAAGCATTATTTTTTAGAATATTTTTCATTGCAAATATTAAATTGTTGTTGATTAATTTCTGATGTTTTCCTTTTTAGAAAATTTTTCATTGTTCTTTTTTAAGGAAATTTTTAATTATTTGTTTTAATTTTAACTATTTTTAAGGTCTGGCCAGCTTTATTTGTTTTTTTTTTAGATTATTGACTGTTTATTTCAATTTTTTAGTTCCCTTTTTTGTTAAAAGTTTTTCAAGCTTTATTTATTTATTTATTTGCTTGTTTTAATTCTGTGCTAACAAAAAACCTAACTTAATACATACAAAACTAATATAAATGATATTCATCCAAAATTTAGACTGCTTAACAAGTTTATAAATGCTTATAAAGTTTTTTTATGTAGAAAAATTTAAGGAATGTTTAATATCTTTTTGTTTTCTTAAAAATATATAACTGTTTCATTTTTAACAAATCTTTTTTATTTTGGTAAAATTCCAATAGAAATTTTTTCACAGTTTTTCCAGAAAATTTTCAATTGTTTTGAAAATCTTTTTAATTGTCTTGTTTTGCTAAAATAATTTACTTGTAAACAACATTTTTTAGAAGGGTTTCATTGCAAATATTCAAGTGTTGATGATTAATTTCTGCTGTTTTTCTTTTACGTGATTGTTTTCCTTTTTGAGAAATTTTCCTTTGTTCTTTTTTTAAGGTCAGACCAGCCTTATTTTTTTTTTTTTTTTCGGTTATAGATTTTTTAATTCTTTTTTGTTAAAAGGTTTCTTTTTTAATGTTTTTTTTTGTTTCAACACTTTATGTACTGAAATTCAAGCAAATTTAATTTGTTTTTGATTTCTTAAAAATATATATAACTGTTTCTTAACAAATCTCTTTTTGTTAAAATTTCGAAAGTTTCATTATTTTTTACCTCTTTAATTTGCTACCGTTTGTATTTTTTTAATGAAAATTGAACTGTTAAAAGAATTAGAAATAAAAATTGAAAGTTTTTTTTGGTAAAACTTCATCTACATTTAAAATAAACTTAGTTGTCTTTCTTTTGGCAATATTTCTACTGATATTTCTTAAGTCATCGTTTTTTATTTGAGGAATTTTTCTTAAAGAAATGTTTAATATTTTTTTCTTAAATTCAGAAACAATTAAGCAAATTTTAAACTGTATATTTATATTTTTTAAATATTTTTTTCTTACTCCAATTGTTTTTTCTTACCATTAAGCTTATTTTAAGTTAGTTTTTTATGAGTTAACTCCTTATTAGAAAAAGTTTTGAAATATTTTTTCTTACGCCATTTTAGTTTTTTTTGGTAACCTAATCGTCCTTAAGTAATTTTGTTTTGTAAGAGAGAATTTTTTTTGTTAAAATTTCAAAATTTTTTATAATTTTGTATGTGTTTATATTTTAATTAGTGTAAGAGAATTTTAAAATTCTATTGTTTCTTTTGTAACATTTCATCATCTTTTTATCATGTTTACAACTGTTTCATTTTGCAATGTTTCAATTGTTTTTGCCAAATTTGCTTCAGTTTTTTCTTACTTGATTTATTCCCCTTTGAGAAATTTCCCTCTGCTCTTTGTGTGTTGTGTAATTTTCAATTTCAATTGTTTTGTAAACAATTTTAACTTTGTGTATTTTAAAGCAAATTTACATCTTTTTTTTTAAGAAAGTTTTCAAATACTTTTCGCGAGCAAAATTTAATTGTGAGAAAAACTTTTTTTTGTTTCGACTGTTTTAAAACAACGATCTTTCAACTTAATTTTCTTACTAAATTGAATTTCAATGTACAGTAAGTGCTATAAGGATCGCCATTTATTGTACTGTATTTATAGTAAAAAATCGTATTTATATAACGACTTATTCTGGAATGCATCTCATTTTTCTAGTGGAAACAGCTACTCATCATTTTATTATTGTATGTCTAAAGAATGATCAAGTAACATCGCGCATCCATCATCATATTTTTTTGCGTTCTTATCATTGTTACATTTACTGTATGGACTAGGAAAAAGTATTGTGATCGTGATGCTAACAGTTTTCTTGATCAACTACGAGGGTCGTTCAATAAGTAATGCCCCATATTTTTTTGTTTGTTTTAGAAACTATTTATTTAAAAGTGTTAAATTTTGGTGACAATATAGCTACATGTTTCTTTTACACGTACAATTTTTCAACATAGTCTCCATCAACTTGTACGGTCTTACGCCAGCGTGAAACAAGTGCCTGTATTTCCTGCGGGTACCAACTCTTAACCTGTGCGCGAAGCCATGTTTTCACCGCTTGAATTACGCTCTCATCGAAGTGTCTTCCACGCAAACCGTCTTTAAGAGGTCCGAAGAGATGGAAGTCTGACGGTGCCAGATCTGGACTCTAAAACTTGTGTGCGGGCGTGCATTATCGTGCAGGATCAAGATTTCAGCCGGATTCTTGTCATGCCTAACACACCGAAAACTTTTCTTGAGTTTGTCCAAGATCTTCATGTATGCTTCGGAATTAATGGTCGTCCCTCTTGGCATCGCATCGATAAGAATGACCCTTTCACTGTCCCAAAAAACAGTAACCATGACTTTTCCAGCAGAAGGAGTTGACTTGAATTTTTTCGTACTTGGTGACTGAGGATGGTGCAATTCCATTGACTGTCTTTTGGTTTCCGGCTCAAAGTGGTGCACCCAGGTTTCATCACCCGTCACAATCAGATGACATGGTTGTTATTTGCATCCTGTGTTCTGCTGTGAGACTTATTGGGACCTATTTTGCGCAAACTTTTGAATATCCGATAGTCTCGATCATTGCACACACACACTTCCACTGCTGACTGACAGCAGGCCAATTGTTCGACTGTGATGGGGCAGTCCGTACGAATAATGACATCCACGCGCCTCACCATGACTGAAGTGGTGATCTTGAAGTTGATTTGTTGGACTTTCTGACGCCTTAACTCTCTTTGCACACTTTCCGACAGTGCTCCTATCTACAGCACAAGCTCCATACACTGCACACAAACGTGTATGAATATGGATATTTACTTATTGAAAGACCCTCGTATTAATCACATATAGAACAACGTTGCGGCATTATTCAATAGTTCAAATTTCCAAAAGCGCTAAAACACCTGCTTTCGGCAATGTCATCTGTCAACTTCTCAATTATCTCGATCGTTATTTATCCTAGCGTACTCTTGACCTACCACAATAATCAATACATTGACCTATCGTACTCCCGACCTACCCTAACAAATTACGCATTAACCTAGGTCACGAGTACGCTTAGTTCAAGAATTCCCTCAATGGTTATTTATCCTAGCGTACCCTTGACCTACCACAATAATCAGTACAATGACCCATCGTACTCCCGATCTACCCTAATAAACTACGTATTAACCTAGGTCATGAGTACGCTAGTTCAAGCGTACATTTCATAAGAGTTGGAAAGTGCTGAAATATTGTTTTGTATTATATAATATTTACCTGTTTCCTTAACTATATTCTTTATTAATATATTTTTGTCAGTTTTAACAATTTTTTCAATACTATTACCATTTTTTTAAATATGTTATTCCGTTTCCAATGCAATGGGAAAATCAGTATGCAAATCTGGATTTAACTAAGAAATTGAAAATATTATTATCATAATATTTGCCGTCGATATTTGTTAAACGTTTCACAATAGTACAAAAACATTTTCTATCTCATTGTGTAGATTTTAAAAATTATTCTAAATTTAACTTTTTATTATATATTTTTTTTTAGTTGATAGCAGCGTCGACATTATATCTAGCAGGTAAAATCAAAGATGATCCGCTTAAAATCCGGGACATAATAAACGTGTCTCACAACACGTTACACCGCAGCAACAGCCCTCTAGAAATCGGCGACGAATTTTGGAACATGAGGGACGCCATCGTCCAAGCAGAGCTCCTCATCATGCGCGTGTTGAAGTTCGAAGTGACCATCACCCATCCGCACAAATACATGCTCCATTATCTGCGTTCCTTGGAAGGTTTATTGGGCAAAGATCTGTGGAACAAAACGCCCATCGCACGGACTTCGGCGGCTTTCCTGCAAGACTTCCACCACGATCCCAGTATTTTAGATTACGAACCGAAACACGTGGCCATCGCCTGTATTAGCTTGAGTCTACAGTGTTACGGTATTCAGTTACCGTTGATGGAGGATAGCGACGACGAAGCCTGGTACAGCGTTTTTGTAAAGGACTTGCAAAAGGACAAGCACTGGGAAATCATGGAGAAAATCATGGAAGTCTACAGTAAAGATTTAGATTTATAATTAAGTCATTATCAAAACACGCGAAGGTGTGATTAATATTTTTTTATTCGTAGAGGACGGGGTCTATGTGATATACTACCAACAATACATATTTTGTGTACTGTTTACTTCAATCGAAACTCAAAATTTGTAGGTGTTTAATTGATAATGTGAACTGATTTATACAAATATATTGAACTTTACATTAACCTTATCATTTTAATTTGTTTGCTGCTACACTCCTACCATCCCGATTTTATCATCTGTTTATTTGCCGGAGATTAATAAACGTGTTGGTCTTTAGTGAGATATTGTATTATAATTAAGTGAAATGACAGATGGCCTTTGTATTCAGAATAATGTGTCTGTCAATATTTGAGTTTAATGATTTGATTAATTCAATAAATTTAGAAATCTGCGATAATAAATTACTCCCTCTGACCGGAAATATGGTATATATTTATAAGAAAATTTTAGACAATCATTAAATTTATGTTATAATAAAATTATTTATACTCTATTTAATTATGTTTGGTTAAAACATAAAATTATTATTTCTGGTTAAATATTTGAGTACGTGAAGAGTAGTAATTAATAGTAGTTAAAAATATCCTTTCTTTATCTTTTTTATAGTGTATAAAAAAACGGTGAAGAAAGGAAATTTTTAACTACTATTAATAAAATTATTAGAATTGGTTGTATTTTATTTTTTTCGCAAATGTACGTTATATTTCCGGACAACAAAAATCGCCATATTTCCGACAAGAGAGAGTAATTTATTATCGCAGATTTCTAAATTTATTGAATTAATCAAATCATTAAACTCAAATATTGACAGAAACATTATTCTGAATACCGAATAAAGGCCATCTGTCATTATTGCATTTACTTATCAATTCAATGTTTGTATTTTTTACTGTAATAACCTTAATATTTATAACAGGCGATTAGTTAATTGTTTAAACGAAATTCATTATTAGTTTTTCTTAGACCTGAATTATCTAGATAGATAGATAAGAAATAATTTAAATTCTGTTTTTTCGTCTAAATCCAGTACATAAATAGTATTAATGGAAATGTTACATGGCCGTTTGTTTAATAATTAAATGAAAGTGTCTTTTTGTTTTATTTTTTAATAAATAAAGGGTTTGTTGGTTTTTAGCAGGAAAACCATCAACAATTGGTAATTAAAGTTATCGTGTATGGCCTCTATCCCACCCTCCAATCAGTAAATTATAAGCGAGGGTTTTAATTAAACGCTGTAAAATATAAATATACACAAAATAATTGCAATTTTTAGAGATTTATTCATACAAATTTTACATATAATTTTTGATGATGTTTTACTGATTGGAGGGTGGGATAGAGGCCACCCACCCACCCTACTTATACATATAAATTTCAATTACTAATCGTCTCGCGATTTAAAATAAAATTAATTACAAAACTTTTTGAATAAAAAAGAAATTAAAAAGGTAAAATTTTTGAGTGAGTTATTTAGTATAAATTTGATGCACGATTGGTTGATGCACTCTAAATCTAAATTAGATAAAATTAGCTATAGAAAGTCTTTTATATTTAAACTTAAATTTTAATTTTGTTTTATTTTTTATTACAAACAAGGTTTTATTGTTTTTTGCAGCAAAATCATCAACGATTAATATTTAAAGTTATTATGTATATGTAGGGTGGGTGGGTGGCCTCTATCCCACCCTCCAATCAGTAAAACGTAATCGAGGGTTTTAGTTAGAAGTTGTATGTTTATTTTACACAAAATAATTGCATTTTCATTGTTTTTTGCAGCAAAATCATCAACGATTAGTATTTAAAGTTATCATGTATATGTAGGGTGGGTGGGTGGCCTCTATCCCACCCTACAAACAGTAAAACATAAGCGAGGGTTTTAATTAAAAGTTGTAAAATAAAATTTTTGATTGACGAAATTAATAAAATTTTTATGCACGATGGGTGGGCAGACTTTAATTTTTTTATTATAACTTTTTTTGTATTTGGTGCCCAATAGTTCAGAACATTTTCAAACCGTAATGATAAACGAATGTATTGAAACGGATTGTCGCCAAATTTCATTTTGAGTTACGTTAACAGATAGATTAAATTTCAAACGTATTTATTTTAGCCAGAAAAACCTTAGTGAAAGCCCAAAGAGTAACGTACTAACTTAATCAAACCACAACCAATTAAATGAACGTACGTACGCCGAAATAGTTAACGCCGAATGTTAAGAAACAACTGCAACATATGAGCATATAAGCGGCAACGCCGCCGCCAAGTGTACGTGATTTACTAAGTAGGTCAAATTGTATTCTGTTGCAAGTTTTCTTTTTATTATTTCTAACTGTAGACCCGGTCGATTTAAATACTTCTCTCGGTTTCCTGCCTCGTTTGAATAATTTATTGGATTAGAAAACTTGGACGATTCTAAAATTATTAACATAATGGATTTTAAATGAAAATAAGAGTGCTGGATGTGTGCTGAAGATAAGGCAAAATTGTGGATGTGAAACTTTTGATGCAATTCAGTTAGTTGAAAGAGATTATTATATAAGAAAAACTACTACTACTAAGTACTACGTACACACCTTAGAATACATAATATAATTACTTCATAATGCTATATAAATAAATAATGCATTTAATCTTAGATATTACATAAACTAATGTTCATCATAATATTTAGTGCGTCGTTAGCTCAGGTGACTATTGTTGTTTGTTTACCATGAAGATTCTAAAAAATTTTCACATGAGAAAGTTTTATATAACAGACTACTGATTCAAATATTTTACTTACTTAAACTGTTTTGTACAGCTTCTGATAATAGTCCTCAATTAATATGCACTACGCATTGGCATTTGGGCTTAAAGAGGGGCATTATCGATCGGCTAATCTGCCTTTGATATTCTCGCCTTTTAATTAACGAATTATACAAGGGCTACCTTAAATATTTCGGGAATAGAGAACAAAGAAAAATACATTAATTATCGTACATGGGTTTGTTATTTTTCAACAAATTTTCCATGAAGATCAATAATTTGAATAACTTTTTTCACCATTTTGAACGTATTAACCGCTTCGAAAATCGTTGACCTCGTAATTTATTTTTGATTTCCGGGATAAAAAGAAGTTATTAGGTACCAAATCAGGGCTGTACATTACTCATCAATTCGACTTTAATAGTTCTCAAAAAGTGGATAAACAGAAGTTATTGGGTACCAAATCAATTCGACTTTTTAGTCTCTTGTTTCAGCTGATGTATGAGAGCTCGCATTGTCCTTTGGCGGTTATTTCCCTTATTTTTCCGAAGACTTCCCACAAAGAAATGATTGTGTACCCATTTAGAATTGACCGTCCGATATTGCACTAATGATATAGTTCACACATGTTTGGATTTTCGAAAAAACAGTCGACCATTTGCTTCGAAGTGTTTCATGCGTGAATAACTTCTTGAAAGACCCAAACAGTTGACTGCACTTTACTTTTAAGCTCTTATGCATATATCCATGTTTTATCATCTGATGAATATCATAGACGTGATTCGAAACACACCGCAATCGTATTTATGGAGCATTTCTTTAGACCAATCGGCATGAGCCTTTCTTGAGCGATTGTAAAATTATGTTGGATCCAACGCGAACAAATTTTGACAGCCAAATTGAATGTAAGCTGGTCCTACTAATATAGGAGTATCGTGAGATTGAGGCATCCTCAGTCACATGGAGATCTTGCAATGTTTTTTAGAGGAACAACTCAACACTGGGTAAACTATAGCCATTATTGAACCCCATATATCATCGATATATAGTGGCTTATAATGGTGCTTCTACGCCAAAAGTCTAATTAAGTTTATTGATGGAATAATCCAAGTCGAAAGTTTTAAAAAATTATCCCGCGGAAATTCAATTTCAATTTTTTTTTCATATCACTGTAAACAACACAAATGACGCTTGGCAATTAAAACGTTCTCAGCAACCCTACGGACAAAAAAGTCAAACTTTACGTTAGTAATGTCGTTTGTCAGATGGCCGCACTTTGATCGTCATTTCCGAAATATAAAAGGCAGCCCTCGTATCATTTCAATTTGATATTAACGATATTTTATTACAGCTGTTGTTCCATTAAAAAAATATGTTTATGTTTAATTTTAACTAGTTTCAGGGTTTGTACTGTAAAAACATTGTCACGGACTTATCAATAGACGTGTATAATCACTATTCTCCATTATCGCAAGTGGATTAATTCACAGAATTTAATATAGAACGTGTCGTCAAATGTAAATATGATACTTTCAGATGTAAGGGGGGAATTTGTGAAATTCTATTCACAATTCGTTAATATATTCTAATGAACATACATAATGATGCAGATAGTAGATCATTAATTGATCTAATTTATATGGATGTTATTTTACTTTAATTAATTAATACATTTTTTAAATTAATTGCATATTAGCAAGAAACTACGAGTCTAAAATTTATTGTAAAGGATAATAACGTCATGGGTTTTCAGTACAATGACAAAAATATTAAAACAGATTCTTGCTATTTAATAATTACTACAAGTAGCAGTAGTAGTCGTAATAGTAGTAGGTACTAGTAGTGTTTGACTATCGACTACGTGATCCTACCGCTATGTCATTTGTGTGTGTGTGTGTAAATAAGCTTGTTACTTGCCTCCGTCATTAATTGTATTTCAGTGCCTAATAGTACCCACTCATCCAATTTGTGATCCGGACTAACTAATGCTACCATTTTTCAAGAAAACCCGCATTTAAAATATTTTAAAGTGGCGCCATCTATTGCGGTTATTAATTATAAATTTCGACAACAAATTTGCATTTTTGTTTTTCCTTTATTGCGATTGGTCGTAATGTTATTGTTTGCAAGTGCAACTTGAAAAATCAATTAATTTTATATTGTTTCACTACGAATAAATCTGTAGACGGGTGCGTGTACTTGGCAACGCCGCGTTCATCTATAGGCAGGTGCTGAATGATTTGGGTTAGTTTTTGCGTTCACCGCTAGTTCCACCTGTGTGATAAGTGACATCCGATCATTAATCATTGATTATCGCGGCCGAGTGTTGTCTTATCGCGAATAAAAAGACACCGGAGACCCGAAAATGCAGTAGGATTTCACGGCGAACCAAGACGCGTCCGCGTTTGTGTAACGGGGAGTGTGTGCGCGAAAAAACGGCGGCGGCGTTGGAAACGGGAACGGGACGATCCTCTCCACCATTTTAGGCGAGGGCTCGCCTGGAAAATCTCATCGAACGATTTCCACCAGTAATTCCCCCGAAAACCGAGCATTGTTTGCGGATTAATCGCAGCTACCATTGGAAAAGTTGAAAGCTGTTTTCCCCGTTCTTTGACGTTTCGGGCCGTGCAGTAATGCTGATAGAATTTCGACTAAATTTAACCCGCCACTAACACTTTAAATGAATTCGGCTGTGCTTTAATAAAACTCTGGTGCTCTTCACAAACTCGCTTATACTTATATACCGACGACACCTCCGTCTCAGTTTCCTAACCAAAAACAAATTCACTGAGGTAAATTCTCGTTTAAATAAAAATGAGTCGTAATCAGGGACAACGCATCCAAGTGCCGGACGACTTACGTGAGGTCCTCTTAGAGTTCACGATTAGTTACTTATTGGAACAGCCCGGGGATGTGATCAACTACGCTGCCGATTACTTCTGCCGGCTGCGAGATACCAGACACACAGAAATTGTTTACGATGATGGTAAAGGTCTGGCCGCTACTCCATCCTCACCAGAAGAATCTCTACTCTCTCGGGAAGAAGGTAAATTAACCAATTCAAATGCAACTATTCTAATTAGAATAGCTTAACAAACTAAACCTACGTACGTTTAATACTTGATTGCTTTAATACAAGTGTTGGAGGAAATGTAGTTAGGTTTATATTATTGCATACGTCTGATGACATATTAATATTATTGTAATGATAAATACAATTGACCTAAATTTTAACTGTCAGAAAATGAAATTTCCAATATTGCATAATTATTGTATTAAAAACCTTTGCAGTGTTGACCTTGGAATCAGCTGTTATAACTTATTACTATTAGTTTCCCATCTTATTTCACTCAACTTATGTTGTAAACATGTTTGTAATAGCAATCATGGGAATGTCTCTCTCTCTATCATAATCTGAAATAATAAGAAATAGTAAATATTATGACTGAATATTTACTTGTAATATATTTGAGGACAAGCATTCCATTCTACAGTTTTTATAACTTAAAACTTGTGGATTGCTTTTTAAGAATGTACAATAGGAAGAAATAATAATTTTATACACCACAATGATGTTATATATCATACTTTATATATTTTATATTTACACACTTTATAAATAGTTCCATTATCAAACAAACAACATTATTCTCGTGAAACAATCATCTACTATTTAATCCTTGTTACATTAATTTTGTACGTTGTTTTTTCATCTCAAGAGTTATGCATAGATAGGTAACATTTTACATTATAGTTAATTAGTTAGATCATTTATTTAATTTTAAGTGTAAACGATTACAAATTTAATACATATAAAATTGCACAAAAATTCAGATCACACTAGAACTGGATGCAGTTCTCTTATTTACGTTCTGTATGCTCAACCATTTGACTATCTTGCAAGACATTGTATAGGACAAGTTTTATGTAGAGCATCTTTTTCCACATTATTTTATTTAGCCATTTAATGATTAATTTAATCGCATACTTAAACTTGAAATGTTGCCTAATATTTGGAGAGAGAATTTGTTTTGGTTTTTATTTTTAAACAGTACGTTATATTAAGCATATTGTTTATATCGTATATTCAAATATACAAATATTTTTTTTTTTTTAACCAGAATTTCGAATGACTAATATTTTCTGGCTATAAGAATGACACAAAATGTAATTTTAGTCTAACTTTGTTTTTTTCTGATGAATAATGTGTATCCTTGATACTTATTATACCTATTTCTTTTTATATATAGTTCCATCTGTTACATAATACATTTATAAACTATTTATGAAATTGAAGTTGGTGCATAAAAATAGTTTTCATTTTCAATTTAAAATCTATTATTTAAACATAATAATAAACGTTTGTACTATATTAAGATATGAATGTCCAAACAATTTCATACTTGTTCTCTCTGCCCTTCATATTTATTACACCATATTGATTGCATAAATTATGCTGGTTATGAAGTAAACATGTGATAATTACCAATGTTGTGGAAATAAAAAAAAACTTAAAAAGTAATTCAAATAAACAAAAACTTAAAAATTATTTTCATTTAACCTTTTTCAAATAAACAAGAATATTAATTTGTTCTGAAAGGTTTTTAAGCGAGTTTGATGTAAAAAGAAAATATAAGAAGCAAAAAATGTGATGCGTCATAATTACATGCTTTAAAATTTAATGAACATTTAACGAATATACATTTTTGCAATTTTTAAATCACAAATGTAGTTTAATGTATTTTGTGTTAATTATACATTTAAAGAAGTAAGATAAGTTAATTTTCATAGTGATAAAAATTAACTCATAATCAATTGACGTGCAAGATATTAATACATTTATATTTATTGTAGGTGAATGCATTGACTACATATATCAGGGAGAGGGTTCATTTGTATTATGTCAGGAAGGCTGACAAGTTCTTAGTTTATTTAATGATTGTATTTTATAATACTACAATAAATCCCCTATGTAACAACCGAATCTGTGTCTGATTGCGTTTTTTTTTTCTCGACTGGGGTTTCAGAGCCACCCGTCGGAAGATTCAATACGAGGCGTAAGTCTGTGTTTGCAGAAACCTACGATCCTGAAGAGGACGATGACGACGAGGGGGTTAAGGTTGTGTTTCCTAAGTCTGACGAACAGCGCCAACAGTTAGCCGAGGCTGTTAAAAACATACTGTTGTTCCGCGCTCTGGACAAGGAGCAAATGCAGGACGTGCTGGACGCCATGTTTGAGAAAAAGGTGGTCGCCGGAGAGAGTGTCATTAAGCAGGGCGATGATGGAGACAATTTCTATGTCATACAAGAGTTAGTTATTAAGAAATGATGTGGTTTGTAAATTCTAACTTATTTTTTTTAAGGGGTGTATTTCATGCACTCGTGGCTCCTGATCCTGATAAAGAACCACAACATATTCACACATACAATGGTTTCGGTAGTTTCGGTGAGCTGGCTTTGATGTATAACATGCCAAGGGCTGCAACTATTGTGGCACACACAAACGGCTCATTGTGGGCAATGGACAGGCAAACCTTCCGCCGTATCCTGCTAAAATCTGCTTTCAAAAAGAGGAAGATGTACGAGGCATTGATAGATAGTGTGCCAATGCTGAAAACACTGCAAGCTTACGAGAGGATGAATCTGGCTGATGCTCTCGCACCTAAAACATTTTCAAAAGGTAGGGAATCGAATGTCGTTAAAACTCTTAAACAAAATTTACTATAATCTATTTTCTAGGTGAGAGGATTATAAAGCAAAACGATGTGGCAGATGGAATGTACTTTGTGGAACAAGGAACTATTAGCATTACTGTGAACGATAATGGAAAAGAGGTAGAGGTGAACAGAGTGGGTAAGGGTGGATACTTTGGAGAACTTGCTCTTGTTACTCATCGTCCTAGGGCTGCATCTGCTTTTGCTGATGAGGATGTTAAATTAGCTTGTAAGTTTTTACTAAAAATTTAAATCTAATATCTTTCTAATTTTGCAAACAATACAGTTTATTATTTAATATTGCTATATCATCATGTAACTAGGACTTTTAAATCTATATTCCTCTTATTAATTTATATATATGATTGAAAATATCTTTTTAATATCACACATTTTTAATTTAATTTTTTCTAGTACAAATTTTTTTATGCATATATTTAAAATAGATTTCATTATTTTAAATGGTAACTTTTATTTTGTTTAACGTTATTATTTTATAGTTTATTTTAAAAAATGATAATTTATATTGAATACAGTATTTATTTAAAATTAAAATTTTTTTAGTCTTGGATGTGGAAACATTTGAAAGATTATTGGGTCCATGCATGCAACTAATGAAGAGGAACATCAATGACTATGAAGAACAGATGCTCAAAATCTTTGGATCCAAGTCTAACATAAAGGACATCCGATGAATTACCCCCACAAGCCTTTCTCATTACCCCCAAAAAATTCCTATCTGTATTCATATTAACATACATGTCGAGTAGTAAACACAGCTTGTTGCATATGAAGGGTGCTGCGAGTTTACTAGTCAAGTGTACATAATATCAATACCATATATATACATACATATATATATGAACCTTATGTGCTTTTGTGTAGTGCGTGTCAGTGTGTGGATGTGTGTATGTTTGTGGTGGCCGATCGTCATCTATATATAAAAATACCACTGCGGGTCAGTGCTATTTAAAGATTGGTCATAATCGTTGAGTGCATAAAAATGGGAACCCTTCATAACCTTTTTCTCGTGTCTTCTATTAATTTATTCGTATCATCTTTCTAAAGCAATTGATATCACCCAATCATCTCTCCTTTTTGCAAAGATCTGATCTTGCTGTGATTTATATATTTCTATATATATATGCTATTTATATACTGTAGATCAGTTGAAACATATCAAATCCTCTATATATACAAACAAAAAAAAAGATCTTGGGGAATTTTGTAGTAGCAATCTCATTGTTTTTAGCTTTAATTTATTTATTGAGAGTACAAATTTTTTTCTTTCGTTTAATTTTAACACATGTCGAGTGCAAATTATTTTTATTGTTAGTTTACTCGTTCATTGAAGGACACGGGGAAAAAGAAATTAAACTAAGCCTCGCGGCTCGATGCGTCCTAAGGTTTATCGTTTAGTGCGGATGGAGTCGTGTACATTACCTTAAAATTAAAAAAAAAACCATCCAACCAGCCATGTTATTTGTAAATTAAGGGAGAAAAACAAATTTATTTATTCTTACAAACAAGATTATGTATTCCTATATATGTGAGTATACTATAAAATATAAATATAAAAGAGGGAGTGTAATTTTAAATTATGACTGCTTTTATTTGCTCGAAACACTTGGTTTTAACTCAGTTCGGGTTTGGGTAAATATAGTTGTGTACTTTAAAAAAAATCTCCTTTCAGACATAGTGAATGTCTGACAATCACTGAATTTTTACTCAATATCAAAATTAAAAAATACAAAATATTAATTTATCATACTTTTTTATATATTTTATTCCTGTGATGTTTCATTTTAATTTTACATACTTATATTTTCAGTTTAAAGTTTATGTTAAACACTAATATAATGCACTTACTACGAGTGGTAAAAAACATAGTAAGTGTTTATTGTGAATTACCATATAGTAACGGTCGCCACCATTCTTATGATATTCACATTGAATATTAAGTTATATAAACCACAGGATCATTCAAGAGCATCTTGTATCTTTTCCTCTCTTCTAAAATTTTTAATTTTGCTATTCATTTTGGTTATCTAACGTATTTGAATTTATTTATTAGAAAATAAATACTGCCAAATTCAATACTAGAATTTATCTAGATAATCCTAAACAAACAAAAAGATTCCCTCTTCAGACCTTCTTTGTACATACTGTATTTACTTAACGCCAACAAATAATAAGAAGAAATAGCCTCACAAAAAACAATCATTCAATTCAATACTGGATAACTTTTACAAACCTAAGCAATACAGGCCCTTATCTTCTCGCATGTTGGGTTAAGTGAACACAACTGAACTGAGTTAAAACATCACACGTTTTAGCACAAATTAAGGCTGTTTAATAATAATAATAAAATGTGTGACGTGCGTGGGAAATTAATTGCCGTTACAAGTGTGTAAATTACGGGAGGATATTCAAGTATTTATTTTCAAGTATTATAATAATGGAACCTATCATTTGTCGGAATTGAGAAATTAAAGAAATGATGCCCTGTAGTAATAGATCGATTTTCATATCAAATAAGTATTCAGGTGAAAGGTCAAATTTTATAGTCTGTAAAACCATTAAATAAGATTAATTCCTTTTTGTGTTTTGTGCTGTGCAGAGTTTAAAATGATTCAACTGTGAGAACAATAAATAGATCAGAGCGAAGAGGAATTGTAGCCGTTTAAACTCTGCACGGTCGAGTAATATTAGCACAGTTCTAACATTTAAATGTTTAGGATAGATAGATGTAAAATTGTAGTGGCTTTGTCAGTAAAATCACTGTCTGAAAGAAAAAAATGGTAGAATATGTCCGGTCCGGTTCATATATATGTTTAACTGTCACGTTGAATGTTGATTGTTTATCGTGGTAATTGTATACCCCCCCCGAACGACGACCATTTCTACTTTAGAAACACCGATACGATTCCCCATTGGAAACATCTTACAGGTACATGTTCAATATACCTGTAGTTGTATCGGCGCGCGCGCTTTTTCGAAAGGATCTTCTGAAATAATCGCCTCTGAGCACTCGGATTAATGCCTTTTACATTTAAATTTATCGTACCAGAAAAATAATGGAATTAGGATTTTTCTTTTTTCGTTTTGTTGTTTATATACGAAACGTTAATTGTAAGTGTTTTTTGCCATGTCACAAGCCATATTCTAAAAGAGTAAAGGATCACTGAATCTAACCAATTCAAAACTGTCTAAAAATTCCTTAGTCATATGTACTGCTTCCACGATGATGACTAAATGAGCTTATTAAATTTACTTTGTGTTATTTATTTACAAAACACCTGTATCCATATCATCACATCCTATTTATTATTGCCTTCAATACTCACAAATTAAAATACACCATTAATAAATAAAAACTTTATCTTTATTAAATTACTTATCATAATTATATTACAAATTACAATACTGTTTAAAGATAAATTAGACATAATAATCTCCTTATAGTAAAATCTATGTACACGTAAATATTTAGTAGAACTTCACTCATAAATCTGAAAATGAAAATGTTAAATTAGTAAAGAGTTACGTGTACTGGTTTATTTGTCAATTACCCATAGTCTCTTGTTGAATTTCGACTTTATAGGTAGGATTGTCGTACGCAGACTGGCTCACCCTTGGCGGTGGCGTGATGCAAGCCTTATTTTGACTGTGTCGCCTCACCAAAATCAACAACAAAACTAACGTACTAAGGATGGCTATCGCGGCCAATATTGCTACAATGACTAGTGGCCCGTAATAGTCACTCTTTTCTTCAGGTAATTCACCTGATAACTTGTCTAAAATGATAAATATAATATTAGAGAATAAATTAAAGTAGTTTTTCGAAATTTTACTTGTGAGCTTTTTTAAAGCCATTGTTTGATTAATCAATGAAATACATTTTAAATATAATAGTAATATGTTTACCTTGTTTTGAAGATGCTCCTAAACTAGGAGGCGATCTGGGTTTGGTAATAAAATCTTGAACATTACTTGTTTTAATTTTTCCATTCGTTAAATAAATTTCCAACCACAATCTGTACCGAGTTCCTGGTTTCAAATCTGTAATGCTCGTCTTTGATGGGGAATCTCTCTTAGCCACCTTGAATGTGCTGGAGTCACCTTTACCAGAGTCACTTTGATATATAGCCCTGTAAATATTCACGTATTTATCCTCAGGATAGGGAACACCCGACCAAGTTATTTCAACGTTCGTCGCTTTAATTAACGTTATATCCAACGTAACATTAAATCCGTAGGTGTCGACTTCATTTGCAGTGGTAAAATGCAGCATGTGCTCAGCGTGAAGTTCGGTGTGTTGTCCCGGAAACGGTATGAAGAATATCCCGATCTCGTATTTCGTATTCGGCTTTAGATTTTCCAGCGTGTAACTAATCACAGCCCTGTGTATTAACGGCGTAGCGGCATATATTTTTCCATCAATTTCTTTAAACCGAAGCTGCACTCCATCAATAAATTGCAATTCGTATTCTGTGAACTTCCTCCAAGCCACGTTCACCCATGTAGCGTTTACGTCGGTAATTATTAGATCTGGTTCGATCGGTATCATTGGCGGCAAAGTGCTACTCATGACGCCCTTCAATGTCCTAATACTATAAACACGACTTGTTGGCGTGTTATGGAGATCTCTTAACGTTATTGTTATTTTGATTTTATATTCTGTGTCGGCTTTGAGATCGACCAGGTCGAATTCTAATTGTGGAGTGGCTATCAGATCATTCGGTGGTGCAAACACTTGCAATTCCCAAGAATTTGGATCATCATCACTAAAAAATGAAAGATAAATAACATATTTAATTTAAATAAAAAAATAATTAGGATTGTTTGTCTATTATATATCAATCTGATGGGTTTGAAAGTTATAAGTGAAGATTTTACATGGTATTAATGATGAAAATAATTAAATAATGTATAATTTTAAAAAGGATTGTTATATTTGACGTTTCGTTAAAAATATACTTACTTTTTATGTGTATATCTAACTTCAACCCTTCCATGAAGCCCAACAATCACAGATGGAACGGTAAAAGCTAACCGAATAGTATGTGCATCCAGTGCTTCCAGAATATGAACGTTGATATCATCGTGAGGCTGTGGTTGCGGATACCCAGGTATATTAGGGAACCCAACGGGATAAATTCCGGGTGGTCCTAAACCTGAAACACAATCTCGTTTAGAATACTGGTCGTGCAAACCTAAAAGTCTAAACACGAACCTGTCATGTTTTGTTGTGGACGTCCGTTATTGAATTGGGGTCGGTTTGGAGGGGGAAGGAATAACTGTCCGTTATTGTTATTGGGATTATGATATAAGCCGTTTGGTGGGAACGGGACCAGATTGTTATTCGAATGTCCGGTTTTGTGAATTTCTTGCAATATCTGTTCCAGAGTCAAACCTGGAGGAAGCGCTATATTCTTATTAGGATTGTCTTGTGCTACCGTGTAGGGTATGATGTTATGCGTGGCTGGGTTGATCGAATTGGGATTGCCGTAGTCCGGCCTGGGAATGTTGTGAATTTCTAACACCGAACCGGGTGGATAGTTAGCTATTTCGGGGTGTTGATTGATGATATTCAGAAGCTCATCCGGCGAGCCTTTTCCGTGTATTCTTATATGCGGTGGCGTGTTTTTATCGGGGTTAATCGGATTCATCATCTCAGGCGGAATGTCGTTGTAATTATTAATAGGAGGTGGTGTAACGAAAACGTTCTTATTAGGCTTAGGCTTGTCTTTACTAGGCTTACTACTGCTAGGTTTTCCCGGTGGTTTAAAAGCTGGGTTAAATGGACCTAAATACGGTGGTGTATTATTGTTAACATCCTTATTTTTATTATTAGAAACGTAATTATTATTTTTGTTCTTATCTTCAGCATTGTAGTGATTTTCACTCGAATCCTCTTTATTTTTATCAAGTGAAAAGTAATGGTTTTCATCTGGCAAAATAACTGGTTTTGAATTGAATTGATTGTTTAAGCTATTTGGCAAGTTGTCTTCAATGGATTTATTATTGGTGTAGACTACTAAAGGTCCTAAAGTTTTCGAGGGTGGTTTTGTGGGTAATGGCATGAATGGAGCTACATATGGTCTGTCTGTCGTGCTCTGAACTATAACTGGCTCTTCCGTTTTAGTTTGTTCAGTGCCTGAAAGTAAAGAATCCACTCCATTACATTTACATTTAGAAATTATTGCGGTAGACCAGAACCAAAAATATTTACAAGAGTGGATGCTAATAATAATTATATAAAGGGAAAACAAATATAATTTCTCCCTTAACGTTGGTTAGTCAGTCCAGTCCCAGTAATGAAAAGTTATTTCAAATGATAAGTCAGAGTATTTACATAAGAATCATGTCCACAAGGAATACAGAGCAGGGAAGTGAAATAAACAATACTTACTATTAACATCGTCCTTTTCATTACACATCCAGTATACGCAACAATCATCGCCTGAGAGATGGTTAAGAGTTGCGTGTTGTGGTGGGCAATCCAAATTCGCAGGAGGTAAAGCGGTTACTGGTGGACAGATATTTTGGCACTCTACTTTTCCCATTTCGCAATAGCAGCGTTTTTCACAACCTGTTACATTTGAAGGAATTTGTTGCCAATTCTGGTAAGTCTCACCGTTGTACTCGCATGAACCATTATATTTACAATTTAATTTTTCTGGACAACATCTTGGAGGCACTGGGGTGAAATTTGCCGGCACCGTTTCCCACTCAATACAATTGGGATCCAAAACATCAGTTCCAAAATATGTTGGGCATTCAAATTTCAAACACTTCACGCCAGTTTCCTTACAAACGCAAAATAAATCGCAACTGTCGTAGAATTCTTCACCGATTTTATAGTCGTGATCTTTATAACTGCAACCTTTACCAAGTTTACTTTTAATTTTAGACTCATCCATACTGATATCAATTATGTCATCGGTGTTTTCAATTTTAACGAACTTGTAATTACTTTCAAGACCTGATAAGTATCCGCCTGGCATTGGTGTGTAAGTTTTCCATTTTTGCTTATCCTCACTTATATCGATCAATGGAAGTGTTTGATTTTGGTCAATTTTTGTATCGAATTCTAGTTTAATCGTACTGGAATTGATGTATTTAGCCGCTACTAGTTTGTTGTCTTTTAAGGTAACATCGCAGATGACGGTTTTACAACATGGGTCGTTCATATCCGGTATTTCTAAACATTTATCCGAAGGTTTCGTGATTGGTGAGCATCTAAAATTAGATGAACGGGTTAGTCGGTGTTAAAGGTAAATATTTTGTTTGTAGGACCTTGACTTGCACGATAAACGTCCAGAGGCTTCGCAACTGCACACTTCTTGACAGCCTTCTTGTATCAAGTCACCTCTGTTGTATGTTTTATTTTTGTATGTGCACATCTCTAAAGGTTCGGTTTCTAAGAACATATAATGTGTTAATAAAAATAGGGATATAATGAATTGGCTTTTACCTGTATCTGCTGTACACTGTAAGACTGAACAGCATGGGTCATCAGTGGCTTTCTCTTTGCAAAAAGGATCCGCAACCTTTTTTCCTTTTCTAATGAAAGGCTCTCTACATCTATCTGTACAGTCCATTTTTCCGTTGGTGCACGTGCACACTGTGTCACAGTCAATTTCCAATTTTTCTCCATTTTCGTACGTCAAACCTCCCTTCTCACAAATACCTAAAAATGAAAAACGAGTCTTCAATTTTAGATTTTTGTTAGTTATAAAAAAGTAAAAAATTAATTTACAATTTCTTACTTTAAAAATGTATATACCATCAAATAAACGCCTAGCGACATTCAAAAATATAAATGAAGATGGTATTTAAGATTTTAAATCTAATTAACTATTATAATTAAGTTATTATTATTATTATTTATTAATGGTATTACTTGATATATACCTAGGGAATTATTTCTTTCGGCATTTTTCGCGGCTAAAATTTTCGCAGCAGTCATCGGTATTTCCTCGTCATCGTCGGAGTCCATGCTGACGTCGCTCAGGTCTTCTTTTGGGTTGGTCGTATTGTTCAGGCCGTTGTTGTGATCGCCTATTGTGAAATCGAGGGCCCTTCCTTTCGCCTCCGTGCTAGATGAAGGCGATGAAGTGTTCGCCGAGATGTTATTGTTTGTAGGAACTGTGGTCGTAGTAGCAACAATGAGCTGTTGATGAAATCCGGACATTTGGTCATCCGCCAACATGCTCAGCACTTTCGGTTTTTCTACCGGTTTGGCAGTATGCGTAGTAATTTCTTGTATGTAAGGCGTTTGAACAGCATCAGTTCCTACAACCAAAAAAAAATGAAATTATTATCATAATTATATTATAAAATCGTTATCAATAAATCATAAATATTTTATGTACATAATATAAAATGCTGTGTATTAACTTTAAATAAGTTTAAAAAGGCATATGAAAGAATTTAATATATATTATCAAAAATGCCATTTAACTTTCAGTGTAGGCTAAGAATTTGATATAATGAAATACATTGCTATTTCATTCTGATTAATTAAATTAGTGTAAAAACGTTGATTGAAATATTGTATTTCAATCAACGGTAAAAATCTATAATTTCCCTAAAGGATGTATGTCATTTGATTTAATACGCAAAAGAAAACATAACACAAGGGATGTTCTCCTTCCTCTATAATATGTGTATACAATGAAGTTTTCCTATTACGGCAGGGACGACGAAATAATTTCCTGCAGGAAACATGTCGCAACACATATACGTATTCACGTACACGCACTGACACGAATGCAGTATGCAAATAAAACAGGAAACTGTACTTTTTGTTTGCTCTGATATTTATCTCTCGATGGTCCAAATATTCAAATCTGGAAAGTGGTATCCATTCGAAAGCCCCAATAGACAATAGGCCGGATCGTGGGGGAGAGGGATTTATTTTGTAATTACCACTCGAAACGAGCACAAAGAACTCGTCGACTAGTTGATAAATGGATAGCAGTGAATTAAACACTAAATTAAAACGCTTAATATTAGTGGTAAAAATGCTGCCAGTGTAGTAACGGTCCCAACCATTATTACGAGTACAATAAATAATTTTAATAAAGTGCAATGTTAAAGTTAATCCTTTATTATGCCGCTAATAAGAAACATTTATATAAAAATTAAACATCTTAATTGCTTAATTGAATACATTATTCAATAAACATCATTTGTATGTAATTTAATATAATCGAAGAACTATACTGTTAATCAATCTCAAGAATCCGAAAAACATATGTAACCAAACGAAAACACGATTACGGCACATGTTATTCTAATAGACTCATTAAATTATTGTGGTATGTATGTAACTTGGAAAGTAATTAATTTTAAGAGTTGTTTTGACTCGCGAGGCTCTTCCACTTATATAAAGTAGCGTGTGTAAGTGTTTTAAAATGTTTTCAAATGAAAAAATGGTGTATTTTAATAGCTAACGTAAAAAAAGGAATGTGGAAAAACTTCTGTGGATTATCCTAAAAAAATCATGTATGATTTAAAATTTATTATATCTACCTATATATAATTCAATCCTACTTCTTAATTAATTATTAAAATTAATTAAGAAGTTAAAAATAATATTGATTATCAAGTCAAATTGAATTAATCATAAGAATGGTTGCTACCGTTCCTACGTGATAATCCATGATTATAGTCGCTAAGCTAAAAAACTTGCTTTGTTTTTACCACTAATTTAGAAGGAAATAGATATCAGATTAGAAAACTTACGATTTAAGATAAGTCCTTCAATTTTTTGAGCAGATGCCACTATTATATTTTGAGAGTTTTCAGTTTAACCAGTATAGACTAATAAATACCAATGCGTTTCTCAAACAATTAAAACTTATTTAGTTATCAAACATAAGGGGTTTTTAATTCACACCTTCCACTCTCTTTAAAAGCTCTTTTCCATTAACACCTTATTTTCTACGTATGCTTTACTTTCTCAAACGAGCTTCTACCTTCTTCTCTGTGAACTCCTTCATCATTATTCTTAACATTTTATCATTTGATCACTAGCAATGATCTGTTTTTTTATTTCCTCTTTCAAAATATTCCAGATTTTAATTTCTATATATTCTCAATTCCTTACTTCTTTATTCCAAAACTTGTATCATCTTTATTTTGCATTTACAGGGTTTATTATGAAAGTAATATGCATGATTTTATTGTGGCGCGACTATCCATGGCAAACAGGTTGGGAAATATAGTGAAATGTCTGCCTTTCCAATGCAGATGGAAAGTCGTGTCTCCACGTGAGGTGTATTTTTTGACTTTGTAACACGACGCGCCGAAGCGTTCGCTTGAACAGTGATCAGTTTTCGGTGTGGCTCAAGGTCACAGACGAACAGATGGCGTAAGGCGTTCAAAGAGGGCCAGGAGGTGATCGCTGACGAACCCCGTTTTGGACGCCCAACAATCACCAGAAGTGATGAAAACGTGAAAAGTTTTGCGTTCTGACCATCGATTGAGCATCTAGAAAATCGCTGACACCCTAAATATGTCGACATTTGCGATACATGCGATGGTGACGAAGTATCTGCAAATGCCATGGTTTGCGCAAAGCTTGTGCAAAAAGTGTTAACGGAAGACCAGAAAGAACGCTGTCAAGAATTGTTGGATATGATTCAATAAGAGCCGGACTTTTTTAACTGTGTCGTAACCGGAGACGAATCCTAGATTATCGACAATGACCCAGAATCGTAAAGGCAAAGCAGCGAGTGGCTTATAAAATCATCCTCCGTTCCAAGAAAGCACGAATGAGCAAGTAATGCATCAAAACGATGCTCACTGTCTTTTTTGACGTCCGAGGGCTCGTCCATTTTGAGTTTGTATCGCAGGGAGAAACTGTCAACAGCCTTTTACCTGCAGGTGCTCAAGAGATTGAGGGCTGACATCACAGACACGATCAGACTCCACTATGACAATACCTTCAGTGACACAACCTTCATTCCCAGCCCGGAGCAACACCCGATGTTCCCGGAGTCAACTTACATAAAATATCCAAAAGAAAGTTAGAAAATCCCTAAGAGACTTTCTCGTCGAGGAGTTTTAGTGTATGTTCCAGCCATGGTAGGCACGTTTGATGTATTTTGAAACATTTTATGCATTCAATAAATATATATTTCAAAGAAAATGCGCATTATTTTTATAATGGACCCAGTATTTTTATACACCTGTTTTTTTTTTCTTATTTCGTATGTATCCTTTAATTGATTTCCTCAATTTTCTCTTTAAATAAAAACAATCCTTATTAAAAACGTACGTATCATGTTTCTGTTTAGTTTTCTTTTCATTCTTTTATGCCATTCTCCAGCTCATCTATTCATACAAAAGGAAGAAAACCTTTTCGTCAAATTTGTAACGGCATTTACTTCATTTTATAATTTTCTACCTTCTTGTTTTCGTCCAGTTTCTTTATCTTTATATGTATCTTTAATTTTAGTTGTAGATAGTCCGATCATATAGCTTCGTCAACTACTTTCCTTGCTCAACCCCTTGACGATCTCTGCGGATCAATACATTTCTTCCCTCCCTCACCTTGTGTTAATCAGCGTAACAACTCCTACTCATTTTTCGTATTTCGTAGATTCAGATTAATCTTGTATTAATATCACTCCCTTCTACCATTGCCGTAATGTTTGGCTGTTTTCTAGCCTTTAACCGCCATCGTTTTGCTGGCCTCGACGCTTTTATTATTCCGGACGCCTTTCATTCTGTCTCTTGTAATTTCCCAACTGTTCTATTCTTAACTATAAGCATCAAGTCATCGGCACAGAGATCTATATATAGTAGGCTCCTTATTCAGAACTTCTTTGAATAACTCTGGATAGCTTCGTTGGGTATTCCATCCGGTCCAGTGGCTTTCTTATTTGCACTTATGATCTCCTCCACCGTGAATGGGTCATCAATGTCCCCGCCTTCTTATAATGTCTCCACTACGATATAAAGCCATTCTGGAAATCAAATGTTTTGTATGGGCTGGATGTGGTGTATCAGCTCGAATTTAGAGAACAGTTTCGTCGTAATAATACTGCAATTGTATTCTAAGGGTGTTTATTTGACTGTTGCTAGTTTTAGACTATTTTTTATTTACAATTACACAATGGTGGTGGTGCGGACGTACCCGAGAGCGCCCAATGGTTAACCAGGGAGTATGATAGCGCTCTAATGTCAGATTTTTCATGAAACATGAGACTGAATGTTGTCAATGCTCTATTCGCTTCGTCACCGGTTTACGTCGAACACTTTACTAAGGAAAAAACCTCACAGCTTCAGACCTGAATCACAACTTGAATGGAACTGCAGCCGAGGAATTAGATTAATTGGTGAAACCAAACCTACCACCCGAACGACCAGTTCGCACACAGTATACGTTCTTCGGAATATAAGATTCAGCTTACTACCACGAAACCGATTCGAATCCGTCCGTATCGTGTAAATCCAGCCCATAAGCAGGAAATCGACAAACAAGTAGATGACCTACTCGTCCAAGAAATAAATAAACTAAGCACCAGCCGGCACACGTCTCTAATTGTCAAAGAAGAAGGACGGAAACAATCGATTCTGTATTAACTACAGAAAATTAATGTAGTCTCCATCTTAGATCTGATCCAATACCGATTATTCTAGAAGCAAAATTAGATCTTAAGAGCGGCAATTGGCAAATTCTAATGGAAGAGCAATCCAAACTATTCACAGTATTTTTAACTATACAACTTTCCTCTTCTCCAGTTGTTATTGTTTTTTTCTACCGTATTTTAACTTTATTAATATACAACACTCGTTTATCTTCCTTACTTTCATAGTCTATTTCATTCGCTCTATCGTTCACTCTCGATTTTGTTGTTGTAAGTATTGCCCATCGCTAGCTATACATTTTTTCCACCTGTCTGACAATTTGTGGATGAAACGCCAAAAAATCTGTTGCTCTTTTGAGGCAAACAAGTCATCGAGCCATTTTCGTACATTTTCGTAAAAAGTAAAGCGCTGCTCGGCAAGTGTGTGTCCCATCGATGCAAATAAGTAGTAATCGGACGGAGCCAAGTCTGGTGAGTAAGTCGCATGCGAAAGTATTTCCCAACTAAACGTCTCAATCGTTTCCTTGGTCAGTTTTGCTGTGTGTGATGGTATATTATCATGAAGCAAAATCACTTTGATATTCTGGTCGTTTTTCATGAAAAGCTTGATTCAAATAGATCATTTGTTGTTGGTAGCGTTCAGTATTAACGGTTTCGCCAGGTTTTAGCAGCCCATAATATATCACACCCTTCCGATCCCACCAAACAAAGAGCATTGTCTTCCGTCCATAGCGATTTGGCCTTGCAGTCGATGTCGATAGTACGCCTGGAGTTACCCATGATATTTTACGCTTAGGATTCTCAAAATATATCCACTTTTCATCGCCAGTCACAATTTGATGGAGAAATGACTTTCTTTTGTACCTGGCAAGTGTTTTTCGGTTTCCCTGCTGTCTTTCATTCAGTTCATGTGGAACCCATTTTCTCATCTTTCGGATCTTGCCCATGGCTTTAAACGTATGGAGACGGCTTCTTGTGTCACATTTAATTGATCCGCTTTGTTGTTGCGTTTGAGCGTCATCCTCATCCAACAATGTTTGCAATTCTCTGTCTTCAAACTTTTTCGGTGGTCTTCCACGTTTTTCGTTTCTCACGTCAAAATCGCCACTTTTGATTTTTTTAAACCACTCAAAGCACTGTGATTTACCAAGAGCATGCTCACCGTAAGCTTCGACAAGCATTCGATGCGATTCTGTAGCAGTTTTCTTCAATTGGTAACAGAAAATCAATGCTGTCCGCAAATCCTAGTTTCCATGCACAAAATTAGACATGTTTAACGCTATTACAAACGATGCTATTATATGAAACTTGTATTGTTGTGAGTTGAAAATCTTTGTCAGAGATGTCAACAAGGAAATGGCGCCAATGACGCGGCTTGACGGTAACTACATTAACAGCTAGGGAGTCATATGGGCAAATTCCGGTTTCATATGTATAGACCTGGTATTCAACTCAATGCAATGGCCGCTAATAATAGGGGCGTTGGTAAACAGGGGGATTCCAGAGTACCTGCTTCGTATGGTGAGGAGCCATCTTTTGGACACGACTCTGGTGTAGGAGGAAAGGGGCAAAATTACGGCGATAAGATTGACAGGGGGAATCCCACTTCTCTGGAATGCTGCACCTTCCGGAGAGAGTATAACTAGTGAGTTATGCGGATGACCTTCTTAACGTTACAAGAAGGCTAGACATTGCGCAGCTAAAGAGGACGGTGGCCGAGGCGGTGTCGCTGTTGACCGATTGGCTGAGTAAGAGTGGAATTAGTGTGGCGGATATGAAGATCGCGGAGGACGGGAAAAATAATGGGGGAAATGCTAGAGCTGCTAGGACAGGTCGGCAAGAGCAACGAGGGCAGTAGGGAGGCTGCTCTCCAACATCAGGGAGGCTACGGAAGCTAGCAGGAGGCTCCTCGTAGGTGTTGGGCTCTCCAAGCAGCTACAGGCAGATCCGGCGTGGAAGGACGGAAGGACGCCCCTCAGGCCCAGGAGAAATGCGGGGACCATGAGGTTCGGGGCACTGCGAGTGATCAGGGAGTATAGAACGGTGCCGACGGATGCAATAGAGGTGTTGAAGACAAGGGGAGTAAAATATCCAGAGGCGAACAAAAGTACTATGGAGACCGCAGTGCAGAGACTCTAAGAGACACCACCTCATGAGGAAAAAAAAGCGAGGCCAGAAGAGAGGCGAGGGAGGAGCTGTGGAGATGCTGACAGGAGAGGTGGTCCATCAGCAACAAGGAGCGATGGATGCACAAGCCTAATATTACCATAGCCATAAACCCTTAGACATGCAGAAAGCATGGGAAAGTAGACTATTATCTACTCTCCTGTCTGAAGAAGGATATTTTATTGAACACATGTGCAGGATAGGAAAGCGGTCATGCCCAGGATGTGTGTAGTGCAGTGGCTCACACCCTGCTAGAGTGCGAAGAATGTACTGGCAAGAAGGCAGAAGTTGTAAAGAAAATAGATGAGCTACATTGCGACAACATCATCTCTCGGATAATTTTAAGAACCTGTTCTTTAAGACTAAACCTTAATGTCAGGCAGAGTAAACAATTTTGTGTATGTTAGAAAGACTTCCATAATTAAAAATGTATTAAAATCCTTTAAGTTGCAGAAAATTAATTAATAATTAGAAAAACACGAAAATATTTCGTCTATGTTCCTCTAATGTACAAGCTCTAGTCATTTTATAAAATGCACTAGTCGGATCACCCCTTGATTATTGCTCCAATTTATTGTCTCTACTAATCAAAATTATGTGGACAGCTTGGAGTCTGTACAATGTTAATTTTCAAAAGCTTTCAAATTAAGCATTGCTGTATATATCTTACAACTTAAAAGTTCTGCCTATAGGTCTAAACTGTGGAATCATAGAAATTGGGTGTTCAATACAATAAATATGTTGGAAAAAACTGTGAAATAAATAGGCAAGGGTCACTCCCAGCATATAGCAGTTGGGTGCTAGATACACCAATTATTCCTTCAATTTTTTCATACCGTTTTTTGTGTTAGATGTGGGCGCTAAGGTAATACTCGCATCCTGATGAAGGATAGGATAGGGAATAGTACCGTCATTGAGATTCTATTTCAAGAAATTTGACGTTTGATGATAAAATAATGTTGATGGATGATACCCTCATGCTGATACGAGTGAAAGAACAGAGCACAATGGATAGGATATGCAAAATATGCGATTATAGAGACTTTCCCTTTGTGATACATTTTTTAAAACTACAAACCCACTTCTTTTTATATCACGTAATTAATACTTAATCGTTTTTAATGCAATTTCCATTGTTATTTCTTCAATTCAATTTCAATTATTTCGAGTTCATGAGTAACGCCCTTTTAAACATTTCAAGTGCACGAGCAGCACACCTGAAATGCACGGTGTCTGTGCAGTGGCCACTGTCAGTAATAATTATCAACAGGAAATAATTGTAAAAATTTCATGTGCATGATGTACCTGAGAGAATGTCACATGGGTCGATGAACGGTTACTCCATTTTCCACGCTGAATCTAACATTACATACCGCATTAAAATGTGCATTGTTCATTATATTCCTACTACGTCCATTATTTATTCATAGCGAATCGTTAAAACGATGTCAACGTTTTTCTTCCTCGAGAAAAACAGAAGGACAATCGCCAGAAGCTCGGTTATGAAAAGCCCGCTGTTAAGACAAAAGCTTCGCAACACTTAATTATATATTTTACTTTTTAATGTTGAAAATTGCAAAAACAAGTTTATTAAAGTGATGAATTACAACAAAATTAAACTGTGAAATTAATACACGCTTATTTTAATTTATACATAATAATAAAATATGATACAATAGATTAGTGCAGTAATAAACAAATAGTCTAATTTGGCTTGTTTTTTTACAGCTTTAATGAACGATTATGTATTTTCCTTTTAATCCTTTTATTTAATTTCAAAATGATCAAAAACATGCAGTTAAGGATTTAATTTCTTTAAACTTTATTTGTGAATATAAGTGGATAAAAAACGTTTATTGAATTTTATTTCTTATTGCCATTACTTTGGCAAAACGATCGATTAATTCGTGTTTTATGGAATCGTGAAGTGTAATAATCACAAGATTGCACTCGGCCGGTATGAAAATGATGAAAGGCGCTCAAAGGGCAGAAGTGCTCAAATCAAAGTGTAACGGCCTGCGCGAGATCGAGATGACCTCGTTCGCTCCGTCCTCTCATCTCCTCTTCCGAAGAATGTTTATAAAATGCAAATGGAAACTGGGTTAAGAGTCGAATTATAGGTTCGAGCTAATTTTCTCATGAAATAAGTGTCGGTTTAAAAAATAATATCTCTTACAAAATTGCCGCGTTGCCTTCGGATGAGTACAGTCTCAACAATCGTCTAGAAAATTGCGTGGTCTTCTACGCTGGTGGACACTGTTAGGTAACAATACTACTTATCAATTATTTAAGTGAAAAAATTTGCTATTGTACGTAACTACTTTAGTGTATTAGCTTTTATCACTATCTACAGATTTTGATGATGTGAAATAAATTTTTATTATCCTAAAATTAAAACTTAATTAATTAATACCTTCACAAAAAATGCTTAGTATTTTTTGGAGAAAAGACAACAGAATACAGGTGATCGATTATTTACAGCTAACAGCAGATGATTGATGATAAAAGCTAGAAGATGCCAAAAGATAGCTAATTGACGATAGACGATAAAATCCAGATGTTTTATTTATCATCTGTCAGACGATAGGTACCAGAAAAAGATGATAAAAAAACAGATAAAAACAACAGAAATTCAGTGATTTATTATATATTACAAATTAAAAATGCCAGAAGAAAGATGATAGAAACAGATAACTGACGACAAATAACTATAATAATGTTAGATAATATGCGACAGAAAGAAATTCTACTCTGCTATTTCTCTATCCTGAAATTTATGATCGACCACGCGTATATATAATTATTTTTAGTATATACTGCAATAAAAATTATGGAAAATTCATAAAAATTGACAGACTACATATAAGAGACGACAGACGATAGACAACTGAAGATATTATATGACATATAACCTTATGCATTGTCCTAGCATATAGCATAGTCAAAGTCAGTTAAAATTTGTTGACTGTTGAAGCTCTAAAAAATAAAGAATTAATTAGTATTGTTAAAAACTGAAAAAGGAATCGAGTACATCCATGAACGATATGTTACTAAAAGCTAAAATAGAGCTTAAATTTTTAGTTTTATTTTAAATTCTTTAAAATTTCGAAAATATAAAGCTATGGATGTGCACTTAAAAAAATTCAACTGAGAAAACTTGGTTATACATCTTGTTTTGGGTCCTATAATCCTATAAATTATTGCAATGAATTTCTTGACGTCACGTGACATAAGAAGCCTGATTATTTAGTAATGATATTGATTGATAATATGTTTATTTTATTTTATTGTTTCGTATGTATTATACAAAATTTGAGAAAAACAAAAAAGGTTCCCCAGCAAATGCCCACTTTCAGTGAGAAAATTTTTATAGAAAATTGTTCACGCCTTCCAAGAAATAATAAAAACTTCAGTTTAATGTTTGAGGTCAAATTCATCATCGCTTTTTTTGATTATTTTTCGACCGTTTTAAAGTGTTAAGTGTTTGTTGTAAAAATGTAATTATATATTTCTTAGTAAATTTCAATTTACCCTCTGCAAATATTCGAATATTCTTTTATGTAAACAATGTTTTCTTCGGGAAATTATTTTTATTACTTTTATGTGAATTACTTGGTTTTTGTCGAGACTTAAACTGTTTTTTTTTAATGAATTTGTTTCTTTAAGAAATTTTCCATTGATATTTTCAATTGTTTTTTTTAATATTAACTATTGTAAACCCTTTTTTTAAGTTGTTTGTACTATTCTTTTAAAATACTTAGTGATGATTAAATTTATGATTGAGTTACGTGAAGATCAAATTAATTTGACGAATAACCTTTCTACACTCTTTTATTTCAATTACCGAAATGTCCGAAATGTATATTTGGTAATTCAAATAAAAGTGCGAAGAAAGGTTATTAGTGCTTTAATCGTCAAATTAGTGATGATCATTAAAAAACTACTGGAGGTAGACGAAGAAGACAAACGACTACTGATTGATGACATATGTCAGAGATAAATGTTATAGGAAAGATTATAGAAACAGATGACAGAAGATAGAAGACAGATAACAGACAGCAGACGACATACGACAATTGACAATTGTTTGATATTATATGACAACTGAAATAAAAAGGAAAAACTATAGAATATATAACGATGTATAACTGAAGGTAGACAACAAGTAATAAAGTACAAATTGAAATGATGCCTTTCTTCCGGAGGTAAATGACGTGAAATATGACAGAAGATATATCCAAGAGAAAAGATAATAGAACACAACTGACTGATTGGCGGTAGATGAAGGCATATATAAGAAGTGATAAGTATCAGAGGATAGATTATGGAAACAGATGACGGCAGATTATATACCATAAACGATAGATGTTGCATAATATATAACATAAACGATAAATGTTAGAGGAAAGATGACAGAATATATGACAGAAGACTGACATAGACAACTGAAGACAGACAACAATTGAATATATTGACAATATATATCAGATTGAAAGTCGGTGGTAGACGCATACGATTCCGGCCGAACTAGCGAGAGTGCAGCATCATTAGTTCTGGCCAGCAAATTAATGGGTGACCATTACCATTCGACATTGGGATATAATTAATTGCACTTTAGACTGACGGGGGCGATTCTTTAAAGTAACAAACCCATTTACACACAAATAACACGGCAAAAGGATCAAGTGGCCAGTAGCCAAAAATGACTACTACTACTATATTTCAGATAAGGTGTTTCAGAGAAATAACGATAGCATACAGAAAACAAAAAAAAGCGACAGATTATAAAACATCATAAATAAAAGACTACACTTTATAGGCGATACCTAAAAATGGTGTAATGAAGAGAATGGTTTCGACCGTTACTACGTGGTAATCCATACTAACACTGAATTGAGAAATTTCTATTCCTCAAATTGTAAGTATCTAAAAAAACGCATTATTATTAATATTTAATTATTTGCCTTATTATCTATCGTGGGTAGGTGTTAAAAAACTGTATACAATTCGTAAAATTTTGAAACCTTTTCACAAACTCAATCAATCAGTAAAATTCAAATATATATTAACTGAGGCTGTTATATGTTGAAAATTCATATTCACTTGTTTGGTTGTTGAAGTAAAAATACTTACATTTTCAAGACACTTTTAAAACGCAATAATTGTTTCGCCAGACTGTGTCTTCTTCAGGCGAAGAAATTTCTTTACTTCAACAACCAAACAAGTAAATTAAAATATAATTTTGTCACTTTAATATATTTTTGGATCAGTAAAGTACGAGTAAAATCTTAATATCTCAGTTAGTTTTTATAACCCATCATATAATTAAGGGAATTTTATTGTTATTATTATTTTTTAAATAAGAAATAGTTATTCTATGTAAAGTGAAATTAAATTAACAACGTTAAGTAAAGAAAAATATGAAATTATGAAAAATTTAAGAGATAAACTTGAAACTGATGGTAGCTTAAATAAAAAAATTATAACCTTAGTTAATACGAAAAATTGATAAATAATACAGAAAGTTTAAATTACAAAATTTTTGTATAAACTTGGTTTTCAGAAAAACAGTTGAAATGAGTTAAAACATAGATAAAACTAAGGCAGAAAGTTCGATTGACAAATTTGTAATTGTATTGTCAATATTTATGTTATGTATCCATTATATCCATTCGTCAATAAATATGTTTTTACATACAAATAAAGCTCAACATTGGGCGATCTTTACTGTATTTTTTTGAATAAAATTTATTCTTCATTTGATTCTTCTTTAATGTATAATTTTATATCGGGTATTTCTAAATGAATATTGGGGTTTTAACGTTTTGTAGTACTTGTTACGTAAAACTTAAAATCATTAATTAAACATGAAACGAAAGACCAACTCAAACAGTTCTGTTTGGTCGTATACGCATGCACTAGAGGGCGCTAGTAACAAAAATGGCGACTAGTGAAGATAAAACAGGCATGTGAACACTCATAATGTGGGACTCAAATAATTCTCAAGAAAGTGTACAATTGCAAAGAGAATGTTTTTTTTTTTTTTGTGCCGGCGGAAAGTTTATTGGCCTTTTTTCTTTGCAGCTGGTACGTCCTATCTTAATGCTCTACAACACCGATATTCATTTAGAAACACCCGGTATAATATACAAAATTTGTACTCAACTAAAATTGCTGTTCTTTAACTTGAATAATTGCTGGTGTGTCGATATAACAATAATTAAAATTATATTGTAAATGTAGAGTTGGCAGGTGTCCACTGCAATAATAATAATCATTTATTTACGGATGTAACCATTATACAAAGTAATAATATAAAATTAAAATATATAGATAGATGAAAACAATAAAATAAAAATCAGAAGTGCATTAAATTATAATAAACAATACTAGTGATAAACTTCAAAGATTTAATGGTCTTCAGAAGAGCAGGCAAAGAATTATAAAATAAGTCTTTGCACATACGCTTAACAAAACCTAAAATTTTAGCAGCCGGTTACAAAAGTTGTTAATATAGCAATCGAACGATGAATTAAATTCCCACTTAACCCGTGGTGAAACATTTTTATATTAATAAGAGGTTAATTAAACTAAACTCTTCGTGTTGTTTCACAATTAAAAAAAAATGTGAACACCAAGAGTTTAATTAATGTCTAAATAGCAATCGAATCTTAATTTGTTAACAGCGAGATCCTTAAAAATAACTACATCAATAACAGCATTATTAATATAATAATCAAAATGGCGAACATGTTTCTTCCTAGAAAATTCGTTACAGATGAAATATGGATTTGACAATATTACGTATTTCTTTGAAAATCTTCAAATCATCAGCAAATAGCAGAACATTTGAGTTTTAAATAGCATGTGATATGTTAATTATAAATAGAAGGAATAATAATAGGCTTATTAATAAACATTAATTATTGTTGCTATTGACAGATTTCTTTAATAGTCGGTGGTTATCCACCCATAAGGATCTAGAGAATAGATGGTACCTTTATGGTAATATCGTAATCGTTATTAATAAGGTATAATCGCTGAATTTAAAAGAAAATTTCTAGAAAAGATAGCATCGGTTTACAGAAAACCCTTTAACATGTTTTTTTTTATCTCAGTACACGTTAGAACCAACCTAATAAATTATTCATTACTATACCATACTATTGGCCTACCTTAACTAATTTTTGAATGTATTGGTGTACGCATTTTAATGGATTTTTACAGGCCCTACTATTGACCTAATAAAATATTTTATTCATAACACTAACTTCACTTATTTCAATATTTTATTAAATATTTCATTTTTCTTTTTCCCTATAGCAATTAATAATTAATTGTCCCAGCGTACTCTTGACCTATCCCAATAAATTATTCACTTTCCTAGCGTACTCTCGACCTATTCCAATAAATAATTCACTGTGCTAGCCTACTCTTGACTTAAATAATAAATAATTTTCTCATAGTCCTAACACAGGCATAACGTATTCCAATATGTTTTCAATATTTTAATCTCACATTAAATCAATTTAAAAAGGAAATCAAAAATCGCTTGATGAGAAATGAGTTTTGAAATTAAAAAATATTGCCATATTTACCATTGTATTGCACTGCACATATGTATTTTTCTATATGAATTATAACTTGTTTATACCGTAATTTACTATTGTTATTAACAGTAGGTTAAGTGGAAGAGCAGTTAATAGTGTAAAACTAACTGAACTTCGCCTACTTCTTATATTTTTTTATTATTATATTGTATTTCTTTTGATTTCAATAAGGACATTTATTATTATTATTATTATTATTACTCTTCCTCTATCCTAATAAATAATTAATTACCCTAGTTAAGCGTGCATTTGACCTATTTCAATAAATTATTCATTCCCCTAGCGTATCCTTGACCCACCCCAATGATTCGTTCATTGTACAAGCGTATTCTTGACTTAGAGAATACATAATTTATTATCCTAGCGTACCTGTGTCCTATCTTAATAAATGATTAATTGTTCTAGCGTACTCTTGACTTATATGAATAAATTTTGCATTGTCTTCGTATATTTCTGATTTTCTTCAACCAATTTTTCATCGCCCTTACATATAAATGATAATTGATAGTATTTCAATTTAAAAATTCTGAAAGGATACCTTTGAAAGGTGGCAAAACAAATAATTGCCAATTAAGATTAAAGTGTCCAAAAATATCAGCTGTAATTAACAGAAGGTGTTATTGTATATTTCTAAAATAGGTTGAGAGTAGCCAAAAGATAAATATTATCCAAATTGCAAGTTCACAAATATATTTGAAACTACAGTGCGTCTTAAAAACTGTAGCAACGTTAATTTAAAAAGAAGTAGGTTAAGAAATAATAATACATTGCTAGTATGACAAAGTAACAGCTTCAAGAATCGATTATGTTAATTTAAAATGTATAAAGATATTTGAAGATATTAAAAATAATTCTTCTAGTTGAAACATGAAAAAGAAATAGAAAATCTCAATTTTTCAAAACATTTATAATATAGATATTACCATAAAGGTGCCATTTATTATCTAAGCCTTGCAATAGATCTCTGTTTCTGTTTGATAATCACCGACAAATCAAGAAAATTAATTATTGTTTCCTGTAAACAACAGCCAATGTTTACATTTATATTGTGTTTCAGCTATTAATAATAATAGAAAAATTTGTAAAAAAACAGTCAATAAACTATTAAGAACCTTAAAAAACATTACATTTTTTACAATAGCTTTGTGATTTTCAGTAACCTCGCATTTTCATAAATCTCTTTATATCATTTGAAAAAAATTACAGTTGTTAATCCACTAAATTGAGATAAATATAAAAGTCGTTAAGAAAACAATAAAAGTTTCAGAAAAGCACCTACAAATTACTTTTAAAACCCAAAACAATAAAACAAATGAATAAAACAAATTTAAGATAAGCAGTTGAATAGAAGCGTGTACATTACCCGGATTATTCTTGGCTTTAAACATTTTCATGGCTTCTAGTTTTCAAAGGAACAGATAGACAAATTAAACAATTTCTTAATTTCATAAACTCCATCCATCCATCAATTTCACAGTAGAATCAGAAACAAATAATTCAATTAATTTTCTCCGTCTCTCAATTCATAAAATAAATAACCAATTAAATTTTAACATTTATAGAAAACCTACATATACTGACTCCATCATTCCAAATCATTCCCGACACCCTCAAAAACACAAATTAGTCAGTTTCACCTCATGATTAATAGAGCCCTCGACATTCCTTTAAGTCCTCAAGCCTTTAGCAACGAAATCCGCACAATTAAAAATATAGCAATCATCATTAAATCATTTTTAGTTCATTTTACAGAAAGAAATACGTTCAAACTAGTGTTGCTTTGATAGTTGTACTATTTGTAACACGCAAATTAATTTGTATTATTCAATGTCTGTCGAAGTATTAGCTAGAGAAGTAGTTGTTTCAAATTAATTTGTTTTGTAGTCTTAGTAAGACTCATTGTTGTAGATTCACGAAATGTTTTCGTATTTTTAAATTTATTATAAAAATATAGCAATTAACAATGGATACGAAGAAGAGACAATTAATAAATTAATTCATAAATTGGAAATAAGAGTGTCTCAGTAAATACTTATATGCGAAAACAAAACCAGACGAAAAAGCTTTCAAAGCAATCACTTATTTCGGAATGGTAAGCACAAAAATTTAAAAAAAAGTCCTTGAAAGATGTAACGTAAATATATGTTTCAAGCCCTATAGTAAATTAAGTTCAACCATTTATAATTGTAAAACCGAAATTGATATTATGAATAAATCCGGAATTTATAAGCTCACTTGTTCCCATTGTAAAAGCGTGTACATCGACCAATCTTGTCGTAATTTTCGAATTGGATTAAAGGAACATAAAAAAATCAGAAAAATAATAATTTAACTTTTGCTAATCACTTACTGGAAACGAATCACCCTTTTGAAAATGACATTCTTTCGGTAATCTACTTAACAGATAAAGGACGTGAAATGGATTTACTAGAAGCCATGGAAATTTTTAAAGCCACGAATAATCCGGAAATTTCCCTTCTCAACGACCAGGTTGACCTAATATACACGCCTCTATTCAACTGCTTAATATAAATATGTTAGACTCCGTAATGTTAAACACTTTATGTTTGATAATTACTAGTTAATAGTTGAAACTATAGTCAAGTGTATTTTTGTTAAATAGAAGTGGTAAAACAAAGTGATCCTGTTTTCTTTCTCCAGTATTTTCAGATATTTATTTGTATTTTTAATTGCTTGTTGTTGCTCAAACTTAATTTTTCAAATTAATTAGGAATATCTGCACATTCAACCTGTTCCATTTCAGAGCAACAATGTGAAATTATTTAATTCCAGAGAAATGTTTTTAAATCAGTGATGAGTTTTTTGTTCCAAAGATGAGAAGTGGGAAAACTCTAAATACTCTACCACTTGTATTTTAGTGAAAGTTATGCTAAAATTCTTTACATTAGCGTTAAAAAAAAATGTAGTAACCTAAATTAGGCATCGATTAATAAATACACGCATGCAGGTTCTAACAATGTGCATTGTTAGAAGCAAGAAAACTTTCACTGTCTCAGAAGGCATTACCTTTTTTAAATTTAATAATATCTCAAATATTTACACACGTATTGTGGAAAACGTAGACCAACTCTTCGAGCTATATAAAATATTCTATTAAAGTATGTAAAATATATCATTTAAATATTCCAAAATATTAAAATTATTTCGCTTAAAATAAACGAATATTGTATACCTATGAATTATAAGCAGTTTATATTTAATATTTATCAATTCAGTTGTGTACCAAATACTAGAGAAATTAACAACGCCGGTAACACAATACGTATGTTTGTGTTCGCGAAACTGGGTTACTGGAATTTCACTCCTAGTCACCAATACCGAATACCACAAGGATTATTAATTCCTTACCTACGAGCCGTACGTAGATTTAATAACAGAGATATTAATCATTCGCTGAAAACTGTAATCAAGGTGTAATATCTTATTATGAATACATAATAATAGATGTACAAGAAGAGATAACTATTTAATTCAGATATAATAACCCATTATTTCATTCGCATATAATCAATTTGCTGATGTTTATTAATTTAAGAAAAACAATCGTTTAACTTTCTCCGTATTTATGGTAAACTGAAAGTTAATTTTATTAGTTATTTTTATTATATAGCTAGGATATTTTATAGTTAAATCATTAGTTCTTGAGGAAAAACTTGTTTTTATGCAGTAGTTGAAATAAATCTGGATGAGAAATATTCAAATTCAACTTTATTTAAAAAAAAAATTGAGAAATTCATAGACAATGGCTAAACACAAACGTCACGAATCAAAATAAATACATAGAGTTTCTTTATTGTCTTAATTAATATTGAATTTTCAACTTCAATAGATCATTAATCTATATAAATAAGAAGATTTTTATTTTCTTATATCTTTCGAACTGTACTAATTATTCTATCGAGTAATTTTGAGTTATAATCTTGTTGATTAAATATTATGATCAAGCCATCATTAACGAATTTAAAAATGTGCATGCAGCCTTTCAAGGTTATTAGAATGCATCTTTGCACACAACGTAACACACATACAAATTAACATATTTGTGCGCCTACTTTCTACCGTTTTCTCCCAGTGCATTTCGAATCTTCTCTCTGCGATCAATTGAAAGTTCCAACCGTAAAGTAAATGTTTATTTGCGACGACGTTGAACCAACCAACAAGAATCGAGTTTTCCACTCTGGTCTTCATTTACACATGTCGACAATTTTTTGTGTAAAATTGTGTTCTTTTAGCCTTTATCTGAAAACATAATCAAAATTCAGCTGTATCAGATTAAAAATTCAGCTGTATCAAATAAAGTTTTCGTATTTTATTCAACTTGTTTTTTAATTGGTGCATACCGTGAAATTTTTATTTTAATGAGTGCGATTATAAGCTTTTGTTGTTTTCTTTTACAATGGTTAGGGTGCGTAAATTTTCATCAACTTTCTGAGTTTGATAGAGGGCGGATAGATGGACTTGGAGAGGCTGAACTTTCTTCCCGAGAAATGAGGGACAGGGTGCATAGAAGTTTAGATACTATAGTAAGATGTTGTCGGGCATAGGATCAAGAGGGTCGAATACGAAGGGCTAGAGGAACAGGACCACATCGAAGAACCACAGAGCGTGCAGATCGGTTGTTGTGACTGTTGGCTTTAAGAGATTTTCTCCACCACCAGGTCCATTGCAAACCGATGGTATGAAGAGGATGGGAGACCGATTAGAATGCGAACAGTTTACCGCCGGATTCGCATTTTTGGCCTTTTTTCATTGCGGCCTCACTGGGTGCTTCCTTTAACCGCTAAGCAACGACGAAATCGTTTCGAGTGGTGTATACGATTGATGTGGGGATCAGGAATGGAATGATATAGTGTTTAGTGACAAATCTAGATTCTGTTTAGAGTCAGAAGACGACGTGGTGAAAGAAGAAATCCACAATTTTTTGTCGAAAGGCACATTTATCACTCTGTTGGAGTTATGGTATGGGGTGCGATTGCTTATGGCTCTAGGTCACCCATAATCTTCTTTAGACCGCATAGCGTCAAATCGGAGAAATTGTGAAACCTCATCTCCTACCCTACCTTCATACATTGCCAAATCCAACTTTTTAACAGGATAATGATCACCCACATATTGCAACAGCCACAATGAACTTCTTTGAGAACGCTGAAATCAATTTGTTGCCCTGGTCACTGAGGTCACCGGATTTATCTCCAATAAGGGATATCATGTGCAGAAGACTCCTTAATTTGCAGCATCCCCCTCAAACTCTAGAAGCACTGCTAAATGCGTTAGTAATTGCTTGGTATGAGATACCACAGGAAGATAGGCTAAGCCTAACACTGCTTAATGATAATCATAGACATAGAGTATGTAAAAATCCGAAAAATACAGTGTACATATTTGATAATGAAATTAAGGTGAAATTAGAAAATAATTAAAATGCGTGCTCTAGGAAAACAGTTTTTGTTTACAATATTCTACCATGAGTCATGATCAAGTTCAAGTTATATAAATAAGATTACAACTATGCATAGCCCGTGCTATCTGTCCATGTCGAGGCCATGTTACGGTAATGGTTTGGAATGTGTTTTATGCAGATATTTGTTTAATAAATCACAACATTCATGAATTGTATTTATATTTTAGGTAGAATTATTCATGTGATAATGGTATTATCTGAAAATGAGCTTTTATTATATTTTTGGAAACGGTTTTTAAACTTTGAACGATAAACATGGTCATAAGTTGTTTGATCAGATTTTATTTACAGTTGCTTTTCTAAGTAATTTATCTTTTCCAAATAAAATTTTAAAAATGCTACAACACAACTATTACTACAACTACAACCATTACAATATAATCAACTACACCAATAATTAAATTCAATGAAATTACTAATAAAGAAATAATGCTAATACTAAATAATTTAAAAGACACAAAAGCCCCTGGATTTGATTACATATCCAGACTATATGAAAAACACAATGATAATACCACTATATAAAAAGGAGAGGAGAGAACTATTCTTAATATCCTCCCTAAATAAAGTAATCCAAAATCAAATATGTGATCATCTAAACTAAAATAAAACAATTCACCACCAACAATATGCTTTCCAACAAAATTCTGGGATACTCGCAGCAGCATATGAATTAATCGACTCCATAAAGAACAACCTAGACAAGAAAATAATAGTCATAGATATGAAACAGATTTTCGATATAATATCGAAAACAATGTTAACTGAGAAACTAAATGCCATTAGAATAAAAGACAAAGAATATTATCTGATTTTGAAATAATACACTTGTTTGGTTTCATATTGGTAATTACAAAATTAACTAAAATTTTAGTTAATTTTGTAATTACTTTGAGAATGAATGGTCGTTATTGATAAACACAATAAGACGGAAATCAGAACTTCGAACAGATAAATCTAAAACCAAATAATTTACCCAACACTTGATAACGGACACAATAAACACCAACAACAAACAACCCTCACACATAAAATCATTATTTTTTTCCATTTAAATTGAAAGTAAAACATACATTAATAAACAGCGAAATACTCTAATGGAATAGTCCAAACTAGAAGAAGATACAAGTTTCCTTTAATACCGTTAGAAAAATAGGGTCCAACCTAGAAATTACGAGGCGAGGAAGGAAGGACCACAAACAGGAGAATTACAATGAACAAACAACAACATCCCATTCATTTAAGAATGTTGGTACAATCAGTTTGACCATAAGAATGTATTTTTATTTCTTGAACAGGCTAAGCACCTGTTTCGTTTAATGACATTTTTGGAACCTTACTTTAAAATTCTGTATAATTTTATTATTGGTAATGGTTACTCATTTTTAGAAATTTTCTTTAAGATTTCTAAACTATTGCAGTATCTATTGTCTCATTTTGTCAGGGTCTTCTAGAAATATTCGAAGATTGTAGAATTTCCCAGATGTTTTATTTAATTAAAACTGTCCTCAATTTGGTATATAATTTATTCACATTCTGAATTTTAAAACAACCTTTCTTTTTAGAATATTTTTGGTAATTTATACTAATTTTAACAAGTAGACTCCTTTTTTAACATATTTTGGAATGTTTTAGGAAACTAAAACTGTTATAATAACAAAAATACCAATACATATGTAGGGTGGATGGGTGGCCTCTATCACATCACACGTAGTGTTATTACTTTCCCTATATAGTATATATAGGAGGAGTATTGTTTTCGTGATTTTTTTTTCAAAAATTTTTTTTGCGGAAATATCCGTTTTGTGGTCCCCTGAACCCAAAACACTAATTTCTGGAAAAAAAAATTGTGTGTGTGTCTGTCTGTCGGTGGGCGCTGTATCTCAAAAACGAATTATCTGTTTGAGATGAAACTTCAAAACATATTTTTCATAAAATTCTTAACTTTCAAGAAAAAAAAGAAAAAATGAAAATTTTGACATTTTTTGCTAATTGCTACTAAACTATTGGAGCTACAAGAATTTTATATAGCAAATAATTGTAGAGAATTCAAAAGTGAACAAATTACTAAGAATAGACTTTTTACGTAAATCTCATAGTTTACGAGAAAAATATAGGGAAAGTACTATGATGGCCACATCACCATTTTGTTAATTATAAATTCAATTAGAAGGTGATTTCTATTAGATTTATTATGTTAACTTGTCACTTTTTATATACTTTTTGTCTCTTATAAATTAAAACTGGAGGGTAAGATAGTAGCAACCCACCCACGCTACATATACGAAGGAATCTAAACTAGAACAGTGCACATAATATCTTTAAAAATTGCACATAATATCTGGTTTTGTTTTAGAAGACTAAAACAGTTACAGTAATGAAAATTTAAATTTATATGTAAGGTAGGTGGGTGGCCTCTAGTCCACCCTCCAATCTATATATTCTCAACTTTCCAATGTACACATTAAATGCAGTGTTATGCTAAATATAAATTTAATTAAAAGCCAATTTATATTAGATTTATCACGTACACTTCACACTTTTTGTATTTATTTTTATTAGGAAACTGTCGCTTATAATTTGAAACTGGAGGGTATAATAGTTACCAACCACCCACCCTACATATATATAGAATCCTAAACTACAAGAGTGCTTATAATACTATTAAAAACATCTACATAATTTTTGGTGTTGTCTTAAGGAACTAAAACTGTTACAGTAGTTGAAGTACTAGTATATATGTAGGGTGGCTGGGTGGCCTCTATCTTACCCTCCAATCTATATACCATACACAAGTGTTTCACTGAATATCAATATGATTACAAGCTGATTTATATTAAATTTATGCCCCGTTTTTAACATATTTTTTGTAACGAAACCGTCGCCTATAATTTTAAACTGGAGGTTAGGATAGTGGCCACCCATCCACCCTACATATATAAAGAAATTTTCTTCTAGATTTCTAAAACATTCCAGAAATTTCCAAAATACCACCACCTTTTCTTGATTAATTTCATCGTAATATTCAAGTATTTCTCTTTTCAAGATTTATAGAATTTTTTTAATTAGACAAACAAAAACAATAAACAATTATTAAAATCATAATAATACTTCATTTACGGATGGAAACGTTATAGAAAATAAGTAGATTAAAATTATACAGATTGATAAATAAATCATCTTAAAACTTGATTAAGATGACTATGTAATATTCAAACCCGAATCAAACTACCTGTATTAATAATATAAATAAATTAATTAAAATTTAAGAATATATTCTTAGTTTTATTTGAAATACCGCTCTGTATTTTAATTAAATTCACCATGATTTAATTAAATTATGAACTTCAGTATAATTAAAATTATCTAATAGAATTGTTACGAATACTTTTTTCTTTCTTCAATTTTGGATTTTTTTAAAGCATCTTATGGTTATTTTTATGATTTTTTTCAGACACTTCAAAATAGAACCAATAACATTTTTTAGATCACTTCTTTAAAGAAGTTTTAAATTATAAAAATGTATCACTGATTTAAAGCCTCTATAATTACTCCAAAAAACTCCTCTTTAAAGATTCTATTCCTTTCCATTGTTTTATTTTATTAGATTTTTTCTAAAATTGGTAGATTCTTTTAGAATTTTTATATTTTTAAATTAAGAATGTTTTCGCATTTTTTTTCCATATTTATAAAATTTTTCAGAAAATTTCTCTTTCAAATACGAAAAATTTAAACTAGTTTTTTGCTTTATCTTTAAATGATCGCTATTTTCTAGTATTTTTCTCTCGAGATTTCTGGAAATTTTCTGGATTAAGAATTTTACAGAAACTTTTTTTCGATATTTAAAAACATCAAGATTTCTTGAATATTTGGTTTTTAGAATTGTTAACGGTGGATGCTTCTACTTTGTTATACATCATTATTTATAAATAAAACACTTTTAAACTTTTAATACTGGAGAAAGAAATCAGGATCACTTTTTTCTGTTTTCTTTCTCCAGTATTTTTTTAATTTTATTATATATATATATTCAAGATGTACCATAAAGTAAACGCCTTCACAATTAAACATTTAAACTATTAAATTTTGCAGTTCTTGTTTGGAGGTTGGTTTTTACTTGCAAAAAAATTTTGGAGTAACTTTAATTTTTAAGCATTGCTGAAGAAATTTAATATTTAGGGATGCTTGTTTTACCCCCTGTTATACAAACAAAGTTTAAAAGTGTTTTATTTGTGCATATTCCAATATCTGATTAGATTTTTCTATTAATTTATCCTTGAGATTTCTGGAAATTGCTTGAATCATTGATTGTGTGTCACCGCCAATATAAAAAAAATATATCTGGGTTATGACCTTGGATTTTTTCAAGACCCAGCTATATTTTTGTTAGATATTGTGCGTGACACACTTTTAATAATCCAGGAAATTTCTAGAAATCTCGTGGAAGAATTTCCAGTGTTCACTTTTATTGCCGCTTGGAGAGAACAACATCTTTATTCGAACAATTATACACAATTTATGGAAACATACAAGTAATTAACAATATGGTTAGTCTGTCCGTTGGGCTATCGACCATCGGTCTTTCTGCCCATTGTCGCTTATTAACCTTAATAATTAAATCAAATCTTTCTTTGAAATTATTTTTGGGGTGAAGAAATTAATAAATTCACTGTTGTATAAAAACTACTTTATTCTGCACTACTCGGCAGTCAGGCGAACTCTGGTTATTTCAGGGCGCAAAATACCCTTACATTTTGTCGCAAGTGGGCATCATTAAAAAATCATATCCCTATCATTAAAAAATGTTATTATTTGATTGATGGTTACCTATATTTTCTGCTATATTTTGAAACTTTTAAGATTTCTGGAACTTCCTAAGATCTTTGGACTTATTATATTTATCATTTAGAAACTTCTCTTCAAAGTTCGAATTATTTTCTAACATTCCCTCTTTTATTTTATCAGAATTGAAGTTGGTATTCAATTACAGTCAGTGACATGGAAATCGCAAGACCAAAATGGAATAGGAATGTTTTGTACAAAATTGGTACAAATGCTTATCTATTAAAAGATAGAATTGATTACAATTTGAAAGAAAGAGAACAAAAATAAATATATTTTTTATTAATAATGGATTGGTCTAACCTTATTGGTTACTACCAACCTGCTCTTCAGACCATTAATTTTAGCAGATGATCAATAATCTCCTAAGTAACCTGTAAGAGGTAATAGATTCCGCGTGTCTGTGGAGGATGCTGTAAGCTCTTTAGTCCTTTCCCTATAATGTCACATACATGTTTAATTGGAGAAATATCAGGAGATCCATAGAAAGTCTTCAAATATGTTGATGGGCACTGTCTTCCTGGAAAAATGGATCTTACAACTGATGAAGAAATATGTGGATGAGGTTCATACCAGAAAAGATCTACTTTCATAAGTTATAAAACCCCAAACCATAATCCCTATAGTTAGATGAAAAGACCTCTCAACAAAAAAATCCATGTTGCTTTTCCCATTATCTTCGTCTGAAGCTCATACAGCCATCATGCAATCTCAAACAGAATCGGGATACATGCTTAATTGGCGAAATATCAGGAGATCGATAGACAGTATTGAAATATGGAGATAGGCACTATCTTGCGGAAAAAATTGATTTTACAACTGCTGAAGAAACTTGAGAATATTTTTATGAGGTTCATAATACCTCGGATGAATACTAAACAAAACCTTCTTCCATAAGTTATAGCACCTGAAACCATAATTCCTACAGTTTGATGCGAAGACTTCTCAACAAAAAATTCCGCATGTCTTCATTGGACATCGCGGACATCACGCATCCCCAAACAGTATTGGGATTTATCACTAAAGACCATGCCACTTTCAGTGAAGTCGTAACCTACACCGCCAACTTCCAAACGTTGCTGCTGATGTTAAGCCTTTTGTGGCAACACAAGATGTAACCTATAGGATTTCAAGCCGATGTTCTGATTCTGTGGTAAAACGTTCGAAGGGTTACAGGATGACCTTCATAACCTAACCATAAATGGGCAATTGATCTGACACTGGAGAATCGGTCTCTTGTTGCCATAACTCGAAGATTTCAGTCTTGAACCTCATTTATTCTTCTTTGCCCAAAGGTTTCTTTCTCTACGATGAATTAAATTCTCACTTAAATAGTGGAGAAACATTTTTATCTTAATATGTTGGATGCTGGAAACCAAAACTTTGTGATACAGACGGAATTTATTCAGAAACTATAGTTACTGAATAAATATTATTGTTATATTAACAAAGTACAGTTTTATTTATCGTCTAATAAAGTTACTGATTTGTATGTTAATTAGTAGGTTAATTAAACACTTGGTTTCGTTTCACTATTTTTTTTTTAAATTAATTTTCTTTCTCTTTTGCGAACCTACCTGACCCTCTAGTCCTGATAGTACTTTACGACGGTGAAACTAAGTCTACAAAACTAATTCACTGTAGGTCTGTTTAGATTTTTTTATTCGTTTATAATTTTAACTACAGAAAGCTTTTTATATTCGTAATATACGAAATTAATTATATGTACATAAAAATACTTATATTTCCGAGAATAGATGTTGTTTTTAAAAAAAAAAAACTTATTATTCTTGCAAATATTCTAATAACACAGTACAATAAACGCTTAATTACACAGAACCAGTCAAGGATGGTCGTGTCCATTGATTAATTTTCCTTTGTACACCTTGAAAATTACAATAATTTTTGCGTAAACACATAAAACCAACGATGCTATTAAAAATAATATATTGTTTTCCGTTTGTTTCAATGCGACTCTTGCCTGTAAACGGACATTATTTATGGTTTTAGAAAGCGAATATCTTCAGTCTCTTGGATAATTATTAGTTGCCGCATGCGCCGACACGTTTCGCGTTTGAGCCGTTGCAAAACGATTGAATTTTCTAGGCGTAGTTAATTTTTAAAACCGCGAATAAATATCAACTACAGGGAATTCGATACATAATTAAACAGAGAGAGAGAGAGTTAAGTCATATTTAATCATAATTGTAATTGGATAATAATAAAATAGATACTAAATTATTGGCAACACTATGGACTGGTTTACACCTATTCGGGTCTCGTCATCGCAGTACAGTTGAAAATAAGTAAGTGGAATGTTACTACATGGTTTATAAATCTTCAATTCTATATACATCACTTTACCTTATGTTTTAATACATTAATTGCGAAACTTAAAATTAAGAAAATAATTATAAATTCGAGATACTTTATACAATTGTAGGTCGCAATTTATTCTTGCCATTAATTAAATAAATGTCACGGTTAGTTGTTTCCAATATTACAAGATATAAATGTATGTCAGATATTGAATGTTTATGAGATATAAAGCACTTAATATTAATGTTAGTTTCTTTATAATAACGTTGGTAATCTTCGAATGAAACATGAACACTTTCTTCTTAATTATATGATATTTTCGCTTGATTTACATTTCGAATACCATGCATTTATTATCAATGGTTCAGTTGATATTAATTAAATGAGTGGTACTCATCGAGTAAAGCTAAAAAATATTTGAGAAGAAAACGTTATTCTTTGTTTTCAAGTTTATTATTCAAATTTTAATTCTTTGGCAAATGCCAATGAAATTGTTTGAAAATTCAGATATGATAAAATATTGCTTATACAAGAGAAAAAGATGGAAAATTCTAGATCTCTCGAAGAACATTCTAGAATTCAGAAAGGGAAAGTTAAGGAAAATTCTAGAAAACAGTAAGGTGAATTGCTGAACAATAAAAAAAACAGAAATATGAAAAAACTTAAACAATTTAATTTTTTTATCCTTTAACAACTTTGTCTTTCCTGCTTAATGTATTTAAAAAAAATATATATATATATAGTGGTAAAACAAAGTTATAATATAAAGTGTTTTATTTAAACTTTTTTTCAAAATGTACCACCAAGTGAACGCCGACATCATACAAGAATTAATGTATTTATAATAATATATACATTAATGAAACACGTACAAAAATTAGACAGCAAAAATCACGGATGAAGTTCACTAGTTTACAATGTTCTTCCACTGAAACCCATATCCATCAATTGTTAAGTAAGATATATTAGATGTCCAATTTCTTTAAATATATTTAAGCAAATATGCTATTTTTGTTCATTTATTGGAGATATTTTTGACATTAGATAAGATGAAAAAGTTCTGGAAAGTGTTAAAGGGAAGAAGTAAAATTCTAAATCGCTTGTAGAAAATTCTAAAAATATGAAAGAAAGAAATCCCAATTTGGAAGAGAAATAGCTGTGAAAATTTCCATAAAAAAATTGTCTAAAAATTCTGATAAGAAAAAAAAAATGCTCGAAAAGTTAGAAAAGACATAGTTAAAAAATTCCATATCCCTCGAAGAAAATTTTAGAAATCTGTAATGAAAAGTTCGAGGAAATTCTAAACAATTGGAACTGAAATTATTAGAGAAAAATCATTCTTTTAAGTAAATTGTCGAATTTTGGAAAATTTGCTAAAACAAATATGATAAAATAAATCAAAAATTGTCGAAAAATGCCTATAAGATACAACTAATGTTCAAAAATTGTATAAGAAATGAAGACAGATAATTGGAAAGGTATTGTTCCCTCTAAGCATATTTTTAGTAATCTGGAAGAGAAAGTTCATGGAAATTCGAGAAAACAAGACAAATAATTTAATAATATTTTAATATTCAATATTCTTTATCATATATAGATATACAATACTAAAATATTTTAGAAGTATGTCAAACATTGCTTGAAAATTCAGATAAGATAGACAATAAAATAATTCAAAAATCCTTGATATTTCGAAAAATATTTTACAAAATTCGAAGAAAAAGTTTAATAATTTCTAATAAACTTAAAAATTTCAGAACAAAAGTGATTCTTTCAATTTGAAAAAGCATTTACTAAAAAAAATACAATAAAATAAATGAAAGATTGTTGAAATTTTTAGAATCTTTAATAAAAATTTGGAATTTTGAAGAGTAATTTCAACAAAATCCTATAAATTAAAATTTAATGATAAATTCCAATGATAAAAAATGCTGTAACATCTAGAAGTCTGGAAAGGACTTGAAAAATTTTGATCTCACGAAGAAAATTTTAGAAATATATAAAATACACTTCAGGAAAAAGGGAAAATTGTTAAAAGAAAACTAGAAATTTAAATAAAACATTGAGTAAAATCAAAATGGTTTATATTTTAAATATTTCAATAAAATAAATAAAAAAAAAGGGCTGAAAGACCACTGGTCGATAGCCATGAAACAGAAGACCAATTATGTTAGAATTTATTTTATTTTATACATTACAAGTATTATATTTTATTTTCATTCTGTGAATAAAGATGTTTAGTAGTAGTAAATAAAAATTTCCGATAGAATAATAAAATATTTCAGTATTTTATTTATTTATCTATCGGAATTTAGAATTAGAAATCTTGATGAGAAAGTGTTGGAAAATTCTAGATACCTGAAGGATTTATGGTCTAAATGTTTTATATTGTTCTATCCTTATATTAATATTAATCGTACTAATCGTTTCTATCATTCAATATCTACTCGTATATGATATGTGTAAAATGGTTATAGCACAAATAAAATTGAAAATTGAAGAATTTTTTGCAATATAGTTGAGAAAGTTCAGGAAAATTATAGAAAGCTAGAAGGTAAATTACTAGAATAAAAACCGAAATAGGGAAGATAATTCTCGCAATATGAGTAAGAACTTGCTGGAAAATATTTGATAAAATAAATAAAACACTTTTACTTATATTTGATTGTAGAGGCTTTCACTTTGTGATACATATTTTATAACTTTAAATAAAATAAAATAAACTTTGTTTATATCACACACTTTATTATTTCAGTGACTATAGTTTCGACACAATTTAGCTGGTGTCGAAACTATAGTCACTGAAATAATAAAGTGTGTGATATAAACAAAGTTTATTTTATTTTATTTAAAGTTACTTTTACTTATGTTTTATTTATTTTTAATCAAAATGTACCACCTAATAAAACATTTAAGAATTCGATAAAATAATTTAATAAGATGAAAAAAAAAAGTTCCAATTTTTAATTGTTGGAAAACTCAAAATCCTTCAAAGAAGTTTGTTATTCAAATTTTAATTTATGTATAAAAATTTACATAATTATTTTATGGATTCTCAAACGGAGTGGCGTGTTCAATTGAAATCGACAAACGAACTTGTTTGAAATTTTTGGAAGATGCTTCAAAATTTGTTTGAAGCGAAGTAGTTGGAAAATTCTAGATCTCACGAAGAAAAATTTAGAAATGTAGAAGAGATAGGTACAGAATATTTTAGGAAACTGATATAGAAATTGCATAAAAATTAAATTAAAAGATTATACAGCCCTTATGAAAATTTTGGCATATTAGCAAAGTAATTTCTCAAAAAAAAATAATGAAACAAATATACAATTTAGGAAAATTGTGATAAAGAAAATTCTAGAAATCTCAAAGAGAAAATTCAGGAATTAACTGAAATGCTGGGAGATTTTAGAAGAAGAGAAAGTTTAGGAAAAATAGTTCTGGAAAGAAAATTACCGGAAAAGCAATTGCTGAAAAACTACTAAAATAGGTCAAAAATTGTTAAAATATTCTGCTAAATATTATAATATTAAAAAAATCTCTCAATTTGGAAAAGCAATTCTGATAAAATAAATTAAACATTGTCAAAACCTTGTTTGAAAATTCTTAATTTTCTAGAAAATTTTTGCAATTTGGAAAAGCATTTGCCGGAAAAAATTACAATAGAATAAATCAAAAATTGCTGGAAATTCCGATGAGATAAAAGAGTTTAGAAGTATGGAAGAGAAAGCATTGGAAAGTTCTAAACTCTTCAGAGAAAATTATAGAATTCTGGAAGAGAAATTTCAAATAAAAATTTGAAAACTGAAAGAAAAGTGGTACAAAACGAGAATGCTAGATACTTTTAAAAATGTTTGTCTTTGGAAAATTCCAAGAGAATAACCAACAATAAAAATATTAGATTGTTAAGGCTGTTACTTGGTGAAATTCCATAATATGTAGGAAATAAAACACATTCGTTGAGTTGAAATAAAAGAACACAGTTACGCCACACAGTGACTTCTTCAGGCAGATTTATACTTAGTATTGAATAGATGAATACTTTGTATTTTTCTGCCTGATGTAGTCACTGTATGGCGAAACATATTATAGTCTTCAACAAGAAATGTGGAACCCTCTCAACTGTGTTGTTTTATTTCAATGTCTTATGGAGTTTCATCATGTATCCTCCTCGTCAATTCAATAACTTTCGTTGAGAATTTTGTTATGTTCCATTTCTTTATTTTCTGAAAATAAAGAAATGGAACATAACAAGAGTTTTATTTCTCCCAATTTGAAAATTTGGTTCCATCAAGAGAGTATCGATTCATGCACAAAGTTTTTAGGTAACTTGAGATTGCCGAATTAACAAATGAATGGGATGCATAAAAAAGGTCGTCATCTGAATTTAATCCATCTCTTATTTTTTTTTTAAATAAAGTTAGTCCAATTATAGAAAATACAAGAGTTTTAAATAAGGACTAATAAATAAACTATGCTTGTTCTAAATGTTTAAAGCCAACAAGTGAACGAAATAATTGCCTAATTATCTGGCTAAACTTTTATAAATACAATTGTACCTTATTGGACTTGATTATATTAAAGAAAAGAAGGAAGATTTGTGAATTGCATATAAAATTTCTGCAGTCTCAATTACAATAAATTACTTCTTTACTTTCCTTAATTATTATGCTTTTTTTTCATTTTAACCCTGCAAAACCAATAGGAACTGTGTATATAATCGAAAGTTATGCGAATCTCCTCAGTTATCAGCAGTATTAGTGGCGAGCCATTAATTACCCGCGGAAGAAAAGTGGAGACTGTAAGAAATTACGTAACCGCGTAACTTCATGGAGAGAGGAAGAGAGAGAACAACAGCTCGCATCATGAAATCAAGAAATGGTGGACTCACGCAGAGATGCACCGAGGATATTACTTCGCGTTCAATCATTAAACGTAATTAGAACACATCCATCCACTATTCCTTATCTTATTTTTTGGTTTATTGATTACTAATTACAGACATCCCGTACAATCATTTTATATATAAAAAATGCAGGAGATGTATTATTTGAGGGCGTTCGCTTCAACCAGGATATACTCTTTAATATTTAATATTGATATTTAGAAGACTGAAATAAATAGTAATAAGATTTGATCGATTGAAACCTTTATAATTTTTAGAGCGTACATAATTTGACGAATAAAGCATTAATAACCTATCTTCATACTCTGTGTCCGAAATGTACATTTGGTAATTTAAGATTAAAGCTGCCAAACCTACTACAATTAAAGGTCGAGAGATTGAGGATAATCAGGGAAAATGGACAAATTTTACAGAATAGAAAGAAGTTTTTAGCCAAATAGTACGGATAGTGTTGTAAGTATACAGAATTATAAAGAAAAAGGATTATAATCATTTGGTAATTTAATTAAAAGTGTGAAGAAAGGTTTTTAGTGCTTTATTTATCAAATAAATTTGATCTTCACGTAACTCAATCAAACAGTTTAAAGCGTACAAAGGTTAAAAACTTTTGTTTCCTCGTAGACATTCCCTAAGTAAGGTAAAAAAAGTTTGTGTGTGATAGTTTAGTACGTTCGTACCTTGACCTATGTTAATACAGAAGTGTTAAAAATTTTGAAAGGAGAAGATTTAAAATAAAACAAATATTTTTTTTGTCGTCACTTCTTTAATAACACGTGTTATTATAGTTTCGACAAACAGTTAACTGTTTAATGATGAGAAGATAAAGTTGTAGTAAGTATAGAAGTATTGCCAAAAAAGTTATTTGGTTTATTTTGAATTATCAAAATGTATCACGAAGTGAAAGCCTTCACAATTACATTTTTAGAAGAAGTATGGTTTAACAAATGAATACATCTATAATTTGATGAATTGAAGTTTATGGAAGAAGAATATGAAGAATTGCGTTACTTGTAACAAAGACTTTAGATGTTTTAATGATTGTTGAGTTACGTGAAGATGCACTACACTATCAAATGAAATATTTGGTCTCCTTACTTTACAAAATTTGGTGAAGAAAGGAGAATCAAGTTTAGACTTTAATTTTTTTAATGCATTCAAGTTTATGTAAGATCTTATAAAACTATATTATAATCAATACCTCACAACAAATTATTCCATCGTGAATGCGAGTATATTTTCTCATAACCTTTTCCACATTTGGAATTCGTAATATTTTAAATAAATGTATAAACAAAGAATGAAACAATAACTAATTTTTTCTTCTTCTTTAAACAACTTCCACTATCTCACGCTCAATAGCTCGTAAAATTTCACCGACCGAACAGACAAACATCGAATTGAATCGGCAGCTAATTAGTCGCACGTTTAACTGTTTAATAAAACTAATCAGAGTGTAAAAAATAAATTAGAAACCGCGCAAAAATTCAACTACGCTGATTATGTACGTACACGAAATGGAAAGAAATAAGAATGTGTTGTTTTCGCTAAGGCAGTGTCAATGTTTATAACGGCAACTCACGCCCGAAGAAAAATAATAATAAAGAGTTGCCGGTGTGCTAATAATAAATGGCCACGGCATAAACGAGTAGCGTCGTTAACAGTTACAATAATGACATTTACATTAAATTCTCCGATGTTGACACGCGAGGGTTTCGCCAGAAAATGAAATTGCTAGTAAAGTTTACTCCTTGAGAAATTAAGAAAACGTTCCAGTTATATTGATGTGTATTTAACTTGAGTATGTATTTTAGGTGAATTGCAGTAGTTAACAAGTTTTTATTCACAAGAATTTTGAATATTCATAATAGGTTTGGTTTGTTTTACTGATTTAAATCAATGAGAAATATTGAATATTGAATTTAGATTTGTAATTCGAATTTTCATTATCATTACCATTAAGTTTTATTATTAAGAAACATTCAATCTGTGAGCTGAATAATATTATAGAACTTTACCTTTAGGGTTTATAGGTCTGCAATATGTCTGAATTTTATTGCCTCGTGATCAGATAGTAGTGTGCCTTTCTGTATATTTATCTGTTATCAGAATCAAACAATCAGGTTTTGAACATTCATCAAAACAGTACTGTGCCTAAGTTCGAACCCTGGGGTACACCTGAAGCTTAAAAATTTGGCTCGTATAAATAGCATTCAATCACTTAAATTGAGCTTAACAATAATAATTACCACGTTTAATGCGACATTCTTTAAATCACTTTAAGCCAATTAATAATTCTAACAGCCTTGCTTAAGGTAAGCAAGAACATAACCAACGGGAAAAATTAATTTTCCGCTCATTTATTAACGTACGCATATTAATAACGTGTTTACGAGTAAATAAAAGCACTTCACAAATTAATCATTAAAATAATTACGACGGCCATTAAAAGTCCACGCGTACTATTTGGATGAAAAAATAAAATGCAAAATTCTACATTCATTAACCGGGAATCCATTGGATTAAACGATCTAATTATTTCACTACGGTATACCGCCATGAACAGTTAAGAATTAAGAAACAATAACGTTTAATAATGCACAATTATGTATCTCTTATTTATGAGATTAAGGTTAATTGGAGTGTTTTTTTTAACTCCAGACTGTGTTGATTACCATTACGCAAGCAACATATCTGCATAGGATTAATTATAAATGTATAATACTTCAATTAAGTGTGGTAATGAAATATAAAAGCATTCTTTGATTGTGAAATAAATATTTATTATTTATTAGCTTTGGTTATTGTAATTTATAAAACAATGAGCGTAAGATCTGTGCAGGTGTACCACAAGGTTCTGCTTCTCTATCCCTGGCACCATACGACATCTATACAAGCGATATTCCGAATCTGGTATACTTAGTAGAGTACTATAGTTCATTTTGTGAGAACTCTGCAAGCTGCTCTCAACACTTACGAGACGATAAGAATGTTTCCATACATTTCAGTAGACCGTACCACAAAAAGCGATTGTTCCATTCTCCCAATATTTCTTCGATTCAGATAAAATACTTGATAAAGTTCTCCGCCACCCCAGTAATTCTCTACACAATCCCTCTAACCAACTCCTATATGACTCTACCTCTGTTATCCCCATCAAGGAACGTCTTCTATACTTAAGCGAAAAATTTTCCAAAAATCACTTCAACCATTACATCCTTACCCTCTACTGCTTGCGCAGAAATCCTAATCTGATCCCAAAATGCAAAAACCCTCCATTACTACTTTCGAATTCATTACATCACATCATCCATCATCATCAGAGACAGACTGACGTGACACATCGACAAGGACAAATCAGGGCTGAAAGACCGCCGGTCGATAGCAATTTAACAGTTTAATCTCCTAACACTCATATCATCATAAATGTATTATATTTGTCTTATCAGTATTTTTGTTTGTTAATAAAGATGTTGTATACATATACTTGATAAATAATTCGGTATAATTTCGACCAGCGTCTATACCAAATTCAAAAGGCCAGAGCCTCGCTGGATAAGTTGTGGCCCATCATCAACTAGTGATCAACGGGGTTATTGTAAACCCTCAGTAAGAGACCAACTCTGGCGTACGAAAAATGTCACTCTGAGATACGCAGACTCTCCGGAACACGAAGATTCTATAGCAAACAGATAAAAAGCCTCTCCTCTGGAATAAACTTCCTGTAAAACTATATTACTCCTGATAGTACAAATCGAAGGCCACAAAATATTCTAATAGATACTTAATTAGCTCCCCAAAACCTTGAGCCACCCCAAACCGCTTGGTGTTCTTGCTCCTTTCGAGGATATCTGACTAGAAAATACCTTTTGGTCCTGGACTTAAAAAAAATTGTTTACTCATCATATTGGCTGGTTTTTGATTAGTACTTAAGTGTTTCTAAATATTAAGTGCCCATTTTTTCAAAAAGATCTTAAGGTTGATGACATTATTTAATGTTCGTTCAATTAAAAAGAGTTGAAGATTAAAACACCTTAAAAATTTATAGGAGAAAACATATTTGAGACGTTCCAAAGTGAATCCTTGACTTTAGAACGTCTCAAGTATGTTTTTTCCTATACATTTTTAAGCTGTTTTAATCTTCAACTCTTTTTAATTGAACAAACATTAAATCATTTTTGCAATCAACCTTAAGATCTTTGAAAGCTGTTTTATTCTTCAACTCTTTTTAATTGAATATTTAAGAAAAACATTGTGGCTTATAGTTTACAAAGAGAATTATTTTTGTAGATTTTGATTACATTTTTGGTTGAATTTAAAAGTATACTAAAGATTGTTGTAATTTATTAATGAAAGTGTTTAGACATTTTTTAGAAGGAATGTCTTATAATCTAAGGTGACTTATAATCCAAGAATCTTATTGCCCATAAATGCGGAAATTAACATTTTTATATTCATTACAGCATAAATTATTCCGAATTTTCTTTAAATTCCTCAATTGCAGTAAGAAACCATTGCGTATTCTTCCTCATATGGTATTGAAAAAATCTTTACCATGACTTAATACTCATTTCTAGATACGAGTTTAGAAATGGTGAAAGTTTTTAAAATTTGTTTCATTGGTAAATAAATACTATTGTTGGTTTGAGTTTACGTGAAGTGTTTTGTAAATGAAAATAACACACAGTTTATTCCTTACTTCACTTGTTTTTGAATAAATTTTGGGAACACGTTTCTCTTTTTGCACTTACTAAGAAAATTTGCACTTATTGTCTTAATTTTGGTTTTTAGTTGAAATAATTTGTTAAACTCTGTTGACCAGGAAGCCATTGTAATCACCATTGTTGGTTTGAGACGTGAAACAAGTGAAGTAAGGAATAAACTGTATGTTATTCTCGTGGTAAATAAATAATTCGGATGAGATAAAATTGGAATCGTTATTACTACCACCCTCAAAAAATTACGTTGTTCGGCATCTCCAATTCCATTTTAAGCAGAGTTTATGAAACAAAACTTTGTGAAAGTATAAACCGTTCAGAAACATAAATAGGATAACATTGGAATAATTATTTATCCTTTCCAGGTAGCCATCACCAAAAAAAACTACGTTTCTTGGCATTTCCATGATGAAGAACTACAAAGATGTAATTCCACTTTGAGTAGAGTTTATAAAACAAAACTTTGTAATAGTATGAACCCTCTTAGAGACATAAATGGGATAAAATTAGAATCGTTATTTATCCCTTCAAGTAGCCAAAAACACTACGTTTCTCGGCATCTCCAGGATGAATATTTTCAAGGATGTAATTTCATTTTAAGCAGAGTTTATGAAATAAAACTTTGTGATAGTAAAAATAGGATAAAATTAGAATCGTTTACCTGAAGAGACCATTGCCAAAAAAACTACGTTTCTTCAGTATAAAGATCTTCGAGGAGGTAATTCTATTTTTAGCAGAAGGGATAAAATTGGCATAGTTGCTAATCCTTTCAAGAACCACTGACAAAAAAACTACGTTTGTACGTTTCTCGATATCTTCAGGATGAAGAACTACAAAGATATAATCCGTTTTAAGCAGAGTTTATGAAACCCAACTTTGTGATAGTTTGAACCGCTTAAAGGCATAAATAAGATAACATTAGAATCGTCATTTATCCCTTCAAGTAGATATTGCTAAAAAAACTACGTTTCTCGATATCTCCAAGATGAAGATCTTCAAGGATGTAATTCCATTTTCAGCAGAGTTTATAAAACAAAACGTTGTGAAAGTATGAACCGCTCAGAGACATAAATTCAAATGAAAAGGTACGAAACGATATTGTGTGCATAAATGAAGTCTTTATTCAAAGATTAGACTTAAGCACAATGATTCTGAGAACTCCTATGAGCATGACGAGACTCAATTCCTCACAGCGTTCTTGAATTTGTAGTCCGAGTTGAAGCGTTGCTCTTTAAGATGTTTTTTCCAGGAGAACAAAATACATGGAAATTGAAGGGAGGCATGTTCGGGCTATGGGATGGATGATCAAACTGCTCTTGATCTTGATCAGTTACGCGTGTGTGACCCTGAAGATGTTTGGAAGAGCGCTTTCATGGAGCACAATCACACCATCCGTGAGCAGCCTTGGTATCTTGTTCTTGATTGACCTTCGTAGACTTCGAAGTGTCTCAGAATGTACATAAGAGTTAATGGTTCTTCTGTGCTCAAGGCCTCAGCTTAGAACTTTTTAAGGGAAGGTAATGATGCATGCTTCCACTGCATGCTGGCTCGCATTTTCTCTGACTCATACTATGGCACCAGCTCTCATCACGATTCATGACGATTCGTTCCAAGAAAGCAGGGTCTTTATGATAACGAAACAGATGATAAAGTGCGAGCTCCATGCGCAATTCCTTTTGATGACAGCGCACACCTTTCGATAACACTGTTCCAACGCTGACATTCGCATTCCTCTGAAGAAAACATCTGAAAGGACAGCATTTCAACAACTCGGACGATGTACCCAAGGGTGCTATGAAGGACTGGGTCTCTTATCACCGCCATAAGAGTTCTGGGAATCCAAAATCCTTCGGCTCGTTAATCAATGGAATTGTATTAGGTATGCTAACAAAAATATTCTAATATTCTTATACAATAATTGTTCACAGAAATTTTGATCGCATTTGAAAAAGCTTGAGTTCACAAAATATGCGTTCTTCCATTCTCACCCTCTATTCTTCTGGCGACAGTTGCTCCATGAAGACTCAATTGATGTCGATTCATCAAATATTTTCCCAAATATGACCGATAATCTTAATCTAGTCATAACAGCGACCACGGAGTAGTGATTCTAGTTGATCGGAGTTCGACACTACCCTTCTACAAGGCTGTCCTTGATGGATTCCATCTCCTCTCATCAACAAAAAAATGATTATAAAGACAATGCTGTGAAGTATGTTCTAACATAAAAATTTAATTACTTTAATTATTGCATATAATTTAGAAATGTATTCAAGTATATTCATAAACATTGGTCAGGTTTGACAAATCTGGTGTTTTAGGTGAAATGAACAAAGATTAATGCTGTGAAATATGCCGATATGGCTTTCTCATGGGATTTTATAACGAATAGGCTAAAAAAATCAATTTTATTATTCTACATAGTTGCCTTCGAGAGCGATACGCCGATTATAGCGATCTTCCAACTTTCAATACCATTTTTGTAGTATGATTTGTCTTTAGCCTCAAAATGGATATCTGTTTCGGCGATTACTTCTTCACTGGTGCTTTCCAGTGAGCATTCTCTTAAGGTCTGCAAAGAGGAAATAGTCGCTGAGGCCAAATCTTGAGAATACGGTGGGTGTGGAAGCAATTCTAGTTCAATTCATTGAGTTTGATTAACGTTTTGATCGACTTGTGAAACGACGCATTGTCTTTTTTTTTCTTCAAATAGGGTCGATTTTTCACGATTTCATCCTTAAAATGCTCTAATAATGCCATATAATAGTCGCTGTTGGTTGTTTCTTCTTATTCAAGATAATCGATGAATAATAACCATGCGAGTCCAAAAATACATAACCTTGCAAGCCGACTGTTGTGTTTTTGCTTTGGATTGAGTTCATCGCATGCACTCAGCTGACAGCCGATTGGACTCTGGGGTGTGGTGATGGGTTCATGTTTCATCCATTGTCACAAACCGATGCAAAAACTCCTGTTTATTTCGCTTAAACAGTGGTCTGAATCATCAAGACGTTGTTGTCTTTGATGGCATCAACTTTGCACAGACCTTTCACATGCCCAAATATTCATGCACAATATGTCCAACACGTTCCTTTGCTATCTTCAGAATCTCAGCTATTTCAATAAACTTCATTGTACGGTCATGCATAATTATTTTCTGGATTGTTTTGATGTATTCGTCTGCAACACCCTCTTTTGGACGCCCACTGCGCTTATCATCTTCGATGCCCATATGGCCTTACGGAATTTAACAAATCACTTACGAAAGGTTGCTTCCACTGGGACAGAGTACGGAAAACACTTATCAAGCCAAGTTTTTGTTCCAACACAATTTTTTCACATTAAAAACAGTTTCAGTGTCATGTCACACATGAAATTCCTTTTTATCCATTTTTCACCAATAACTCAAGTTGATTACTCAAAGCACTTTAACCCATTGTCCGACCACTCTCAAAATTTGACACGTATCGTTTAAAGGTTAGTGTTAACACTGAAAATCATATTAAAAAAATACTAGTGGCGTCCTCTCTTAGAAACAAAATGAAATTTCAGCCGAACTGTTAGTTTTGTTAAAAATTAATTGCAATTAAAAACGTGGGATGAAGCTCTACTAACACTGCCTTCATTTATATTAGAACAACTAAAAAATACAAGCCAACAAGTGTTAGATAGATTAACAAAATACACTTGGTTGTTATCACACACGATTTTTATCAGTGACCGAATTCGACTTTTAAAAGGCCATTTTGAACCAGTTTCAGACTTCATTCAAAATGCACCTCAAAGAATCAACTACAAAATAATTGTATTTTTCTAATCTACTCGTTCAACAATAGTATCATAGTTTTTCTTACAGATTGCATCAAGGTAATAAGCAACATTATGGTACGAGTTTTTACACAAAACATCGTTGGTCTAATTAACATGAACCTTATGTAAAGAAGCAAACACTGAATGAAGAAAGCCACATCGGGATTAGGTATGGTATTTAGTTGAGATAAATTATAAAAGCCAAAAGTCCCATTGAAGAAGGAAAATAATCTTCTCTTTTCCTTCGGATGCTTAAATTAATAGTCTTCTCGAAGTAAATACTCTTAATCTTTGAACCCTTGAAGGAGGAGAACAATCTTCCTTTTCCCTCCGATACGTCAATCAATCAACAGTTCTCTCGAAGTTAGCAGTAACTACAGATTGGGTTTTTGCAAACTTCGGATATATGAATCAATAGTTCTTTCAAAGTTAATACTCTTAATACTTATACAAACGAAGCTGAGTGTAAAGTGTGTTTCTACAAGTGTTGATTCATGCATCAGATGCATGAATCAACACTTGTAGAAACACAGCTTACTTTGCACTCAGCTTCGTTTGTATAAGTATTAAGAGTATTAACTTTGAAAGATTGTTCTCCTCCATCAACAGTTCAAAGATCAAGATTAACATGGAGGAAACTATTGATTTATGTATCTGAGGAAAAAGGAAAATTGTTCTCCTCCTTCAATTGTTCAAAGATTAAAACTGATAATTCCCTGCAATGGCACAGTGTGATACAAATTTCTCGACGATTCTTTGAGGTGGTAAATAAATAGCATCAACTACATACGCTTTTTTTTCAATTTTTTATTGAAATAAAGATAAGCTTCACATTATTTAAAGCGCCGAGCACAAAACTGTCTTTAATCCGATAAGCATTCCTACTTCCGAACATTTCTCGCTGTTTAACAGTAATCTGTCTATTTTAAAAATGTCAAAACTCTTGACATTTACTATAATTCGCTATTTTGGGTATCAGAAGAGAACAATGTTTCCAACATAATGAATCCATCATATTAGTTCAGTGATACATTATTTCAAATATTGAAAAGTTTGCTTTTCATACAAAACATTTTGCATTTTTTCACTTCAGTTTCGATTTAAACAATATAACGTTTTTTTTTTTATTGAAGAATCTAATAATAGTTATATCTTTTTATATATTGTAAACCTTTAAGGTTAATTCTTTTCTGATTTTAGTTAAACTAGAACAAACCCACCAAAAGAGTCTTATCTCCTTTTATTTGAATATCTTACGCAATACTGGATTTTAGGGCTTTGATTATATCGTATTGATTTTTTTCTTTAAAATGACCTTGGTTGACCCAGGACGGTTAGAAGATTTACCAAGACGAATAATCTTAAGAGGTTGGGTGTTAAAACAAATAGATACATTTCTTCTTGTCTTCTTTCGATTTTACAAAGGCATTGTGGTCAGTAGGTCGACAGGGATGGGGTTTGAATATCTGATGAGAGCAACAGCACATAGGAAATCATATGCTGAAATAGTCGCCAACCTCGGCTAGGCGAGGCACCCATAGAAGAAGTCACTAGTTCAGGTCAATGGGAAAAAAGTAAAACATTTGTTTCCCTTTCATTTCTATCCTCAATTCGATAAACTTGATTTTGTTTAAGTCTTTTGATGATACATGTAAAATATTCTAGGCAAAATTTAATAAGTTGTAGTAGAACGTTTCCGACACGAAACAATAATACTTGATGTTTCTAAATGAATATCGGGGTTCTAACGCTTTGTAATATTTAATTTGAAAAACTTAAAATCATAATTAATACAAGAAATGAAAGAGCAACTTAAACAGTTATAGATAGAAGCTTAAAAGTGTTCAATGTGAATATCTTAATCACCGCGCACATATCAAGTCGATAGACCAGTTCTTCTCAAACTTTGTTTAGGGTTAGTCGCTCGTACTCTTCCCTTTGCAAAGGCAGCCGGTATTTTTAAACTGATGTTACCATTTACGAATGTTATTATCATATGGGGGATGTCATCTTAACTTAATCCGGAACACACGTTTCACAGTAATTACATATTCTTTTTTTGCAAACTGCAGAACACAAAAAGCTTTCTGTTCACTAGTCATCAATTTTTCTACTAGCGCCCTCTAGCATATGTGCGTTCCAACAAATAGAACGGTTTCATTTCATGTATTAATTTTTATTTTAAGTTTTACATAAGTACTACAAAGCGTTGAAATCCCGAAATTCATTTAGGAATACACGGTACTATAAACCAATTTTGTGACTAAAATTAAAAAACATTGTTTTTGATGAAACAAATTATAGCCAAAGTAGTTTGCAGTGTGAAAGCGAGATTTTTGATTGTACTGAAAATAATTGGGGCTGGAGTGAAAGAACAATCTGGCGAACTCCACCAGTTAATATTTGATATAACAATAAGTGAAATCAGCTTTTTTAAATTGTATTTGTACACATAAAAGAATAAATTGAATTATATTTATAATCATCGTTGTTTGACAGTTCCCTTTTATTTTCAGTGGTTATCCACTCAACTAGGGAATTTTAGTGCAATGTTTTAGATTGTATTATCTTGCTTTATAAAGGAATAAAGTTAGTTATTGATAACATTATAATTTTTTAGGTTAAATCTGACTATTATAATACGAATGTTTAAACTTTTCAGTCACTATTTATAAAAGATTCTTAACAAATATCGAAAAAAATAGAGATTTACATTATTTTCTAATTTGAAAAACAGCCAATATTGAAAGAAATGGATAGAAACCTATAGAACACATTCAGTAATCAAAAAGTGTGATGTTGTATTTGTATTTAATGCTTTGATCCTATTACAATAAATACATTTATTTCAAATTAGATAGATACAGATATGTAATAATTTTGACGTCCGGGTGAGAACAATCTGCTGAGTTCTTCCACTCCAGCCTAATGCTGCATTTTAATAAATTCAGTTGATAATACTTGCAGATATTCATTGCCACTTTGGCTTCAGTTTTCTTCAAAATTTATTATTTAGTGACTGAATTGCTCATATTATATTTTTATTATTGAAAAGGATTAAATTTTTGATGAGATTATTTTAAATTATTCTAAGTTTGAATTAAGCAGAAGCCAAGGCGATAGTCATCTTGAAACACTCATCAAATTAGGTAAATAATTATCCCCAAATAGTCTCTAAATGTGAGATAATTAAAGGCGTGAATATAAGATCTTAATTTGATGCGCGTCGAAAAGAAATATTCACACTGACATCATTTCAAAATAAAATAACTACTTACGACAGTGGTTAATAAGTTAACTTATTATACAAAAATGGGATAAAACTGTATAATTAATAAATAAATAGTGTGAATATTAAAAATGTATTTTTAAATAATAAATGGGTTTATTTAACTAGAAATAGATTAGAGCTTTAAACTACAGTGAATGATTCATTGTAAGTGCACTCTGAATTATGCATTACCGTGTGGAGTAATTGTTAAAAATTTATCACAATTTAAGACCTCATATTACACAAGTGCCACAGTGACAATTTTATAGTATGCAAATTCTATAAGTATTAGTTCTCAAATACAATATGCATATTTTGTTGAAGTTCAATGGCCTCGAAAAATATTTTATTTTTAAATATATTTTTTTATTATTAAATATAATTTGTTGGGTTATCCGAGAGGAATTAAAATAACCTCTTTAATCCTTGCATTTTATGTTTATGTTTATTAGACTTTAGCTTTCTTTCCAAGAAAAATACATAAGAATATACAAAAATATTATAGAAAACATACAAAAGGAAATTTGATGTATAAATAATGTTGTTGGTCACTAAAATATTGATTCTATAATTCATACCAATGTTCACAATTCGATCACCAATTTATGGAAATTTACCTGAAAAAAAAAGAAAATAAATTAATAAATAGAAATATCCCTCTTTATATCTATATAAAAAAGATATGATACAATTTTTTTTTAAATTACGATTTGTAAAATTGTAATATGATATGAAAGATGTAGAATCCATCAACAATTAGTAATTACAGTTATCATGTATGTGTAGGGTGAGTGGGTGTCCTCTAACCCACCCTCCAATTAGTAAAAGATAAGCGAGGGTTTTAATTAAAAGTTGTAAAACGTAAGTAAACATAACATTATTGCAAAATTGAATAGATTTATTCATACAAATTTTTCAAATAATTTTTGATGATGTTTTACTGATTTAAGGGTGGGATAGAGGCCACCCACCCACCCTACATATACATATAAACTTTAATTCCTTATCGTGTCGCGGTTTTCGATAAAATTAATTACAAAACTTGTTGAATAAATGAGAAATTCAAAAGGTAAAATTTTTGAGTGAATAAATTAATAAAAAAATTATGCATGATGGGTGGGTTGATTTTAAATCTAAATTAGATAAGATTAGCTATAGAAGGTCATTTATTTTTGAACTTAAATTTTGATTTGTTTTATTTTTATTACGTAAAGGGTTTGCATGTTTTTAGCAGCAAAATCATTAACGATTAGCAATTAAAGTTATAAATATGTAGGGAGGGTGGGTGGCCTCTGTCCCACCCTCCAATTAGTAAAACATAAGCGAGGGTTTTAGTGAAAACTTGTAAAATATTAATAAACACGAAATAATTGCAATTTGTAGAGATTTATTCAAACAAATTTTTAAAATAATTTTTGATGATGTTTTACTGATTGGAAAGTAGGATAGAGGCCACCCACCCACCCTACATATACATATAAACTTTAATTCTTTATCGTGTCATCGTTTCCAATAAAATTAATTACCAAACTTTTTGAATAAAAAAGAAATTAGGAAGGTAAAATGTTGTTATTAAATTAGTAAAAATTTGATGCATGATGGGTGGTCAGATTTTTAAATCTAAATTAGGTAAGATTAACTATAGAAAGTCATTTATATTTAAACTTAAATTTTGATTTTGTTTTATTTTTTATTACAAAAAGGTTTGATTGTTTTTAGCAGCAAAATCATCAACGATTAACAATTAAAGTTATTATGTATATGTAGGGTGGGTGGGTGGCCTCTATCCCACCCTCCAATCAGTAAAACATATGCGAGGGTTTTAGTGAAAAGTTGAGATTTATTCATACAAATTTTTCAAATAATTTTTGATGCTGTTTTTCTGATTGGAGGGTGGGATAGAGGCCACCCACCCATCCTACATATACATGATAACTTAAATTACTGATCGTCTAGCGGTTTGCAATAACCTTAATTACATAATTTGAATAAAAGAAAATTGACAAAGTAAAATTTTTGAGTGTGTAAATGATTAAAAATTATATACATGATACATAAAAAGGCTTTAAAGCAAACTTAGATAAGATTAGTTATAGAAGGTCATTTATATTTAAACTTAAATTTGGATTATGCTTTATTTTTATTACATACAAGGTTTTATGGTTTTTTTTTTTGCACCAAAATCATCAACGATTATTTAATGTTATCATGTATATGTAGGATGGGTGGGTGTTCAAAATTAGAGGAAAACCCTTAATATTTCCCAAAATTAAAATGCAGAATTTTAAAATAGTACGATAATCATCTCTTTCTATTAGTTAATGAGACCCCTGCGAATTTCGCAAAAATTCGTGTTTACACCAGTTTTAATAAAGCGCAAACTCCCGAAGCGGTCCGGTGATTTGAGCTCGGCACGAAATTCCCATGGAAGCGGACGATTACATCGTTAAGATGAATTATTACCCGCGAGATCGTCGGAGCACTCCTAAAAATTGGTGTAAATAGAAAGTGATCCGAGCACAAAGAATATCCAGTTTCACATCAATTTCAACCATCCGTTTTGCTAGCTTTAAGATTGACCGGAATCACACGGTGTTTTGCGAAAACAAATTCTGTTATAGTTCATAACTACAATAATTTTTAGTTGTATACAAACATATTTTTAATCATGCTAATAGTATTAATTAAAAGGAAAATAAAGCTAATTTATGTTCTTAATATTTCAGGTGAGGTAAACTATATTTCGATTAGATTTTAGTTATGGTAGTACTGTATCTATTTCACCTTTAAGTCTTGAGTGAAAAAACACAGAGCATCTAAAATATTTTTAAAGGTTCTGCTATTGTCTTTAAGATTTCTAAAAATTTCCAGCAATTTTCTACGTCTTTAAAACTGTAATTATAAAAACTCGTAACAGGTTACGACCAATGCTTAAATTTCCGAGGTAGAGATGTAGTACAAATAATATTTCTTAATATATACTAGTTTTTTTTTATATTTCCAATCGGGTACTACTTTTTCAAAGGCCCTGGTGTTTCACTTTCAACTTAATACCATAATTTTCAATAACTCCTTTAAAATTATTGAGATGGTTTACTTAACTAATAAATATATTCATACAAATAGTGTTTACTATTTGTTTTAATTGTTATTAGTGTTGTATATAAGCATATTGTTGATTTCTACTCATTAGACCTATAAATGATTTTCTCGTTAAATAACTTTTAATAAAACTTTTTTTTATATAGCGAAATGCCAAGAATTAAAAAAAAAGTACAATTATTACCACACCTTATATGCAATTCTGAAGATTTAGCACATCGTGCCTCGTTGTCGGATGTATGAAGATTATTACCAGTTGCGCAATCGTTAGCAGATTTCTTAAACTATGTGCGAATGGGTTTAAGAATAGGCGGTAATTGCAGTTACAAGGAAACACACACACCCATGCGTGGAAAGATTGAAGTTATTAAGTTACCATAATTAGAGTTTTTCAAAAAGAACTTTTTCAATCGGAAAAATATAACAGTTTTGACATTTATTTTTTTAACATATCAGTAGTATTTTGCTCGAAGATCGTATTAAAATAATAAAAATTCACTATGAAAGTGGTGGATCTGTAAAAGTTACATTTCGTAAAACTCTTTAACATTGTGTTATATATGTTGGAGGCTTCTACTTCGTTATATATTTTTGTAAATCGAATAAAACACGATAACTTTGTTTTGTATAACTTAAAAACTTTTTATTGAGACTAGTTTCGACAAATTTAGCTTGTCATTATCAAACACATAGTTTTTTTCACTAACAAGCTAAATTTGTCGAAACTAGTTACAATAAAAAGTTTTCAAGTTATACAAACAAAGTTATCGTGTTTTATTCAACTTTAACATTGACTGTAATTACTAAAAAAATGTGTCTCTATGTTTAAAAACAATTTTGAAAAGTTGGAGTAATAAATGATGTACAATAACACATAATGTTGTATAGAAAACCAACATTTTTCCAAAGTAGCAAATTACACAATTAATTTAGAATTGAGAATTGATGAATACTCTGATTAGGATATAAATTAGCAGGATAAGATAAGATTAAAGCAGAAACTATAAAAGGACTTAGCAGAAATAGTAACGTTGCTCTAATCACATTTACAACAAATGACGGATCACAGAAAGTATGATATAGTAACATAATAATCATATCCAAGAAAAGTAACTCCAGAAATTGCAATAATTACAATTATTGATTGTCTTATGTAGCTAATTTAATTTACTAAAGTAAAGATATATTTAATTTGTTAAAGTCTAAAAGTTCTAAGGATATATAAAAATGCAAACATAATTAATTGTTATTTAAAAAAAGAAAACATTAGAAACATTAAAATAAATTGATTAAAATTGCAAGAAAAAGTTGAAATTTGATAATTACATATAGTTTGGTTTGCTTTTTTGGCCTCTTCTTTGCTTCATTAAGTTTTACATTTCCTTTCTTTAAGATTGTGTCATTTGATAGCTTCAAATTTTTAATTAGTTTTTTTTATAATCGTTGAATTTATTTCTCGTTTATCACGTGGTGAAACATTTTTAATATTAGGGGATGTTTACAATGAGCTACTTGGTTGGTTTCAAGACCATTTCTTTGCCTGAAAAAGCCACAGTGTGATGAAACAATTGTTGCGTTCTAAAAGAGCAATAATAAAGTGTTTTTGAAAATTTAAGTGTTTTTTGCTTTAACCAAACAAGTAACTACTATCGATTCCTCATCACTAATCTCTTTTGACTAACTTATTTTTAAATCAGCCTCAAAGAGCTAAATACTTTTCTTCTTACCAACAATATCATATCTACGACTTGTATCTTATTTTTCTGTCTGCTTATGAAGACCAATAATTCGTTACCATGCGTTATCATGACTACTGTCTTTTTATATATTCAATTTTGTTTATTACTGATACTTTTATTGTCAATGAAGAAATTAATTAAATAGGTAATTATAGAGGGTTTCAATTATCTCCTTCCTGGCCTCCTCTTCTCTCATCCATTCTCTCACCCTTCTACAACTATCTACCCAATTCTTATTCACTCCCTTGCATTCACTTGCATTCATCTGCTAGACCACTTATCCTTTTTATCGTTACACAGCATGCATTTTCCCTACCCCTCGTCCATCCTTTTCTCCGTCCAGCATCCCGTCCTTGCCAAGGTAATCCCCCTCTCTTCCCAAACGGTTCCCCTCCAGGTACCTTGGCCTCCTCCCATGGACCTTCCACTTCCCATAACACTCGTTGTATTCACTCTTCCTTATACATCATCCTTGGTGATATATTTTGATCATTTAAAATAAACCAGATAATTTCTTTAATAACACTTTTTACTTTATATTGGAAGAAGTATCGAATTTTTACTTTAGTTTCGATAACTTCAACGTATCTAACTACTTGGTAATGAAAAGCTGAGATTGTCAAAGCTATAGTAAGAAGTGTTATTAAAGAAAAAAATATTAGGTAAAAAGTAAAAAATAAAAATATTATGGAACAAAACAAGTGCTACTCTTTACCTAATATTAATATCTGTTTCAATCAAGAGTATAGCGCAACAAGCAATAGCTTCGATAAAAAACGTTTGGTTTATTTTAAATTAAACAAATTAAAGCTAAATTATATAGTGGCGGTCTAAATTGACACAACTGAAAATGTTATAGCTAAAATCCAGGATAAGGAGTTCATCCCACCAGACCACCAACGTTTGATCTTTGCAGGAAAGCAGTTGGAAGATGGCCGTGCCCTTTCAGATTACAACATCCAAAAGGAATCTACCCTACACTTGGTATTACGTTTGCGTGGAGGCATGCAGATTTATTTTTTGACTGGGAAACCCATTACTCCTGAGGTTGAACCATCGGACACAATTGAAAATGTAAAATTCCCATTTTACTCAAAGCTGAATCGGACCATAGGATTTGCATAATATTCATTTTTGGCATTATATTATTTACTTTACGATTTACTAATTTAAGTTACTTAGTTATTTTTCTTTTGTCTTTGTTTACTATTTAAAGCCATTTATTATTATTATTATTAAAAATCCAGGATAAAAATGGAATCCTCCCAGACCAGCAAAGGTTGATCTTTGCTGGCAAGCAGTTGGAAGATGGACGTACCTTGTCTGATTACAATATCCAGAAAGAGTCCACATTGCATTTGGTATTACGTCTACTTGGTGTTGTGCAGATCTTCGTTACTGGAAAAACGATCACATTGGAGGTAGAACCTTCAGATACTTTTGAAAATGTAAAGGCTAAAATCCAAGATAAGGAAAGTACCCCGCCAGATCAGCAGAGGTTGATTTTTGAAGATGTTCGCACCTTATAAAATTACAACATCCAGAAAGAATCTACACTCCACTGGCAAGACTATAACTTTAGAAGTTGCACCTTCTTTCACCATTGGGAATATGAAGGCCAAGATTAAGGATAAGGAGGGAATTCCACCAGAGCAGCAACGTTTGATCTTTGCTGGAAAGCAGTTGGAAGACGGGCGTACACTTTCTGATTATAACATCCAGAAGAAGTCCACTCTACACTTGGTGTTGCGTTTCCGTGGTGGAGAATAAATTTACTGGGTTGATTATATTGCTATATAAGTTTTGTACCTTAGACAAGGCTTCACTAGGATTTTTACTTAATTGAAAGATTTGAATTTAAAAGAAATAAAACATTCACTTTCATCTTGAAAAAAATAAAAATATATGTTATAACATCTTTTTGTTGTTCTATGTTTCCATTTTTACCTTTGTACTACGAAGTACTTGTATTGAATGACTGGTCTTACTCTTTTATTTTTAAGTTTATATTAAATCTATTATCGTCCTATCCTTTAATCATTATCACTGTTTTACTAATAGACGTTTATCTTTTTTCGAAATTATTTTTCTCTAAGTAAATAGATTTGTTTCAGGTCTTTTTTCTTTAGATGAATATTTCATTACTTTATCCGCAAACGCGTATTCATAAACTGGTTTTAGTTGATTAAATCGCATGTAAACTGTTTTATAGGCTTTTTCATTTTTTCATTTCACTATGATGAAGTCAATATATCTTTTTGTCTAATTAATTTTATGATTTTTTATGATCTCCTCTTTCATAGTAGCTGTTGTTATTATACAAACCCTTATTAATTTTAGCTTGGTAACTTGACACTTTTGTTTTGACCTACTTAATATGTTTTTGTGCTCCTATATCAAAGACATTCTCAAGCACTGGGAATGTAATGTAAGCTTTCCCTCTTTCAATTGCATTTTCTCTATGATTTGATTTATATTATAGACATAATCTTGGGCTCTATTTTTCTGTTTCCACTACTCTACTCATTTGAAAAGGTGTCTTTTTATTATAATTATATCTTTTAAAATCTTTGGAGTCATCTTTCTCCCATTTTTGTACTATAATATATGGTACATAAAGAATTCAGTTTTGATAATAATACATTAGAATTATTAGAATACATAGTTTAAATTTGACATGACTTCTTTGCTTTATTTAGTTTTACATTTCCTTTCTTTAGTATTGCTGTTTTTTATGGTTTCATGTTTATGTTGGTCATCCTCTTTTTTGCTTTGTATTTGATTTTGCCATATTTAATATAATTAAAATTATAATTTTAGTTATGTTTTATACGTACGATTTTCCTTCAATTTTGTATATATCAGTTGATTTATATTTTACATAATCATGTCTTATAAAGCTTGAATGAATAAATGAATACATAGTTTTAAATCTCTTTCTTAAACCGTTACATATTTTCTTGTGCCTCTCTAATAAAGGCTTTCTCAAGATCTAAGAATGCTACATTTTTACTTTTTAAACTGAAATATCCGTTTTGAGGTCCCCTGATTCAATTTTTTATTATAGATTTCTTAATTTACCTGATGAAGCCACTGTGTGGTGAAACATTATTTCAATATTAAAAATATTCAGAAACCATATACTGCGTCAGTATTTCTTTAAGAACACTGAATAAAACACTTACTATGTTTTTAACCACTATAATTTATTATAATATATAAATATATTACAATGTGTACGACTCAAGTTTCTACTTTTGACGGTCATTATCAAGTGATATCACTTATTTATATATTATAATAAATTATAGTGGTTAAAAACATAGTAAGTGTTTTATTCAGTGTTCATTATGAATTACCACATAGTAACGGTCGCAACCATCATTACGATTTCTTTAAGAGTATTATGATGGCCACATTACCATTTTTTCCTTTGATTTTGGAGTACGCTTTATAAACTTGCCAAAATGGCTAATAATAATAGTAATAAGTAATAATATATCAATTAACATGCCGGTGGTGGCGCTTTCGATTACAGCCCCGAACGGACGGGCAGCAACGTTGGTTCGGGTCAGTAGTTGGATGGGTGACCGGTGCTTTAGAGTGACGGGGCGATTCTTTAAAGTAACAAGCTCTTTTACACACACACACAAATACACAAATGACACATGGTGCAACTACCACGTGGTCAATAGCCAAACATTACTACTACTACTGTATCAATTAATATTAATATATTTGGCCTTTCGCAAAAATAGGGGTTAACCAAAATAAGGGTGAATTGATCTAGTGTCCACTTGACCTACCTCAAAATATTTTATTTTAGCCTAATCTATTTTGATAATACTTTATCCTAGCATACACCTGAGCTATCCAAATAAAGTACGAATTAACCTAATTTTAATTAGATAGCATATATAAAATGTATGTAATAATTTATCGTACTCTTAACGTACCTCAAAATAATTAGGTATTAACCTAGTGGACCTTGAAAGTATCCCTTTTGTAAAAGGTAAAAAGCACGCTTGGTTAATAATTGAGGTAGGTTTCGTATGCAGTTGTCGAAAAATAAATAATTGAAACTCATGTAAAGTCTTCATTAAAGAGTTAGTTATATAATATTCTATTCTACTCGACATATAAAAACATTCTATTCTACTTTTACTTTTTCTTTATCTCTCTCCCACACAGTTTCGCTAAAACCTTTACACCAGCTCCAATCTCTCTCATCGATTCTGTTACCCTCATGTTTCCACCCAACCACTCCCCAGTTACCTCTTCACACATCTTTCCCATATGACTCCATGTATGTATCCCATTCGTGCACAGCAAATACCTACCATACCTTTTCCTCATCTCCTCTCTCTCCCCAACCGTATCATGCTTGCGGTCGGGGTAATCTTGTTTTCATTTGTAAAGCCACTTTTAGTCAAGTACACTGACACCCTACCAACACCTGCCAACTTTTTTACCTCGGATTGTATGTACTTTTCCCTAAACAGCCTTGTCTCTCCTGTAGCTCTACTTCCTTCCGCTTCTCTACTTTCGGACACTCATGTTCTTTCATACATCATACTGCGTTCTATACTCAATTCACTCAACCTTGTTCCCATGCACGTTTTCCATACATATGTCACCAATCTCTCATTATCCAATCCACACAACTTCATCTCATACTTCAACACTCTCTCCATTGCCTCCCCATACATACTCATTATTTTTATTTTCTTAAGCAGAATGTACTCAGACGTTGATCTTTCAATCCCTATAATCTGCTTCAGGAACAACCACTGCTTATATACTTTCTTATTACCCATGTTCCTACACCATAGGAATGCACCCCACAGCGTGCATGTAAATTAGAAGTTGCCTGAAAACCATTTTCCGCCATAGGTTTTTTTTGGCTTTCACCTGTATTCATTTTATTCATTTGATGTTTGGTTGCATTTAAATATTAAGCCCATGTATTTAAATTAATCACCTCCCCGTTCCAATCTAATTCATAAACACTTCCTTTCCTTCCTCTGTTCCTAAATGACATCCACTTTGTTTTATTTTTATTAACTTGTAATACTTTTAGCTATATACCTCTCCACTCTCTGCACCTCTTTTACCAAAAGTACCATATCATTCGTTACGCCAGCATCCATGATGCTCCTTTCATTTCTTCTTAAAATACTCCATATCTCTTTTTCATTTCTATATAATCTAATTTTTTTGGTCGTTATGTCCAAACCCTGTATATTTTTCATATTCACACGCATACTTTGGCTACCAACCATTTCTCTGCCCCCTTATCCGAGCCCCACTCCTTCAAGGTCTTCCTCACTTGCTTTTTGTGTCCTCATCGAACCACGCTCGTTTCTACCTATCACTTCTTTTCACTTTTTTTTCCGTATCCCGCAATGGTCCCTCTTATCTCTTCCATTGTTTTTACTTTCCTGTCAATCTTCTCTAAGCGCTTGGCCATATTATTGAGAGCACTCCTGTTTAGCCCATTTATTACGGCATAATCAATGAATGACCTATGTTGTCCAACATTCGTTTTCTTCCCTTCCTAATCACTTTCCCATCAATTTTCTATTAACCAATGCACCCATCTTCCTACCCTCCATGTTTATCAATTTATCCTGAGACTTACTTATTATTAATTCACTCTGACCCCTCACTCCTCCCCCATTCTCGCATTAAAATCATCCCCCACAACACATCTCGTTCCTTTGTTTCCTTCTTCATTCAGCACTTTCCGCCCAGTTCTTATTAATGTATACCACCCCTGCTTCCAAATAAATTCTTCTTCTTTAAATTCCGGCTTCACCTTCATTGCAGCCTTCGTTACCCCTTGCACCGACCACCTAAAAACCCCCCCTTAAAGCGAATCTCTCAGTTTTTCTCACTCCCCCATCACACCATATTTTTTCTTGCTACCCACTTCTTACAGTCTATGCGTCACCTTTCCCACTGCACTTAAGCATTACTGAATTATTATCAGCATAGTAGACACTTTTTTCAATAAAATATATAAAACATGAATGTTTGATATTATACATTATACAATATAATTGTTTTTATTGCCATATTTAGAAACATTAACCTTTTTATAATTAAAACATCTGCTTGAAATTTTAATTTTCGACGTTAAACCACTTTGCATTACTAAATTAAAACGCTGTGTTCCGAATTACATTTTAATGACCGCTGATATCTAATGTTGCTGAATGTTATTATTTAGTCTACAATCATAATTATGGTAATTTTATACATCATTTTCGGTATACTACAAATGTATTTTATATCGCGTCCTTGTAACTATGGTCAGTGGCACGTAACGTCGAATTACAACCGAATGCATATTTGAATTATGAATTAGACAAATAATAATCAACGTTCATGGACTTGTACTGAAATTTCTCAAGGGGAAAAAGTATCAACTATCCTAGTAAATAATTTAAAGTAATAATAGAGAGAGAACAATATCTTTATTTGGACAAACAAAAATACATTTATAACGAATACATTTTAATTTAAAATAAGGGTTAGTCCGTCTGTTTGGGCTATTGACCTTCGGTCATTCTGCCCTTAAGTAACAATATTTTGATATATATTTTGATAGCTTGATGATTGATTACAAGTTACTTTTGTTCGACGTGGCTAGTATAATTCTTTTCTTCTTTGTCTTATCGTAATTTTCTAACAACACATTAAATTTCGAGGTTATTCTTTAAGGATTCTTGGCAATAATTTTCCTTTCAGTTTTTTAAAATTTTTCAGATACCTAAAATTGTAGAGTAAGATCTTCCTTATTTTCGAGAATTTTTAGACTGAAGTCGAAATAAAAATAGTGCTGCAAAAAACTAAAAACTTACTATCAGAAACAAAATTATACGATATTATGAATATAAACTGTTGCTCGTATGATATTATAATATTTTTTGAAACTTGGTTAGACGATAGTATAAATGACAATGAATGATTTAATTACTTCACTATTTATCAACTTGATCGTTCACCTACAACAAGTCACAAACAGAATAAGATCCTTGATACTGATGAAAATATCTCACCTATTTTTCAGAAACTCGTAAAAAACCTATGAATGACAAGTTGTGCGATTTTGTTTTTAAAAATCAAGTAAATAATTCTAAATTTTCCATTTCCTTACAAGAAGTGTTTGAAGAGTTAGAATCTCTAGGCAATAGTGCAACCTGTGGTCCTGATGGTGTTTCAGCAATATTTCTTTTGAAATGTGTATGTACCTTGACGAAACCCTTACATATTTTATGTTCTTGCTCTCTGGATGAAGAAAAGTTTCCCCATATTTGGAAGAGGAGTTTTCTAATACCCATTCATAAATCTGACAGAAGAGATATTATTCCTAACTACAGAGGAGTCGCAATCCAGTCATTTATTCCAAAAATATTTGACAAGATGATTTCCAAGCAAATGATATGGCTGGCTAAGGAAATAATCGTGGAAACACAACATTAATTTTGTCAAGGGAAATCTACGGTCACAAACCTACAGGAATTCTAATCATCCATTCTATCAGCCTTGGAAAAAAAGTGACAACTTGATGTGATTTACACCGATTTTTCCGAGGCTTTCGACAACGTCAATCACTCTGTGTTGCTCTCAAAGATGAGTATGGTTTTAATGATAGTATTGTGATTCCGTTCATACTTAATTTCCAGACAACAAAGTGTTAGAATCGGTAATTTCACATCTGACAAAACAACTGGTGTTCCACAGGGTAGTCACTGTGGTCCCATCGTATTTATCTTACTTATAAATGATATTAGTGATTATTTGGGACACGCCAGATGTTACGTCTATGCAGATGACATGAAAATTTTAATTGAAGTTTATTCTATTCAAGAATGTCAAAAACTTCAGAATGATCTTAATTGGTGCGATTTAAATGATTTGGACCTAAATATAAAAAAATGTAATGCTATTTCTTTCAATAAGCAAAAAAATGTGTCGAATACCAATATTTGATTAAAAATATTCCACTGGAAAGAGTTAATTCCATTAAAGATTTAGGGATATGATTTGATGATCATTAAGTTTTGCGGAGCAGTTAGCCTCCGTTTGTAATAGGGCTATGCGTTCTTTAGGTTTTATTATAAGGAATAGTAAACATTTTAATATCAAAACATTAATGATTTTATATAACTCTTTTGTTCGTTCTCACCTAGAGTACGGTAATTAATTCTTTCTTCCTTTTCGTTTTAGTTACTCTTAAATTTTAATTTCGTTTTCGTAACAGTATTATTCATAGTGTATGCGCTAACCAGGATATAATGTATTTTCGGTTTTGTTAACAAATTATTTAATTTTATTTTATTTCTTTAACTGATATTATTTTGTACATTTTTGTATTAATTGTAAAAAGGCGATTGTCGTAATAAAGAGTAAAGAATAAAAGGTTTAAAGCTTAATTAAAATACTGAATTTATTCTATTTGACCATTACAACGAGTATTATACAAACAGTTTAGATTAACAGTAAGTAAATCTCTATAGGATAATTAAAGAAAGAAATTTATTGTGTATTATGTTGTGCTAACATGAGCGTATAAAATTTTTCTTTTGTTCACACTTGAGGTAAAATATATGCGAAAATTCTACGCGTTGTTGCATAAATAAACGTTGTAAAGTTTAAAATTCGCCATGCCTTAATATCAGAGATAATTGTTTCTATAAACTACTTCTTATCTTCAAGCTTTAACAAGTGTATTTGTAGAGGTCACGTTTAAAAACATACATTTGGATACTTTGAAGAAAACATAAATAAGTTCATACAATACTTTATATATAATGATAATAATAATAATAATATCGTCTTATTTTATTTGTATATATTGTAACCATGTTTGATAAAGTTTAAATAAAGAAGACATTTGCTAATTCATATTTATGGAAAATATAATTAGTGAAGTTTTAAAATATTGTTACAACTATGAAACGGTTTCGAACTATTCGAGTCTCGCCAGAGTAGCGCAGTTGAAAACAGGGAAACGGAATTTTACTAAGGAATTTATAAACCTCCGTCTGCCTTAAAAATAGAGACACTATTAAGGATCTGTTGTCTAAACGTTACATCGATTTCGCTAATTGAGTTTGTCCACTCATTTAGGGAAATCAGTACAACGAGATGTGAAATTTTAAACCCAGTGTTTTCCTTACCTTATAAATAGATGTCATCTTTATGGTGTCTCAATCTTTAAGACAAAACACATTTTATAATTCTTAATATATCATTTTCTGCAGTTTTGTTTTATGGTATACATAAACAATTAGTAATTGTAAATTTCATTCACGTAAATATGTTGGAATAATAACAATAAAGAATTTGAGACAATACATACAATCCTAAATGATTAATTATGTATAAAATTAAGTTTGTTAATAATTACTATAAAATTATATTTATTATTACTATTTAGCATTAAAAATTTTGCAATAAGTAAGTATTATCTTCCGACTGTACTTACGACACACACATTTATACATACACCTCCACGATTATAATAACCTCCGCATCTCGCTGGATTACCACAAATTATCATTACTGTAGCGGTCTTTAATGATTCTTCTCCTTAATAAATCCGGACAAGGATACGACGAACACGTAAATAAAGTCGTAATCGTTTGTAATTGTCTAGAAGAAATCCGAAGGCTACAATGAACTACTGGCAGTTTCTTAACTTAATACGTGGATGCGTATAAGAAATGCTTCATCCGTTCTATTAAAATTGACATGCAAACGTTAACTGAAATATTGTATTGATTAAATTATTATATTTCAATCAATGATGCAACTTTGCAGACTTATTAACCCCAGACGTAATTATTAAATAAAAACACGATTGTTTAGATTTTTGCTTTATTTGTAGATACACTGCATCATCTTCCTGATGAAGCCACAGCGTGGTAAAACAATTGTAGCAGTGTATCTACAAATAAAGCAAAACTCTAAACAGTCATGCTTTTATTTAATAATTGCATGATGGAGTTTCGCCAAGTATCAGTCTTATCAATCCAATAAGTCCATACTTTGTTATTATACTTCTTAAATTATGGCTAAAACTAATAAGTATACAAAAAACTATATAACATTTCTTTAAATTAATTTTAGATCAAACCATATGAATTGATATTTTTTATTAAATTTATTATGCAATTTGTTTTAATAACAGGTATAAAATAACAGGAACTTTTTTTTTTATTTCACATCAACACAGATATCCTACTTTTACTAAGTAATCGCCATCTAAATTACGAAACCGGTTGATCGTGACCTCATGCGTGGTTTTGTAGTTCATGGGCGGACTGAAAAAAATAATTATAAAACAGATGTGTCATTTTCGCCAGACGGATGTTCCAGTTCCTTTTTAGGTGGCCCGATTGGAATTTATGTCATCAAAATCTCATCGTTAATTATAAGACAATTAATTTAGTTAAAATAATAATAAATTTTTATTGATCCTGGCATAAAAACGAACGTCAAGGTTTATTTACGGATGTGAAGTTTGATATTAAATAAATTTGAATTATTGATAAATAAACTGGCCGTTTTTTTTAATCGCCTTAGAGCAAGATTTACTTATTAAACTAAATATAATCTACCTGAAGAACATGATGGTTGTATTTAATTTGCACATGTACATTTATGTTATCGTCAAATAATCTGATCTATCTATTAAAGTGCAGTCCAAAACACATTAAGGATAAATAAATATTTTTCTCTTTTACTGTGTAGAAGTTGCTTCTATGCTTCTATGTTATGCTTGCTAATTATATTTTAATATTATTATCACCCAAAGAAGTGGGATTGATTTAGTGTTGAAAAGGCAGTTTTGAGAGTCAGTGTTAAACCGTCAATCCTGAGAGTAAGTCCTAAGAATTAGAAATAGTCAGTGTTTATATTTTAGTCTTAAACTATTTATGTAACCACACTACTACAGTTCTGCAATAAATTTAAAGTGACATCAACATTCTAAAGTTTATCTCATCGGACCTAAGTTGACTTAACTGCGACTTCATCAACGAAAACAAGAAATCAACAAAAATAATCTAGTTAAGAGAGGTGAAATCGTTAGAATAACATCATCAATTTGATGTTGTCGTAGTGTGGGATGATGACATTATATAATCATTATTATTATTATTACCACAGTAAGTTAAATGGATTTCTATAAAGACAATATTAGTTTATATTAACTCGTTCAAATACTAAAATAAAATAAAATCTAACATATTTAAATCATTACCATCTATCAAACGTTAATGCAACTTGTCATTAATTTACTATGTGTTAGTGAGTCTAAAGGCTGTCGACCAGAGGCCTTTTTGCCTTGTTTTGTCCAATTATATGGCGTCAGTCTTCAATGCGTAGATGGATGAAATGAAATCAAATATTGTTGAATTAGGATTTTTAAATTCGGGGTTTAAACTAGGATTTTTAGGAACACAATGTAAGAATATGTGAAATTAGGAATAATACACTTGTTTTGTTTCTCAAAGGAGTATAAAAATTAATTTTTATACTCCTTTGAGAATGGCGAGCAATCGCCGAAACAGGTGTCAGGAAACTGAAAGTAAATATATGAAACAAAACAAGTGTATTATTCCTAATTCCTATCCAGTGAGTTATATGTTTCATCAAGAGTGTAGCAAAGAAAGTATCAATAATATGTGAAAGTTGAAAGGATTTTTGAAGAATTTTTCTGATAGGAATCGAAGGCGTTCTAGGATGGGGATAACTAAAGTGGTATCATAGAGGAGCTGATTAGAAGGATTGTGCAAATGATTAAGAGGATGACGGAGTATTGTTAAGGTACGAAGGGATGCTCGTTCGCTAACTTCAATATTGGGGGTAATTTACTATGTTATTCAATGTTTTCCTTAAAAATTAATTGCTCATACAATTTTCAATATCTTCTATAATCCTTCTATTAACTGACTGCCATATCTTGTATATGTCCTCTAACATCCTTCATCTGATATTTATTTATCATCATCTGCATATCTCTTTTATATAGTAGTATTTTGTAATATACCATCTATATTATCTATTGTTATATCTTATGTGTCATTTGCCAACAGTCATCTATTATCAGTTATTATCGTTCGTTGAATATACCACCTATAATCTGCTATCTGTTAATTGTCATTTATCACCTTTCATCTCTGCAATTTATACCTAATGAGTAATAATAAGGATTTTTTTACTTTCCCTATATAGAATATATATTTTTACAAATTTACTTACTCAAAAATTTTACCTCTTTCATTTTTTTTAATTCCAAAAATCAGTAAATATCATCAATTTTTTATGAAAAATATGTTTGAATAAATCTAATAAAATTTGCAATAATTTTATGTTTATTTACGTCTTACAACTTTTAATTAAAACCCTCGCTTACACATAATTAATTACTAATTGTTGATGGATTTCACATTTTTACTTTCCCTATATAGAATTTGAAAAATATTACATAACTATTCAAACAAAAGTTAAAGGGAATGAGAAACTGAACAAGTTTTTATTAAAACACATTTTTCATACATTTCTTAACTTCCGAGAAAAATATTAAAAATTTATAATTTTGACATCTTTTGTCTATTGCTAAGAAAGAAACTATAGGATTTACATGAAATTTATATAACAAGTAATTCTAAAGAATCCAAAATTTAGCAAATTATTGAGAATAACTATTTTGCCTAAACCTCACAGTTTTCGAGAAAAATATAGGGAAAGTACTATGATGGCCACATCACCATATTTATTAATGTAATTATAATATCACTATGTTAATTAAATTTTGTTAACGGAATATGCTGCCATCGTTTGTTATCTGTCATATACCATCTATCATCTATTATCTATCATCTATCATCTATCATCTATCATCTATCATCTATCATCTATCATCTATCATCTATCATCTATCATCTATCATCTATCATCTATCATCTATCATCTATCATTTATCATTTGTTATTTTTAATATATTATTATTCATTTTTATATCCCATGTGTCACCTACCATCTGTAATTTAATAATAATAATAATAATAATAATAATAATAATAATAATAATAATAATAATAATAATAATAATAATATTTATTAACGGAAAATCCATTTTACAGAAAAATAATAATAACACAGTTAAGCAAATGAAATAATATATATATATATAAAGGAAACTAAACCTAAAAATAATTAAAAAAAACCAAAACGTAATCTAACACTAGCTTAAACCTATAAGTGCATACACATAAATTACAAATTATCTACAGTGACTAATTTGTCATTTTTCATACCAGTCTCGCCAAAACCTAAACACCAGCTCATCTCATCATCTCTCATCCATTCTGTTACCCTCCTGTTTCCTCCAAACCACTCCTCATACACCCCTTCAGATTCTTCTCCCAAATATATATCTTTCCTACTCTCTCTCCCGAACCGCATCTAGTTCGCGCTAGGGATAAAATCTTTACCTTTCTAACATATGTCATCTCATATTTGCCATCTGTTGATTTCTAGAATTCTCACTGTATACCGTCAGCTGTCATATGCTATCTGAGGTGTGAAATCGTTTTTTATTTGTCATTTCTTTTATCTATCGCCTATTATCTGTAATATCTAATTTGATATGTTTGTGCATTATCAGCTGGCATCTATAATCTGGCGTCTATTATTTTTGAACACTATTTAGTGATTAAAATGTATTAGTTGTCAATTATCAGCTGACAATTTCATCTATCATTTATAAGCCATCATTTTTATTCTGTTACATATCACATGTCATCTATAGTTTATCATTTGACATTTGTTATTTGTAATTATATCATTTCATCCTATATTTGTCGTCTATTATTAGTTTTCAGAATTCACACCGTGTATTGCCAATTATCTGCTATTTTACACGTGTCAACTGTATTTTGTCATTTACTACTTGTTATTTGTCGTTTATCTTGCTATCATCTGTCATTTCATGTTTGTCGACTATTGGTTTTTAGAAGTCTTACTTTATACTCTCAGCTGTTTTATTATTTGTCATGTGACATCCTTTATCTGTCATTTTTCATCTATCATCTGTTATTTATCATATATCAGGTAGCATCTATCATCTATCTTTTATCTTATATTAACTATCATCTCTAATATCTAATTTGATATCTTTGTACATTATCAGCAGACATCTATAATCTGTCAAAACGTGCCAATTGTTATTTAACGGTATACCATTTGTCACCTCATATATGTCATCTATCATTCTTGGGTTTTACAATTTTCACCATCTACCGACTGAGATGTATTCGCTATACAACTATCATTTCTTCTCTCTTATTTGTAATCTATAATTTACCATTTATTATCTATCATATGTCATTATCATGTAATTATATTGTGTCATCTCATATTTCTCATTTGTAATTAATGGATTTCAGAAGATTAACCATCTATTATCTGCTATCTGACAAGTAACACCTTTTATCCGTCATTTTTTTATCATCATCTATTATCTGTAATATTTAATGTGACATATATGTGCATTATCAACGGACATCTGTAAGTTTGATCTATAATTCATCATTTATCATCTATCATATGTCCAAATCTATAATTTGGAGTTCGTTATTTATCATTAAATCATCTGTCATCTCATGCCTGCCATTAGTTCATAGAATTTTCACCGTCTACTGTCAGTACTTATCTACCATCTAACTTTTGGCTTTTTAACCTTTTATTTTTATCTAGCATCTATCATATATCATTTTTTTAATATGTATTATCTTTAATCATGTAGTAGTAAATGGCAAATTACAGATAACAGGTGATATATAACAATGATAAATTATAAATGACATAAGATAGATGATAGATGTTGGCAGAAAATTGAAAACGGATATAAATCAGATTATATCCGTTTTCAATTTTCTGTCAACATCTATCATCTATCTCATGTCATTTATAATTTATCATTGTTATATATCACCTGTTATCTGTAATTTGCCATTTACCTCTTGCTCGTTATGATTTGCCATTCTATCATCTGTGATCTTATATTTGTCGTCTGTTGGTGTTTAGAATTCTTCATATTTAATTAATTGCTCACTTAACCCGTGGTGAAACATATTTGAAAAATCTTGATTAGAAATTAAAAACACTTGGTTTGTTTCACAGAATATTGTGAAACAAACCAAGTGTTTTTAATTTCTAATCAAGATTAGAATTCTTCTGTATACTGTCGCTGCCATCTGTAATCTGACATGTGACATCCTTTATCTGTCATTTTTCATCTATCATCTATTATATATATCATCTGTATTAACTAATTTGATATGCATACGCATTATCAGCTGACATCTATAATATATTATCGGTTATTTATGATCAAATATTTTACATTTGTCAGTTTTAATGTTCAAATCTGTATTTTACTAATTGTTATTTATTAATATCATCTATTATTTAATATGTATCATCTATCATAATTGTTTTATATAACATTTTTTATTTATTATATGTCATTTGTTATTATACCATCTATCGTCTATCATTATTGGTTTTTAAAATACTTATTTTATACTACGAATTGTCTTCTGCTATGTGATAACGATAAACAGAATACTACGAAGAGTGCACAAGTGCAAGATGAAAGGCAAGAGATAAATTTGAAGGCCAAGAAAGCGTTGGGAGGATGTTCTCGAAGATGACGCCAACAAGAGTCCTAAGAGTGGCGATGGACCATACAGAATGGAGGAATGAGTTAAAGGAGGCCAGGGACCGAATCGGGGCTGTAAAGCTATTGAATTCATTTGAATATGACAACTGTTATTTTTTATTTTTCATTTTTCACCTAGCATCCTTTATACGTTATTTTTTTACATCTATCATCTGCAATCTCTAACATTACATGCATTTGCTGTCAATTATCAGCTGACAACTACTGCCAGTCTATTGTTTATATTCATCTCTCATTAATCATCTATCATATGTCATTTGATAGCTTTTATCATCTGTCATCTCATATTTGTTACAATGGTTTTTAATATTTTTACAATCTACAGTCATCTGAGATCTAAAAATATTTTATTCTGTTATTTTTTATCTATTATCTAATATCTTTAATCTGACATATATGAGCTGTCATATTATCTGCTGACATCTATCATATGTCATCTGTTATTTACGATTTATTATCTCTAAATATCACTTGTAATTTATAATTTGTCATCTAATATTTCTTGTATATCATTTTTTTAACTTTTAGAACGTCTACCGTTTAATGTAAACTGTAATAAATTTTATCTGTCATTTTTCATCTCTTATCTACCATCTATTATATGTTATCTATTAATAATCTGTCATATGACTAATAATCTGTAATTTGCTATTTGTTATTTATTAGTTGATATTTAATATTACAATTGGTTTCTACCTGCTATAATAGTATAGCAATTTTTAATTATTTTTCATCTATCATCTATCATCGTCTATCATCCATACGTTATCTATAATTTATAAATCTATCCTCTGTAAATTATGAGCTGATATCTTTATTTATGATTTATCATTTTCCATTTTGCATTTTCATTTATTATCTGTCATATAACACCTATAATTTATAATTTTCCATGTGTCTTTTGTTATTTATCATTCTGCTGTCATTATTCATTTAAGTATTAACCATTTTTCTGTAATCTGTAATTTCTAATTTGCCATTTCTTATTTGTCATTCATCTGTAATGATACATTTCTCGTATACGAATTGTCATTTACCATCTTTTATTTGTAATTGTTCATCTATCATCTATAATATGTTATCTGTAATCTCTAATCTGATATGAATGCTGTGTCAGTTATTAGTGACATCTATCATCTGATCTATTTATCTTGATTAGAAATTAAAAACACTTGGTTTGTTTCACAGAATATTTATTATTTTTTCTCTCTTATTCTGTGAAACAAACCAAGTGTTTTTAATTTCTAATCAAGATTTTTCAAATATGTTTCACCACGGGTTAAGTGAGCAATTAATTAAATATGATCTATTTATGTTTTATTTTTAATCTTTCATCTATAATCTGTAATTTAACATTTGCCATTTATCATTCTATCATCTGCGATCTCATAATGTTCACTATTTAGTTTAGATTATCCATTTGTTATAGTATTATATGAGCCAAGTCAAGAGGGCAAGAAATTATTTATTGGGATAGGTCACAAGTACGCTTAGGCAATCTATTAAAACCGAGATCAAGAGTACGTTATGACAAGAAACTGTTTATTGGGATAAGTTAAGAGTGCGCTAGGCAAATGAATAATTTATTAGCCTAGATCAAGAGCACGATCGATGAACTTTTTAAGGTAGGTTAAGAGTACGCTGGAGTAATGAGTTATTAATTACTCAAGGTCAAAAGTACGCACGGACAATGAATAATTTATTGGGATAGGTCAAGAGGACGCTAGATCAGTAAATAATATATTGGGATGCAAAAAATTATTAACTCATTAACGTTTAAGGATAGGGGGTAATGGATAATGTATTTGCTTAAATTAAGAATACGATAAACTATAGGGTATTTATTGATATAGGTTCAAGGTATGTTAGGACAATAAAAAAATATTTGGATAGGGTAAGAGAATGAGAACACTAGGGCAATTAATAATTTGTTGTGTTTGTTAAAATTATGCCAATATACTGTGGTAGGCTAAGAATAAGCTAGAGAAATGAATAATGCGAACAATTTATTGAAATGTCAGTACACTAGGATATTAAATAATGCACTGATCAGCGTAACAAACTAGGTGTTTCAATTCTTTACCTAGTACATTGGGAGATTAAACAAATAATTGGGATAGATAAAGACTAAAGTACTAAAGCGATGGAATTTTACTAAAATTAAGAGTGTGTTAGGTTAATTATGTCTCTGGTGGCAAGCTGAAAGGCGAAAGAATTTTTCGGGATGATCCTTGATGTCGTTAATGATATTTTTTATTGGAAATTGCTTCAGATGAGGAAACGTTTTGTTAATATAACAGATGGAGTAATTTTTGTAGAACTCGTGCCTTACTTATATATTAGTGTTTGTGCGTGATGTTCTGATCTGCTTTCTTGATGTGAGCAAATAGCAACAATTTCAACTTTGATTGATTGATTAATTGCTGCTTTCTTTTCTGTTCCTTAAAGAAATGAAAAATTTATTGTGATAGATCAAGAGCAGGTTAGTGTAATGGATTATTTATGGGGATAGGTGAAGGTTGTGCTGGGACAATAAAAAAAATATTGGGGTATGTCAAGAGTGCGCTAGTGTAGAGAACATTTTAATAAGTCAAGAAAGCTAGATGACAGATAAAGATGTTATATGATAGATGTTATATAAAAATGACCGATAAATGATACCTATATACATTTTAAATTAATTATTTCATATTGGAATACGTCAGGTACGCGCCAGAAAGTTTATTTTATTGTAATAGGTCATAAGTACGCTAAGTCAATAAAAATTTATTGGGAGATATTAAGAATTCATTAAAGAAATAAAGACATTATTGTGATAGGCTAAAAGTAATATAGGGATAGGTACATAGTCTGCAAAGATAATAAACAAAATATTGGGGTATGTCAAGAGTGCGCTAAAGGGGATAGAGGATAGAAAAAAGTTATATGTTAGATGATAGCTAAGCAATGACAAATAAATGATATCTAAATAAACTATTCATTATTTTACCATTTTAAATACAATTTACTGAATTACTTATTTTAATTATTATATGTTATAAGCTATAATTTGTCAGTTATCATATGAATGTTTGTGAGTTTGGGTATCTTAATGATACAGTAAATAAATTGTCATTTAACCATATCATTACCCTTAAGTGTGAAATCAGGTTTGTTATACGGTGCATTAAGATGTGAGTTTAGTAATGGGCTTCGTTTTCAGAAAAATTGCCAACAACACCAGATAAATGGTAATTAGATCGGACCAGAATTGGCTATACACCGTTTTATGACCAATAAATAAAGCTGATACAAGAAACGAGTATTTGTTGAAGATCGGCTATTTCAGATTCAAATTGGATATGGTATGTAAACGTACACTCGTGGAAAATAATGTAATCGAATATATTTGTCTTGTTACAATGAAAAACATACAATATTTAATCGACAAATATGGTGAATCAAGTAAATATTACAGATATTGAAATAAAATTTTGAAGGAAGGTATTAAATGATTTGCGTATTATTATTGATGAAGATTTGAAATGATTCATTAAGTGACAAATAAGAAAGTCATTCAAGAAAAGAATTGCATATTAGTTTTTAATTATTTTTAATAATTTCAAACTTGCAATTTAAGCAAAGGTAATATCTATTTTAGAGATTGTAATGAAACACTCTATATATATATATATATATATATATATATATATATATATATATATATATATATTTTAATCTCGCAATAAAATGGTTCATTGTAACAAAAGTAATATTAGCATAGTTTAATTTTAGATAATCAATGTCTAGTTTTAATTAATCTAAGTATTTTCAAAATTCCTGTAGTGTGGCATGTTATGTAAAAGTAATAATTAATCACCACATCACCGAAGAACACCAAGAAAATAGACTCCACGGTCGTATATCACGTCTTATAAAATTTTCGCCGCAGTGGATAATGGCCGTGCCCTATTTTGGGCGACGAGGGTAAAGACACCCTTACTTCGCACTTTACCACTTAGCGGAGAGTTCGTCACCTCATAAATTTTCCTGTTTATCCATATTAAAGAAATATATTATAACTAATTGCACTTTTTTTTTATTACGTTAATACATTAATTACATTGTATTTTATAAAAGACTCGTTCCGGCGAGAAGAGATAAATTAAGAGCATTTTATGCGGTGCGGTTACGTAATACACGTTCTATAAATGTATTCCACTTACGTGGACTTCTGGTAATTGCGTCCTCGACTTTAGACACACTCTGATTCTTGAATGTATTGTTTGCATATTGTGGTATGTCACCGTGAGGTCTGTTTTTCCCATTTGATCATTGAATTGAATTGATTGATGTAATGCAATGAAACGGTGAATTGTTATTGTTTAATTTTTTCATTAACGTTTAATAGATATTTGGATAATAAAGTGCAGGTGATTTTAATTATCATTGTTGTAATAAACAAATACAGAAGTTTATTAGTAATAAAATTTGAATTTACTAGTGTTTAGTATTCGATTGATTACTTATTGTATATAAGAAAGTGCAAAGACTTTTTTTACTCAATACTTACATTTACAATATTACAAGTCCGAACAACAAGAGTTCAATCACCTTCTTTATGGTGTGGTCATGGCTATTTGTAGTAAATGATGTCAGTGATGATTTTTTTTTAATTAAAACTCCATATTGTACAAAAATCAAGAAAAATGGTTCACAATTATGATAAAAACTAATAGAAATCTTAATAGATTTAGTTTTAAAACTATGAGGAAGTGTATAGTTAATTCAATGAACTTTTAATATTGTTTGTATAGACGAGGAAGACGATAAACTTAATGGTTTTGCATAACAAGGCATATATCTTCGATTTAATATGGCTATAAACTTTAAGGAATCACAAATTATGTAATATATATTGCGTCTTGAAAATCCGAATAACCCTACAACAGAATCCTATTGTTTTAAATATAGTTAGCATTGATTTACATATCTATTTTTAGATAATTGATATGGTATGATGTAAGATGATTACATTTTGTACTTATCTTCTTCTAAACTAATTAATTTAAAAGAGAGAGAGAGAGGAAGAGAGAGAGAGAGAAAGAAACATCGTTATTGGCAAATTTTTATGCCCCAACTTCCAAACCATTGTTAATAGGAGTCGTGAAGTTGTTGCAGTAATGAATGGGCTTTTGGAAATGTTGTTCTTGCCGTATCATCTGCAAATTACACCAGTTATTTAGAGGAATCAATAAGTTATAAAAATTAAGACAGAAATTGTTAAATAGTGCTGACGAAAGTGGGAAGTCTTGGGGATGTTCTGGATTAAAAGGAGAAGTTTTTGAATTTGTCAATAAAATTATCTAAAAATTAATTAATTTTCAGTAGAATAAACCTCAAAATTCCTACAACTATTCTCATTTGATCTAGTTTTAATAATATATAAAAATATTCAACCCATATGTACAGAAAACAAAATGGTTCATCTCGAATTTTGAAATGAAGAATTGTAAAATTGCATTCGATGATTTAAAAAATTGTAAAAAAATTAATTTTCAGTACAATAAACCTCAAAATCCCTACAACTATTCTTAATAAATCTAGTTTTAATAATACATAAAAATATTCAACACGTATGTGCAGGAAACAAAATGGTTCATCTCGAAACTTGAAATGAAGAATTGTAAAATTGCATTCGATGATTTAAAAAGTTGTAAAAAATTAATTTTCACTACAATAAACCTCAAAATCCCTGCAACTATTTTCAATGAATCTAGTTTTAATAATACATCAAAATATTTAACACTTATGTGCAGCAAACAAAATGGTTCCTCTCGAAACTTAAAATTAAGAATTGTAAAATTGCATTCGATGATTTAAAAAATTGTAAAAAATTAATTATCAGTACAATAAATCTCAAAATCCCTACACTTATTTTCAATGAATCTAGTTTTAATAATACATAAAAATATTCAACACTTATGTGCAGGAAACAAAATAGTTTTTATCGAAATTTGAAATGAAGAATTGTAAAATTGAATTCGGCGATTTAAAAAATTGTAAAATATTAATTTTCAGTACAATAAACCTCAAAATCCCTACAACTATTCTCAGTACATCTAGTTTTAATAATACATAAAAATATTCAACACCTATGTGCAGGAAACAAAATGGTTCCTCTCGAAACTTGAAATGAAGAATTGTAAAATTACATTCGTTGATGTAAAAAATTGTAAAAAAATAATTTTCATTACAATTAACCTCAAAATCCCTACAGCTTTTCTCAATTGATCTAGTTTTAATAATACATAAAAATATTCAACACTTATGCGCAGGAAACAAAATGGTTCCTCTCGAAATTTGGAATGAATAATTGTAAAATTGCATTCGTTGATTTAAAAAATTGTAAAAAATTAATTTTCAGTAGAATAAACCTCAAAATCCCTACAAATATTCTCAATAAATCTAGTTTTGATAACACATAAAAATATTCAACACTTATTTGCAGGAAACAAAATGGTTCCTCTTGAAACTTGAAATAAAGTATTGTAAAATTGCATTCGATGATTTAAAAAATTGTAAAAAAATATTTTTCAGTACAATTAACCTCATAATCCCTACAACTATTCTCAATAAATCTAGTTTTAATAATACATAAAAATATTCAACACTTATGTGCAGCAAACAAAATGGTTCCTCTCGAAATTTGAAATGAAGAATTGTAAAATTGCATTCGATGATTTAAAAAATTGTAAGAAATTAATTTTCAGTAGAATAAAACTCAAAACCCCTACAACTATTTTCAATTGATCTAGTTTAAATAATACATAAAAATATTCAACACTTATGTGCAGGAAACAAAATGGTTTCTCTCGAAATTTGAAATAAAGAATTGTACAATTGCATTCGTTGATTTTAAAAATTGTAAAAAATTAATTTTCAGTAGAATAAACCTCAAAATCCCTACAACTATTCTCACTGAATCTAGTTTTAATAATACGTAAAAATATTCAACACTTATGTGCAAGAAACAAAATGGTTCCTTTCGAAACTTGAAATGAAGAATTGTAAAATTGCATTCGATGATTTAAAAAATTCTTAAAAAATAATTTTCAGCACAATAAACGTGAAAATCCCTACAACTATTCTCAATGAATCTAGTTTTAATAATACATAAAAATATTCAACACTTATGTGCAGGAAACAAAATGGTTCCTCTCGAAATTTGAAATAAAGAATAATAAAATTCCATTCGATGATTTAAAAAATTGTAAAAAAATAATTTTCAGTACAATTAACCTCAAAATCCCTACAGCTTTTTTCAATTGATCTAGTTTTAATAATACATAAAAATATTCAACACTTATGCGCAGCAAACAAAATGGTTCCTCTCGAAACTTGAAATGAAGAAATGTAAAATTGCATTCGATGATTTAAAAAATTGTAAAAAATTAAATTTCAGTAGAATAAATCTCAAAATCCCTACAACTATTCTCAATTGATCTAGTTTTAAAAATACATAAAAATATTCAACACTTATGTGCAGGAAACAAAATGGTTCCTCTCGAAACTTGAAATGAAGAATTGTAATATTGCATTCGATCATTTAAAAAATTGTAAAATATTAATTTTTAGTAGAAAAAACCTCAAAATCACTACAACTATTTTCAATGAATCTAGTTTTAATAATGCATAAAAATATTCTATTCACTTATGAGCAGGAAACAAAATGGTCCTCTCGAAATTTCAAATGAAGAATTGCAAAATTGCATTCGAAGAAGAATGAATTAGTGAATATATCGATTTTGAATCGTTGAAAAATGCCTGTGCAATTATGTTGGTATCAGTAATAGTCGTATTAGAAGTTCTTATAAATGTTACATTTTTTATTTAAAACATATTTTATCTTCGTTAGTTTTCTAATATCCAAAGAGAACTGTCCACTGTTTAGATCTTTATATTTTCTTCAAAAATGTATTCAAGTGACTTTGAATTCTGAAATAAGCCTTTTAAAGTCTTTATTGAGTTTATTTTTATCTAAGTTCCGGTGTGTGTCAGTTACTGTATGTACTTATCCTTCATAAGACATTTAGGGAGAGAAATTATCTTGTGTTTTCTTATTACGTCTAAAATTTTATTTTTGCTTTTATGCATTTCTTCAATGTCAAATTTCTTGTTTTTACTAATGTTTGGCTCTTTTTAAAAAAACTTTTTCTTTAGTGAATTATATAAATTATTGTCTCCTAGAGACATTTTTTGTCATTGAAACTCTTTTGAGATCGAATCTAATTAAATCATCAGGCATAAATTTCAAGAAAAAAGTCGATAGTGAAGACAGTAGAAGAAAAAGTGAAAGAGTGTTTGAATTTGCCTTTAAAAGATCTGTTCGAAAGGAATTGTTTAAGTTAGATACAAAATGCGATTATGCTAAATATAGTCAAAGTTTTCTTAAATCTTGGAATATATTTGCAGAAGACTTTCCTTCAATTTTTAAGGATTTGAAAAATTTAAGTTAGGATGGTGATTGGAAGAGTAGTTAAACGTTGGGGCATAGACAACCGAAAAAATCCACAAAAGGAAATAAGCAAACTACAATAAAGTTTGTGTGGAAGATTGGGAATAAGGAAGAGGATCAATATTCTACATATATAAGATATCATTACAATTACATACAAATTGAAACCGTGTCACATTTAAGTATTAATCATATCTGCTTCCTCTACATTGTGACAGAAGGATGGTTTTAGTTAAATAATATATTTTAATGTGCCATTTCCTAAAAATTTATTTTTGTAGTTTCTTTCAGTAATTAAGTTTTCATATGTCTATGGGAGCATTTTAGTAGAAAACAGTATTATCAATACAGATGGAAGTAGTTTGCATTCTGTAAATTTATTTGAGTACGAGTCATCCAAACAAATGTATGCTTGGAATTTGGAAAATTGACAGAATGAAGATTCAGAAATAAATGACATACAGATGTGAATCTTAATTTTCGATCATCATCTCTAGGACGTATTTTGGTCAGGTTACCTAATGAGCGTTTGTTGGTGATAAGCTGAAATAATTTGAAGCATAAGAAGCTCTAAAAATTCGTTGAGAATCTTCTTAAACTACATATTCTAAGGAATTCAAGTAGAAAGGTTCTTTTTCCTCATTCTGACTTTTAGAAGTACAGGAAGTTCTAAGAATTCGTTGAGGATATTCTCTTTCCCCAGATTCTATTTAATCTTGTCTGTTGGTTGTTCCTGAAGTTATTGTTGCAGTTCAATTAAGGAAACGGTTAAAAACGATCCAAAGAGGGCGGGAAGAAAAAAAAAAGTGGAAAGATCAGCAGCGACATCCCGCGATGTAAGCGTTTACACAAGATTATAAGGTACGACAGGTCAAATTTCGTTAATTTGTAACGTTGGGTGCCAATCCATTAACATTATTTGTAATGATGATAAGTTGAAATAATTGGAAGTATAAGAATCTTTAAAAGTTTATTGATGATCTTTTTGAAATACACATTCTAATGAATCCGAGTGGAATAGTTTTTTTTCCTCATTCTAACTTTTAGAAGTACAGAAAGCTCTTCGAATTCTTTCAGAATCTTCTCTTCCCCGATATTCGATTTAATTCGTTTAGTTATTAGAATAGTTCTTCTTCATCATTCAGATGATAAGTGAAAAAATATATATCTTTTGATTTTGTGTTATATAAATCCTTGTATCACAAAAACAAATTGAAAATCTAAGAACTAGTTAACACAGAAGAATTTCAAGTCAATGCGTGCAGATTTTGCAAGTGAAAAGTAAGTGATCTAAACGATAAAACATTGGAACTAAAGCTATTAGTCGCTTGTAAGCAAATTTCGAGCTTGTTTAATCCAAGCGACAAACTCAAACTTATATCTAACCTCATCACCAAGTAGCTATGCCAGGAAATGCATCCTAATATCCCTTGGGCATAATCTTGATTATACCAACACTAAAATGCAAAATCTAGAATATACCAATTATCATTATCATACGTGTTAACGACGAGTAAGTTAATGTCACTAGTATTTATTTATTACCCTAAAAACTATTTATTCAAAATCTTTGATGAAAATATTTCTGCTATACAAACTACAACTACAGTTGAATCACTGATAAACAAGGCCAAAAACATTGTACAACATGGCCCTCCTCTTCTTATAATGCTGGATATTGTCCTAGAAATGTCAACTTTTCGTAGTAAAATGAATAAACTAAGATATAATAAAACTTCTCCTATAAGATCAATCTAGTCATAAACGATATCCATATGGAAATATTAAGATATAAGAGGTAGATAATGTCACTTTAAAAGAACTATATTAAGAAACTCATACCATCAGTACTAACTATACGTACAGGTGTAGGAATTGGTGAGGGTGTCTTCGTAGCGGGAAATCACAAAGACTTTGAAGAAGTAAAAATTGTCTTTCCCAGAGATAGCTAAAGAGATACGAATTTTCTCCATCGAAACTGACAACATTCAAAAACATACACAGAGAGAGAGAATGAAGCCACCCAACATAAATCTAACATAAGTTAAAGCCGAAGCTTCTACAGAGAAGTTTTAATCACAATTTTCCCCAAATGATCACATAACAAACGATAACCAAACATGGTTGGAGAAGTTATAGAAATTGTACAAAAAAGCTAGGATGCTATAGAATTATTCTTATCTTAACTCTCACATAACACAATTGTATCCTTGGGCTTTATCAATAAGGTCTGACTGAAAACAGGGTGCCTTCCAAAAGTATTGAAACATGCAACTTGGAAGATCTCAGAAAAAGATCATAAATCATCGCCCCATTCTAACAATTTGTTTGATTTATTTAAATTTGTAGGAAACAGTGATATAAATATTGGTTATTATTTTGAAGGAACTTTATTTAAACCTGAATTTTAATCTGCCTTCATTTTTTTTTTTGGATTTGAAGAAAGATTGAGTTTTGAGAATAGATTTAATACTTTGCTACAAAATAAAATATTTCTTTTCCATTAAAAAAAATATTCCAGAATCCCTGACTCGCGAATTCTAAAGTAGAAAATCTTCATACCTTCTAAACGTCTCTAATTGATGAACTGTGGCTATAACTCTGTTAAAATGCATTGCAGTAAAACAAAATATTTTCTCTGCTACGTAAAAAAATGTTTAAACTTTTTAAACGTTTTCTAAAGAGTTATATCTTCATATCTTTTATAAGATTCCATTGTTTTAATCAACTCAAACTGATGACTGTAACCACTTATAGTTAAGTTAAGTATGCACTTATTGGCTGGTTTTAGCGTTTCACGAAATACTTTGCGAATTGGCTTGTTTCATTCAACTGAACAATATCTATAAGTTCTCAGGAATAGATCTTGAATTCTTTCAAAAGATTCCATTGTTTTAATGAGCTCAGAGTGATGACCTCTTTTTACATTAATTGACTGGTTACAGGTTTCTATTAATTTTTATTTTCAGAATTGGCTTCTTTCTTTGAACTGATCAATGCCTATTAGTTCTCTGAATAGATCCTAAACTTCCTCATTTAGTTGCCTCTGTTCACTGGGTATACTGTTTGGAATAAAAATACTTACATGAATATTTGGTCTCAACATACCTTTCGATTATACAAATTGTGATGCTTTGTAAAACTAAGGATTTAAGGACTTTATTTTTTAGCTCTGTGGGCGAGCTAAAGGAATAGAGTCGTAAATACTACCACTAATTCAAGTTTGATCTTCTGCAAGATCATATTGGGTCAACATTGAACTATTCAAATTATATTCCTAACAATTAAATTTTTTGCCAAAAATTATATTCTCTTTCAAATTGTGGGTCTTAAACGAAAAAATCTACCAAATTTAAACTTATTATAACCCAAAAAATTATAGTTACGGTGATAGGGAATTGGTTCCTGGGATTTGTGAGGATTCGATTTTGCAAACCAAAGTTAAAGGAAGTCAATAAGCTGCTGAAGAGATTGTAAAGGAATTAGAGCAGATTAAAGAAGATTAAAGTAGAGATTATCAGGATTGTAAATGCCGAAGAAAAACGAGCTATAGAGTAGTGGAGATAGAGTGGATCCTTGAGGTACACATTGTTCAGATTTATTGATTTAAATTTTTAAGGATATCTTTGATCAAGCATCAAATAAATTTACAAATTTGACCTTAACCAATAATCAAATTGATCCATACATGACTAATACTATTAATACATCAAAAACTCGACACGTCTATATTCACAAAGTCCTTCGCCTACTCACTGATTATGAAATTATAATCGAGAAAATTATGAACATATACGGAATACATAACTAATTCGAAAACACCATTCTCGACAATGGCGCGCTAATTAGTTCAGCGCGTGCAATTACGGTAATCCGACGTTCCGAAATTCGAGTATTGTTTCGGCGAATTCAATTAAAACAATAACGATGCTCGGTCTACTTTTCATTCAGAGACTTTGTGCAATCCGTCCTAATGGGTAGTGTCATTTGCATAACTTCTCGGTCCCAAAGAAATTTACAATTAAGGTTAAACAAACGCGATTGTCCTACTTAGGAAATTCACGAAGAACAGACGGTTGTTGTTGTTGTTGTAGAAAACGTTTTTAATCTTTGTTAATTCTTAGCTATATACGTTTCTTTGATGAGGTGTTAATTAATTCAAAATTGATTGATGGTTAAAATTTTTAGTCCCCATAAAAAGTACCATCAGTAGATTTAGAATTTTGATTGCGACTACCTTTAGATATTAATAATAACTAGTAATTAAAAATATCCTTTTTCTTCTTCTTTAAGTTATTAATTTATTAGAATTATATGATTAAAAATACGAGTACATTTTTTAATGTTACACACTTGATAAAGAAGGTACTCGTAGCATATATAATGTATCACAAAGAAGAAGTCTCCATAATTACCTATTTAATAGAATTGCCTTAAATATACAATAACAGATTCTATTCAATTTAATTGTTGATAACTTTCTAAGATAATTTGTTGGCAAGATTCATCAAAAACTTGGAGGTTCAAAGGCGGTCACGGATGCGAATGTATTCATCCAGTTGCAAAATTAGCGGTAATCGCCGGAAGAAATTGATTAAATTGCCGAAAAAAGGAAGCGGAATTTCAGACCGCATTAAACAATAAAAACATTCAATTCCTGGAAAGCGGAAATTGCTTCCACTCGTATGTATAATCCGGGAACGCTTTCTAAAGATGCTATATAATGTTCCATTCGATTGTTCTGTTTTGTTGGCGGTATTATGCAGTTGTTATTAAGATGTACGTGTAATTGTTACAAAGGTAAAGAATTTGTAAAAAAACAGTGTACCACTTATTAGGTAACGAATTTATGCAATAATAAAAGGTAGATTAAGTACTATTTGCGGAAGTAATTTATAACATGCTGAAATATGATTTTTGAATTTAAATATGTAATTTCAATATAATATTATACGATTTTGATAATAGAGCAACAAGTTTTTCACTATGCTTGGCCAAAAAAGAAAAGCATACTTTATAAAAATTAAGTCTGATAAAATTCTTACACTGCCTTAATATTCTATACAGAATATGCGTTTCTCTTTTGATCACCATCTTATAAGTTTGGTAAATTGTTGGTTGCTCTAAAATTACTATTTTGCACTCTCTCTCTCTATGATACACCTTCATTATAGAAAGCTAGAGTGAGAGTGCGAAATAATTTGATAATTATGAAGTCTACACTTAAAGACTGGTTTCAGGTTTCCACCAAATGTTTTTAGGATTGGTTTCTTTCTTTAAACTGGTCGATGTCTATAACATCTGTCTGAAGGCTACCTTCCAAAAACAGGAAGCAGTGCGGCTTTGGATTTCTCAGGAAAATATATTAAATATCAAAATCATCGCCCCATTAGTTGACTATTATAAAAAAAACTGTCATCCGAATAATATGAATCAACTATCACATATTTTAGCAACTAAATGGCAACAAGCAATTTATTATACTCTAGTGATTGTGATTTCTTTGTTGACATTAATATTACTGCATTTTGAAATTGTAGATGACAACAATACTCATCGGCCTCCAAACTTGTGATCGATTTGTCAAAACCTTAACCGCAAAATGAAGTGCGGTTTCGGTAATTTTAGTAGCATATACGAGGTATTATCGTGCAGCTAAAGTACTCCTCGCGTTACATATCTACGACCATTTGGTTATAATTCCCGCAGAATAACGATGATGTAATATTTGATTTGTTCATAAAAAAATCTATTACAAACACAAAAATGATTATCGCCTTTCAGATTTTAGAGATAGAGAGAAAATGTCTTTATTTATTGAAATAATTTTATATAATATGTACATCAAAACGATCACAGATAAAAAATGTAATAAAATGTATTAAAGTCCTTAAATTTTTGGTTTGATATTGATAGTCCGTGACTGTTACTCATTATTTATTTAGTAACAGATGCCAAATCAATGTAGTGAATCACATATTTGAGTCACAAGTAGAAGTGATAAAACTATGTTATAAAAATGAGTGCCAACTATGCGCTTGTTGAGTAAACATAATATCAAATAAGATGGTCCTCCAAAATTTGATGGCCACAACGTTAGTCCTTCAAAATTTACTATAAAATTTGATGGCTAAATTTGACTCGTATTAAACACTCGTACGTCAAAGAATACCCAGATCGACCAAGAAAACCGTTAATATGTACAGATAGTCGATTCCCCACTTCAACTTTACGTAGGGACTTTTACAAGATTCAACTGACCAGAACCAAGGCATAAAGTATTGATTACGAACAATTTTGTTATTCTACTGACTGTGCTGTGTAGCACTTACAAGAAGCTTCTAGTTATCTTCACAGTTTAGGTATTTTCAGAAGTAATTACGAAACTCTGGCAATAAACACAATTTAACAAAGTGGCATTAAATATGTTACTATTTGCTAAGAATTTTAGGCTTTCATAACCATTAGTTTGTACTTTTTTGAATGCTATAAATGTGCCAGTCACTGCCAACAAGGAGCGCTGCAAATATAGAACGACACAATAGAGATTCATGATTTGATATAATTATCTCTGTATGTTGGATGCTTGAAGCCATGACTTTGTGATACATATTGAATCAGGAACTTTATCAAATGATAAATAAAACAAAGTAAGTTTTATTTATCATTTGATATAATTATCTCTTGTGGAGGTGATGTGAACTGGCCACCAATATTCAATAATCAGGATGATCATGTTCGCCAACATTTAAACGTCATATTTCATATTTGATGCATAATTTAAAAAAAAAAGATTTATTATTTACCATCATGTTTCATCCATCTATCAGGGATACTGATATCAATGAAACAATATATTGCACCACAAAAGCTAATATTTCTGTTTTTTATTAAAAACTGTAAACTGTCAGAAAATTAGATATGAAATTGCAAAATAAATCTGATAGAATAACAGGTAATGTCAGAAACTTGAAGTTAATGAAAATATTGTTTGTGAACTAACATTTTTTCAGAGTAATTAGTAGAAGATTACAATCCTCTTTACCGATGAAGTATTTTGAGAAAGAAAATAAAACAAGAAAATGTAAAAGAAAAATTTAGGAATTATTGAAATGTCATGAATTTATAAGGTTTTTGAAGCTTGTAGAGAACTATATTTACCTTATTTACAAATATATTTCATTAATATTATAATAAAAGAATTCAAGCATTTATATCCCACAGTGCTAAAACAATTATATTTATTTCATTTATTTATTTTGCTTTTCATGCCAATTTAAAGAAATGTTCAAACAATTTATATAAGTATAATAAAAACACTTTACAATTTTGAGCAGGAGATATGCAGGTGGGGTTCACGTAGTGCTCTTCCACTCAGACCCATAATACTAGACGATGGTATCCTCACCAGTAGTAGATTATGACAATTTCGGCAATATTTTAACCATTTCTGGCTTATTTTTGTTCGTATCTATATGAGAATATTTATGCTGACGTTTTGTGTCAAGGAATAGGAATCAAAAATTGTCGTTACAGACTAATAGAGATTTTAACAATTTCCTACTTCACACATATCAATGTATAGATAGAGGTAGCCATACATGAATAGCATATTTAGACATTATTAGTCTTAATGACTTAATATAACATAAATCAAGCATTTACTAAAATACAGGACTCTTTTGATTAACACTAAAGTCAGAGACAATTAAGATATTGCAGATACCTTTACATTTTTTTTGAACATAATAGTTGGAAGCGACATTCGATAATGACTTTTCAAATGAAGTAATTACCTGGTATAGGTCCTTCAAAAGTATTCCAATCCGACATACTCAAGATGACAATTATTGGAATAGTTTATATAGAGATACCATATAAATACCACTACTGAAATCATTTTTTGATAATATTTACCACTATATAAACAAACAATTAAACACATTTACCAATCCCAAATTAAAAAAGAAGTAAATGACCGAATCTGTAAATAAAATAATAATAAAATAAATAATTATGCCCAAAAGGATATTTGCAACCTCAGTATCACGGAAAAGGATAGGTTTAAGTGGAAGAACACTTTGTGATTGTGAACTCCACCCTTGCTTCTTTCGCCCAAAATTTTAAATACGTTTTTTTTAATTGATTTGTTGTATATATAATTTTTAAGAAAGAAGTCCAAAGTTAAATAAATAAATGTGTTACAGAATTAGAAGAACCTCGCTTTTACATTAATCTCTATCAGATTTTAGACAAGACACTCTAGAAGTTTCAAGCTATCGCCCTATTACCATGCTTTCAGTCATGGGCCCACTTAAAAACTAAACTCATTCTGCTCTTCATCTTTCACCACATTTCTCTTTACTTACCAATTTGAAATCATAGAGTACCACACTACCTTTTTATTGTTATCAATCCTCACTTCGGTCTGTTACATTTCTGAAATATGCTACAGTCTTCTTGGAAAATTACCAAGCATTTCATTCAATATTGCATCGAGATTTGCTGTTCTAGTGGAATTCCTTAAAAATCTGACTACACCTTAACTTAATGAACACTCTTTTTTAAACTATACTTCTCCAGAAGAGAAGTAGTTGTTTCAACAAGTAATTTGTTTTGTAGTCTTAGTAAGACTCCAGTTTAAAATCCGAAACACCTACTGTTTTCTCCTTTAACAAGGTATTCCTCGAGGATCTCTCTTATCTCACTTCTTTAAATCTTTGTCAACGACATTTATATTCCCACCAATTTAACGTAATCCTTGTCCCTACCATTTCTATACAAGACTTCCTTTAAAAATGATCGTCATTGATCCAAAAATGTCTCGGGAAATTGAATGTAGCAGTGCAGTGAATAAAGTATTAAGAATAACGCAGATAATATACCACTGAAAGTTCATACATCAACCTTAAACAATACCCTTACTATGCTGCAAAGACTACTATTAATAATAGGCAAAAATGTCAAAATTTTTAAACTTTATATTTTTTCTTGCAAGATAAGAACTTTATGAAAAATTTGTATTATTAAAACTGGTTTCGTTTCTTCTTTCCTTTAACTTTAGATTAAAATGTTATGTAATACTCGTATTTTTCATATTTAGAAAAATATCGGAAAAAACCAAATAAAAACTCGAGTAAACATCTACTTGTATGAATGTTTACCGAAAGCTTGTCAGTACAAGTTTTTAACGATAAATTGCAGTAACTGTATATTAAATTTATTTTTGTCCCTAGTTTGGATCTTCCGTTGGGCAATAATTGTTGAAGCCGTGACTTTGTGATACATCTTGATTACGAAATAGGTTTAAGAAATAATAACACTTTGCTAGTATCACGAATTTTTACACTTTTTATTGTGACTAGTTTCGTCCTATTCGACATTATCAAACGAATATAATAAATTACATTTACAATTAGGTACTTATATATTAGGGTGGCGCAGGTAAACACTTTTACAAAATCGCATTAAATAATGGCGTGTATATTAAATCTGTTTGGTCGTTCATTAGGGGGTTTTCCGGATTAGATTTGTTTTTATGGATTTCCAACGATTCCAGGTAGTCGAGTCTTAGGCCTTTTTAAGGAATTCACTGCACTTTTAACTTATAATTCTAACTTTTCAAGAAAAAGTACAGAAGTCCACATCTATAAGATGATTTGCCGCTTTTAGCTTGGTTACTGAGCTACCCAATTTCCCACCATCTTACAGAAGAGTATCTGAAAGATCAGCCTTCTGTACCCTGATTAAAACTAGACATTCTCTCAATCTTATTCACAATCCATTCAATATTTTACTTTATTGATTAATCATCCTAATTGAAGAAAATACATTTCTTTAAAATTAAATAAATAGGTTGAAATAAAACAACACACAGTGTGGCGAAACATGTTGCAGTGTTCAACAATAAATGTGAAATCCTTCCAACTGTGTTGTTTTATTTCAATGTGTTATAGAGTTTCATTATGTATCTGCCTCTTCAATTCAATAAATAAATAGAGTCCACGGCAGTTGATGAACAGCAAACCGTTAAATACATTAGATATTAGTAATCAGGGTATTCAAAAGTAAAAAGTATTTATATCCATAACAAACCGTTGTAACATACACTGTATATTTCTCGTCAATAAAGATGGTTGTTTATCCTTTCTTTATATCTTTTTTCTTTCTCTCTTCATCTCTCATTTTCTTTCTATGGAAATCTTGGATTAGTCTAAACTGATTAGCATCATCTTATTTTTATTGTTTTAACACCAATTATGCCAAATGTTGCTCAGAAGGTTTTGGAGGAATTCACTCAAGCGATAATTAGAATTAAGCGTTGCTGCATCGCAGTTTTACATTATTACAATGTAAAAACTACAAATCTAATTAACAGTTAAAACAACTACTCCTTGTATTAAAGCACCGCCAGGTATTGAATTACCTAAGTTTGTCGTTACATGTCTGAAATTACATTCAGCACAATGGAATATTTTTGTGGTATCATTGCTTACCAACCACGTCATGGAATTGTTATGGCTATCCGCAGACACGTGTTTCGCTGTATCAGAGCTCATCAGTGCAGCTGTGTCATAACTTTGATGTTAGATTTTCAAAGCGCGTCCAAAAAACGATATTAACACTGATATCCCAGAATGTAATATATAAATGTATGGTGGGTGTGTGGCCTCCATTACACCCTTCACTTATTTTTTCAAAAGCTCGAATTTATTGATAAAAGCTAAAAATGAAACGAAATTTTACGTATTTAATAAACTAAGGTTACCAATTCAGCCTACATATATTTTTTTAAACATAGTATTGTTTATTTAAAAAAAATTAAACTACAAAAAGTTTTCAATGAATTAAAACTATTTATTCGCTTAATATTTATTTAATTAATATCTATGTCTATAATAATCAACTTTTCGTGCTGTTGATTTAATAATGTTAATATTTGTTTAGGAATACGTTATATTTAAATATATAGTAAGTAAAGGTGGGTGGTTTCTATCGCACTCTATCATTTTTATCTATATTAGCAAAAAATTTTAGATGAAACATATAAAAAGAATAGAATAACTCTTTTATTACCACTTAACCTATGTGTGTGTTTTTTCATCATAGCATTGTAAATCTTCTTTTTGATTCAACTAAAATAGAATTTTGTGTTGTGCTAAAAATTTAGATACCTATGCAGGGTGGGTGGGTGTTCACTATCCGACTCTCTAGTTTTTTTTTTAATACTAGTTTATTTTCGATAAAAAAATCCAGCTATATATTCTAGTTTCGAAAACAAGAAAACAACAAAATATTTTCAGTGCTAGAATAAAAAGGAATATACATACGTAGGGTGGTTTAGTGGCCTAAACCATACACTTAGTTTTACTGGATTAAATGTTTGATACTTTGTGGTACATCTTGACTGGATGACTTTCTTTTGCCAATTTTATTTGAAATTACAGTGGCTACACTTTTGACTAACACCTATCAGTATCAAACTTAAAGTGTTTTTTTTAATTATAGAAATTCTAGAAAAGTTTATAGTTTGCGTGACTTTTAATTTTTTATATATTCTTCTAATCGATAATTTACCGCTAATATAAAAATAACTGAGTGGTGGGATAGAGGTCACCCACTACGTAATTTTTTAAACTAAATATAGTGTTAATTTTAGTCTTAATGTAGATTTAAGGTAGATACAATCGATTTTCTACTGAAAACTATACTTTTAAACCTAGATTTTCCTTTCCAATTTTTGGTGAAACATTGTTTGGAGGTATTTGTAATTTATAAGTATAAAAGCTTGCAGACTCCGAAGCATTTTTCTATAATCTTATTTTATCAACATATTTCACTAACTTTTCTTCATGATTTTTAGTATTTAGCAATATCTCTTCTTTCTCTCTCTTTTTTTCCAGCAGTTTTTATTTGATTTTATTAGAATGTTTCAGAAGTTTAAAGTTTAAAGCAATTTTATTAATTCTCATTAAATCATGAATATTGAATTCATCTGCCTAATGAACACACTGTGTGGTGAAACATGTTGCAGTGTTCAACAATAAATGTGAAATCCTCTCAACTGTGTTGTGTTATTTCAACTCATTAATTTTTTTTAAACTTTACATTTCTTCTTTCTGATTTTATTATTATTTGTCAACTACTTTTCCGAATTAAAAAAAAATCAATAATGAATTTGTCAGATGAATTATGAAAATTATCGAACTGAAAGTATTTTTTTTTTGGTGAAGAAAAACATATTACATATCTGGTTCCATAAAGAGGGTAGCTCAACAAGTATCAAATATATTTTTTTTAATTTCACTTATTCTCGCGTTTTGAAATTGAAGGGTGGGATAGTGGCCACCCGCCCACCCTGCATATACAAATTAACCTCATACACTGATCACCGTTTAATTTTCAGGAAAACAAACTGTGAAAGCGTTGATTAAACTAGCAAAAATCATCAGCAGTGTTGTACCTAAAATGAAAAGATATATGTAGGGTGGGTGGGTGGCCTAGGACCTACCCTCCAATCAGTAAAACCTACTCGACAGTTTTGCAGTTTAATTAATTAATTACTACCAAAAAAATGCATACAAATTTTGTCAGATGCATAACTTCATTAGTAATATTTTCTTTTCAACGTTAATTAAAGTGTGTTATTAATTGGAGGGTGGATTAAAAGCTAAGCACACATCTTACTTATACTATTCCATTTTTTACCCTACATATACTATTTTATGCATGCGAAATCAATGCTTACATTTTTTAACAGCATTAACAGAGTTTGTTACTAGGTGATACTAAAAAAATGACTTGAACACCAAATATTTATATTTATGTTGTATGGGTGGACTCTAATCCACCCTTCAATTAATCATGTTTATGTTAAATACGAAAAAGATAGAAAATTGTGAAACTGATTAAATTAAATTCTTAATTCACTAATAAAAATATATAAGTCTTTTACGTTGTAGAAAATTAACTAATAATTAGAAAAAAACACGAAAATATTTCGTAAAATCTCTTGTAGTCTTATTAAGACTCATTTGTTGTAAAAAAAACACAAAAATATTTCGTAAAATCTCTTGTAGTCTTATTAAGACTCATTTGTTGTAAATTTTACGAAATATTTTCGTATTTTTTCTAATTATTTCTTAATTCACTTCTTCTGGCGTAAGTTTTGGAATTGAAGGGTGGGATTGTGAACACCCACCCATCCATCATTAACCTCATCTACTCAGTGTTTCTTCTTAGAAAAAAAAACAGTAAAAGCGTTAATTGAATTAGTAAAAAATAATGAGCAGTGTTTTACTTAAAATTAATTATTATTAAATTAAAGTCTTGTTTGGTTTCATAATTGCTTTATCAGTTTTCTGAAATATGTTTCGACAATTACTTGTCATGTTCAAAGGTAAAGATAAAACAATTATGGAATGAAACAAGACTTTAATCAATAAAAATAATTACACAATTATGTTCCATCAAGAATGCATTAAATTTTATTAAAATTAATAGCTGTATGTGGGGTGGGTGGGTGTCTCTCAGATACACACTCAAATCAATAAATTATTTGAAAGGGATTAATAGTTTAGATAATTAATTTTTAGTAAAAAAATCAATATTGAATTTGTCAGATCAATTATTAAGTTATAAATTTATCGAACTGAAAGTATTAATTTTTTATTTCACTTATTCTCGCGTAAGTTTTGGGATTGGAGGGTGGAATAGTGGCCACCCACCCACCCTAAATATGCATATTAATCCCATTCACTGATCACCGTTTAATTAATTAAATTAATTAAAAACCTAAAATTAATATATTCAATACTTCTTCTGCTACTTTCTTGATGGAACCATATATTCAAAATGGGTTGAGTAAAACACTTGTTTCGTTCCATGATTTTATTCAAAGTTAAACTGAGTTTAACTTTGAAAATGATCGTAACGGATCGAAACACGTGTCAGGAAACTGTTAATAAAATCATGGAACAAAACAAGTGTTTTACTCAACCCATTCTAAAATTAATAGATTTAAATTTTTATTTTAAGGGTCCAGCAATTTTCCAACAATTTTCATCTATATTTCTAGAATTTTATCAGTTTTTAAGATTTTTTCAGCCTTTTGTTCGAATTCAAAACTGTAATTTTCTATTGTTTTCTGATTGTATGTCAACATTGCTTCAAAAAATTGTTGAAAATGTTTAATTCATATTTCAAGAATTTTCCAGCATCTTTTTATACAATCTGCCAACATCGTTTGTCTTAATTTATCAGAATATTTAAGTAACTATTCTTCGTACTTTTTTATATTTTCCAAATTTCTAGATTTTTCTTAATTTCTCTTCTATTTTTATGTTGGATAATCCTCTATATTTCCCGGAATTTTTTGTATACATATTTGCTAGAGATTTCTAAAATTTTACAGCAATTTTTTAGAATGTTTCAGAAATGTCTCTTCTAGATTTCAAAGATTTTTCAGCATTTTTTTTTCATTTTCCAATAACATTTACAGGCACCTTTTCTCCTACTTTAATATTCCTTATTTTATCACAATTTTTCAATAACTTCTCTTCAAGGATTCTAATATTTTTCAGTTACCTTATAGATTTTTAGAATTCTTAGCAATTTTTTCTTCCAGTTTTCAAGATTTTTTTAGCTTTTCACCCGAAATTTTCAATTGTTTTCTCTTTACTTTTTAACCATCATTTCTAATTTATTTATTAACTTTCTAATCATATTCTTTTAAAATAATCTTGAAAACTTTTCTATATTTTAAAGCGTTTTCAGGAACTTATTTTATAGGTATTTAATATTTTCCATCAGTACTCTAAACTTCTGGAGATTTTTAAAATTTTCCAACATGTTTTCTTTAAATTTATTAAAATGTTTCTAAAGTTAAAGCAATTTTTTTTTAAATCTGACTAATTTATTAACTTCATTTCGAATTTTCTAGAATTATTCAACATTTTTCTCCCAGATTTCTTGATTTTTTTAATCAATTTCCTTGCAAAATTACGAGAAACTTTTTTAAACTTCTTGCAATTTTCCAACATTTTTCTACTGAATTTCTAAAATTTTCCGGTAATTTTTCTTCAGATATTCTAGAAGTTTTTAGATATCCTCATCTAGATTCCTAGGTTGTTTTCAGCAATTTTTCTTCCATGTTTGAATAATATTTTCAGGAAATTTGTATCATTTTTAACTTTAGCAAAACTCTCCACCATTTCTTTTCACATTTTATGGGATTTTTCTGTAACTTCACTTTCCTGGTTTAATTTTTTCACAGAATCTAATCTTTTCCAGCGGTCTTTTAAGTTTCTACAATTTTCAGCAAGTTTTCTTCCAGTATTCAATTGTTTTCTTACTGTTTAAGATAAATTTAATTGTTAGCCTAATACTATTCAAAAATTTAATTTTACTAATTTAACAGATAGACATTATCCAGCCTAATTTCTCAAGTTGTGGAGGTCTCTCAAGAATTTCTCTTAAATTAATTATTGAATTTATTTAAGTAAGAAATTCGAATTTTGTTTGATTGAGTTACTTGAAGATAATAATAACTTTGATTAAAACACTTAGAACCTTTCTTCAATATTTTATTTTTATCCAGAGGCACATTTCGGACACAAAGTGTCCATTATCAATGGTTTGATAATATCAAACCATTGATAATGGACACTTTGTGCATCTGGATAAAAATAAAATATTGAAGAAAGGTTTTGAGTGTTTTAATCAAAATAAATTCGAAATAAATTGTTCTGTATTAAAATCGTCCAAACAAAATCCTTTCTTCAATTGTGAGATTTATAACTTAATTAACACTCTCTTCACGTAACTCCAAAAACAATAATAAAAAGTTCTTCAATTTAATTTCCTGTTATCTAAAATCTATTATTTAATATACATATATTGGAAATATTCTAACAAAACAATACAAATAATGATTTATAGAATAATGTTTTCCCTGTCAACAACACACACGGACCTGTTTCGGTCTAATTTGGATCTCATCAGCGTAGTGCAGTTGAAGACAGGGAAACGGAATTTAACTTTTTAGTTTTAACTTTCTAGGTATTGTAAAGCACTTTAATGGTATTGTCTTGCTTTAATAATGCTTTTTATAATATTATTATATTGTTTTAAATGTTTCTATTCAAATATTCTGCACGTATATCTTATCATGTGAAAATAGGTCACTCGTGTTACTAAGTAAGGAAATAAACGGCAAAGAAAGCTATTTTGTAATCAAATTAGTTATCAATTAAATATTTGATTATACCAATTTTGCGAAATAATTGATCCACAATACATATTGATATTAATGGATCGCCGGAAGTTTACATATAAACAAACGCTCAGCGTAAAGACCACGTGGTCGATATAAGCTCAACAATCACACCGCGTGATAACCGGATTGACATTATGTAAAGTAAATGAATCTAACGGAAGAATTTCGAAATCGGTACGCGTGTATGTATGTTTGTCGTGTCCGACAGCAACATTCCTTTTAGGTAAAGTGGAATCTAACGCGAAACTGACCTATTATCATCATTCACCGCAGGTAGAAAGACCGAAAATACCAAACGGATTTTCGGTTCTAATCGTGTTTAGAACGTGCGAGAATTGAGAAAAAAAATATATATAACTGCGCGTATTTTCGCGCTCTGTTTCGCCGGACGAAGAAAAGCGCATTTACCATTTTGATTGCTGTCCGAGGTGCAGTTTCCAGGTGCAAGACACTCTTTGGCGAGGACACTGTGCACTGACACAACCACGAACGACACTAGCACTAAGTTCGGTATCATGTTGAAATCACATAACATTTACGCACGAGTTTTGTTTTTCCGGCTCTTCGAGTTCGGTAAGTCGTGTAACGAAATCAAAACGCGAGAGTACTACACAAGACAACAGTTAGATCTCATCACTGGCATTCTTCGTGGCTCGTTCTGCGGTCGGTCAGCGGTCTGAACGTGGTTGGCCTCCACTGCACGCTCTCTACCTACCTACCTTACCCACCTTCCTACCTTTCCTCCTAATGTCTACACAACGGTTCGATGTAAATATCCTCTACGCTCATAATTTCACACCGGTTGAATACCGCGGTTTTGACTATTAACTATTAACATTATTAATTAATCAATACAATTAACATCCAATAAAAGCACAGTTGTTTCTAATTATATCTGATTTTTATTAAACAATTCAAAAGGAATACATGATTTGATTAAACAGAGTTCCACTTGAATTGTTAGTGAAATATTTAGCTAAATTTAAAATAAAACTGTTACACTAGTACCCATTAGTACTTAAACGTTTCATTACCAAACAATAAAAACTATCCCATAAAAATTAATTGATGCTTACGAAGCTATAAAACTGACCAGCTTGATTAATGGATAACTATGTTTTGAGGTCCTCTGGAAATATTCTAAGCATCGATGAATTATGTACACCTGGATCTAAAAAGAAACCAAAGTTATTGCCTAAAACAAAACTTTAATTTCGTTAAATTTTGAAAACGTTACAATAAGTAAAGAATTAATTATTGTTTTTAGATTTATAAAGGCAGTACACCAAATGTTACTTTAAGTGATTCAGAATAAAAAAACTAAGTAAGTAATTAGGTTTATTGCTATTAAGTATACCAGGTATTTTAAATGCGTTTTCTTTATCCCTTTGTTATATTTATTACGTAAAACTTATTTTGTTAACTATTGTGAAAATACCCATAGTTGTAGAGCATCGAGATAGGAAGTACCAATTACAATAGCTTCTCCAAACAAAAAATGCCATTTTACCTACTAGCGCCATAGAACACATGCGTGCACCAACAAAACTGTTTGAGTTGCTCTTTCATGTCATCTATTAATTATGATTTCAAGTTTTACGTAATAAGTACCACATATCGTCAAAACCCAAATATTCATTTTGAAACACCCGGTATTATTTATAATCAAACTGCACTGTTGTAGGCAAGGACACATTCTTCTACAATCTAGATCAAACTAAGGATTAAGTTAAAAGGAATAAATATTGTCATTCCATTCAAATTTCAATTGAAAGGAAATAATTTTTCTGATCAATCAATCAATAAAATTAGCAAAAGAAATGATTTGGTTGTTCCTATTATAATTGATTTGTTTAAAGAATATTGGGAAAGAATATCCTTATTAGGAATATTTTGTTAATACACTTGGAAAATAAAAAACACTACACTTTCTTCACAATTTGATTTTATTTTGCTAGATGTACATTTCGAGTACTATGTACTCATTATCAATAGCTTATTGATAATGAGTACATAGTACTCGAAATGTGTGAATAGCTTATTGATAATGAGTACATAGTACTCGAAATGTACATCTAGCAAAATAAAATCAAATTGTGAAGAAAGTGTAGTGTTTTTTATTTTCCAAGTGTATTTTGTTTAGTTGTCTACACAAAATATTCAGTCCTCAATATAAACGCCCAATCCAAAGTAATAATAATTCCAGAAGATAAATATTTTCTCTGGATAAGACAACCTAATTTAGGTACAAATTCAAAATTGTACTATTTTTTTCTCTGGATATTGGCAATAAATGATTATTGCTAAATTTAGTTTGAGAGGCAAAATGACCTCATTATAATATTTATTCTCTGCTCATTGAACATACAGATATATTTAAGCAGACATTTAATACACGAGATTTCCTCCCTCATAGATATGATTGAGGTCTACCTGCGCGATCTGATTTAAATCTTTAGAACCTTTAAAAATTTTAGAAGAACTTTTGAAATATTTTGTTAATCATTGCTAACACTATAAGAAACTTTAGAATCTTTAGACTTTAAAATCTATAGGAAATAAATATTTGATTTTCTCATAATGATGGTTGCGAACGTTACTACGTGGTAATTCATAAGTAAGTGTTTTATTCAGTGTTCACTTGATTTTCTATTGAACCGTTTGAATTTCAAACTCATTAAATTCTAAACAAGTTTTTTTTAGAATTTTTAGAGCTAGGAAAATCTTGGAATTCTGAATTTCTTGTTCTTTTTGTCTTTGGAATCTGGGTTTTTAAATTATCTACTACCTTTAATATTTGAAATCTTCATAGAATTTTTAGAATAATTAAAACCTTTACAATCCTCAGGCTTTTTTAACTATATTGGTAACAGGTTTTGTTTTTGAGTGTGCCATAAGTGGCAGAGGTCAAGAATCAAGTTTGTTTGGTTGTGCTTTCTTTGTTACATTATCGCCACTTCATGTTTTCCGAATAATATTAATAATAATACTATTAAACATCTTCAAAAAATCCTAGTATTTGGATATTCAAAGTATTTGACATTGCATGAAATTTGTAATGATTGAAAATCACGCTACCTAAATGATACAAATGACTTAAGACATCCAAGCAAGTTTGATTGATTGAATTTGATTGAATTTAAAAAAAAATTAGAATCCTTAAGGCTCTCTAGAATCTTTGAAATATTTATATTTTTGGTATATTTAGTACCTTAAGAATAATATAATAGATATTATATATACGTAGATCATGAATATTCTTTAGAATGTAGAGTTTACAGAAACTTTCGAATTTCTACTTTTTTTTAAATTTAAATTGTCTTGTATTTGTGCCATCTTTGGAATATTCAGACCCTTTATACAATTTCAAGAATTGTTAGAATCTTAAGAGTATTTAGAATTTATCTTTACAATCTTTTAAATGTTTCGATTCTTTAAATTCTATTGCATAGTTAGAAACTAGTACTTCTACACAATAAGCAGAAATTTTTAAATTTTCAGAAATGTGAAATAATTAATATCCTTAAATTGTTTTTTTTTTAACTTAAGAATTTGATTTTTTTAGAATTGGTGTTTTAGCTTGAGTTTCAATGTATATTTATTATGGATGGGTGGTCACTATTCCACCCTTTAATTACTTAACATTAACATGATTTATAAAGGCATTGTCACCAGACAAATCAATTATTTTCTGATTATTTTGTTTATCTTGTATAATTAATTTTAGAAGAATATATTGTTAATGTTAAAGAATTGGAGAGTGTGATAGTGGACATATAATTACAATCAATATATTTTTCTAAGTGTTTTGTTTATTTTGTGAAATTTTAGAAGAATTGTTCCTCAAGGGTTTGTGCTGGGCCCGACGTCTTGACGCTGATTGCGTTCGCTCAAGAACTTGCTTTGGGCCCAAGAAGCTCATCGATGACGACCTTAAAGCGAATAACCAGAGTGACCACGAAGAGAGTGCTGAGTTAGCACATCATCAACAAACCTTAAACTACGATTGTAAGTAGAGGAGAGGCTCTTTATTCGGAAATTGAAGTTTAAAAGATTTTGTCCAGTATAAAGAGATGAAATGGAGCAAACATTGAAAAAAGGGATGATATTGATGATTGATGGCCATTTAATGTGATCATAAGGATGGTACATATTATGCAACAGATGGATGTAGAAGAGAAATTAAGATAGAAGAGAAATGGATGCAATTGAAAATCTTAGGATTGAAGAAATGAGAATTTCTAATGAAATAAAATCTACATTTTAGTTGTTCTTTCGGGGGAAGAAATAAATATGATTTATTTATTTAATAAATATATAAATAAAAATATCATACAGCTCTTTTCGCGAGTAGATCAATTTGAAAGATGTACGCACATATCATCTTAATGCCTTCATAAAAAAATCCTCACGATTACATGTTCATTATCACCCCCTCCGTTTCCTCCTCTAACTCCTAGAGGCAGCAACAAAATATTATTTTCCGCTAACTGAAGGATGTTTATGCACTTCATGTCCTTATCATCGCGAATCGTATTGGGATCTTCTTTATAGATCTGTATCGTTGCTTTTCTTGCGGCTTCGTAATTAGTTGAGGCCGTATCCTCGAGCCAAGGTTTAGTTTCAAAGTTGGATTCGATTTCAAACGCGTTCTCTATTCCCAATTTTTTCGGCAGAGAATTGACGTGGTACTTAACGTTGGCAATACACTCTTCGCCGTTTTGCCTCGGAACGATTTTGGCAATAAAGTCACATAAGCACTCCTGAATTTCGTTCAGGTAAACAGTCGGCTTTCTCCAGAAATGCATCAGGAATCTCGACTTGCTCCACGATTGTCTTTCAGGCGGTAACGATTTCCTGCATTCCTCCATGTCGAAAACAATCCCATCGATCAGTTGCTCCTCATCTGGTGTTATAGAAGTCATTATATGCGTAAAGATGTGAATCATTTGATGATGCAAATTAAACACAATTTTCAATTTTTTTTGTATAACAGGTATTTATTTATATGAAATGAAAATTGTGTTTAATTTGTGATTAAATATGTAGAACGAAGTACAAGCCTCCATCGTCAATAAATTTGATGATGTGTTTAAATGGACAAAGGAGAATTTCTTATTTTCAAAAGGCAAACTAATTATTATTAACTATCAGGCAAATTGTTTGTGCTCCTCAATCAAATTCACTTTGTTCTTTCTCACTGTTTGTCATCAGTCCCTTTCTAATTCGTTCTCCTACCCCTGCTCTCTTGTCCAATCAGCTTTTCTAATCTCGCCAGAAGCTCCGGGCGGTTCTTGAGTATACCTACTTATAGTCGGGACCTGACATCAAGTGAGTATCATCTGTTCCTGTCCATGGCCGATTGATTTTGCTGGTAAAAAAATTGTTTAAAGAGATTTCTTATTTTAAGACAAACTAACTATTATTAACTATCAGGCTTATTATTCCTCCTCACTCAAATTCCCTTTTCTTTCTATCACTCTTTGTCATTAGTTCCTTTCTAATTTGTTCACCTACCCTTGCTCTCTTGTCCGATCAGAATATTTCCCAGCTTCCTCAATCTCGTCAGAAGCTCCGTAACCATGGTTGGGACGATAACATCCACCTTATAGTCCAAACCTGCCACCATGTGATTACCATCTATTTCTGTCCATGGCGAACAATTTTCCTGGTGAACAACTCGCTTTAAGAGAGGCTTGTGAAAATCGACTGTCTCAATTTTTTGCTAATAGGCACGAGGGTTTCTATGAGAGAGGCAAAATGAAATTATGTACCATCAAAATGGCAACAAGTTATCGTAAAAATTTCTTTTTACTACACCTAATATTTTATGCACCTTTTGTAAATAAATACAATTGTATTTTACGAATTGTATATCCTTAAGTAAAAAAAATGGTGATGTTACCATCATAGTACTTTCCCTATATTTTTCTCGAAAACTATGAGGTTTACGTAAAAAGGCTATTCTTAATAAATTGCTCAATTTTTTTATTCTTAGCAATTACTAGTTAAATAAATTTCCTATAGTTTTTTAGCAGTAGGCAAAAAATATCAAAATTTTTCTCGTAAGTTAAGAACTTTATGAAAAACATGTTTTAACAAAACTGGTTCAGTTTATTATTCCCTTTTACTTTTGTTTAAAAAGTTATGCAATATTTTTTAAATTTAGAAAAATATCGATAAAAATCAAAAACTCTTCAAGTAAACATACACAGGGAAAGTAAAAATGAATTTGTGTCCAACTTTTTATTTTGGCCATGAAGAAGAGTTTGAAAAGGAATGAGTAATGCTCGGGACAACTATTTTCACAGATCTGCTTCAAAATTTGCAACCAAATAAGCCAGCAAAATTGCGTAGAGGACGGACTTGGATTTATCCAAATGTCAATTCAACAGTCCACGGCGATTTTAGCCAACTATACCCGGGGCATAAAGTCAAGTTTATAAGTTTTTTTAGTGTGTATTAGCAGCTACTTCTTGGTTTCCCGAATTCTGTATACAAACACGAACTCGGAAATTTATTTTTCCAAGCGGAGAAACGACCTAATTTGTAAATATTTTACAATACGGAAATAATCTTCTAAGGAATTCAAAATTTTTGAAGATATCTTCAATACATTCGTATGTATATGTGAGAAACTTACTTATCGGAGTGCAATCCATTATTCAAAGCCGCAGATCAAGGCTAGGATCCCCAATTATGATTGTGGAACATTTTTTAACTTCATTTAGCTTCGTCGGGTTATTTAAAGTAATTTGGCGACTGAATCCGTATACACCAGTGTTCTTTTTTCATTTTGGTCTGATTTCTTCATGTTTTGATCCATTGTGCGACGCTTTGGCGCTGATTGCGTCCGCTCAAGATCTTGCTCTGGTCTAAAACAAATAACCAGAGTGGTGAGAGTGATTAGTTAACGCAGCAGCAACAACCTACCACACCTTAAGCTACGAATGTAAGTAAAGGAGAGACTCTTTATTCGGAAACTAAAGTTTTACAAAGGTAAAAGATTTTATCCAGCATAAGGAACTTCGTCGGGTTATTCAAAGTAGTTTGACGACTGGATTGTTATTCCATCACTGAATCCGTGTACACCAGTGTCCATTTTTCATTTTGGTCTGGTTTCTTCATGTTTTGGTCCACTGTGCGATGCTTTGACGCTGTTCGCTAAAGATCTTGCTTTGGTCGCGAGCTGCACATAGATGACGACTCTCAAGCGAATAACCAGAGTGGAGAGAGTGATGGGCTCACGCAGAAGCAACAACCTGCCACACCTTAAGCAATATTTAGGTAAAGTAGAGACTCTTCATTAGGAAATTAAAGTTTTGCAAAGGTAAAAGATTTTGTCCAGCACAAGGAAGGAGGGGAAGTGGAGTAAAAATTAAAATAAAAGATGGAAAATAAGGCAAATATTAATATATTTAAATAATTATGGTAAATAGAACAAATGAAGGACTCTCACTTCCTACCAGAAACAAGGGCTAGAGTGGAAGATTATCGCAACTGCATGAACTCCGCCCAGCTTCATATATCCAAAATTGTCTTGTATAATATATTCATACGTATATTTTTTTTGGAAAGGAAGCTAAAGTCGAATAAACATAAACGTATAAAGACCATTTAATGTGATTATAAGGTATAAGGCAGCAAATGGATGTAGAAGAGAAACTGAGACATAAGAAAAATAGGCACAATTAAAAATTCTAGTATTAGGTGAAGAGTAACACTTATAATATTAATATCTGTTTCCATCAAGACTGTAGCACAACACGCATTAACTTTGTGAAAATTCTAGGTTTGGAAAAATAAGACATCGTAACGAATTGGATAATAAATTGATGATTAGTATAAATGGAGAAAGGAAAATTTCTTATTTCGAAAGCTAAACTAATTATTAATAATTATCAGGTATATTGTTTGCGGCCATTCAAATTCCCTTTGCTCTCTCTCACTTTTTGTCATCAGTTCCTTTGAAATTCGTTCTCCCATCCTTGCTCTCTTGTCCCCTCATAACATTCCGTAGCTTTTCTAATCAGTAAACCTAGTGCCAAAAAATTATTCTGAACCCAGCACAAGAAAGTTGTCATTTTCCACCTATTTTAATGTAAACTAAATTTATAGTAAATAAAAATAAATTGCACCTGGAAATCAATACTTAATTGTTTTTTGACAAATTAAATTGAAAAATTTTAAATACTGACAAAATATAGATTGTAAAAAGAAGAAAAATTGGAATAGATACAAGAGAAACCAAATCTATAAGAGTCGTCGAAAAAGTAAGAAAACAGAAAATGAAAAACAAGGTAAATCAGACAGAACACAAATAAGAGAATACTTGTTTTGTAATCTTAATAAGACTCTTTTCTTGTAGATTTACAAAGTGTTTTCGTGTTTTTTTTTCTAATTATTAGTTAATTTTCTACAACGTAAAGGACTTTAATGCACTTTTATTATCAGATAGATATCTTCAAAAACTTTAAAATTAAAAGCATAAGCTGTAAAAACAGAGATAAGAAGAATAGTAAAAGAAGGACGAAAGCTATAAAATAATGTAAATGGAATATAAACAAAAAACAGGTAAATAACACACAAAATGTAAAACCCTAGAGTAAAATCATACAAAAGAGGAAATAGTCTAGATTGCAGCGAGTGTTAACCATCGACAATTTCTGAAATATCTTGAAAACTATACATCACCTAAAATCTTTATCGAATCATAATTAAATAATCCCTTATTTGGGGATTCCAGAAATTTCCTTCTTGCAAAAAACAATCTTTACAACCAACGAAAATATGAATCATTTTTTGAACATAAAAAATAAAGATTATTCTATAATGGTTGCGAAGGGTAAAACCTTAATTCTTCAAGAATGTATGTATGCATTAATTGTTGAAGATTTAAGCTTCCTTCATGCATTATTTCTATTATTATTACTTTCACCTTACCTCTAGGAGGAAACATTTCTTACGGCTGGCAGTTTTCGGCCAACCTGCAGAAGATCTGAGATAAAGCATTTAAGTTCTAAAGGAAAATATGACCAAACAAGGAAAGCCTATTCATCAACAGAGATGATCAAGGAGGATGGAATAATTAAAGATTTAAGAGTAAAATTAAAAAAAGGTCAAAATAGATTATAAGTCAAAATTGAAAGTTGTTAAATTTTAGTGTTAAATTCCGAGTTCTCGGTTTTTAACAGTATCGATTTAGAACTGATATTAAACACTTTAAAAAACTTAACTTAGAAGACAAAAAAAAACAGCTGTTTCTAAAACCTTAAACCTTTACGTCGATTGTTCCTTTTTAAATTTCTAACAATTTTAATTGTTTTCTTGACATTTAAATATTTTAATTGATTTTTAATGTGAGAATCAAAAACAAATTTCAATTCATGTCTGTACAGACGTTCAATTGTGTTTTAAGTTTTATCTAGAGTGGTATTTAATTATTATTGTGCTTTTAACAACTTCAACAAGTTTTTAAAAATAATTTTGTTTTTCTTTTCGTTTATCCACATCATTATTCGATTCGATACTGTTTTAATAATTTTCAATCGTCAAGTTGTTAACCAATAAACTGATTTTAAGGATTTTAATGATTTATTTTTATTTTGGAAGGACAGTAGTAGTAGTAGTAGTGTTAGGCTATCGACCACGTGGTCCTTCCGCCATGTGTCATTTGTGTATTTGTGTGTGTGTAAATGAGCTTGTTACTTTAAAGGATCGCCCCCGTCACTCTAAAGCACCATTAATTGTATCCCAATGGTGAATGGTACCGGTCACCCATCCGACTACTGACCCGAATCAACGTTGCTGCACGTCAGTTCGGGGCCGTAACCGATGCGCCACCACCGGCGTGTTTTGGAAGGACATTTAATTGGTTTTCAATTATTTTCTAATAATTTGTAATTCACTGAATTGAAAAATTCACTATATGTAAGTGTAAGTATGGATTAGCATATAGTAACGGTCGCAACCATTCTCTTTATTAAATTTGTAATCCTTTCTGCTTTTTATCGCGTTGTTTTTATTTTTGCAATTAACTTATTCAACTGTTCTTTTCTGGAATTAAAAAACACATTTATTCGTTATGTTTTTATAAGTTGTGTATTTAGCGAAGATTTTCACGAGTACTCTGCTCAGCTGAGCTTGCGGTTTACCCGAAGCAACGCGCCCAATTACGTACCGAAGAGTACCGAACGAACAGCACTCGAACGTACCCCTCATTTACCAAAAATCGCGTTACAAAACCGAGTTCCCCGTACACAGAGACAGGTAGTTGTGTAGTTTCTTTACAATATCCCCTTCCACCTCTTTCTCACTCTCTCAGGTGTACCCAGAGGAGGTGTTCTTTTAATTTGGTGCCTTAGAATACGCACGATGACAGAATGTGATACTCGCACATACACACACACACACACACATGCATGCATGCACAGGCACGTTCGAATCATAGTGTGTATGAGTGCAATATCGCGAATAATAAAGATCGAGGGCGGAGTGGGGGGAAGAACAGGAAACCGGAGGATGATATTGTTGGTGGTGCGAGCTGGTGTGAGCTATGCAAATGTGTGCGGTTCTGATATCTAATATGTGCGAGAAAATCGATACACCACCACCTACACGTTCTTCTGGACCATTCGGTAATGCTATACTTCAACATGTGAGAGTCGGAATGTGATAATTCAACAGACGCCAGACAACATTGTAAATATTCACCGCCAAAAAATTAAAAAAAAAAAAAACTTTGGTACGACTTTGTATAATGGAACGGTTGTGTACAGAGTCGTACAAAATCTGTTCTTTTATTTTTGGTAATGAAAATTTACATTTTTTGCATTTGGAAAATAAACAATCAAAGTAATAGCTTTGTTTTATCATGTTACACTTTACGTATGAAGTATTGAAATCGTGAAAATGTCCAATATTGTTTTTAGCTGAAATTTTTGAAAAAAAAGAATCCTCGAACAATTAATAATTAAAGTTATCATGTATGTGCAGGATGGGTGGGTGTCCTCCAACCAGCCCTCAGTCAAATCAGTAAAACATAAGCGAGGGTTTTAATCAAAAGTTGTAAAATATAAATAAACGCAAAATAATTGCAATTTTTAGAGATTTATTCATACAAATTTTTCAAATATTTTTTGATGATGTTTCACTGATTGAAGAGTGGGATAGAAGCCACCCACCCGTCTCGTGGTTTGGAATAAAATTAATTACTTTCCCTATATAGTATATATATATAGGGGAAGTATTGTTTTCGTGCGTGAAAATGTCTGTGGGCGCTGTATCTCAAAAACTAATGATCCGATTGAGATGAAACTTTAAACTAAAGGTTTTATCGTTAATAACTGGAACTGAAAAGCTTTTGGTGAATATTCATAGACCGGAAGTGGATGTTTACCCGAGGCGGTTTTTTGTTTTTTCGTGATATTTTTTTAAATATGAAAAATTTTAAAAAACGATTCAAACAAAAGTTAAAGGGAATAAAAAACTGAACAAGTTTTATTCAAACATATTTTTCATAAAATTCTTAACTTTTGAGAAATAAAAAAAAAATTGAAAATTTTGACATTTTTTGCTAATTGCTAATAATCTATTAGAGTTACGTGAAATTTTTATTACAAAAAATTGTAGAGAATTCAAAAGTGAACAAATCATTCAGAATAGCCTTTTTGCGTAAACCTCATAGTTTTCGAGTAAAATATAGGGAAAGTATTATGTTGGCAACATCATCATTTTATATATATTTTTTACGCCCATTAAGAACGAATAAAATACTGAAACAAATTTCTTAACGAAAATTCTAACAATTTGGAGGAGAACAAAAATTACTGAAATGGTTCAGAATAATCGAAGTGAACTCTTAAGAAGGGAAAATTGCTAGAAAATTTCAAAGAAATTATTAAAAAATAAAATTTAGAACAGAACAGAAAGTTGGCAAAATTTGAAAGTAAAATGACTAGAAATTTAGAGAAATACTGATTTTAGTAAACATTTTAAGAGTTTGGAAAAGATTAGAAATTCTTTTTTGTATCGAAAAATTCGCAAAATTTGAAAGAGAAGTTACTAGAAATTTAGAGAAATATTAATGTTAGTAAAAATTTAACAGAATAGAAATTCTTTTTTGTTCGGAATTTCTGTTCTGTTCCAAACTTTTAAAATGTTCACTAAAATCAATATTTCTCCAAATTTCTGGTAACTTTACTTGCAAATTTTGAGAACAATTTTGTGTGCGCCTTTCCTTTTTTCTAAATCAAGTTCTGCAGCGCCAATTAAACGAGTACAAATTACAAATAAGCAATTTAATTTCCAACAATTTGAGTTTAAACAATCGCCATTTTGTTTCCAAGCAAAAAACGTCAATTGTTTCACCGGAATATTAAAAACGTATTAATTTCGGATGGATTGTGTCTTTTTTTGAAGATCATTTAAGTGAAGATGTTAATTTTTCGATGTTTTAAATCACCGAAAGCAATTTGATTTCTAACAATTTGAATTTCAACAATCGCCATTTTGTTTCCGAGCAAAAAACTTCAATTGTTTCACCGGAATATTAAAAACATATTCATTGCGGATGGATTGTGTGTTTCTTGAAGATTATTTAAGTGAAGATGTTAATTTTGCGAGGTTTTGAACCACCGAAAGCAATTTGATTTCCAACCATTTGAATTTCAACATTGCCCTTTTGTTTCCAAGCAAAAAACTCCAATTGTTTCACCGGAATATTAAAAACTTATTAATTTCGGATGGATTGTGTCATTTTTGGATTATTTAAATGAAGATGTTAATTTTACGATGTTTTAAATCACCGAAAGCAATTTGATTTCCAAAAATTTGACTTTCAACAATCGCCATTTTGTTTCCAAGCAAAAAACTTCAATTGTTTCACCGGAATATTAAAAACGTATTCATTTCGGATGGATTATGTCGTTTTTGAAGATTATTTAATTGAAGATGTTATTTTTTTTGTTCTTTTCATTTATTTTTCAGCAATGTTTCAAAATGCTACGAAATGCTGCTTTCGTCATTTTTTTTGACAGTGGCCAACTGCTTTTATCGTTTGTCAATTGTTTTATCTAAAAAATTTCCGAACATTCGCTTAATTTTGTGTTTTTAACACGATAAACTCTTTCATTGATACAAACATAAATTGCTTTATTTATTTATTGATTTAGTTTGTTAATTTATCGTACCTATTTGTTTATTTATTTAGCTTATTTGACTGATTTTATCAATTGCTTATTGCTTTTTGGAAAAGAAAAAAACGTTCGTTGACAAACATGTTTTCAATTGTTTTCTATAGAGACATTTTTTGAATAATAATTTTCAATTGTTTTCGCTAATATTCAACTGATTTTATTCATTTTCAATTCAATTTTTTTAAACAAATTTAATGCAGCTGTGATAAAATATTTTTTTTATTTTAACAAATGTCATTTTTTATTTTTATTTTCTGATAAATTTTTACTTTAGAAAAGCTTTCCAATAATTTAAACTATTTTTTTCTAATTTTCAATTGGTTTTCGTTCGTCAAGATTTAATTGATCGTCCGTTGTTTTTAGAGATTGTCAATTGTTTCTATTCTACAAATTTCTACTACATTTTTTAGTATATTTAACTATTGTTATCATTTTTCAATTGTCTTCGTTCGTGGAGCTTTAATTGATCGTAAATTGCTTTTAGGGACTGCCAATTGTTTTTTAAGGGCCAATATTTTTCTTCCTATCCTTCTTTTGTTTATGTTAATTTCCAATTATTTTAAAACAAATTTAAACTCATTTTCTTACATTTTTTAAATTTAATTTAATTTTATTTTATAACTTTCAATTGTTTTCGTTTGTAATTTATGTCCACCTTCTTTGATTATTTGTTGATTGTTTTTTTCTTTACAAACATTCCAACCATTTTTTTAACCATAAATAATTATTTGTGATTCTGTAATGATTCTGTAACATTCAAATGTTGTAGTGTTTTTAACGTTTTCAATTATCTTCAAAAGTTTCAATTATTATATCACATTTTTTTTTCAATTTAAGCTGTTTTTTTGATAATTTTCAATTGTTTCCTTTCGTTACATTTGCTGTTGTTTCTTTATTGTCACTTTAATTTTTAATAACAATTTTGATTTAATGTAACTTTTTTTAAAATATTTTTTGTTTTTATCGTTAATATTCAAATTCTATTATTGATGATTGTCAATTGTTATTGTATCTGGAAAATTTCAACTATTTTTACTAATTATCATTGTTTTCGTCCGTCAAGCTTTAATGTTTTTAGGCATTGTCAACTGTTTTCTATATATACATTTCTAATAGTTTCAAGCTATTATTGTAACTATTTATAATAATTTTTAATTGATGTTGTTCATCAAATTAAGGTCAAAACCTTTAATTGTTCCTTTATTTCTAACAATTTTAATAAATTTTTGGAGTGTTGTTTAATTTGTTTTAAACTTTAGCTTTCTTTTTCTAAATCACCTCGTCATATTATTTCTATCAATTATTTTTTATAACTAATAACTCCAATTGTTTTTTAGAATCTCACTTTAGAAATTAAAACACTTTTTTGCGTTTCTTAATAATTTGTTTAAATATTTTTTTCGTTCGATTATCCTTTTTTTAAATTTTAGTAGTTGCAATTGTTTTGTTTTTAGAAATTCATTTGTTATAGTGCTTCTATATTTCATTAATTTCGTCTGTTCTTTTCTTCCTTTATTAAAAACTAACTGAATATTAATTGAATAGAATTAACTTAAAATATTCTTGATCATAAGATGTTCTAGCGTACTCTTGACCTACCACAATAAACAGTGCAATGGCCGATCGTACTCCTGACCGGCGCAAATAAATTACACTTTGAGGTAGGTCAAGAGTACGCTGGAGTTTTAACGGGGAAGTACGCGCAGGTTAACGCATAGTTTATTAGTGTGGGTCAGGAGTTCGCTAGATAAAAGGAGGATATAATTTATTAAGGCTGGATGTGCTTTTTTATTTGCTATTTTCAACAAATTTAAATATCTTTTGAAAATTTACAATTATTTTTACGATTTCTTTTAAATTTTTTTGAGAAAATTTTCTTTATTTTTCTTGTGTTAAAAACTGTTCAATTAAAAGTTTAAACTATATTAAAGCTAATTTTAAACATTGTTGACGGTTTTCAATATGCAATAGTTTTTTCTTTGTAAAATTTAAGTTTTTTTTTTAATTTGCTACTTTTTTGTTTACTATTTAAAACAAAACTTCCAATTCTTTCGCTACTCACTCTCTTGTTAATGAAGTGTTTTTTTGTGTTGTAAAATTTAAACTTTTTCTTTTTGCGAAAATCTCATGGTTTTCGAGAAAAATATAGGGAAAGTACTATGATGGCCACATCACCATTTATTACAATTGTTTTTGAATAAAAAATAAATTCAAAAGGTTAAATTTTTAAGTGAGGAAATTAATAAAATTTGTATGCATGATGGATGGGCAGACTTTAAATCTAAATTAGATAAGATTAGCTATAGACAGTCATTTATATTTAAAATTAAATTTTGATTTTGTTTTATTATTTATTACATAAAGGGTTTTATTGTTTTTAGCAGCAAAAACATCAACGATTAGCAATTAAAGTTATCATTTATATATATTGTGGGTAGGTGTCCTCTATCCCGCCCCCCAATCAGTAAAACATCATCAACCTTTCTAGATAGTAAATCTGTAGAATTTTTTTCGAATTGGTCATAAAATATTTTCAATAATTTCCTCGGCTGAATCATGGTACAAAATATCAACATTATATAATTCTAGTGATTCATCCCGATCGATTTCAAAATCCTGAATTACAAAACTTCCCTTCGATGACTTACTGACTTGTCTTGCGCAAATAATAAATATGTGCCAGCGCGAAAATATCTATGCCGCGGCCTGCTCACATCGAAAAAATTTCCCAGTGTCGAAACGTGGGGCACACCAGAGAGTTTCATTTGCATTGCCGATGCGTGGTCACGATTTCACCGAAACGAAGACCGTTCGTTTGCACCGCGTCCTTTTGTATTGGGAAGAGAAAGTTTTTTTCTTTCTTTCTTTAATGAGTTCACAAATTAGGCGCGTGTGTCCGCCTCCGACGCCTAATTTACACCGAAATTCTCGCAATCGTCGACTTAATTTTATGAATCACTCGTTATTGGGTAAAAAATAATAATTTAATATTGTATTTTCATGGTTGTTAACTTCTCAAAACTTCTTATTTCGAAGTAACAAGGTTTGTGAATAATTGGTTATACTTTAACATTATTCTTGGTTGATTGAACGATTCAACCCTTGCTTAATATCGCGCTGATGAGTTCAAAAGCATGAAACTGGTCTGTAATTGATGAAAGATAGTAATACGATATTTTTATAAATACAATTACTTTTTAAAAATATATGCATTTAAACTATTTTTTTATCTGATTGATTTTTAAGGCATTTACCCAAAAATAAAACATGTAAACTATGTGTAAACTAATGTATGTGCACCAAATAAATGAATATGAATATTATATAATATAATAAGAGAATTTTTGTATGAATTTGATTTAATAAAACACTTTTGTTCCACTATTTTTTAAAATTTTCTCTAAGTAATTTTGACCGTTGGTCAATATTAAGGGTAAAAATATATAAGTCCTTTACGTTGTAGAAAATTAACTAATATAATATTAGTCAATATTTAAGGAGATGGAGAATTTATTGAGATTGACCAAAAATTACAGTGAAATAAAAATCTAGTGCTTTAATCAAACAAGTGAATTATAAACATATTTTCTTTAATTGTTATGTAAGTTTCTCTTTGATTTAATCCCTTGCTTATTTTTAATGTCTGGAAGATGGAATAATGGCCAACTTTTTTAAATTATTCAAGCGATTTCTTTTGATCAAAATTTAATAGCATATGTGATTTTCTGCTTTTGATCCTAATATATTTTGTATTTCTTAGATGATCTCTTAATATTTTAATATTATTGTATTTCATGTAGTTGATAGGATAGTAATTTTCGGCTTTTGTATGATTCTCTTCAAGATTTACATTAAATTATTATATCTCCCATTTTCCTTGGCTCTCTTTGGAATTGTTTTAGGCGATTTCTACTTGATGATCTCTTCATCTTAATGAACGTAATTTTGATCGTAGCATGTTTGATTTTCAACTTTGTGATCTACGTTCCTTCGTATTTTTCTTAGATGTTCATTTGAATTTCTTAGTGTTGTTTGTATTTTAATTTTTAAGAAATTATATTTAGTATGTTGAAAATTGGAGAGTAGGATAGTGGCCACCCACCCACCCTGCATATACATAGAAAGTAAAACTACATTAGTGATTAAAATTTATGGAATTAATTCGACAGAATTGTAGTTAATCAATTTGTAAACCAAAGTAGAATCGATTAAAGTTTTTGGGTAACCAAAAGAGTTGAAGTGGATTAGAATGAAATTTATATGTAGGGTGGGTGGGTGGCCTCTATCCCACCCTCCAATTTCTGGCACATACTCGAGAAATCTAATGAATGTACCTCTAATTTTAAACAATTATGTACTTAATTTATTGCATAAATAGATTTTGTATACATTTTTTTTCTGAAAAACTCGTCTGTAGTATGTTGGGTGGAGTAGAGAACACCCACCCACCCTACATATTTACTAAAACTATAGCGACATCAGCGATTAAAATTTATGGAATTAATACGACAGAATTGCTTTTAATCAATTTGGAAACCAAAGTGGAATCGATTAAATTTTTTGGGCAACCCAAAGACCTGAAGTAGATTAGAATAATAATATATATGTAGGGTGGGTGGGTGGCCTCTATCCCACCCTCCAATTTCTGGCACATACTCGAGAAATCTAATGAACGTACCTTTAATTTTAAACAGTTATGTACTTAATTTTTTGCTTAAATTGGTTTAGATTACATTTTTTTTTCAAATAATTGTCCGTAGTATGTTGAAACTCGGAAGGTGAGATAGTGCCCACCCACCTAACCTGCATATACATAGAGACTTAAGCTACATTAGTGATTAAAATTTATGGAATTATTTTAGCAGAATTGCAGTTAATCAAATTGCAAACCAAAGTAGAATCGATTAAAGTTTTTGGAAAACCAAAAGAGCTGAAGTGGATTAGAATGAAATTTATACGTAGGCTGGGTGAGTGTCTTCTATCCCATCCTCCAATTTCTAGCACATACTCAAGAAATCTAATGAATGTACCTTTAATTTTAAACAATTATGTACTTAATTTATTGCATAATTTGGTTTTGTTTACATTTAATTTTCAAAAAATCGTCCGTAGTATGTTGAAGCTTTAAGAGTGGGGTAGAGTACACCCACCCTTTAATTTTTAATAGTTATGTACTTAATTTATTGCATAAATTGGTTTGATTACATTTATTTTTTAAAAAATTGTTCCTAGTATGTTGAAACTTGGAGGGTGGGGTAGTGGCCACCCACCCATACACCATATACACTGAGACTTTAGCTACATCAGTGATTAGAATTTATGAAATTAATTCTACAGCATTGTAGTTAATCAATTTGTAAACCAAAGTAGAATCGATTAAAGTTTTTGGGTAACCAAAAGAGTTGAAGTGGATTAGAATTAAATTTATATGTAGGGTGGGTGGGTGGCCTCTATCCCAACCTCCAATTTCTGGCACATACTCGAGAAATCTAATGAATGTACCTCTAATTTTAAACAATTATGTACTTAATTTATTGCATAAATAGATTTTGTATACATTTTTTTTTCTGTAGTATGTTGGGTGGAGTAGAGAACACCCACCCCCCCTACATATTTACTAAAACTTAAGCGACATCAGCGATTAAAATTTATGGAATTAATACGACAGAATTGCTTTTAATCAATTTGGAAACCAAAGTGGAATCGATTAAATTTTTTGGGCAACCTAAAGACCTGAAGTAGATTAGAAAAAAGTATATATGTAGGGTGAGTGGGTGGCCTCTATCCCACCCTCTAGTTTCTGGAACATACTCGAGAAATCTAAGAATGTATCTTTAATTTTAAATAGTTATGTACATTAACTGCCAAAAGTTCCTCTTAAAAAGTGGATAAAAAAGATGATATTAAAGGCAATATAAAAGCTTCCGGATGTGGATGAGGATTGCAGCCTTCCTAACATCATGATGCAGGAAGGGTTTCAGTGGAAGGACATAATTTGTTATTGCGAACTCCGCCCGTGCTTCTTTCGGCCAAAATTTTATGTATGTTTTTGTAGTTAATTTGTTTTTAAATGTATTTTTCTAAGAAAGAAGATCAAAGATGCAAAAAATAAATAAAAAACTCTGGTCGATAGCCTTTTGACAAATTAATACATTTACACCTCATTCATTCTTCATTATTCCAATGTAAAGATGTACAAAAATTTGTTAATAAATATATGTTACTACTAAATAAAAAAGAAATAAATACCAACCCCACATATGTAGATTTAAGCTAAAACAGTGCTTTCAAACCAAGTACAATCTTGTAACTCTATCGATGATTTTAGAAAAGTAGAAGTCTAAGGGTGACAGTTGAAAACAGAGGTATAAGTAGAGTAGATGGGTATTTTTCATATCACCCTCTAATTAGTAAAACATACTAAAATATTTAATGCAATTGATTATTATTGAACGTGTTTTCTTTAATCGCTATGTAAAATTTCTCAATGGTTTCACTAATTTTAGAAAATTGTATTTTAATGATTCGAATGTGGAATAGTGGCCACCCACCCACCCTACATATGCATTTGAACTTAAGCTAAAATAGTGGCTTCAAATTAAGTAACAATACCAGTAACCCTGATGACGTTTAAAAAAAAAGTAGGAGTTTAAAAGTGTAGTCATAATGTATACATAGGTGGTGGGTGTCTTGCATCCCACCCTCTAATTAGCAAAATATACTGAAACATGTAGCGGAATTAATAATTAATTGCAAACGTGTTTTGTATTTTCTTTAATTGTTATACTAAATTTCTCATTGGTTTAATTCCTTTTAAAATAACCCTCGCTTGTGTTTTAATGGTTGGAGGGTGGGATAGTGGCCACCTACCCACCCTACATATGTATTTAAACTTAAGTTAAGACAGTGACTTAAAATTAAGTAACAATACCAGTAACCCTGATATTGATTACAAAAGGAGGAGTTTAAAAGTGTTAGAGGTAGAAATAATGTATACATAGGGTGGGTGGGTGTCTTCCATTCCAACCTCTATTTAGCAAAATATACTGAAACATGTAGCGGAATTAATAATTAATTGCAAACGTGTTTTGTATTTTCTTTAATTGTTATACTAAATTTCTCATTGGTTTAATTCCTTTTAAAACATCCCTCGCTTGTGTTTTAATGGTTGGAGGGTGGGATAGTGGCCACCCACCCACCCTACATATGCATTTGAACTTAAGCTAAAATAGTGGCTTAAAATTAAGTAACAATACCAGTAACCCTGATGTTGATTACAAAAGGAGAAGTTTAAAAGTGTTAGAGGTAGAAATAATGTATACATAGGGTGGGTGGGTGTCTTCCATTCCAACATCTATTTAGCAAAATATACTGAAACATGTAGCAGAATTAATAATTAATTGCAAATGTGTTTTGTGTTTTCTTTAATTGTTATACTAAATTTCTCATTGGTTTAATTTCTTTTAAAACATCCCTCGCTTGTGTTTTAATGGTTGGAGAGTGGGATAGTGGACACCCACCCACCCTACATAGGTATTTAAACTTAAGCTAAAACAGTGGCTTCAAATTAAGTAACAATACCAGAAACCCTGACGACGATTTAAACAAGTTCAAGTCCAAAAGTGTTAGATGTGGAAATGATGTTAATATAGGGTGGGTGGTTGTCTTCCATCCCAACCTCTAAATAGCAAAATATAGTGAAACATGAGGGGGAAATTAATAATTGTAAACGTGTTTTCTTTAATTGTTATGTAAATTTTTAATATGGTTTAGTGTTTTTAGAGAAACCCTTGTTTGCTTTTTTAATTGTATCAGAGAAGAAGTCTAAATGTGGTAGGTTTAAAGATTTAAAATATATATGTAGATGTAGGGTGAGTAGGTATTCTTCGTTTCACCCTCAAATCAGTAAATCAGTGAAGTATAGTGAAATATTTATCCAAATTAATTAAATGTAATTAGAAACGCGTTTTCTTTAATTGTTATCTAAATTTTCCCATTGGATTAATTTCTTCTAGAACAGCCCTTGCTGATATTTTAAAGGCTGCATGTTGAAATTGGGGTTACCCACCCATCCTACATATCCTACATATGCATTTAAACTTAAACTAAAACATTCAAACTATGTATTTTTTTACTTTATTATGTGAATTTTTTCTTGATGCCGTTTCTTAAATGTCTCAAATTTTTGTTGAGTTTTAGTGGTTAAAAGCTGAAATAATCATCCCACCCTATATATGCACTTGTATTTAAGCAAAAATAGTGAACACTTAACTAACGCACTTACTATGTTTTAACCACTAAAAATTATGTATTTGAACTTATTTGAACATTATCAAATGACATTAAACCGTCGAAACTTAAGTCGTGCGTTTTTGTAATATATGTATATATATTACATAATTTTTAGTGGTTAAAACATAGTAAGTGCGTTAGTTAAGTGTTTATCATGAATTACCACGTAGTAACGGTCACCACAATCCTTATGATCAAAAATAGTGAGTTTGGTCTTCTTCCTCCGTCGCCAGTGTATTAATGATACCTAATCTTTCTTCCTTGTTAAAAAGTTTTTTAGTTTTGGAAACAGATGGCAATCTAAAAAATCTATGGCTGGACTGTAGGACTTGATGGTTGAAAGTTCGTCCGTAAAAACTCACGGCCATTCAAATGTTTTTTTAAGAAACGGCATCAAGAAAAAATTCACATAATGAATAAAGTAAAAAAATACATAGTTTTAATGTTCTTTCTAAGTTGAAATTACGACACCAGCACCAAACAGACGACTTCATTATCCACAATATTTTCTCCATTACCATTTTTCAATTAGCAATGAATATCGCAAGATCGTACATTACCTGTATGGAGAAAATTAATCATAGCCATAACTTTACAACTGGCGGCGTTCTTTATTTACTTGAACATTATAAACACTCACATAAATAGCACAGTTAAAATACAACTGAACGTGTTAGCACACATCCGGCGGCTACTCTATTCGTCAGCGCTCCGCACGGTACAAATCGTCACTACTTTCTTACTATTCCCTGTAGATAAAATCCTTTAATTAATTCTTTTGAAATCTAATGGTTCTTATCACCTTGGAGAAATGGAAAACTTGTATGATTTGTATTTTTCATTTTCTTTGAAAATTAAAAAAAATGTTAAGGCTGTGGTAAAAAGTAGTAATAACAATAGATGCAGTAGATTAATTTAAACCTAACGTCATTTAACTTACGTCATATTTCATGCTAATTCTATGTTAATGTTAAAATCATATGATTTATTGCTCAATTAACTTTAAAACTATAAGATTTTAGATTTAATTCGAACAATTGAACTATTCTTTCCTATATTTTTGAGGTTTTAAGAAAGGTTCAGAATAGGTTCAAGACAAGAACAAAGAACGTAATAGGAGTAAGGAGAAGAGCTCGAAGCGGAAAAAGTCCTCAAGTCTTAAGCGGCCTCCTAGTGCGAAACACAAATAATAATAATGAATTTATTGATGCCAATAACAAAATGTTTAACACAGGTCAGAAGGGTGGAATAGTTAACATTATACACATACATAAAAGAAGAAGTTCCGGTGAAGGAAGGAAAGGGAGAAAGAGAAAAATAGTAGCGATGAGCTGACAGTGACAAAGTACAAGAAGGAGAAACGCGAGAAAGAAAATTAAAAATCCGAAGCATGCGTAAAAAAAAGCCATCCCGCTACCACCCTAAAAAGGGGAATAAAAAGAAAGTAAAAGCGCATATAAAAGAATTCCGGATGTCCAGGAGAATATTTGCACCCTCAATATCATAGAAAAGGAAGGGTTTGAGTGGAAGAACACGATTTGTATTTGTGCTTCTTTCGCCTAAGGTCAAGGTAATAGTAAATTTAGTCTGTGGAGAGTCCTGAAATTGGGATAGCTGATCATTTTTATTTTCATATTATTAGGATCGAGGTAATCAATAAAAACATATCGATCCATCTATTTCCTCTACGAACACGATTAGCGAGGATAATGAACTCGATCTAAATATCCTGTGTCATTCTATTAGTTTACTTATGGCAGTCTTCTCCTTTGTCTAGTTAGTTGAGCAGTATCTGTATTAATTATGTACTGAAAGTTGTTAAGTTGAATACATAATGACATTTAATCAAACTATCTTTTATCTTCGATCAACAACTAGTTTGAAGAAGTTCCTACTTTTAGATATTTATATTTATCAATTAATGTTAGAGTTGGTCACTTTTCTCTTGACAGATCCTGTGTTGAAAGTGATAAACTGATATCCGCCGACATCTACGTCAGTGTAATTGTTAAATTGCGCACTGTTATACGTCTGCCGAAATTTACAAAAGGCATCTTTAGTAATACAATTTAAAATTAAAGTTTTCAGATAAACGAGAATTATTTTACGACCCCTCGGACGACTGCTCCTCAAGAGGTTATGGGTTCAGACTCGACACATCCCAGTTGGGTCAATTGTAGTCAAAAATCCACAGAAAGAGGTGTATCAACCGGCGATCACTGCCAGTCCACAGCTAATCAACCGTGTCAGTTAGTACGCAAGTGTGAACTGATCACCGCCATCAGTACAGGTTTGCCGAGTCGATCAAGTCCAGCCGCCTGTCACAAGGATCAATTAGAATGTGTATGGGAGGACGCGAATGGAAATGTCGACTATGTGTCTTGGTGTTTTAAACTAGACCTAACTCTACCGGGAGGCCATATGGGGCCGAAAACGACAAGGCTGTTAAAGCTTGGATCAAGAAAGATCTCGTAGCGCAAATCTTTGTCGGGTTGAATGTCTCTAGCAACATTGCTCAATGCATAACCGCTAAACAAATGTTAGATAAGTTAAATATTCTGCATGACACTTAGTGAGATCTATCAGTTGAAAATCTGCAAAGACAACTTTTTGGCTTCAGGTATGATAGTGGTAAGTCAGGCGTTGAGAATTGTATGCAAGTGCAACAGTATGCAAGTGCAACAGTATGCTGAAGACCTGGCCGCAGTAGGCGATGAACTGAAGAAGAGCTGAGTATTGACTCGAATTGTGGGCTCTCTATCGCTGAGGTTACACCGCTTCTGCGTAGCGTGGGACAATGCGCAACAAGACGAGAAGAATCTACCTAAGCTAATCGAGCGACTGAGATTGGAGGATGATCGACTTGTCGACAGTGAGCAAACAACAGAAACCAGAACGCGTAACGCACTTTTTTCAAAGATACACAGCAAGTTAGGAAAGCCAAACGCTGATCCAATTGGAAATAGGGTCAAGAAACATTGCAAGGAGAAGCCTTGTGCAAAGTATCTGACCTACTATAAAACTAACTACTCGTGCAACAACTGCAACCAAAAGGAGGATTTTACCAAGGGTTTCCCTAAGGGACACTCAAATCAACGCAACACTAAAGATGACGTCAAAATTCGCCGCACACGTATTACTGCAAGTCCGTCATAAGCTGCATTCGGGAACATTAACCTGAAGGACGACAGCAGAGACTCCTGGTACCTTGACAGTGGCGCAACTCAATATATGACCTTCAGACGAGACTGGCTGACGAACTATTCGACTCTGAAGGAGGAGGTTTTCATTGTCATTGAAGATTCAACAAAATTAAAAGGCATTTGAGTAGGGAATATAAAGCTGGAGGTCTTGGACGGAACCACTTTGGCAGAAGGGAGAGCTGACCAACGTCCTTTACGTCCCCAAACTAACTTTTAACCGGTTTTCAGTAACACAAACTGTTGACAAAGGCTACGTACAGTCAGCAGAGAGCAATTGATCGATGATCGATATTTCAGACCAGTAACTGGAAAGAGAAGGTCGCAGTAGCATAACGAGATGGACAACTGAACCTGACACCTGTCACACACGCTCTTTTCGTGATTGGCATGGGAAGCTAGCACATCAGAATGTCAAATATGCCAAGGACATTCTGAAACGCAACAACGTCAACTACTAAGACGATTGGGCAAAGAAAGTAGCACAAAGTCTCACATCCAGCAAACCCGAAGGTCGCTGAGAAAGTAGTGGTGCATGTTAACTTGGGAGAACTGAGCACGCCGTCCCTCGATGGATCCAGGTACTTCCTGCTGTTCAAAAATGACTACTCGCATTTCAGGACCGTCTACTTGAAGAGCAAGGACGAAGCCGCACAAAAATGGGAATCGTTTGTCAGGTTGGTCGAAAAACAGTTCGAAAGAAAGGTGAAATGTATAGTCCGGGGACTAAAATCAAGAATGTCGCTACGCAAAAACATCTAGACCAACTGGGAATTTTTCATAGCAAGACCAGCGCGTACACACTGCAACAGAACTGGCGTGTGAAAGCCAAAAAATAATCGTGAAAGCCGCAAGGTTCGTTATCCACATGTGAAATTTCAACGAGAGTCTGTGGGCTGAAGCCATTTCACACGCCATCTTCACACTAAATCAAATAGGTACAAACTCACAGGCTAACCAGAGTCCTGCACAGCTATGGTTCAGCAGCCAGGTTGCGTTAAACAAAATGAGAAAGTTTTGTCCGTGCTATTTTCTCACCCCTGACCATAAGTAGGCAAAAGTGTCAAGGAAGAGATGGAATACGACATAGACTCACCCTGCTATCGGGTATATGTTTTAGACCAATGTGACATAGTCAGCTCCGTGGATATCCTACTCAACGAGGGCGATATATCCAGTAGATCCAAGTCGAGCAACGCCAGGGTAGAAGTCAAGAATGAGGAGCCAGATGAAATACAGGAGAGAGAACCCTAACTGGACCACCGCCATCAGGACAATGATGATGCAACGTCAGGCAGCTAGTACAAGGATACTGCAGAAGACTTTGTAGAATCAGTTCATCAACAAGTGGAGGGCTTACTAGTACAAGAAGGACTAAAAGATGAAAGATGGCTAGCAGCAATGAATGAGGAGTTCGACTCGTCCATTTGGATGAAAAACAGAAGGCAAGACTGGTAGTTCGAGGATTCGAGCACTACTAGGGAGCCCAGTAGCCAGATATAACTCGATTCGACTAATTCTAAGTATTCCAGTATCGGAAAACTGAAATTAACCAACTTCGATGTATGACCCGCCTCCCTGTATGGAAGCTTGAGGGAAGAAAGAAAGAAGAAATCTATGGTGCAGCCGGAGGGCTTTGACGATGAAACCGGATGAGTGTGCAAACTAAAAAAGAGTCTCTGTGGCCTAAAGCAAACTCCCAAAAACTGGAATAAGAAAGTCTCGAAATACCTGGAATCTGTCAAGTTCGTAAGTACCGATGACGACCCATTCAAGACAAGACAATTCTGACGGTGCTATTTAGCGACGATGGGCTGATGGCAGCGAAGGACACCAACGAAATGCGAAGGATACTTACTGTATTGAATAATAATTTTAAGATCACCTTTAACAAGATATTTCCAAAAAAGCTGTCTACATGAACAAATTCAACAGTCGACCTATAAACAGCCACTGTAAAATAGTGAAGCGCATTTTTCAGCACCTGAAAGGAACGTCTGGAATGAGAATCTTCTTTGATCGAAGTAATGTCGTGTCCGCATATACTGACTCGCATTATAGAGTAGATAGTTTTTCAGGGCGATCAACCATAGGAGTACTAGGGATGCGTGGAGCACGCAAAAGCAAAAACTGGTGAGCACCTCAACGGCAGAAGCTGAGTATCGAGCAGCCATGCCGATACATCGACAATCAATCAGCCATACATATGTTGAAAAACGAATAACGTCGGATAACGAAGGACAAGAAACACATGGAGATCTCCAGGAAATTCATCAGAGAGCATGTGGGAGTCACGGTGTAGCCGCTACACTTCAGAAGTGCAGACCTGATCTCACGAAGCCACTTAGCAAGAAGGATTTTTGTAGACCTGAGGAGAAAACTGCTCAATGAGGAGTGTTAGAGTTGGTCACTCTTCTCCTGACAACTCCTTTGTCATGCCGAACAACCTAACCTTCCCTTGACCGCTGTTATCTATGAAATGTGCTGTGTTGAAGGTGTTAAACTGAAATCCGCCGATATCTGCGTCAGTGTAATTGTTAATTTGCGCACCGTCATACGTCTGTCAAAATTCTTAAAAGGCGCCTTTTGTAATACAATTCAAAATTACGGATTTCACATAAACGGGAAGGCTCATTCCGTTACGACCCTTTGAACCACTGCTTCTTAACAATTAAGTAGATGAACAATTTTTTCTATTTTTTTTTTCTATAAATTTCATAGTTCTATTACTTATTATTGTATAAGAATGCAAAACATTCAATGATTTCCTACAAAATTCTTCCGAGATATTATTTAAGATAACTGAGGATATTATGAATTCTAATTTTTGTTATATCAAAAGCTTTTCCGCACAACATATAAAGCCTTAACCGCAACATAACGGCAAATCCATCTAAGAATGCTGACGTAGAAAACTAATTTTGCAAGAAATTAATAATTACGCTCTGTCGCAGTAATAAATTCCCATTAAATTCTCAACACCAACAACGTTTCAAATCATAAACGCGTGTCGTGTCTGGAACTCGTAGAAAGTATATCGAATTTTAAATATTTCAACTTAATTACTACGTAAACGTAATGTAATTGTTTTAATTGCGGATTATAACGTGTGCGTTATTTTCTCACCATTGTAGTATTTATTAGTGAATACTCGAATCCACGCGAGCATTTTATAACGCGGAGAAAATAGTAATTTGTGTATATCGAATAAGCAAAAACAATGGTGGCGCACGCAAAAAAGTTAATTGCATTTACGGCTGCGAACGTGTTTTATTGTCCATCGATATTAACTTCTGGGCACACTTTTACCGACATGTAACTTTCTCCGAATAGAGATTACATCTACATACGTACTATTAATATTAATGAAATACAAGAAAGTACTTTAGTTAAATTAAGTTAAATAATTAAAACAGTATGTTTATTATTCAAAATTAATTAATGCAATTTTTACGTAACTTCTCATATGTAGTAGAGAAGTTGGAGTTTTTGAAAATATTTTTACAATGTCTTTAAGGTCTATTTGATTTCATATTTACTTTGAATTTCTCACTTAACCCGTAATATAATGAAACATTTATGTATTAATTATATTGATGATTAAAACACATTCTTTCATTTGTTTTCGGGGCAGGACTAGCGTCCTTGCCTACAAACCAGCTATAGAATAAACCGAAAAGATGCTCCTCAGGAAGCAACAGGTCTAATAATAATAATAAGTTAAGTCCTTAGTACGGATATACAGGGTCCATTATAAAAGTAATGCGCATTTTCTGAGAAAAATATATTTATTGATTGTACCGGTACAAATGCTTAAAATTCTTCAAAATACTCTCCTCCGGCATCAAAACACTTGCGGAAACGTGTCTGCCATGACGGCAAAGCCCTTAAAAATTTCTCGACGGGAATGTCTCTTAGGAACGTTTTTAAAGCTCTCTATTCAGTCGGGGAAACAAAAAGGTCGCTCGGAGTTAAGTGATGATGTTTTATTGATTAGAGGGTGGGATAGAGTCGACCCACCCACCCTACATATACATATAAACTTTCATTCCTTATCGTCTCGCGGTTTTAAATAAAATTAATTGCAAAACTTTTTGAATAAAAAAGACATTAAAAAGGTAAAATTTCAGTAAATTAATAAAAATTTGTTGCATGGTGGGTGGGCAGACTTTAAATCTAAATTAGATACGGTTAGCTATAGAAAATCATTTGTATTTAAACTTAAATTTTGATTTTGTTTTGTTTTTTTTACATAAAGGATTTTATTGTTGTTAGCAGAAAAATCAGCAACGATTAGCAATTAAAGTTCTCATCTATATGTAGGGTGGGTGGGTGGCCTCTACCCAGCTTCCAATCAGTAAAACATAAGCGAGGCTTTTAGTTAAAAGTTATAAAATGTAAACAAACACAAAATAATTGCATTTTTCAATTGCTGTATTCATACAAATATTTCAAATAATTTTTGATGATGTTTTACTGATTGGGGGTTGGATAGAGGCCACCCACCCACCCTACATATACATATAAATTTCAAATAATGATCGTCTCGTGGTTTGGAGTAAAATTAATTACAAAACTTTTTGAATAAAAAAGAAATTAACAAGAGTAAATTAGTAAGAATATATTAAAACTGTTGTAGAAATAACTAAGAAGGTTAGTTTAGAGGAAGAAGAGGAAATAAAAGGAAGAAAGAGAGAAAAAACATGAGAATAGTTCAAAAATCATTGAAGCGAAATTGGGAACTCTAAGAAAGGAAAAATAGGAAGTCAACTGTTAAAAATATTGCAAAAAGAAGAAGTAGAAGAATAATGCTGAAAGGAGAAAGAAAAAGGAACAGAAATCCGAGATGATTGAATAAAATCATTAAGAGAAAAAAAAACATTAAGGAGAACGGCTAGGAAATTGATAACTAAGAAGGCTGGGACATTGTCATGGTGTTTTTGATGTCACCCTTCACGTGTGGGTAAAAGGTTGAGTTGACAGTTTTTCTCTGCAGTACAAACTATAAATGGACGATTCATCGGACGTTAAAAAAATTATTGGGGCTTGTAGGCTATCTCCTACCGGCCCTGCTTGAACGCCTTGTGCCATCTTCCGAACTGTAACCTTGAAATGCAGTCATACTTGAAGGCCTCTTGAAGCATCTGGAATGTTTCAGTTGCATTCTTTCCAAGTCGCACACAAAACTTGCTTGCGTATTCCTGTCATACGCATTATTTTCATACTACACCTTGTATCTCTTTGAGAATTATATATAGTCGAAACTAGTAGAAGAAAAATAAAAAATGGTGATGTGGCCATCATAGTACTTTCCCTATATTATTCACGAAAACTGTAAGGTTATTCTTAATAATTTGCTAAATTTTGGATTATTTACAATTTCTTTTTATATAAATCTCATGTAACTTCTATAGTTTATTAGTAATAAGACAAAAATGTCAAAATTATTATTATTTTTTTCTCGGAAGCTAAGAACTTTATGAAAAATATATTTCAATAAAACTTGTTCAGTTATTCATTCCCTGTAAATTTTGTTTGTAAAGTTATGTAATATTTTTCAAATTCTATATAGGAAAGGTTAGAATAATTTACCTTCAAGAATTTTAGAATGTATAAAGAATTTATGATACATGTGTGCCATTTTGAATTTTCTAGGAATTCCTTCTCCAAATTTCTCACATATTTTACTAGAGATTTTTTGGTGATCATAATTTTCATGCTTTTATAGAATTTATTCCCTAAATTCCTAGAATATTTTTCAGGATTCTTAAACATTTATGGAATTTATTCTACAGGTGTACTAACTTTGTCCTTCTTTACAATAAGTGTTTTTAGAAATTTCTCTTTTAAATTGCAAACATTGTCATCAATAATTACCAATAGTTCATATTTTTGGAATCACAACAGCTATTCTTTATATTCTGAAGATTTCACTTCTAAATTTCAAGAAAATTTTCGAGGGTTGCGGAATTTTTAAGGAATTAATTTTATAATTTTTAAAAATTATCTTCGAGAATTTTAGAATGAATAAAGAATGTATGCTACTGGTGTACTACAATTTTATCAATGTTTTCTAGGGATGCCTTCTCCAATTGCAAGATTTCTCCATATATTTTACTAGTTTTCAGGATGTGATAAAAATAAAAGTTTCTAGAATATTTTTGAGGATTTTTAAACATTAATGGAATTTGTTCAACAGATACTAACTTTACCCTTCGTTACTATGAATGAATGAATGAATAATAAACTATAGTTTTTTTTTTCCAAATTCTTAGAATCTCAATGGCTCTTCTTTATCTTTTGGGGATTTCTCTTCTAAATTTTGGGAAGTTTTACCTGGTTTGTGGAATTTTCCAGCATTATTATTATCTATAATTCCAAAATTTGCTCCTTTACATTTCTGGAAAATTTTCTAGGGGTGTAAAATTATTTAAGAATTAATTTTTTTATTTTTAAAAATTATCTTCATCTATTTTACTAGAAGCTTTTAGGAAGTTTTTTGATGACTAGAATTTGTAAGCCTTTCTAGAAATCTTCTTCTAAATTTCTAAAATATTTTTCAGGTGTCTTACAACCAAAGTTTTCTAGTAATTTCTTCTCCAAATTGCAAGATTTCTAGAAGCTTTTGAGAAGTTGTTTATGACTAGAATTTGTAAGCCTTTTTAGAATTCTTTTTAAATTTCTAAAATATTTTTAAGGAGTCTTACAATCACAGTTTTCTTATGAAAATTGCAAGATTTCCCATCTATTTTACTAAAAGCTCTTAGGAAATTTTTTGATGACTAAAATTCGTAAGCCTTTCTAGAACCCTTCTTCTAAATGTCTAAAATATTTTTCAGGAGTCTTTGTTGGAATTTCTTTTCCAAATTGCAAGATTTTTACATCTATTTTCTTAGAAGCTTTTAGGATTTTGATGGCTAGAATTTGTAAGACTTTCTAGAATTCCTCTTCTAAATTTCTAAAATATTTTTAAAGAGTCTTAGAATCAAAGTTTTCTAAAAAAAATTTCCCCAAATTGCAAGATTTTTCCATTTATTTTACTAGAAGCTTTTAGGAAGTATTTTTTTGGTAACTAGAAATTGTAAGCCTTTTTAGAACTCCTCTTCTAAATTTCTAAAGTAGTTTTCTATTAATTACTTCTCCAAATTACAGGATTTATCCACCTATTTTACTAAAAGCTTTCTGGAAGGTATTTTTTTGATGACTAGAATTTTCAAGTCTTTTTAGATTTTCTCTCCTAAATTTGTAGGTTATTAACGGAATTTATTGTACAAATATACTAACCTTGTCACACATGGGAATAATCACCAATAGTTCTATCAGATTTTCATAATCTCAATAGGACTTCTTTATTTTTTTTTTTTGGTGATTTCTCTTTTGAATCTTTTTTTTTGGGTTTGTGGAATTAGTATTATTATTTTCTATATTTTCAGTAATTGCTCACAAAATTCTTTAAAAAGTTTTAAAGGTTATAGAAATTTTTAAGAATAATTTCTTAAATTTCCAAAATTCTTCTTCTTCTTCGAGTGCTTTAGAATGTATAAAGAATTTATTCGACATGTCTATTAACGAACATGGCATTTTGGCCTTAATTTAATAAAAGTTTTCTAAAAAGTTCTTTTTCAAATTACAATATTTTTCCACCATTTGAAATTTTGGTCAACAGCTTATCTGGGTCATTATGGCATAATGGTGATAATTATTGTTCTTATTCGTTGTAAAAAAGATGTAGAATCCATCAACAATTAGTAATTAAAGTTATCATGCATATGTAGGGTGGGTGGGCGGCCTCTATCCCACCCTCCAATCACTAAATCATAAGCGAGAGATTTAATTAAGCATAAAAAATGGTAATGTGGCCATCATAGTAATTTCCTTACAAACTATGAGGTTTCGTAAAAAAGCTATTCATAACAATTCTCAATTTTGTATTGTTTACAATTACTTGTTATATAAGTTTCATATAACTCCTATAGTTTATTGCATTATGCAAAAATAGAAAAGTTATTAAATTTTTCTTTTTTTTTCTTGCAAGTTTAGAACTTTATAAAAAATATGTTTTAATAAAACTTGTTCAGTATCTTATTTTCTTTAACTTTTGTTTGAAGAGTTATGTAATAGTTTTCAAATTTAGGAAAAAACAAAAAAAACGCCTCGAGTAAACATCCACTTTCGTTTTATGGATGTTCACGAAAAGCTTTTCAGTTCCAGTTTTCAATTATAAAACCTTAAGTTTGAAGTTTCATCTCAATCATTCATCATTCATCATTTGCTTTTGAGATACTGCGCCCACAGGCATTTTCCTGCACGAAAACAATACTTCCCCTGTATATTCTATATAGGGAAAGTAATAAATAAGTGACGACTTATTTGGACTATATGTAAGGATATATATCTTCTTGACAATTATATATAACCAATCGAAAAAATAAGAAACCAATACCTACTGTTTTAGTTAACAATGTAATTATGAGAGAGTATGTTTGTATACGCTTATCAATATATCAAGAATTTACAATTTACTTCGGGAAATCCGGAAATGACAACAAACGATCAACTTCAAGCAATACGAATTAAATCCATTAACGGCAACAAAATATCCCATTGTTGTTAAATTAAATGGAAAGGTAGATGTATAAATGATGCAAGCTACTCAAATCCACTGGCAAGGTGCAAGACAGAACAGAAAACACAAAAATTTCGGTGCTACGACGGGCGGGGAAATAAATTATGAGCGGAGATTAGATCGGGACCAGAAAAGGGGGTAAAATGTGCTTAAAAGATGCCGGCGTTCGATAACGCAGCCGAAAAAGAAGATGACGGGAAATGGAATAAAATTATTAAATCGGAAATTTCGTTATATTTTGAATATTAGGGATGTTGGATTATGTATTAGTCTTTCGGGGCGGGCTAATGGCCGTTAGGTAAATTGCCAATTTACAAGTGTGAGTGACTCGTGGGAAATTATGCTAGTGTAATATGCTAGAAAATTAGTTTTGTTTTTTTTTATTATTCTGCTAGTTTGGTAGTTATGCGAATAACAGAGTGAGATAGTTGAAAAAGCAAATCGATTTATAATTTATTATTAAACGTGAAATTTAATGATTTTAATTACAAACAATCGTTTATGATATAGAAATTGTAGGATGGATTAGAAGCCACCCACCCACCCTACATATACACTTTATACTTTAGGTAAAACACTGTGAATGTAACTTTTCTTACACTAACGTATTATATTTGATTTTGCTGCTAACTTAACGCCAGACAAGCAGTAATTTAAATGAAAATGTATATGTAGGGTGGGTGGTTTGGTATTCCTATTTTATCTGTTATATATTATTTTGTATATATTTAATAAAATTTGTTCTTTTGATCTACATACGAAGAGGGTGTAAAAATAAATGGATTAGTGATGCGGCACATCGTTTTCATATAGTTACCTTGACAGAGGGTCATGTAGGACCTCTTTTGAGTTATCTTGACAGGGACCGTCTAGTGTAGTTCTTTGTGTATATGTACAGTTCGGATTCGATACGAGGAATGGCTATTTTTACAAAAGAACATCGGTTTAAATAGGAAAAACTGGCATATTAAGATGTAACTTGATCAAAGAATATCGATTAACTTATCCGGATTGTCAATTTATCGCATTTTGACCGATGATTTAGAGAAGCGAAGAGTGGCAGCGAAGTTAATGCCGAGACTTTTTTCCAGAGATGAAATGGATTATCGCCTTTAAGCCCATCTTGAAATAAAGGACGCATTCAAAGTCGATCTAAATTTTTTCAACAAAATCATTACAGACAACTAGTTAAGGTTCTATGGGTAAACAATTATCATATGAATAGAAGTTAACTGACTCACATCATCCAAAAAAAGGTTGGCAGGTGGAATCGGATATGAAGACGATGTTGATCTATTTGTTTAACATCAAAGCGATCGTATACTCAGAATTTGTTTCTCAAAACTAGAGATCAGAAAATCATCAATACGATTTGTAGGCTATGACGAATAAAGTTAATGCCTTCTACAAAGAAATTCCGCTTATTTCGGTGTTAACTGTATTACCAGATAAACTTTTTATCCACCGTAAAAATTATTCACTACATTTTTGATTAATGTAAACACCTAACTTTGTTCGAATGATTCTATTTTAAATGATTAGCAATTATTAAAATGAGAGTTTTAATTCATCAATATAATTTTACAGACATATTTTCGGTAGGATTTCTTTAATATACGATTACACAACACCCTAAAGTAGATTTGTAGTTTGCTGAAAGTAAGTAATAATAATTAATTAATAATACCATTGGGATATAATTAATAGCCGCATAGAGAGGCGTGGGTAATATATTTATATATTTAAACTAAAAAATTAATACATTAAATTATACGGCCGATGAATCGTATATTTGCTCAACATTACCATCATTACTACTTTTTTGGAATCATAAAAATAAATTAATATTAATTTATGTCATTATATTATATGCAACTTATTAGACATGAAAGTATTGATGATGATGATGATGACTACACTTTTAATAAAGACATAAATACTTAGGTGGTCATATGAATAATAAACAAAATGCTTATAAATAAATTAATCAATATTTGTTCCATGCTATATCGCCTATTTCATCAAGAGCTTGAGAACAAATTAAATATTTTTTTCTTGTATTTAAACCGTTGTTTTTTATTATTTTTTGACTATTTTTCATTCACTTACTCTTCTTCTAAGCTTTTCATGTAGTCTTTAAATAATTTTTCTCTTATCACGATTATATCATCGAGATAAAATAGGAAGATATTGCAGTAAAGTTCTTAAGCATTGTCTGTATTAAATGAAAATTGCAAGCGCATTACATAACACTGAATTACCATAATCGTAAATTCTGTTTACTTTTCGTCATACAGAGAGAGCTACTTGTCAGTGCCTGATTTTAAGATAAAATAGTCTTTACCTCAAATTACGAATTATAAATTAGTAGCCTACTAATTCCTCTAAGGGTGCTGGATTATTGACCTTTTTAGTGACATTATATGGTTAACGAGAGTTGATACATTATTTTTACCAATACGACTGATAAAGTCCATGAAATAAGCCCAAGAATGTTTGATCAACTAAAGAAGAAGAGAGAGAGAGTGATACCTAACAAAGAGATTCTGGTATCTGAAAGAAAGGTGTCGTGCTGAGTTACTAGTTGGTCAAGCATTTGTTGATGATAATTTTGTTTACAACAATATTGGTCCATTAGGTATAGTCATGTGCAAGTAATATAAATCCCGTTATTTTATAGATTTCTTAAATGTATTACTTTTAACTATATTTAAATCATACTTTGAATTAGGTAATAGTAATAACTTGTTTTTTGTGTTCCAATAACAAACTGTAATCAACCTCAATATTGATATAGCGTGTTATACCCTAATATCATTCATTTCAAACTAGTACGATCCCATTATTGTTAACAAGAATTTTTTCTCGACCTTTATTATCATTATTATGATTAGATTAAGAATCATAGTGCCCTTTTAATTACTAATTTTTATTTTTTCTGATGGGAAAGTTTTACCCTTTTAACTTCCGTTATTGACGTCTAGCTAGAAGTCTTTGGTATTCATGACTTTCATTCTAATTAGTCTTCTAAATCAGTAACTATAAGTTGCCTCTTACAAAGGAATGCACCTTGTCGAGGCATAGGGCTATGTATCCTACCACCGATGTACTACTAGGATGGATCCAATATAAATCAATTTGAGATAATAGATTCTGGGACCGATTACAATCCTTACAATTCCTCACAATAGAGTCACTACTTCCGTCTAAGATCTGACGACCTTGGACAAGCTCTTTGGCCTAACTTAACCTTATTTTACCCCCTAGTCTATTAGGTTTCGAGGAAACAAACCTGTTCCTACTTATCCCTACCCCTGTTTGGCTATAGTATCTTGGCTTAGGACCAGCACAAAGGCTAACATTGCCAGGTCTGTTTGGGTTTAATTACCATATCGTACTTGTGGCTATCAGTGGTAATGACTCGAAGGTGACAAGTTTAGAGGATTTTGGTTTCAATGCCAAAACAGCCAAAAAAATCTCCCCGAAAAGGGTGATAAAAGAAGAAACAGAAACAGAAACAGAAATCAAATATTCCAGATTTGAGGAGGATCCTTGCTATCTTAACATCGCGAACTACGCTCGTGCTTTTCTTGACAAAAATTTTATGTACAGTTTTTTTAATAATATGTTTAAAGTGTATTTTTTAAGAATCCGGTAGAACAGCATAAAGCCGATGAATTCATGGCTTAGTTTAATCTATGCGGACTCTGAGTACCACGCCACCCGCAGTTTCAATAACCTCATTGTTGCAAGCCCTATCATCTACTTTCTTCTTACTTTCTTCCTTCCCTAGCTACTTGTGGGATGTACATGGACCAAATCTTCAAACATGGAGTGGTTAGAAAGAGAACCATAAAGGCAAAAGGCCCTGAAACAAAAAGTTCAGGGGCTGGTGCCAGTGGGGTACAAACCAATCTAATGGTGGACATACGTCGTATTAAATCTCGATCACTCTAAAGCGGCGTCAAGTGGTCTTTATTGTATATTCAAAAAAGCCAAATTTGACATAGTATTCCTGTAGGAGCTTTGAATCAAAGGAAGTAAGTAGACTCGTGGAGTGGTACAGAATAGTATATAAAATAATACAGGTCTGCAAAAATTGGATCAAAATACGCCAGAAATAGCAAAAATATTGCCTCAATGGCATATGAGTATTTTCACCAGCTGAGAAATGTAATGGGTCGATGGAAGAATACAAGAAATCGTGAACTCCGTCTTCAAGATCTATGTTCGAAACTTTAAAAGTGATTTAGTGTTTACGTAAGTATGTTTTTATATGTATTTTAATAGATCCGGTAAAGTAAACAAATAAATCAAATAAATTAACATGATAGCAGCAGCACGAACACCAATCATAGAGTTAAGTACTCGAATTAATTATCTCTCACACTTTAGATATTATTAATAGTCGTAGCGAGCCCTTGTGAATGCAATCATGTAGGAGGTGTTGGACATCAGTTTAGCTGATACCTTCACAGCAACTACAATTAAAAATTGGCATGCTGTGAATGAATCCATCGGCAGATTGAGCTCGAGATAGAGGCCATAATAGAAGACGCAATGGAGTGTAGAAATCTGAGGAACACGGGCTGCAGTCTCTATAAAGTGTACTTCAGTATGGGAAACGACGAGTTTTACCTCAGCATCCAGACCACAAAAGAGCTAGAAACAGTTGAGCTCCGCTCAGAAATAGAATTCTAAAGGCGCATGAATCCAGTAGTCCACTAAAGAGAAGATCTCCCTCCAGAGACGTGCCATGGCGGCAATATATATGAATTACATGATTTCGAGAATCTTTGAATTCGTGTAGTGTTTTGTGAGCCCTAATAAGGGCCGTTTTCACGATGTTTCGGCGCAATCGTATGTAATATAATAACGTAATACCTAATTTATAAAGATTAGATCAATTGGGCATTAACTCAATGTATTCTTAAGTTATCGGAACTCAATATTTACTAGGTAGAGATAATCTAATTTTGATTAATTAATTGTTAACTCAGTATATTCTGAATTAACTAAACCTTCAACAAATAAGCATGGCTAAGGGGAAGCTTAGTCTGATCTATGCGGACTCTGGGTACCAGGCGACCTCCAGTTTCAATAGCTTTATTATGGCATGCGGAGTTCTGCTGTAATGGGCAACATTATTTCTCTAGCTTCTCGTGGGACGTACATGTACCAAAACTTTAAATATCCGTCATTAATGACGACAAGAGGAACAAAAGGCCCTACTCCATCGATGGAAACGCATAGGAATGAAATCCCGAGGGTAAAAAGCCTGAATTCAATGAAAACTCAAAGAATCTAAAGCGGCATAAAGTGACCTATATTGGAGATTCCCGCAGGCACCTTGGATAATTAAGGGGAAATGTATAAAACAGAATATATTACTCCAAAGGCAGTTCTAATGCTCAGAAGAGGCATTAATTATACTTTAATTCCAGAATTCGCCTCCTAGTAGAAGTTCTTATGAAGAAAGGCAAAAGGCAAGTTGTCATGGCCTCCGCCTACTTTCCAGGAGATTAAAGAAAATCAATACTAGAAGAGGCAAGTACAATCATCAAGTGATGCAGAAGAGGCAATAAACAACTCATTTTGGGCTTTGATGCCAACGCCCACAACATAGTATGGGGCAGCATGAACACCAATAATAGAGGTAGGGAATTACTCGAATTAATTATCTCTCAAAATTTAGATATTATTAATAGAAGTAACGAGACTTTGTGAATGCAATCAGGCAAGAGGTGTTGGACATAACTCGCTGATTCCTTCACAATAAGTGAATTCAAAATTGGCATTTTCCGAAGGATTCTTCTCTTTATCGGACCATGAGCAGACGCAAAGGAAGACGCAATGGAGTGTTGTAATCCAAGAACACAGACTTGAGCCTCTATAGAGAGTGCTTAAGTGTGGGAACCGACGATCTCTACCTCACCATCCAGACCACATAAGAGCTAGAAACAGCAGCGGCTCTGATCAGAGATAACATACTATAGGTGTATGAATCCATTGTCTAAAGAGAAGATCTCTTGGAAAGGCGTGTCTTATTAGAACAAGGATTTAGGTCGCCGCAAAATACAAGTCAGGAAAACTTTTAACAGTGCAAAAAACAGGCAACTTGGATGCCTATAGATAGGCACTGCTGAAATATAATAAGGAGTTGAAAAAAATTAAAAAGGAAAACACGGAGAACGTTCTGTGAAGGAGTTACCGATACAACCCCCACAGCTAAGCTTCGCAAAGTTATGCAGAGGGGCTAAAGGAAAATCACAGTCCGCACTTCCCAGGTTGAATATCTGTGAACACTAAAGAAAACACTGATCAATCTACGGAAGGAAGCGTATTTCTACCTATTATAGATAGTAAAATCAAGGCTAAAATACTCATTGCCAAAGAAAAATTTGATTACAGAGGGGGTAACTCTGTAGCAATGAAAGCTTTACTAGACATACTTTCCTTCCGTGAACTAATCGGAAAATATGGTGAATGCGATGAGACTGGACTGGCATGGAGATTAATTCAGGAACTCAGAAATTCAGAACCTGAGAAATTTGATTTCGTATCGGGCTTTGATGTAATTATTGACAGTCGCCAAGATAGCCTGAATTGAATCAAAAAACTAAAACATTACTTTGTAATCCGGCACACAGATGCATCAAAATTGAAGAGAGCTCCGGCATGAGCATCTAAATACAGGAAATCAGTTCCGTTCGGACAAAGACCATTAGTCCTACAGGATAAAGAAATAGCCTTGGAAAGATGTGCTCAAGTTTGTACGAAAAAGGACTACAAAGGGGCTCACTTCTGTCTGATCTCCTACAGTCATTCTGTTTTGAAAACCCTAAAAGCGTACAGCTTTAATTCCAAAACTTCTTGAAACTCTTAACAGGTTCTGAACTAATTGACAAAAGGTAGTAAGCTCACTCTAATATGAGCATTAGGCCACGCAAGTATAATATGCAACAAACATGCCAAAATACTTGCCACGGAAAAAGCTGCGAATACTATGATCAGACCAAAGCCTACATGTGCAAACAGGAAGGGCAATCTAAAATTTTCATTGACTTTCCTACAAGCAGAGCTAAATATCTCTTGCGCCTAACTAAAAGCGAGATAAGAATGGTCACAGATTGCCTTACAGCACATTACCTAGTGTAGTATTATCTTCACAAGGTATGTAAAGTGGACAACACCTCTTGTAGACATAGTCTATTGGCAGAGGAAATGGCGGTGCACATCCTATGCGTCTGTGTAGCACTAGCTAGTCCTAAGTGGAGACATTGAGGTACTACTAGAAAGTTAATTGATATTACGAAGAAAATTCGCTTACTGGGAACAGTAGGATGTTAGTACAGAAGATCTAATCAGATCTCCGCGCTGTAAGCTTGTCTATAGCCAAACGACCCCGTCGAATCAATTCTAATCCTATCGTACTAGGTAATCCTGTTGCAGTTTACACAAATAATATATCAGATTTAATAATAATCTTAGAGCATCCGCAACTAATTCTAGTTGTCAGTTGGTTATATCTAAACATATTTGTTTCCACTCGAATATGATTCACGTTTCGAATACGGCATGGACTTTCAAATGTATGTTTTTAGAGGTATAATTTGAAGTGCATTAGCCAGAACGTCTACTAATTTAGTTAGGAGGGTGAGTATCAGCACCCGATCGGATTTTCTATCATTTAATCCATTTAAAAACTCCTGCACTTCTATTTTTTTCAAGATTCTTTCTTTTGTAGGTTAACCATGCTAAATATGCTTTAAATTCAGAAATACTTTCATCAGACTTATGAATTTAAGCTGTGAGTGGTGAACACGTTCAAGGTGAATTTCTACATGCTTGACTTAATGATTTCAGCTATTCATTTCTGCATAGACTTTTAATCACTGGTCAAAATTCTATTATAACAAGACTAAAATTAAACTACCTTAATATTAATAATAAAATGACTTGACAATCTTCATCGCCAAGAAAAATACTTCTGCCCTATCCCAATAATTTAGTAATTTGAAATAAAACAACACAGTTCCAACTGTGTCGTTTTATTTCAATTTGTTATGGAGTTTCATCATGTATCCGCCTCGTTAATTCAATTTAGTAATTCTTTTAGCGTGCCTGTAATTTAACTTTGATTTTGTAGCGTACACCTGACCTACTTAAAAATTGTATTGAATCTTATTGAATCTACCGCATTCAATAAGAGCTCAGTGCGATCGTAACCTTTTGCAAAAGATTCGACATTCCATCTCCACTTAGCAAACGTTTAGTAATTATATAAAAAGAAAAAGAAAACATTTAGGTAATGCCTATTTACAAAGATTAGATTAATTTATAGCCTTAACAATATGATTTTATTAAAACCATCAAAACGGATTTCAATTTATGTTGAAAATTTTTGATTGTATACTAACGAAATAGTATTTATATTAGCAATATTTTATTTATATAAGACATGGCTTTAGAGTATGAAAACAAATTGATTCATTCCGATTATCTAATCGTTGTTAAGGTGGCAGCTGAACGGACACAATCCAACCAAATGACTTTTAATCGGATGTAACGGATCCATAAATAGGCGTTCCTCGTGAATTATTTTACACTAATGCCCTGCTCCAATTAGCAAATCAATATTTCGTGGCTTGTAATAGAGAGAGCCGGTCTGCCAATTGAATCCCCGGCGGTTAGAGAGTTCATGCAATAGTTAGGTATTATTTAATTCATTATAAATGCATTAATTGAAATTGCAAAACTCGATAATTTTACCGATCTAAAATTATCTGCAGACGGTTTGAAAATTAACAAATCAAACAATGCAACGTACGATTGCAGCTCACTCAACATTTAAAACTTGCTTATAAAGATAATACTACTAAGGTGCCATCTATTGTCAACAACTGGTACACGCTGATGAGATTCAAAATAGATCAAAACCCGTCTACGACTGTTGACTGAGAAATAATATTGTTTTTTTGTAGAATAGGTTTGTTTATTGCAAAAAAATACAAATATATACTTAATATTAGTTACAATGTAATGATTTTTTTGCTCCTTCTTGTTTTCTTCCTCCATCAATGTTTTCACTTGCTTATAAGTTATGGTCTATGGTCTATCTTCTTAATTATGGTATTTTCAAGAATTAGAAGGTGATGATGAAGAAAGCTTAATGTAAGTATTTTAAGCTTTCGGTATTTAAGAGTATAATTAAGTAAAAGAATTCAATAGAGAAGTTTTGGTTTCTCTAAATGATATTTAACTGTTTTGACTACATACATACATTTTATTGCCTTTTTTTAGTGCTTACTGTGAGTTATCATCACATAGACCACTTCTAAAACTTCCAAGTTTGATAATGTTAAAGATTTCGAAGAGAAGGCGCTTTTCATCACGATTTTATCAAACGTATCTTTTTATGAATCTGTAGAGATTTTAATTTAAGTTTTTTGACTTGTTGTAAGTCTTCATTAAGGTGGTAAGTGCCGCTCGAAGAATACGTGCGTTTCGCATGTTCGGCCATAGAAAATTGTGGAGTAATGATTAGGAATTAAGAAAACATCTTTTGCATTTCGAAAGACAAAGGTTAGAAATAGGTTTGTAATCAGTTATGTTTGTTTAAATATTGTAAAAAAGGGGCAATTTTAAAGGGTAATCTTTCCAAGTAATTTACTGCAATATACAAATGAATAATATATTATCTGATGAGGCTGTTATATTTGGAAAATTGATATTAATCTTCATTTTAGGTTAATTATACAAACAAAAAATTGAACACCTTTATTCCACCAAACTGTTTAGTGCAAAATAAATTCACAAACTTTACACATAGTAATAATTATATTAGTTTTACTTTATGCTGTATAGACAACGAAGCTGTTAACGCCGATGTGTGATAATTCTAAAATGATAAACCATAAATATTTACCAACGTAATGAATTGAAATAAACTTACATTCAATGCAGACTCTTTTTCAAAGTTATTAACATACATAAGCATACTTTGATCATCTAACACTCGCAAAGAGAATCTGTGCGCAATCAGTGGCAATCCTGCTATACGCCAATATTTCATATAGTACCTATGAACTATATTTCCGGTACGTGCCAACTGAAATTATAAACATGATTACATTGAAAAATTCACTATGTTTTAACCACAAATAATTATTTATGGCTAAAACATAATGAATTTTTCAATTCAGTGTAAGTATGGAGTGACAACTATTCTGTTTATGATTACAATAACTTATGATTGGATATACCTGCGTGGTGAGCCTTTCAATTGTAAGAAAAAAGATTAACGTTCCGAAAATGAATATGACGAGATAAAACACCACCAGTATAAGTTTCCTGTCCATATAGCTTTTGTAAAAAATAATCGACGAAAGAAAGTTGTTCAGAGTAAATCCAGATTCTATCGTAGTCACGAATAGAAACATACAGAAGGGTACCTTATAACCGGTGATGGTATTTTTGAACAACTCCCTTAAACGTGCATAGAAAAATTCAGCACACCTAAAATTAACATGATAATATATTAATACTTAACATAACACAATTTGAGTAAGTACCTAAGTTGATGTATTGGACACATTAATGATATATCAGCATTCTTTAACGATTTTATATTAATAGAACTGCAAATAACGCATTTAAAACTTCTAGATTTTAAAGAAGTTTCCAATACGTCATTAAGAGTATTACAACGTTCAGATAGATAGACGAATAAATTTTTCGGAAGGATGTAGTAACCATACATACTGACGTAGATTAATTTAATTTTAGCAATATGCTTAACACCGTCCACATAAAACGTCAAGACGTATACAAGCGGTGTTGATAATGATAAAATTATTATCAGCATATTTAATGCTGAGTGAATTTTATAATGAACACCACCAATAGCTTTAAATCCTAAATATCTTGCAGTTTCATCCATTATTTTATAATTATTCAAAAGCGTGATTACTTTCTGTTGCCATAGATAAATTAGCACGAATTGACACAATAAAGTAATGAAAAACATTGAGTGTTCGTATATGAGAAACCCATCACCCAAAACAGACGATGATGGTAGATTTGGTAAGCATCCCCAGGTAGCAACGAATAATAAGGTTAATAATATTCCGAATCTTAATTTGGCCAGTGGTGAATAATCCGTGGTCAGTTTGCAATTTGCATGATCGCAATTGATATAATTAAAGCCGAGTAAGCGCATCACAATGAAATAAACTTTGAATTCGTCGTAGAAATAATTCGCCATTGTCTTATGTTTGTGCGTAAGCGCCACAACTGTATTAACATTTCTGATTTCATCAAAAACCAATGATCGATATAAAGATGGTATCTTTTAATATCTAATTACATATTTGTACCAATGGTATTTAATATTTATGTAATGTCTCATTTACATTTAATGATGGTTAAATAAAATAATAACGCAACAATAATAAAATCAATACGTGCGTGATGACCTAAAAAAAGATGGGAAATGTTTAAAAATGATGACCTTCATAATAATCATCATTTTGTAATTTCAGTATTATTATTTGTTTTTGATGATCTGACTATTATATTATAGATTAGCACAAGTTTAAAGTTAAATTTTGTTGTGTTTTTAAATCAATTTGAAATAAAATACGTTTATTGTGGTTTTCACAACTAATTTTTGTTTTAAAGAACAATAATTATGTTTGCATTGAAAATACTTGCAACTACAAACAAGATGTTTTTCTATTTTCTTAACTTCTGGTAAAAGAAACTTCGGAATATTTATTTTTCTTTAGTTTTTAACAGTCATAATAAATACTCATAACAAGTCTAAATAATGTGTTTACATATTCCTGACAAAGTTACTTAATTACATATTGGCATGATGCATTAAAGTAGCTAAGGTTGCATATATATAATCGACTTAAATTTTTACTTAAACATGTAACAGCCTTTTTTACTTTCCCTATATAGAATTTATAGGAAAAGTATTGTTTTTGTGAATGAGAATGTCTGTGGGCGCTCTATCTAAAAAAAAAAACGAATAATCCGTTTGAGATGAAACTTTAAACTTAAGGTTTTATCATTAAAAACTAGAACTGGAAAGCTTTTGGTAAACATTCATTACTCGGGAAAATAAAGCATAATCCAAATTTAAGTTTAAATATAAATGACCTTCTATAGCTAATCTTACTTAAGCTTGATTTAAAGCCTTTCCACGTCTCATGGATCTATTTTTTTAATTAATTTACACATTATAGCAAGCGCCCCTAGTAGTCCACCACCGCTTCGCCGCACCCTCTCCGGTTGCGCTACTACTACTACACCGACCGCGACACTACCAACGCACCCTGCACTACGCTTCCGAAGGACCGAAGACTACAAAAGGGCCCGCTCGCCCCAACAAGGGTAGACTTGCCTTGCATCCTTTGTGCTTCCAAAGACTATTTGACTCGTGTAATTATTGCTCTGTAAATACTTGAGTTTGATCTACCAATATAATATTTGTTTTATTGTCCGAACTGCAACAAACTCCCCGAAACAGAGAATGCAGGATTCTGCTTAATATCGACACTAAATCCAGGAAATAGGATTCCAGCCGTGGATATAACTGTGGAAAACCATCCAGGAACAGCATACTTCGACACAGAAGCAAAGACCAGCGTCACCAGTCCTGAGCCGTTCGAGTTATTAAAGATTACCGGAATCACTTTCCAAGAAAAGAAGTTGTACATAAGATTAGCAGATGGTACAAGCAGGCTGCGAAATGTCATGATAGGAACTGCACTAGTAAACCTTGCAGGAAAATCTATTAGCATTACATTTCTAACAATCAAGGACACTATTTTGGGAATAGACTTCATTGGTGCTGGATTTTAGAATCAAATGGTGGTATTTTTTCGGACAAACGATGACAACGTATCCGTTTGCAAAAAAGATACGAGCACTCTCCAAGAAAAACCCGCCATTCTTTGGCACCAGGGACATCAAATATCTCAAGTACACAGATATGTAAAGAATACCAACCACGCAAAATGATCACACCGATTCCGGATGTCGCTGAGGCGGAGCAACACCAACCCATGGAAATAAACATGATAGAAAACGTACGCCAGTTTTCTCAACACACACCTTGTAGTCCTATTACATACATGATGATGGATGCAGTAAACGCCGTAGACAAGTTCTGGCAGGAATTTACAAAACCGAACTATTCCTGCTAACCACCGAAGAACTGCACCTTCGCCACGACGAAGCGCAAACACTGAAGGAAAACCAGAGGACGGAATTAAATCATCTGTTAGAACAGAATACTGACCTGTTCGACCCACTAGGCCCCGCTACGAGTTTCGCAGAACACCACATAGAAACGGGAATACACTCGCCAGTCAGTCAACCACCCTACCAAATGACACCACCGAAGAAGGAGATCCTCAAGCAGAAACTCAAGGAATTACAACACACCGGAATCATTGAAGAATGCGAGAACCGACTATGCATCGATTACCGCCTTCTAAATGTAATAACCCGTCACCTACCCATTATTACTGAGGATCGACGATCTCATTCATGCCATAGGAAAAACTACCGCAATTTCCACCCTCGACTTAAAAGCACGATATCACCAAATTCCTGTCAAAGAAGAGGACGTGTTTTACTACACCGTTCGGTACATACAGATACAAGCGGTTAACGTTCGAATTACGGAATGCCCCCGCTACGTTTCAAAAACCGATGGATAGATTCCTCAACGGACTAAAGGAAATCCAAGCCTACGCATACCTAGATGATTTTATAGTGCTTTCCATAAGCATAAAATCCCACCAAAAGGAACTACAGGATATTTTTGCAAGACTCGGGTTATTCAATCTCAAACTTCGCCGGGACAAATGTCGATTTGGATGCAACTCCATCAAATACCTTCGATACATTATATCCACCGCAGGGATAGAAACAGATCCACAAAAAGTATCAGCCATCACTCAGAGACCGTCCCCGAAAAATCTAAAACAAGTCGTATCCTTTTTACAAACCTGCAGTTAAGGGCTTCGCTGCGATCTCGCAACCGCTCATGAAACTCATCAAAAAAGCAATCTGGCATTGGGGAACCGAGCAGGAAGCCACCATGCAAGAATTGAAGACCCTGCTAACTACAGCCCTAATCTTACGACAGGCCAATCATGAACAACCTTTCATATTACGAACCGACGCGAGCTCGTTCGCTATAGGCGTTGCTTTGCTGCAGGGGGAGAGAAGCGACGAACGACCCGTAGAATTCGTAAGCCAACTATTGATTGCATAAGAAAGAAGACAGAGAGAGAGGCACTCGCAGTGATTTGGGCAATACAGAAGTTTCGAGGATATATAGATAAATCTTCTTGTATCACCTTCACTCATCATCAATCACTGAACTGACTGATGTCATTAAAATCACCAAGTGGACGATTGGCAAATGGGCTCTCCAATTACAACCCTATGACTTACAAATAAAGTATACGTCGGAGAAAGCGAACGTGCTAGCCGACATGTTGTCATGGCCTCCACAATTAGAGGGTACTACCGAAACCAGTGATCTAGCATCACTGTAGACCTACTTGCAAAAACTCTAGATGAACTCTGAGCATCCCAATACAACGACCCGGAACTCAAGAAGATCCTGGACTGTTTTGAACTAGACAACCCTGAAGAAGTGACCCAGTGGACGGGTCGCGGATATCTCGTATCTCCATATGACGACTCTGAAGAGGCCCAGTATGTTTTTCCCACCCAAGACCGAAAACCCCTGAAACCCCCTATGGAACGAACCGGACCCTACATAAAATGAAACGGTTCTTTTGGCCAGGAATGAGGAAGGACGTCGCCGATTACATAAAAACCTGTAACCAGTGCTAGAAGTATAAGCCAAGTAACCTGAAACCCGCATGATCCAAACCCCCGTCTTGCAGAGGCGATTTGAAGTCCTAGCCATAGACCTTTTTGGACCACACAAGATGTATATACATCATAGAGGATACCGCTTCCCGCTGGGTTGAGTTATTCGCCCTTCCAGCAGCTACTGCTGATCTCTGCGCCTGGACCCTTGTACACGAAGTATGTCTCCGGTTTGGGCTACCCAGACGAATCATCAGCGACAATGGCACGCAATTTATCAGCTCCGTGATGCAAAAGCTAACCTTTTGCTTAGCGATCGAGCAACGCTTCACCCCTTCGCTTCGCCGCCAACATGATCGAAAGGAAGAACCGCGACCTGAAGGTCCAACTAGCTATGCAACTAGGTCCAAATCATGATCAATGGCCAGAAAAAACTTCCTGCCATCCGTTTTTGCCTAAATACAGCCCAATGTCAGACTACCGGATTTTCGGCAGCCTATTTAACCTTTGGCCGTGAAATGCGAGGACTCGCCGATCTCCAGCACGACGTTAGAGACATTGCTCGAAATGAAAATTTTATCCCCCGACTTCTGCGACTAGCAGCTGATTTTAAATTGGCTGAAGAAACTTAATATCAAGAACAAGATCGCTGTAAAATCTACTCCGATCAACACCAACGACCCAGCCCCACGTACCAACCAGAAGACCACGTGCTCATCAACACCCATTTTCTCAGCAGCGCTACCCAGAAGAGAACCTCCAAATTTGCACCTCGAAGGGATTAACCATACATTATTCTTTCTCAGAAAGGCCCAACCTCCTACGAAGTGTCTTCCATGGATGATCCTCCGCCTCCGCCTTGAGCCGGACGCTGCCGAAATCGGATCTCCAAAATAATTTTTGGTGATGTTTTACTGACTGGAGAGTGGAATAGAGGCCAAGAGATAAAGTTATCGTGTAAATGGAGGGTGGGTGGGTGGCCTCTATCCGACCCTCCAATCGGTAAATCATAAGCTAGGGTTATAATTAAAAGTTGTAAAAGAAACATAAAAATGGTGATGAGGCCAACATAGTACTTTCCTTACATTTTTCTCAAAAACTATGAGGTTTACGCAAAGAAATTGTTCCATTTTGGATTCTTTACATATACTTTTGATTTTCAATAACTTCAATAGTGAAAATGTTATTAATTTTTTGAAATAAAAAAAACTGCCAGTGATTGAGGTTCAAAAATATATGTAGGATGGGTGGGTGTCCACTATATTAATATAATATTTTGGGGTAATCTAACGTGAAATAGTGATTATAATTATTTGTATATATTGGATGGGTGGCCACTATTTTATCCTCCAATCTCTTTAGCAACAACGCTGTTATTTTAAATAATTATTGCATACAATTACAAATCACTACAAAACATCCTGCAGATTTTAAACTTTAATTTATAGTTTATACTAAAATTATGTATAAATTGAAATAGGTTGGAAATACGGTACAATCAAGTAGTTTTTGTTTAAGGAATTAAATAAAACAAAAAAAAATTAATTATAAAACTTTGCTTGTTTTAGACTATTTTCAATAACAAACTCTTGTTGATAGTTTGGTAATTGGGGGGTGGGATAGTGGACACCCACCCACCCTACATAATCATTTAAGCTAAAATACTTCGTTTTAATTCTTAAAGAAAGAAATAAGAAATTCGAGGGTGAAATAATGGTCACCGACCCCTCCTACATATAATACATTGATACTCAAAAACACCAATTCTAAACAAATCAAATTGTTAAGTTAAAAAAATAACAATTTAAGGATACTAATTATTGCACAATTTCTTAAACTTTAAAACATTTTAAGCAATATGTAAAAGTACAAGTTTCTAACTATGCAATAGAATTTAAAGAATCGAAAGATTTAAAAGATTGTAAAGATTCTAAAAACTCTTAAGATTTTAAGAATTCTTAAAATTGTATAAAGTATATTCGAAGGATTGCACAAATATTATTGTTTTAATAATTTAAAGACTCTTTAAAGGAATTCTAAAGTTTCTGTAAAATCTAAATTTTAAAGAATATTCATATATTCATATTATTATTCATCTATATATCATGTTTATTTTATAAAGATTTCAAAGATTCTAGTAACCGTCAGAATTCTAAATAGTCTAGACAATACAAAAAAATCTAAACTTTTAAGTTCTAACGATTAGTTAAAAAAGTTTGACGATTGTAAAGATTTTAAATATTCTTAAAAGTCTATAAAAATATGAATGAGTCTGAAGATTCCAACAAAATTTCTACAAATATTAATCATATGGCCGAGATATTTCCGGCACGAATACATTACATTCAAAAATAATTGTGCGGGAAGGGGTTAAAGGAAGTAGATAATTTAAAAACCTAGATTCCAAAGGAAAAATGAACAAGAAATTGCGGATTCCGAAGATTATACAAATAAAAGATTTTCCAAACTCTAAAATTTAAAAAAATTCTTCTAACGATTTAATAGAAAATCAAATATTTATTTCCTATAGAATTTAAAGTCTAAAGATTCTACAGTTTCTTGTGGTAAAAAATATTTCAAAAATTCTAAAATTTCTAAAGGTTCTAAAGATTTAAAAAATCTAAGATTCAATAGTTTAACTTAAATAATCGTGAGTGTTATAGAGATTCTAACTATTCTAAAAATTCAAAATAAAAAAGAATTAAACGAGTCTTAAGAAATATTCTATTAATACTCAATACTCAAAAGAATGTAAAGTTTCTGAAAATACTAAAAGTTTCAAAGATTATAACAATTTTTTCTATAATTTTTAAATGTAAAATTTTCGAAAATTTTATAGGATCTAAAGATTATAAAGTTCCTAAGAATTTTAGCGATCGTAAAGTTATAAGTTTTAAACTTTTTAAACGTTTCATTTTCATTTAATTTTTATGCATTTTCGTAGTAAAACGCATTTAATTTCCAATTCTAGATCTCTTGTATCTCTTGTATAAGAAATTATAGAATTAAATAAAGTATGCACACTTTAAAGTAAATATTTTTATTATTAAATCTGACATTGTAACTAATTTTATAGATTTTAATGTGGCTATTCAGGCGAACAATATTATTAATAATAATGGTAGATTACTTGACCTTGTGATTTGCGCCACAGAAATTAATATTTCTGTTAATTGCAGTGATTTCGTTTTGATCCCCGAGGATGTACATCATCCCGCATTATCGATGAATTTTTCCATTGGTCTTCAACAACCTTTAAAACCATTTATATCTTATAAGAGAGAATATGACTTCAGAAAAGCAGACTGGTGTAAACTATATGATCTTGTTAATAACATCAACTGGGACTCGGTTTTGTCTTGTTCCGCGATTGGTACAAGTGGAGCTTCTGAGGGGCTCCTAGGTACTGGTTGCTGTTGATGATAGTTTACGCTGGTTGTAAGGCAGCGGAGAGTTTACTTATTTTAAAGGAGAATTACACTGTGAGGTTTTTAGGCTCTTCGTGAGATACAAGTCAATCTGATATATTTCCTAAATTTTACACAATGTGCTGTCGCTGGCGAGCCCCGTTATCGCTGGTGCGTCACATCCGGTGAGTGCACCTTTGGATGATCGATAACACATCATCTGTCGTACGTCGAGCCGCTTTTGTTGGGACCATATGTCCTAGGTCCAGATACTCTGTCATAAAATTACCGTATTCTTTGTTGAAATGTTCATCGTTTTGCAATCATCGTTCTTGTTGGAGGAATCTTGCTACTGCTCTATATCTTGACTCCTCGAGTTTAGGTGGGCGTGCGATGAAAGGTAAGGATACCGTGTAGCTTCCATCGGAACTTCTTGTTGTTGTTAAGTTGTAGTGTATGTTACATAACTCGTCTTCGGCTGTTGGTTCTGTTGGGACTGCTACCTCTTCCATTTCCCAGAATCGTGAGAGATCTTGATCATCACCAGATTGTGTAGATAAGCATACTATTTCCGGATGTATTTTGGTATCTCCGCCTGATATTATCTATCCGAACTCGGTGTTCTGAATAAGGAATTCATTATATTTCTTCATACCCTCCAGAAGGATTTGGCTATAGTGGCGTGTTCCAAGTAAGATGTCAACTTGTCCTGGGCAGTTGAATGTGTCGCGGGCAGATCAATTTCTTTAAACTGGTCCTTAACGGTGTGTGCGATTGGATATGCTGGTTGCTGGCTAGTGATTCGTGGTAAAACGTATAATTGTGTTATTAGCTTAAACTCATTGCTTTTGTGTGGATGTAGGACTGCCTCTATCATTGAACTGGAAATTCGGCCAGTAATATTTCCTGCTTCAGATACTGTATTGTGGACCTTTTGGCGTGGAAATCCTAGTATTTGAGCTGCAGTTTCCGTGATGAACGAGCATTGTGAACATTGGTGTAGTAGGACTCGTGCTGTGAACGAGGAGCTTTTGCTTCTTATTATATTCACTAGTGCTGTAGGTAATAAGTCTTTAATTTCCAGAACTCCTGTTGTATGTAAATTGCTGGACTGTCCTGGTTGTGATGTTTTTGTTGTGTTGGGCAATTTTGCCTAGATTGAGATTGTCCTACGCGACGTTGAGGAACATGCTGATCATTATGCAGTAATATGTGATGATATTTATTGCAATTACGGCATCGTTGTTGACTAGGGCAGAGCTGTGTACTTGGGTGATTTAGGCAATTTATTCAGAGTTTTCTTTCTCTGATAATCTTGTTTCTTCCTTGTACACTATATGCTAGGAAGGTAGGACAATGGTAGACATCATGGTATCTCTGGCAGATTCTACATTGTTTGTGGTTTTCTGGCATTCCGCTGGAGAGTACTGGTCGATTCTGTTCTAAGAGCAGGAATCGTTTTTCTAGAAATGTCTGTTACCGGCGCTTTTCCGAAAGCGCCGCCAACATGATCATTCAGCAACATTTTAGCTGCTTCATAACTCGGGCGTTATTTGTTGTTAATATTCGGAACAACGGTCCCGCGTAACTTCACATTATTTTCCAATACCTAAATGTTACTTCACTCTCATGCATTTTCCAAAGGAGTAAAGTTCGTACCATACATTGAATAGATTAGTGAATCGTGTTCTAATTTTATTTTAAACAGTGAAATCTCGTCACCTAGATTTAGCGCCCTCCAATATCGGACAGCTCAACCTAATCATCTCTCAGTTATCAAAAGGAAGAACACGTCCCTGTTTTGGTTCCTAACTTCGAGGAATCTCTGGAGCTCTCCACATCTGGTGCGCAGGTATACCGAAACAAAAGAGTGATGCGCGCCGAAATTTTGGACTGGCGCCAACTTGAGACTGACGCCAACTTTGGACTGGCGCCAAATGGCAATAAAAAAAAAAAAAAACGAAGAACAAAGAGCCCTTCGCTGCTCGCGATTTATCGCTAAATGGTTAACCATATTTGATACACACAGGTGTCATCGGATAGCTGAGAGAATGATCGTCAAAATGAATCCAAACACGACGGAAATCGATTAAGGATTAACTTTTAGATTTGAGCTGTCACAATAATAATAATTAACATACTAGACTATGGCGAGGTTTCACCGATCAACAATTTTGTATAAACAATTTCTCTTTATGAATGTAAATCATTTTTTCTGTAATTAAATTCATTTATACAGTAGCTATTTTGCGCGACGAGGCATATTGATTTATGACCTCACTTTGTATACCCGATTTTCGCTAATTTCTAATATTAATTGTTTATACATATTGTTGATCAGTAGGGCAAACGATGCGTATTTTCGGAATGGATGTCTGGCCCAAATTTCAAAGCAATAGTGTCAACCCTTTCCGTGCTATTCAATTAAATATGATTAACTCCTTTACCTTACCTCCGATTTACCTGGATCACATACTGACGGACGTAGAAGAAGTGATCGCTCGCCGATACTTACTTGTTACTTAAAAATATTCTAATTTAATATTTATTTTGAATATTTCTTAGTTTGGTGGTCCATCGGAGGGTAAGAAAGGAAGAGGGTTGACACCCGGGATATAAATATGGGTCGCATCCCGATAATACCGCCCTTTATTTTTCGTATTCATTAGCGTGTCACTAGACCACGTTACTACGTTACTTTTACACGTAAGTTGTTTTCACTACGTATACTTTGATCACTTTCGCGAACCGCGTGGCCCTACTTTGTTTTGCCGATAATTTTAATTTATTTATTCTTTTATTTACTTGTAAATTTTGTTCTATATATACATTTTCTTCCTCAGTGTAAATATTGTATGGAAACGCTTAATTGGTATTAATATAAATTCACCACCGTGAAATTAAAAATCTAAAATCGAGTTTAATTTAGCCACAGTCAATTTGTTAGTACCTAAAGAAAGCAAGGTAGTTAAGTGAAAGTGTTGTGTGCATCCCGACGTCCGGCTGACCGTGCTGACCTAACCGTATGCAGTCATCAGGAGCAGGAACCGCTCCCAACGAACAACGCACACAAAACAAAGGTAAGTCTCCCGTTAATTATTCAGTGATTTTTTTCTGTGCTCCCTCTAAGTGAACCGGGTAGTTAACTAGGCAGAAACTGGTTGTCTAATTTACCTATTTTTTTTTTGTTCCTCGTGGAAAATATTAGATTTCCCCGTGACCGGTTCCAACGCGAAAAGAGCCTAGTTAACATGTCAGAACTTCGGACAGCTCGGGAACTTCGTGGGGAGACTCCATACTTTGATAGAAGATTTTGTTCGTGTAATTACCCCATCTTCTGATAATGATTCTACTGAGGAATGGACCCCATGAATCGGTGTCGTATCCTATGTTTTGGATGACTTGCAGACATTCCATTGTTGTGTGATGTAACTGTTTTAGTTGTGCGGGAGAGTTTGACTCACATATTGGCTGATCTGTCAGTGTATTGATTTTCTGTGCCAATAACAGCCGTTTGTTATCGTACCGTCGAGTAAGTGTGTCCCAGGCTGTTGACACTGGTCGTCGGTAGGTGAGATATTAATTTCGAAGCTTGTCCACTAGTTCTAGTTTTTCAATATCCGATAAGTGGAGATTATTGTGAATAGCTTGTTTATATAAGCTTTGAAACTTGATCCATTTGTCGTATCCACCTTCAAATGTCCGTCGTGGAAAACCTGGTTGAAAAACTACGCAAATGGCCCTTTGCTTCGATGGTTTGATTGAACTGCCGGTGATACCTTTGTTGATCTTCATCAGTCATTACATTCACAACAGAAAGATACATTCTGAATATTTCATTCCAGAACTGCTCTATACTCGTGATTTACATTTCCATTCCGTCTTGGCTTATATTTGATATCTGGAGAGCGTTGTTTAACGTTGTTTCAAAAAAATGCATCTTCTGTCGGAACTTGATGATTTCAGGATCTGGTACTGGCACTGATGTTGGCTCTGATGTTTGTCTCGTTGTTCTCTCTTCTTGAGATATACTGTCCAGGACGGCATTTGTGATTACCTCGTGGAATTTTGCACGCAGTTTGTCTAGGTATTTACCTTGGTGATACGGGTCGTCTGGTATTTTGAACGTTTGGCATTTTTCATCCAATTGTCCCAAATTTTCTTGGCATTGGAAGCGAATTTACTTCGAAGGCGAGCTGTTGCTGGCTTCTTAACACTTCCACCAGAAACGCTCCTAATTGTTTGCCTAATGCCTCCTGCTGTTTGGCTAGCTCATTCAGTTTTTCCATTCTCAAACTTGTACGCTGCTGGACCTATATATTTGGTGTTGTCTTCGTTGGATAGGACGCAGATGTGATCGATTGGGGCTGGTCGGATTTGTGACGACCTGGCTTGGAGTGGTAACACTGGGAGTGCCGTCACGCCGGGTCGTTTTTTGTTTGTTTGTTTGTCAGTCAAAACACTCGGTACTTGATCCAGAAGTGCTAAGATGACAATCCGTATCCTTTGGCTGGAGCGGAGTAGGTTTCGTCGTCTAGGTTAGACGTGGTGAAGTTGATAGCAATCCGGTTCGAAGGACCATGTATACGCTAATGGCGCTCTGCTGCGGTGAGAATCGATAACGCTTATCTGTCGTAAGCCGAGCCGCTTGTGTTGATAATTGCTTCTGTTTAATTTCTTGAATTGGACAGTCATTTATTAACAATAAACAGGGGCACACCATTCCAAGTACAATGGTTTTTGAAGACACAACTTGTGACTCTCCTGATAGCATTACAAACACATTTGCCTCATACTTCTCGTCCACCTTCTGTAATAAGTCACATAACATTTCCCCTAGCGTTAATCCAATGTCTCTTGTCTTACATCTTTCATTTTCCATCTCTTCCTTCCCGGCAAGTTATTTCACAAATAATGTTTATTTTTAAGTTACTTAACGGATACATCAACGACCCGACTTTGCTATACAAGTGTTCTTTATAAGTCCCACGCATTAACTCTATGATCAACAACCTATTCTATATCCCCTTTTCAAACACCAGCCAAAGAGCCTCTAGTCCATTATTATCAATATTTAGGAATGTGAACTTACACTGTTACCTCATGCTCTAATTAAGCAACTTGTACAAATTATTAGTGTATAGTGTACTTTTAAGTCCTATTTGCGCAATTTACTTTTTGTTGTAATTTTAATTTAACACTTAATTTAATGTAATGTAGTACAATTGTGTTAATATGTAATATTGTCCTGTAATTGGTCTTTTGACTGTTGGATAATAAATATATTATTATTCTTATTGTTATTATTGAGGATGGTCAATGTCTGTTTGAAATTGACGTCTCCCAACAAACCACTTTCACCAGACATCATAATATGCAAATTTAACTGTTGTCGTGCATAATAAAAGAGGTGACTACCGTCGATAATTATTTTTCTTGTAATGGCAAAGGTCGAATCCTTGAAATCGATTGCATCTTGCGGTTGTAAATTTCAAACTGTGCTAACCGACCGCATTGCTTAGACGTAAACACCACCTGATGAATAATGATGATATTTTAGTGTAGTAAATTCATTTGTATTATTAGAAACAAAAAAATCATCATCATTATTTATCTTTAATTTTTTATCTAGCATATTTCATATGTTATTTATCATCTGTAATATTTAATATGGCATGTATTCACTAAAGAATTTGTCCACCTACTGAAACGGTAAAGTCGACGCCGAGAATACCCCACAGAATCAGTTTTTTTTCTGATTTCAAACAGCTCAAGGGAATTTAAGAAGCTCCAAAAAAGTGGACTGAGAACAAGCATAATACGATTGTAACTTAAGAAGAGTTATTCTTCTTTCATTAACTTTTACCTCGGTCAAGTTTCTACCAGTCCTGCGGCGCTCACATTTATGACACCCTAATCGAATTTTTGAAGAAGGATTACTGCAAGAAAGGTTTTCTGGAGGTTGTATCGCCCAACATTTACAATTCTTAAATCTGATAGATCTCAGGGCATTGAGATCATTATGCAGAATATGTTTTCATTTGATGTGAAAAAATTCATCTGGAAACCTATGAATTTACGAGACCATTGGTTAACCGTGGAGGAAACATCCGCTGCCCTTGGCCGTTTTGGGGGTTCTATACAGTCGGTGAAGATAGCTTTAATTTTCTCCAGTCGAGTCAAGTTCAAGATTGTTTAAACATTGATGATCTAATACCTCAAATAATTGTAAAGGAGTTATTATATATTAGCTAAATAAATAATAATAATAACTTTAAAACATAAAGCAGCTCTATTATTTAAGAATACTCGTTTTGATCATCCTTTATCTAAATTTAGCTCGCTATAAAAAAAACCTTTCGTTCCTTATTGAAGAATCGAGACCAGGACATGGGTTTACCATCCGATGGTGCAATTAACAAAAATGTAGCCTCACGATCGCAAAAGAGAAACTACAACGGCGATCCGTGTCTATCCAATCTGAGTCATTGATTTTTTTTTATTCCATCGCGTTTCATAACGCCGCGAAGATCTGAAAACGTATTTACCCAAAATTCTCTTGCGCAACATTCACACCTCCTCGTTCGTATACAAATGCATAAATTGAGGTGTTACGACACGCAATCAATGAAATTGTGCACGCACTCGTTTATTCATACCGGATTATGATTATCGTTAGTGTTATTGTGTCACTGCGAATCGGTTTGAGTGATGAATTAGACTGAATTGTCGATGGGATATCAACCGTGATTATGTTATTGTATTACATAAACATATATATAGATATGTAAATGTATATTTATTTATTTAAATGTAGTTCTATTACTTTGTGATAAATTTTTGAAAATTAGGACAATAAATGAAATTATTAAGTGAATTTCATTTAACGTCCGTATTTAAATGTTTTTTAATATGTTATATTATATATGTGAATTTCAGCTTATGAAGTTATACAAAGTTATCGTGTTTATTCAATTTTTTAATCTGTTTCATTTCTCATAGGGATTTATAATCGTTTGAGCTGCAACTTGTAGTCAATCACAAGATCATTCAACCGATTTATTTCGTAAGTTTGTGTGTCTAACAGCTTACCGCTTCCATCAGGCTGAAGGGCAATTAATTGTTTGCCGATGGCGAATTACACAGATTACATATCTAACTTTAGGTACATGGGGCAATTGACCAGAGTAATAGAAACAAGTAACTTAAACAGGATGTTCACTTTTATATAAATAAAACTATTTAATCACTTTCAAATATATTGTAAAACGCTACAATTGTTTCGCCACACTGTGGCTTCTTCAGGCGAAGAAAATTTTTCTTCGCCTGAAGAAGCCACAGTGTGGCGAAACAATTGTAGCGTTTTACAATATATTTGAAAGTGATTAAATAGTTTTATTTATATAAAAGTGAAAATGAACTTTCAACATTTATCAGCCTCATCAATCAATTATTTAAACAGGATGTTCATGAGTGTTGCCTTTAGCTTAATACTCTCAAGCCTCTCAGCAATTATTCATATACTAACTCATATTATTCTAATGTATTTTATACTTATGTATATATTTACTTAGAATTAAATTTATTTTAATACAATAGAATTTTTTAAACTCGTGACCTAGACTGTATTAGAACGGGCTCATCATTTTCCGTCGGTACTTATATTAAGAAAATCGAGTTTTAAAGCAAATAAAATCGATTCGAAGGAAGAGTTGAAAAGAAGACCCCGACGTCAATAAGGGATTATAATTGGATTATCTTTGGGCATTGCCGCAAATATCCCGACGCTTTTTCGCAAATAATAATAAACGCTCGACTGAATTTGCGGGTTATAGCGATGCAGATCTGTTCGATTGTAAAGAGTTATTTCATTAATGAAGTATTTGTTGTAATGAATATCTAAGGAATGTAAACATTCATATATTTACACTTGTTTTATAGAAGTAAAATGAGAAGTAAATACAGATAAATCATTAAGGTGCATACGGTTGTTTGAAGCGTTGAACTGCTTACCTGTCTTTAACAGCCCTACTCTAATGAGATTTGAGATAAAACATTTATAAAATGGTTTGAATCACTATAAAATAATACTAGGACTAAAATTGTTAATAAATAAAAGGTTTAAAATCATATTGTTAACATTACATTCACATTAAAACTTACATAATAGAATAAAAAGCATGCTATAAAACAGTTACATTCAATATTACAATAAAAGAGATGCATAATTTTGAATAAACTAAATATATTAAAATAAATATACTTTATATCAATATTTAGAACAATAGTATGACAAAATTGTCACCAAATAGTATTAAAATATTCTTTGTATGTATAGCAAACATATATATTGTTATATCAACATTACTCACCAGATCAATTATGTACACAGGAAATAACAGCGGTCCAAAAATCGACCCTTGAGGCACCCCGTATGCCCTTTCAGTAATGTACGATGTTTCATCATTGAAAGAAACATATTGTTTCCTATGAGTAAGGTATGATTCACCCACTAATACTCTATTTTAGTAAGCAGTTGGTCATGACAAACACAATCGAAGGCCTTATTTAGATCAATATAAGCAAAATCCAAGCTGCTTCCACATTCAAACGCTTCTGTAATATTTTTAGCCAGTTCGATCATTGCACATTATGTGGACTTTCCCTTGCAGTATCCGAATTGAAAATTACTAAGTTTTCCGTCCATGTAAGAATAAAGTCTGTTATAAATAATTTTTTCAAAAACTTTAGCAATAACAGATAAATAGGACGATCGTTTATTTCTATTTTTGTAAATTGGAGTAACTTTCAAATTTTTCAATTGATTTGGAAAGTGTCCGTATTCTAGGCATATATTTATTAAGTGTGTGTGCACATCGACTACTTCGCTGCTTATAAAGTTTAGAACTGATGCATTCATACCATAAATATCTTTCGAAGGTAAGTTGTGTTATGACATGTTTCACTTCCTCAGTGTTTGTCGGTGACGATTAACGATTAAGAAGATGATTCTTTATGATTGTTTAACAATCTAGTGTAGTCAGTTAGTGGTTGAAGATTACCCACAAGTTGATCAATAGTTTCAACAAATTGTTTTTTGAAAATCATTGTTAAATCAGAAATAAAGGCGCATTAAAATAAGGCCGTGCCTAGCGTACCAAGACGTGTGGTTCTATGATACTGCCCTTCAGGGAGCGTCTCGTGCCCATTGCAAGCTGAGGCGCACCAGGATCGTACATGCTGGGACCCAAAAGATGGAGAACTATGCCTGATCAAGGAAAACCCTGATAGAGGTATCTAGCGATTCTGATATGCAAATTAATCGTCCGAACTGGCTCCTAGATCAATCGAACTATCTAGTAGCTAGTTCCCTTCGAAATTTTCCTCAGGATAGCTGACGTTCCGGTGAGCGAGTCTCATCCGGTAAAGCGAATGATTGGAGGCATTGGGATCGAAATGACCTCAACATATTCTTAAACTCAATCTATTCTCAAACGATGAAGCCGCAAGATTGGATCAGTGTTTCAAGTGGCCCACTTTTAGTAAGCCAAACGTCGAGTTAAAACGCCTAACTTAATCCCTATGGGATACCATGAAAGTTGTTCGTAACTTAAGACATCAGGACGGTGGCTATGGAAGTCGGAATCCACCAAGAAAGTTACTAGTCCTGAAAATGGATGACACTAAAGCGTTATGCTTATACTCGACCGTCAGCGGCATGTGCGGTACGGCAATTTGGCCGGTCATGAAGCTGTGACGAGCAGAAGGGTCGCGGCGGTGTGCACAAGAAGATTGGGCTTGATGGTGCAGATCTTGGTGGTAGTAGCAAATAGTCCAGAGATTCCCTGGAGAACTGACGTGGAGATGGGTTTCGTGTAAACAGCCATTGCACACGAGTCAGTAAATCCTAAGCTCTATGCGAAAGCCGATGTTAATGCTGTAATTGCTGTATCTCAATGGCAATGATATTATCGTATTGTTGATAAAAATCACACCGAATTTCATTGTTTGACTATTATATAGTCTAGTTCGATAAAATAATCGATACTTGTTCTGCTACTCTCTTGATGGAACCAAATTTTCAAATTAGGAGAAGTAAAACTCTTATTTTCAGATAACTGACACGTGTTTTGGTCCTTGCGGATCATTATCAAAGTTAAAACTAAATTCAATTTAGTTTTAACTTTGATTCCAATGATCCGGGGTTATTCAAATTTGCTAACTATCGGACCAAATTACAACGCGATCATTTGAACGAGCTAAGGCACGAACTTGAGACACGCAAACAAAATGGCGAAAAAGTTATGTACAATTAAATATATAAATGGCAATCCATTAGTAGTAAAGTGCCAAGAGATTGCAAAACCAAAAAACTATTAATACGAGGTTCAATAAATACACGTTCGAGCGCTGTAGCACGAATGCTAGTTTTGTAAAAACCGCATAAAGTTACACGAGACGGCCGCTGATAATATAGGTATCTACTGTGGCTATTTACTCTTGATATTTGTAGAATACGAAGTCGAATACGAAGGCGCATTTCAGTAAGGCAGGTCGTATCGTTGGAGCGCCCCAGACAAATCAGCGAGCAGTAATACAGTTTTTAAACGCTGAGTCCAACACCCCTATTCAAATTTATCGGAGAATCCAAAATGTTTATGATGAACAGTGTCTTTCGAAAACCACAGTCGTGGAATGGTGTCGGAAGTTCAGTAATGGACGACAATCGACAGCGGATTTGCCAAGGCAGAGCGCACCTTGGCATGTAATGTCGCTGCTGTGTGAGCAGCCATTATGGAGAATAGGTGGGTTCGTGTTAGAAATTTGCAGACCATTTTGATATCAGTGTTGAAAGACACATGCTGTAATTTATGAGGCTGCATAAAAGTGTGTGTATAATAAATATCCCGCCGACTGACTGAAGAACACAAAGCCCACCGCATGGGTCTTTTACAGCAGCATCTTCAGCAGTAGCGTGAAGAAGGAAATTCCTTCTTGCACCGCATTGTTACCGGTGACGAAAGTTAGTGTCAAAATTATGAGACTGAGTCAAAACGTGACAGTATGTAATGGAAACATCTATCGTCTCCAAGGCATCAGAAAATCGAAACTCAACCTTCCGCTGGCAAGGTTATGCTTACCTGCCTTTTCGATCATCGTTGACCATTACTTCTTGAATTTAAAGACCCTCATCTTAACATCATTGCTGACCGATACAGAGAAACTTTGACTCGTTTGCGTACAGCAAAAAGAACACACGTCCTGATATGCTTACCACTGAAGAAGACACTCAAGGGATACCGATTCCAGTCGGACGCTGAAGTCCAGCAGGCAGTTTTGACATTGTTCCGTCAACAGCCAGAAAAGTGGTACGTCACCGGTATGCAGCGTTTTGTGAAGCAGTGGGATACCTGCCTATGTAGTAAATCATTTTTTTTAGTTTAAATAAACCACTTATATGTACCACCGCTCGAACGTGTGTTTATTGAACCATGTAATAATTTACTTTCAAAACGTTGGAGGCATGAAATCTAAACTTACCAATATTAGTTGTAATATCAATCTATCGGTATACGATGTTATAATTTTAGTGGAGACATGGCTAGACCAAACCATTAAGAATAGTGAGTTAGGTTTCTAACTGGCATACGACGAGGTGTTGGAACTGGAGTGCCGCACCGGGTGAATGTCATCGGATTTGCTGATGATGAGGAAAGCGACCAGCAAGATGTCTAGCCTGTCTTTTCGATCACCGTTGACCATTCCTTCTTGAATTTAAAGACCCTCATCTTAACATCATTGCTGACTGATACAGACTCGTTTGCTTACAGCCATAAAGAAAAAACGTCCTGATATGCTTACCATTGAAGAAGATACTCAAGGGTAACCTATTCCAGTCGGACGCTGAAGTCCAGCAGGTAGTTTTGACATTGTTCCGTCAACAGCCAGAGAAGTGGTACGTCACCGGTATACAGCGTTTTGTGAAGCAGTGGGATACCTGCCTATGTAGTAATGGCATTTTTTTAGTTTAAATAAACCACTCATATGTACCACCGCTCGAACGTGTATTTATTGAACTATGTAATAATTTACTTTCAAAACGTTGCAGGCATGAAATCTAAACTTACCAATATTAGTTGTAATATCAATCTATCGGTATATGTTATAATTTTAGTGGAGACATGGATAGACCAAACAATTAAGAATAGTGAGTTAGGTTTCTAACTGGCAGACGACGGGGTGTTGGAACTGGAGTGCCGCACCGGGTGAGTGCCATCGGACTTGCTGATGATGAGGGAAGCGACCAGTAAGATCTCGGAGTGGATGGCAGAAGCAAGACTGGATGTAGCGGCCGAGAAAACAGCGCCCGTGTAATTTTAGAGACATTGCGCGCGCAGATGGTTAAACGAGGCAGTGAGATAGTAGATCAAGTACCTGGGGGGTCAAAATCTAGATAAACCTCTTATGCAGTGGAGGCAGCGGACGGAGCGGACCTATTAGCAAAAGAAGATTGCTCGCGTAAAACTTTTCTACGCCGCTTCATCATGGGCGAAATGCATGAAGTTGTAGAGAAACAGGGACAGGCTACGTAGATCTATTCGAGTGGCCAAAGAGTACCGCCTGATTTGCCCAGAGGCCATCAAGTACTGGCCTCGTTAGTCATCCAAAACTTGGAGATCATAGCAAGAGAGGAGTTATTCGTGGCTACGAAGAGCAACGCAATACCGAGCGGAGGTTGATGGACTAGTGGCATAAGCGATGGGAAGTCAACAACGAGACAGGCATCTGGATGAAGGAGATGGCTAGAAGGCACGGTGAGCTGACATAACACAAATTCTGCCAGGACATGAATGCTTCGACAAGTACCTTCACAAAATCGACAAAGGGAAAAAGTGGAGTGAACGGAAAGAGCTAAGCAGGAAATTGGGTGGGCCGGTCGAGCCAGGAAACATTGTTCTCTATATGTTCGAAAACGAGGAAAAATAATATTGAATTGATGATACGGTTACTTGTTGAAACTCCATTTAGAAAACCACTGATAAGGTGTGAGGTTTTAAAAAATTGTTTTTATTGTTCCACAACAATTACTTCGCCACACAGATTGCAAATAGGGTTTTACAATTTACAGTTATTGTTTATACAGGGTCCAGCAGTGAAATATGATGTTTTTGGAATGCGTATAACTCAGCGTAGGGGCTGCCTAACGTTTTCTTAATGGTTGATATGTGGCCACTTTGTTTGATATAGTCATTATGGAACCGTGGCCGCTAGAGCAACGCCTATAAAACTGGGCGATCTGTGTCCTACACAACGCATATTTCGTACACAATTCAATCTTGGCATTCGTGTTCCTACGTAAAACAATATCTTGAAGTGGGTGCAGAACCTCCGTAATAGAAGATTGTTAAAGCTTAGAGGACAAAGGTGTCAGAAACCCTGAAAATATGGCTTAAATTGGGGCAGCTAAGGAAGCAAGTCACCATGCTGCGTGATTTTTTCCTTCCAGAGTTGACAAGGTGTGGATGTTGATATTAGAAGAGTCAATTTTTAGCAACATGGGGCCACTTGTCATGCCTCAAGGGAGTCTGTGCCATTTTTGAGAGAACATTTTCCAGGACGACTCATTTCGCTACGATGGGACATCGACTGACCTCCGCGATTGCCCGATCTTACGCACTGCGATTTTTTTTCTGTGGGGTATCTAAAGGCCCGCATATTTGCTAAGAAACCACGGATACTTGATCAACTGTCCAATGCAATCACCCGAGAAATTCAAGCGATTCCACATGTTGAAAAGCTTCTCAACTCGACTTGAAGAGTGTGCGGAAAAGAACTTATATTACTTAGATGGCATTTTTTAACCCTTTTACCTTTTCTTTGATATGAATACGAAATGGTAAATCCACACCTAGCTATTAAACAAATAAAATGTTGATTTAATTGAAAAGTCTCGGAATTATGATTTTTTTTCCCTGCCGGACTAGGTGAAAAATGTTTCACAGACACTGATAGACCATTGCAATCACTCTTAAATTTAATGAATAGCATGCACAGTAAACTCAAATTCATCTTACAAGTAGAGACAAATAACTCAATTAGTTTCTTAGACCTAACGATTACCCGAATGAGCAACATGAATTCAAAATCTTCCATAAACCAACACAAACTGATACAACACTCCACATGCAATCTTTTAATCTTAAATTTCAGAAATTCACTTCATTTAATTCTGGAAGAAAAGAAGTATTTCACTCTGGGACAGCTGGGGTTGCCAGAAATGAGATGAGTTGAGAATTAAGAGGAAGAATGAAGGGCCGAACAAGGAGAAATAGATCGAGGTGGACCGGGTAGCTATAGAAATACTAGAAGAAAAGAGGCAATTCTCTCTTTGAAAGCAGGGGTAGCCGGGCCGGGGATAGTGAGTTCGGTAGAGAAGGGATGAGATGAGGATGAAAAGGAAGGAGGGTTAAGGGCTGAAGAAGAAGAGGTTAAGGAGAAGAACCAGTAGAAATGTATAATGATGCCACTGGTGTCCCTCTTTAATCGATCAACAGATCGGTCGACCACCATGACAATAAAAGAGTTTTATGCAGACGAAAAGTATTCTTTCAATGTTATGTTAGTTGTGGTAACCTGTTTTTAAGAACCTAATTCCTTTAAATAGAATTAAGTTCTTAACAGCAGATTACTATAACTAACATAACATTGAAAGAATACTTCGTCTGTATAAAACTCATTTATTTAACATATTACAAAATATTTGATTTTGAGAAAATCTATAAAGGTAATTAACTAAAATCAAATATTAAAATAAATGTTTATACTAAGTACATAATATTGTTGTATATAAAGACACATTATTATATCAGGATTAGGATACAACAAAATACCACCATACAAGAAAATCTGCACCATCAATTCAATTTATTCATTATTATCAATGAAACCGTTTCCTCAATGCATAAACCTGTTTAACGATTGACGCTTTTATCTCGGCGATATTATCATATTAATCACCGATTTCATCCTTTAATTTGAAACTGGCGCACATCGATGATTTACATATCAAACAAAACCTGTACAGTTTTACGCACACCCTCTACCGCATTCACAAGAACAGAGCACGTGTGGATTTGTGCGCGCATTTCAGCTTTCAGCTTTGAGAGTTATATTTCATTGTTCTCTCCACTAATTTGCATCACGAAATTGAATTCCTCCCCAGCACCAAATGTTATGCCAATAGTTACGTATTACCGTCGGAAACTCAATTTATGATTAATGCCGACGGAAAATGTATGTGTTGGGCGTTGTTGTTACGTAGGATTATAATATATTTGTGCTACAAGAAGACACTTAATACTATTGAATTTGTGCATTGTACTAAAAGCATTAATTTTAATAATAATATTATATGCTAATGTTATAAATATAAATTATATGTTCAATATTTAAATCAATTAGTTTCTTATATATACACCGTGTCCCAATTTTGAGGCTTACTATTGGTATCTGTATAATTAGAAGAGATAGAGCAATTTTAAAATTTTAAAATTGAAAAAAGTTCAGGTGAATTTGAAATAAATCCCATTTCAAATTCACTTGAACTTTTTATGAGCACCGATTTCTGCAATTCTTCTAATATTGATCTCTTCTATTAAAAGAGATACCAATGGTCAGCATCATCGAAATTGGGACACACTGTATATATAAAGATTTATGAAACAAAACTTACTGCATCAATAAAGATTTTATAAAGATGATTCTCTTATAGTGACCAGATATTATAATAAAAGAAAAGAAATATATAAAAGACTGTAAGTTAATGATCCAAAAAAGATTGAGGACTATATTGGAACTGGGCTCGGTGTTTCATTCCCCGTAGCTTTTTACGATGGCGTAATTGCATGTCTTAAAGGTTTTAGTTTCGGTTTAGATCAAAAGTAAATTGCGGAGTGTGTTGTTTATGGTTTCACGCTCTGCCAAGTCGAAATAGGAGAGCGATGCTGAAACAACTGAAGCCGGCACGGAGTTAACTTTCCACATGAGGTGCCGTGAATCAATTTGTGCCCCTCAAATGCCCTCCTAGTCTTAGAGCACTGGTGCCTGAATATTAGCCTTTTTTTCCAAACTAGCCGACCCTTTTATTTGATATGGAAATAATTCGCGGCAAATAAAACTACCACGAGTGACGGAATGAATGCTAATTTTAAATTTGAATCAACTTTATGAGGAATATTTGTATTATTATGACATGAACTTGTTTAGAGTGAATACGAGGAATAGTAAGAAAGTACTACCCGTTTGCACCGTGCGGAGCGCTGGCAGATAGAGTAGCCGCCGGATGTGTGCGAATATGTTCAGTTTTAATTGTATGTGATCAAAGTTACGTCTCGCTGGTATTGACATTGCGGTTTATGTGAGTGTTTATAATGTTCGAAAAAATAATAAAGAACGTCGCTAGTTTTGATTAGATTTCTCAACGCAAGAAATTTGTTATTCATTGCCAATTGAAGTGAGAAAATATTATGAATAAATTGATTTCCTTTTAAGACAAAGACCACTATTACTAATGCTTCTGTTTATTATATTTTAGCAGAATTAAATCTGCTAAATAACTAAAGACTGCGTGGAAAAGTAATTGATCTTTGTGATAATTTATTATTACCTCTATTAAAATCACACGATTGATCCGTCGAGAATTAAAAAAGGGAAAACGAGATTTTCAATTGTTAAACGAGCCGGCGATCAATACCGGACTCTAAGCGCGTTTTTTCTTTATTTTTTATTACGGTGGTAATTTGAAAATGGTCAGTTTAGAAATTAATTAATTACGGCCGACATCATATACGCCCGGTTTTTGATCAGCAAACCATGATAATACATTAAACGGTTTATAGGCCACAACGTGCAACCCGCAATTAATAATAAAAAGTGGCTCGTTGCACTGGAAACGCTTTAATTAAGCCAAATTGAATAATCATAAAAACGTCACGCTGCATTACCTGGGAAACATTTCGAATGCTCTTTATGGGGAAAAACGAAAATTTCAAACAGATTTTCTCTCTGAAGAAAAGTGGATGAGTAAAGTGAAATATATTATTGAGATGAATTAAATTCTGTTATAAATATTGCACCGTTATCCTATATTTATGTTAGAGCAACTACTAGTTAAAACTAATCCCTATTCTAAAGTTTTAAAATTGATGATTATATGATTAAAATCACAATTAACACAATGTAAAGTTTTTTTTACATTGTTATCTTATTTTTTAATTGCGTTATAGTTTTTAATAATTGTGTATACTATAAAATATTTCAGTGTGCTTACTCTGCCTACAGATAAAGAAATGTTTTACCCTAAAAATAAATGGGCGACTTTAAATCGAATAAATTGGTTAATCACTTAATAAAACACTGACGTAATGTAAGGTTTCAAAAAATCGTTTTATTGTTCTACAACAATTGTTTCGCCACACAGTGGCTTCATCAGGTAGATGACAAATATGTATGGCGAAACAATTGTTGTAGAACAATAAAACGATTTTTTGAAACCTTACATTACGTCAGTGTTTTATTAAGTGATAATATGGAGTTTCAACAAGTAACGGCCTCATCAATCCAAATTGGTTAATGGTTGAAGCATTAACTTCGTGATATAAAGTCTTTCTTCAAGGAGCAATTAAAATGTAATACCAGTATTATAAGTAAAAAAACCCGCGTTTTATTAATTTACTTACGTAGTATAGTTAAAAATATACATTGGTGATTTGGGGATACATGAAATATATTTCGAATGTTTATATATACTATATCTGTGAAATATATTAAACTTTTTATCTTTTCGAGTACATATTTGCAACTTTTTAAACTGTTAAACTTTTTTAATTTGTTGAATTTAATAAACTTGATGAAATTGCGAGCAGATTTTTCTGTAAAACTTCGACCGCAGATGTACTGATAATATCTCGCCGTTACACAAACAGATATTAAAATTTAAAATAACTACATTTTCTCCTTTTAACCAATGTAATCGCACTTAAAGGTTGTTACTTAATCTATTAAGCTTCTATAATTTATTATTTTAATATTTTAACATAAGAAATATTATTCCTTTAAATACATAAATACATTATTGCACAGCTGGTAATTCCTACTAATTTAATTCCACTAAATTTTTCAGTAAGATTTAGTCTAGTAAATTTCTTTAATTCATTTTATATAATTTCAAATACATTATTATTTTAACATTAAGCAACATTATTTCTTCGAACAGGGAAATACATTAATCCATTGCTGGCAGTTCCTATTTTGTTAACAATAATAAAGGCTCGTAAACAGGAGGAGAATTATTAGCGTCGAGTAGCGTCATAAAGTATGGTCATGAAACGTACAAAAGAATTGAATAAAACATGGTCCCGAAGGGTGTTTCCTTTCTAATACGTACGGCAGGGATGCGTATATCCACAATAAAACGCACTACCTCATAGCGGAATCGCCCTCAGGGGACGAGCACGTATGGATATGTATGTCGTGCATATTTTCCGCCATTTCTTCGATTTGTTATTAAAACACTAATACTTTACAAATTGTCACTCGTTAATTGCGAGTGATTACTTATAATACTGATAACAATGTGAAAAGTTCAAAACAACTTTTTTTTACATAAAAGCATACATCAAACTTTTTTGCACCATGATGTTGCGAAGCTTGATATTATCCGCTTTTCAGCAGTTTTTGTCAGCATGACAGATTTATAATATAATGAAACAAATATAAAAACAATTGCCACTAACACAAAAATATATATTTTTGCTTATAATAGAGTATAAATTATTAATATGTGAAATCCTCAAAACATCCCTTCAGAGGTTTCACGAAATAATCACTCAGTATAAGGACTTGATCATTTTTTTAACTTTCCAAGTCTCACGTGTTATAGAAAAACAACATGAAAACACACAAAAATATCGACGTTTGCTCAAAATGATTATGATTACGATTGTTTTCAAAATTTCCAAATATTCCTTCATGAGTTGATGAAATAATTCATTCAGGAGTCAGGAGTTTTGAATATATTTTGTACAAGAAGTTCTCACGTATGATGAGGAGGTAATGTCTAGCACTATACACTACAATATGATATTAAGACATTTGCTCAGTCTATGTACTATAAAGGGCTCAACAGTGATAAACGCTTTATGTAGTAACCTATTTTATACCTCCTCAATTGGGTTTACACAAGGATAGAGATCAGACGAAGGAAAATTTTCTATCCTCTTTTTATCCATTACACTCTGACAGATGATGAGAATCTGGATCTGGATTGAGTTTGCCAAGGGTGATCAAATCATTGACCAGAGCACTTAGGCCTCACTAGGTCCGTTGTGCCCCCTTGACTGGGACAGCCCTGCGTTGTTCTATCACTCATTTAGCCACCCAAGGTGGCGAGCAAAGGACAGCACAACGCTTGGAGGGTTATCCTTTATATTGGCCATGTTCGGCCAGAGCTCCCCTAGCATGGACTTTCTAAGGTGGGCGAGAGTCGGGCAGGTGGTTAACACATGTTCTACTGTCTCGTCCTCTTCTTCACATGCTCTACATATGGGGGTTTCCACCAGTCCCATAGTAAACAAGTGTTTCCTTAGCTGACAGTGACCCGTAAGGATACCTGTGATAAGACGCAGATTCCCCCGGGATAGTCGCAAATAATATTCAGCTGTTTTCAGATTGGGCGAGCGTATTGCTTCCTTGGCCTGTCTGCAGCCTGAGGTGTTGTCCCAACGTTGTTTTAGCATCTTGAGAGTATTCTGTTTGAGGATGTCAGTGAGGCATTTCGGTGTTGGCGCAATCGGGGGCCCTTCCGTGGTATCACTGAGAACCGATCAAGGATTTGGATGTTCCTATCACGGATGTCACGGTGTAGGATTTCTTTCGCCCCTTGGATGATGCCAACGATCTCTGCTTGCAGAGTAGTTGTGTGCTTCTCTAGGGGTATAGCTAATGAGAGGTCCATTTGTTGCGAGTAATTCCCGCCCCGGATCCTCTTTTGGTTTTAGAACCATCGGTGTATATTCGGAGGGTTTCCCCACCCTCTATACTCCCGGTTCCTCGATTTTTTTTTTTATCGATTCATTATAGGGTCTATTGAAGACGTAGAAGGGTGGCAAATTGTCTGTCTTCCTTCCAAGGAAGGGTGTCTTTTTGACAGCCTCCTCTAAAAGGTGACAGTGTCTGCCAGCCCTGCCTTCTTTGTACCAGAGTCTAACTGAGTTTAGGCGCAGTGCTGCCGTCGTGGCTATCTCCTCTACGTATAAGTCGAGAGGTGGAAGGCAGAGCATTCCTTCCATTGCTGCAGTGGGTGTGGTTCGCATGGCTCCGGTCGTGCTGAGGCATGCTATCCTTTGCAACTGAGTAAGCTGCTTTGCTAAGGTTTTCTGTCTGGCTCTGGGCCACCAAACCAGTGCTCCATAGATTAGCATTGGTCTTACTACCGCTGTGTACAACCAAAGTGCTATCTTGGCAGATAGCCCCCATGTCTGCCCCACAGCCCTCCGGCATTGCCAGAGTGAGACGCATGCTTGTTTACATTTCATTTTGAGATGTGGTTCCCACGTCAGCTTGCCGTCGAGGATCACTCCCAGCTATTTAACTTCTGACGACAATGTCAACTGGGTGTTGAGGAGCTTAGGAAGCTTTAGCTTACCTAGTTTCCTTTTCTTTATGAAGAGGACCATTTCAGTCTTTGGCGGGTTTATGTTCAGAGACTGGTCGTAACACGATTATTTTGAGGGCTTCCTGCATCAAGCTGCATAGCACCGTCTCAAATCTGCCTGTTAGCAGGATGGTTATGTCATATGCATATCCTATGGTGTGGAAGCTATTGTCGTTAAGTCGCCGCAGTAGGCTGTCAACAACTATGTTCCACAGGAGTGGTGAGAGTACTGCACCCTGTGGGCAGCCTTTAGCAACGATCTTTCTGACAGTGGTGTTTCCTACATTTACTGTAACTGCCCTATTCTCCAGCATACTTTTGATAATACCTATAAGAAGTACTTTGATGATTAAACAATAAGTTCAAACAAATGTTGAAGCTTCTAAAGTACATCAAACCATTGGGATTATCCAACAATCTTCCAGTAGATGTAGTGAGAGATCTCCACTTTACTGTACAGTTTCTAATAACATAACTAAAAGCTTAACACTTATGGGGGCTGAATCAATTGGCTTGGTGAGCCAGAACAATTTCGGAAAAGGTTCTGTGGGTCAAAGACTATTCAAGACAACATCACTGAAGTGAGTCTAATACCACTTAGCGCTGACAGTCAGTTATATGTGCTTTTAAAACGCCTAGCAGAGGTAATGAAGGGGATAATGATAAGAAGAGATCTAAAAACACTGATGGCGTGGTATTATGGTAAAATCTCTTATTAATTAATTAGCCAATTCATTTGCAACATATTGAAAGTAAAAGCTGAGGTAAAAATGAAGTGCATGACCCTAGTATGCGTTGCAACAAAATTAACTAACAAGATGTTTCTAGCAGACTCTAATAACGATGAATCCAACTTCAATTCTCTAAACGCCACATTTGTATCAGTGACGCTGTCTCAAAAAAAAAACGCTGTAAACAACGACATAAAGAATAGTGAGAATAAAGAGGAAAATTAATATGAATGGACTGATATCATTTACAGCAAATACAATGTCAGGCCAAGTTCCTTGAGTTATATATAGTAAGCATCCCACGATTTCTTGATGTGGGATTTTTCCAACTTTTTTTATGCTTGAAATGTCAGCTTTGAATTTGGGTCACTTGGTGTGCTTATTACATTGCAGTCGGACATTCTAAACCTTGCTAACACCCTTTTTATAAAATCTGTTTGGTCCAACTATGTTCCATTGTCTTTGTAACAAATATTTAAACCGACGATGTTTTTTGCAACTCCCAAATTTTTAATTTTAAATTAAATGGTTTTCGTGCATGAGAATGACTGTGGACGCTGTATCTCAAAAACAAATGAACCGTTTGAGATGATATTTTAAACTTAAGGTTTTATCATTAAAAACTGGAACTCAAAGGCTTTTGGTAAACATTCATAATCCGGAAGTGGATGTTTACTCGAGGTATTTTTTGTTTTTTCTCGATAATTTTCTAAATTTGAAAAATATAAAATAATATAACAAAACGTTAAAGAAAATGAAAAACTGAACAAGTTTTATTTAAACATGTTTTTCATAATATTCTTAACTTGCGAGAAAAAAAAATATATTAGTTACATGAAATTTATATGACAAAGTCATTATAAAGAATTCAAAATTGAGCAAATTGTTAAGAATAGCCTTTTTGCGTAAACCTCATAGTTTACGAGAAAAATGTAAGGAAAGTACTATGTTGGCCACATCACCAGTTTTTTAGGTAGACATATCATTTTGTAAATATTTACTGCTATTTTTGTGGAAATTCATTGATTTTTAAATGTAAGGTGTCTGAAATGTCGAGCTCTTTTTTTAATTTTAATTTTAAGAGTTTGGGAATGGTGTTTGAAAGACAGTTTAGGGCCAAAGGTAATTCCAAGATACTTGCAGGTTGCGGATGGTGCAATATATGAATTATTTATGCTAATACCAGATGGAGATATGGGTGCACGATGGAAGGGGATGAAAAGATGGGATTTTTTAGGATTGATGGTTATTCTCCATTTGGCAAACCAGTGTTGCAGAGTGTCGGTCAGCCCTTGCAGTGAACTGAGGGCTTAGGGATTGTATTGCCATGTGCAAGAAGTGTATTTAAGCTTGATTTAAAGCCATTTCACATACCATGTATATAATTTTTATTAGTTTACACACCCAAAAATTTTCAATTCTCAATTTTCTTTTAGTAAAATTTTGTAATTAAAATTATTGCAAACCACAATAATTAAAATTAATGTGTATGTAGGGTGGGTAGGTTTCCTCTATCCCACCCTCCGGTCAGTAAAGCATCATCAAAAATTATTTGAATTATTTGTATGAATAAATCAATTAAAAAATGCAATTATTTTGTGTTTCTTTACATTTTACAACTTTTAACTAAAAGAATCCTTTATATTTTACTAATTGTAGAGTGGGATAAAGGCTACCCATCCACTTTATATATACATGACAACTTTAATTGCTAATCGTTGATGATTTTGCTACTAAAAACCATCAAACCCTTTATGTAATAAAAAATAAGACAAAATCAAAATTTAAGTTGAAATATAAATAACTTTCTATAGCTAATCATATCTAATTTAGATTTTAAGTCTGCCCACCCATTATGTATCAAACTTTTACTAATTTACTCACTCAAAAAATTTACCTTTTTAATTTCTTTATTATTAAAAAAGTTTTGTAATTAATTTTATTGGAAACTGCGAGACGATAAGGAATTAAAGTTTATATGTATATGTAGGGTGGGTGAGTGGCCACCATCTAATCAGTAAAACATCAACAAATATTATTTGAAAAATTTGTTTAAATATTTTATTTAAATTTGCAATAATGTTATGTTTAATTACGTTTTACAACTTTTAATTAAAACCCTCGCTTACTGATTGAAGGGTGGGTTAGAGGCCATCCACCTTACACATTGTCAATGGATTCTACATCTTTTTTACTTTCCTTATATAGGGAAAGTATTGTTTTCCTGAAAATTTTTTGAAATATTGAATTGACGAGGCGGATACATAATGAAATTCCATAACACATTGAAATAAAACAGCACAGTTGGGAGGGTTGCACATTTATTAAGTATTCATCGACCTGATGAAGCGAAACATGTTGCAGTGTTCAACAATAAATGTGAAACCCTCCCCACTGTGTTGTTTTTTTCCAATTTTTTGAAATTCTTTTTACCACAAATATCCGTACTGAGGTTCCACTCATTTCTCGAAAAAAAAAAGTGTCTGTGTGTGTGTGTCTGTCTGTCTGTCTGTGTTTGGGTCGGTGAGTGCTGTGTCTAAAAAAACAATGATCCTTTTGAGATGAAACTTTAAACTTAAGGTTTTATTTATATTTTAAAAAAAAACTAGAACTGAAAAGCTTTTGGTGAACATTCATAAACTGAAAGTGAATGTTAACTCGAAAGTTCTTAAACTCTAAAAAAAAATAACTAATAATTTTGACATTTTTACCTATTACTACAACAAGTCATTGTAAAGTATCCAAAATTGAGCAAATTATTAAGAATAACCATTTTGCATAATCCTCATAGTTTATGGTACCATGATGGCCACATCATCATTTTATTTATCTTCACTGTACACTAGTCATAAATCTACTTTTGACTATTTCATACGGAATTCCTCTAAGATTTTTGATAGCTTGATATTCCATTCCCTTCCGCTGTGCTTCAGTTCTTAGATAGCCTTGTTTAATTTGCATACTATTTTTCTTCCATCGTTCTACAATTCAGGTTGTTCCATATAAATTTCTTCCTTTAATTCTACCTGTAGAAATGCTGTAGTGGCGTCCATTTTGTCAATTTTAAGTCTATATTTCACTACTAATGCTATTAGGAACCGTATTGATGTATATCGAATTACCGGAGAGTATATCTCTGTATAGTTGACGCCTGGTATCTGTGAACATCCCTTTGCAACTAATCTATATAATATATTATGACGATTATCACCACTATTGAAATCAGTAAATATAATATATATTTTTTTATGTTTTTGTTAGAATACTTTTGGTTCGAGGAAATGAATTTATGTTTATTATTTGCATTGCCATACTCGGATAATAATTAAGCGATTAAATTATATCAAGATATAATTAAATCACTAGAATTATACTAATAATTTAATTTTGTTTTTATTATATTTCAATACTTTTGTAGCATACATACTATTTATTGTATTTTATATTAAAAAACGTAATACTAACAATTAACGGTTATTTGGTATTAATTAATAATTCTAATTTTGTTTTGTTTATATTCCAGTATTTCTGCGAAATACTATTTAGTTTATTTTATAGTTATAAAATTAAATACTGACTTGATTAAAATTAACCGTACTTTAGTAATAATAATTCGAGTTTGTTTTTGTTTAGATATCAGTATATCTGCGGCTACTATTTAGTTTGTTTTATATTTATAAAAGTAAATATTGAGGTACAATTAATTGTCTTTTCCTCACTCGGATTATTTGACACTTGTAACTGTTTATTGGTGATCTACTTTATCGGCTTATACAATTTGTTTTTTGTATCAAATTTCTATATTGGCGTTGTTTTGTGGGATGCACTACTACTATGATCAGATTTAAATTTGCAGGCATAAATTGTAGATCGCTACTTTTAAATTTTGATTTACTTAAACTGCACATTATTTCTGGAAATTATGATATTATCGCACTGAGTGAAACCTGGCTAAACGAAAGTATCTCAGGTGGTCAATGCCACATTGATGGCTATAAACTGATAGGAAGAGATAGACTCTCCAGAGGTGCGGGTGTAGCTTTTTATATAAAAAACTATATACAGAATAATTGACAGCAATCACTCAATTGAGCAATTATGGATCACATTTTCTATACATAAAGTCACTTTTATTGTGGGAACTATTTATAGACCTCCTACTTTGAACGTTTCTAGTTTTCTATATTCATTAGAAGTATCTTTTAGTAATTTAATTCGTAGAACTGATATTTTTTTCTGTATTGGCGATTTAAATATTAACTTACTTGATGTTAATAATAATTCTGTGCGTCTATTTGATTTCTTGCTATCTACTTTATCACTTAAACAAATTAAACAATAACAACACTTATTGATTTAATTATTACTAATAGTCAGCAAATTTGTAATGTTGCTTGTGATAGTTTGCACAATTATTCGGACCACAGTATGATCTCATGTGATATGCGAGTTATGAGACCTAAAATTAAACCAGAAACACTCACCTACGGGCCGTTTAGAGAAATTAATGTGAACGATCTCAACACTGACCTTCCCCATTGTAACTTTGACTTTATTTACTCTCTAGCTAATATTGGTGACAAAATTTATTATTTCTCTGCAACGCTTTTTGACTTATTTGACCTCCATGCACCTTTAAAAACAACATTTACAAAAAAATATTGTCCATGGCTAACAGATAGCATTAGAAAATTAATAGACCTCCGGAATAATGCCCTCGATAGATTTAAAAGAACACAAGATCCGAATCATTGGGAGTATTACAAATCTCTTCGTAATTTAACGACATCTAGTCTTAATAAAGAAAAGACAGCATATTTTGAGTATAGCTTGAGAGCAAATAATTCTAAAGTGTTATGGAAAGAGTTAAAAAAACTTAATATTGGTCATGGGGAGTATTCTGATATTGAAAACTCTACCGTGTTAAACTAATTAAACCAATACTATAGCTCACATTTACTTAATCCCCACAAACCAAGGTTTTCATTTACTGAAGTAAGTGAATCTGAAATAAATATTATAATTAATAATTTATCAGAGGGTTCACCAGGCAGTGATGGCATCCGCGCTAAAATGCTCAAATTATGTTGTCCATTCATTACCCCTTACGTAACACATATTTTTAACAATTGCCTTTCACAGGGATATTTTCCATCTGCTTGGAAAAAATCCCACATAATCCCTATACCTAAAAAAGCTTTAGTTACTGATCCTAAAGACCTACGACCAATTAGTTTATTATGTATTTTATCCAAAATTTTGGAAAAAGTGACTAAATCTCAAATTAATGATTACCTGTCCCTCAACTCCATATTACCTGCCACGCAGTCTGGTTTTCGTAAACATTATGGTTGCTCTACAGCTTTAACCGACATCACAGACAGTATAATTATCTCCCAAAACCAAGGTCTTCTTACGTTACTTATACTATTAGATTTTTCAAAAGCTTTTCATAACACACTGCTTGCAATTTTGTCTTATATTGGTTTTGATCAGTTATCCATTAGTTTCCTTAAACATTACCTAACCAATCGTTCGCAAACTGTAAGATTGAAAAATAATTTTTCGGACGAACTCATAACTACTAAAGGTGTACCACAAGGCTCAGTCTTGGGACCTTTATTATTTTGAATATATACGTCACAAATATTTTCAAGTCATAACTTAAATAATTACCACCTTTTTGCAGACGATACCAAATTGTTATATACATTTGCTGAGAAGGATGCTACTACAGCGTGCACTAAAATTAACTCTGATTTGAGTAAGATTATTAAGAAATGTAATGAATCAATAATGCAAAAACTGAAGCTACTTTATTTGGACCAAAAAAGACTCGAGAGAGAGAGTAGTTCATCTCCTTTCAATAACTTTGGACAACACCAATCTGATTGAAATAAAAAAAATTGTAAAAAGCCTAGGAGTTAATATTGATTCGAATTTAAGATTTTATAAGCATATATCTTGTTGTATTAGTAAATGTTACATAAATCTTAGGTTAATATACTTAAATCGGCATTGTTTATCTCAGAGGCTGAAAACTATACTATGTGAATCTTTGGTCTTGTCCCATTTTAACTATTGCGATGTAGTATACCACTTTTGTTTAGATAAAAAAAACCATTGAATTTTACAAAATTCCTGTTTAAGGCTAATCTTTGGTATTAGGAAATCCCAGCATATAAGTCATAAGTTACAAGAGATAGGTTGGCTCAAGAGGAGTAATCGCCGCCTACTCCATTTTGCCACATTCTGCCATAAAATAATCCAATACAAAACTCCGCCTTATCTATACCATAAAATAAAATTTTAGCTCTGACGTTCATTCACTTAATGTACGCTTTAGAGGTTTATTAACATCAACACAAATCAGCCTTTGCAGAAAATTCAAATTTCTAAAGTGTACAATAAGGTACTACAAGCGTGTAAAGCGAAATGTGTCTTATCTTTTCGAAAACACTATGTCAAACACCTTAAAAGCATTTTAATTTGTATCGGCCTGTTATAAGTGTGTATAAGTGACTCCTACTTCTGAACTAATTATTTACGAACTAACATTAATCATTATTGTAAAATTAAATACGCAACTTCCTCTATACTCGTCAAATTTATTTTGATCTAAACCTCCATAATGATTAAGTTGAAAAACAGTCCCGGCTTACTAGCCAAAGACTGAACTGCGCCATTACATTTCAAATAGCTAATTACGTTTTTATTATTTTTGTTAAACTATACTGCATTTGTATTTGAAATAATTTTTATTCTTAGTCACATTTCTTTTTAAAAACTCATTTACATTTCACAGGCTTTCTGTTGGCTGGTAGACCTACAATATTCCAGGTATGATTTTCTTCTAAGGATCTAGGTTCATTTTTAATGGCTTCTCTTTATTTAATAATGTTGATTGATGAGTTACGTGAAGATGATGCAATATAAAACTTGTAATCACTTTATTCACAGTTTATTTTTATAGTACGTTTCGTTTACGATGTAAACATTTTTAGTGGCTGTATAAGAGTGTCCCTCTCTGTCAATTTATGTGTTTTGACTCGCTAATGCTTCTTGAATGGTAGAAGGAATTTCTTCCCTTTGAATTACTTTGGCATCCTCTATTTTCTTCGCAGGTTTTGGTGTACGTGCAGATCTTCTCGTTTCTCGTTTCATTGAACCCTGTTGATGTATCTGCTGATTCTGGAATGTAGTCTCCATCGTTTGAATCTTCATAATGTACTCAATTCTTCATGTTCGTCTGTTGAATTTTCAACTTCTTTAGACATTTAGTTTTCTTGATCATTTTCTAGCACTGAAGTCTCATGTTCTTGATCAAATGAATTCAATACCTTTGTATCTACGCTTCATTCTAGAAATATTACATCTCTGTTAATTTGAATTTCTTTTGATATAGGATCAATGCAATTACATCCCTTACATTCACCACTATAACCCATGAAAATTAAGTTTATTGATTTTTTATTCAGCTTCAATCTTTTCTCTTCTGTTTTCCTTCTAAATAAAAAAAAAATACTTTCCTAACAACCTTACAGAAAGCACATATGACTTTCTTTGTCTTTAGAGATAGGTACAGATAGTAGTAATTCTTAGGATTTTGTAATTTATGATATTATTATTTAAAATGTTATTAAATTATTAATGTTTCAATAAATGATGTGGTTTTTTACATCTAACATAAACTTAAGGAACTAACAGATAAACGCATTAGTAAATGCAATTATGGAAGGTTCAAGGTGGAAAGAGCAGATTCTGAGGTAACAAGCTCAGTTACACAAATAACACGACTTGGTGATCCCGATGTTCACGGGTAGACGAGCAGAGTCTAACGAATACAATTACGGCGGTTTTATTGTCGTAATACGACTCCAATTTTATATTTGATTCGGTTTTAGCGCTTTAGATAATAGAATTAGAAGATGGAAATCTTTTCGAGTGCTTTAGTGTAAAATCCTGTTGGACCAGACATAGCTGTCAACGATGCCCATGGACGAAATAAGCGAATTTAATTATTCACGTGATTTACCATGAAACATTGAACGTTTGGAAGCCGGCTTCAACCGACCACGTGAATAATTCAGCTATGATTGAGACGCCTCGTCTACTCCGTTGGACGTGAGGCGACTCCTGGATTGTCACCTCACAAATATTTCATACGCCGACTGAAATTTACGGGCCGGCTTCTTCTATTTTATTCAAACCGGCCGCGCCAGATGCTACATACGCCGACGTGTTTTATTTAGTGCAACCAAGCGGCCGGAGGGATGGAGGGTAGTCTTTATTTGCTCTTTCCGTCGGATCGAGGTTGCTCAGGATGTGTCCTCCCGGATGCGGTATGACGTCACTGCTCTCACCTACGGTACGAGGAGCAGCAGAAGTCCGATGTGGATGATATGGAGGGAATGCCGCAGTGGAAAGTCGGTCAGTGTGTTTGTTGGTGCTGAGGTGACTTCCACGCAGACACCGCTTGATACTCCCGCGTCTCGCTTCTTTCTGCCGTACCCATCATACCCACTGCGGCCACGAACGAGTCAACAAGTGCGCCAGTGCTCTTCACATCCAGGCCACTCGCGACGGTACTAACACGCGCGAATCCCAACACAGAGCTAGTGTGTTGTTGCCAGTGACTTATTTTAATTTTTTTGACTTATTCTCGGCCTCCTTTTTGGATTTTATCTTTCAGTTCAACTGATTTATGCAATAGGTAAGTACACCAAAATTATTTTCAATAATTTATTAAAAACAATTAATCAGACTTGAAATTTGTTACAAGTAGCTTTTTGCTTCAAATTTAAAAAAAAATGTAAATTAGAAGATAACTTATTTTATTTTTATTTTTATTCTTAAATTAAATCATTATGAATAATATATTAAATAAAATAGCTGAGATGTTTTATTAATTGAAGGATGGAATAAGTCGTACCCAGACTATATAACAACATCCTTAAAATCGAATAGTATTTACACTGATTGAACGGTATTAGTAATTGAAAGTTTAATCTATATATAGACCAAAGTGTAAAATTATATAAAAAAACAAATAAATTTAATTTGAAATAAAACTAGGTAACTCATATTTCATAAACAAGTACATTAATTATTTTGTATTTGCTTCTCATTTATCACTTGGTGAATCAAGTGAATTTTTAATCAACTAAGTAAATTAATAATAATAAGTGTATATCTTATTATAAATTTTAAGATTATCACTTTTGGATATTTTTTGTAATAGTATTTCGTTATGTTGAATAAATTTTACTGTGAAAAAAGTCCATTACCGGAAGCTGTTTGCAGTAATCTCCTATATAAACACGAAGCTTAATGTTGACGAAATCTCCTATTCTAAAAAGAGCTTTGCATATAATTAAAGGTTTAATTCTCTTTATTCTAGACTCCTTGAAATTGCATATGCGATAAAAATAGAAACGAAAAGGCGTTTAAATGAAATAATCGTAATCAAAATCAAATGTTAGATTAAGGAAATTCAAAAAAATCAGAATGTTAAAACCAATATTTACCTATGGCATTAAACACTTTTATATTTACTGACGCAAAGATTGTAATGAAAGCACAGGATACGTAGCTTTAAAAAATTATAAAAAGCTAAATCCTTTACGACGTAGGACTCTACTTCATTATACATCATTAATCATAAATTGAACAAAATTTTTACTTTCCCAATATATAATATACATATAATGTTTTCATGAATGAGAATGTCTGTGGGCGCTGTATCTCAAAAACGAATTATCCGTTTGAGATGAAGTTTTAAAGGTATTATTAAAAACTAGAACTAAAAATCTTCTGATAAACATTTATAGAAGTGGATGTTTACTCGATGCGTGTTTTGTTTTTTTTTTTCGGTATTTTTCTAAATTTGAAAAATATTAGATAACTTTTCAAACAAAAGTTAAAGGGAATGAGAAACTGAACAAGTTTTATTAAAACATGTTTTTCATAAAGTTCTTAACTTGCTAGAAAAAAATTATAAATTAAAAATTTTGATATTTTTGCCTATTGCTAAAATTAAAACCCTCGCTTATGTTTTACTGATTAGAGAGTGGGATAGAGGCCACCCACCCACCCTACATATACATAATAAATTTAAACACTAAGCGTTGATGATTTTATTGCTTAAAAAAACAATAAAACCTTGTATGTAATAAAAAATAAAGCACTTTTTTTGACCTTGGCCCTGGCTAGTCAGCTAATAACTAATTAGGGATAAACAAATGATACTTCTCTTCACACCCAGGTGTCCTTCAGGGTGGCTAACTTAGAGATAAACGGAATTAGACTACGGAAAATAGATAAAACCACATTGGAATCAAACATAGGATATAATTAAATTCTACATTTTATTGTAATCAAAAATTTATACAACGAAACATTGATACGCTCATCACCAAGTGACAATGCTATGCATAAATGCATAAATTATAAGGGCCATTTGTTAATGAATTTAAGAGTGTCCAAGAGGCATGTTCTCTCTTTATTATGTTTACTACAAATAAAAATGATGTGATTTAAATCCTGCTCACCGCAATCGCATGTATCACTATCTACTTTGTTTATTTTTTGAAGTACTTTCTACATAAACCGTGTCCTGTTTTCAATCTACATATAGTTTTGATATAATTTTTATCCTTGGAACTGTTTTGAAACCAGTATTTTTTATATGGTGTATTAACTACATTTTTATGAAGATAGCCATTATCAGACTTCTTGAAATCTCTATTCCATTTGTCGATAATATTTGAAAAAAATTGTCTGCGTACAATTATCGTTATTGTCTGTACTTACTAAAGCGAGATTATCCACAATTTCATTTCTTTGATGCTATATTATATAAATTCTATTATAAATAGTTTTCATTTCAAAATGGAACAAAACTTTTTATTTTACTTGATGCTCTTTTGCAATCTAAGAAAATTATAAACTTATTTGAAGAGGTGTATTTAATAATCATTCTAATGCTTAATTTTTGTGCTTTCTGGAAATTGTTGAAAAAGTTGGCTGCTGTTTCATATAAAAAGCATTGCGGTTTCTTCTCCCAATAGATATCGATAAGATATTTTATCGTGTTACAATACAACTTGCTTCCTAATATCTGATTACATCTGATTACATTAAAAAAAAATATTAATCATTTCACTACCTTTACAAAGGTAATTCTGTTGACTGTGAGAGCAATAATTAGAGTAGATGGTAAAAACCCTTCGTAAACACTTATTCTGGCATTGCTCCAATTTTATTAAATTTGATTTTGCAGAGGAGCCATAGAATATGCAACCGTAATCTAAAATCTATCTGATATATGCCTTGTAGAACCTAAGGCAAATTGAAACATCTGCACTCCAAGAAGAGTATGTTACCGACCTTTATAAATTGTATACCTTCTCTAGTTTACCTGCTACAAATTCTATATGTGATTTCTAAGTTAGCTTTTAATCTAAATATATTCCCAAAAACTTTACAACATTTTTAAAAAGAATAAGGTGATTTCCCATTTGGACTGAATTTGGAATGCGACCTCTTCTTTGGCTAAAGAAACAGCAGTTTGATTTATCATCTGATACAGATAGGCCATTATTATACAGCCATTCGTCGATATCCACCAAAAATTTAGTTAGATTACTTGTCCCTTCATTAAAACTTTTACAAGTTGTAAAAATGCATACATCATCAGCATATTGTAAAATTTTTATTTTTGAAATCAAGAACATAAATTATGTAGAATAATGGGGATAATATAGTCCCTTGAGGTAAACCTAGAGAAGATCTACGGAATTCATTAAGAATTCCATTAATTCTAACATGTATCTCCCTGTTTGAAAATAAGGAGATAATATTTTTAACAAATTTTTCGTTTAAATTCAGAGCTAATAATTTTTTATATAAAATATTCCAACACACATTGTCGTAGGCTCCACTTATATATAAAAAAGCTATAAATACAGATTCCTTTTCTGAAAAGGCTCCATATATATTTGAAATTAGTTCCATTAGATTATCTTGATGCGGAAATCGAATTGAAATTTTGGTAGAATATCTTTGGATTCTAACCATCACTCTAGACGACCTTTAATCATTCTCTCGACCGTTTTTAAAAAGCAGCTTGATAAGGCGATTGGCCTATAAGAATTGGTCTTTATTTGGTATTAATAATGGTATTACAACAAATTTCTTCCAATCACTAGGGTATTCTCCAGACCGCCAAATAATATCTTTAATAATTTGCAACAGTTTATTTTTAGCTGTGCTTGATAAATTGGCTATCATTGATGAATATTATCCATACCTGGAGCAGTATTACTATTTTTTGATAGCAGCTACAAGTTCGTTGGTTGTGAATTTGGCCGTAAAAAATTCTTTCGGATGGAGTACTATAATATCATGTACTTTATTTATAGTTTTCATAGTATGTATTTTAGATTTTAATTAAGGAGAGAAACAAAGCAAATGTATTTTCTCCCACAAAATCCGGCGATAATTTTTTTATTAAATTCACTTACCCATGAGTCATTAATATCTATTGGATGTCTCTTTTGCGTCTTAGAATTCTGCAAACATTTGACACGGCTCCATACGTCTTTTATAGGAGTAGAGGAATTTAAATGCTTACAGAACAATTTCCAATTTTCTCTTTTGGAGGTTTTAACTATTTTTTTTAATTGGCACTTGCTTTACTATATTCAATAAAATTAGCAGTAGTTGGAGATACTTTACATCTTAAAAATGTTTGTTTTCTTAGATCTACAGCGTTTTTACAATTTGCGTTCACCACACAGGGGAAACAGCTCTTTTGCTTAGGGTTTTATTTTATGTAGGAATTGAGTCTGCATGGTACTGTCTATAAACATATCGTAGGAAATATTCTCATGTATAACAAGGTTTTCATCCACTTTCGAAGCATAGTTGCTCCAATTTGCCTCATTGCAAATGTTATTATATTATTTATTGACGAAGAAATGCATATAGGATAGTGATTTGAACCCATTGGGTCTTCTAAGACTTCCAAACGTATTGAGTTTAAAATATTTTTTGAAGATAATGTAATGTCAGACGCAGAAGGATTTTTATTGGGATACCTAACTAAGGTTTCAGATCCATCATTCAATACTGATATGACTAAGTCATCAATGCACTTTAATAAGTTTATCTCTTTATGATCGTTATAACTGCAACCCCAGAGGCTATGGTGACGATTAAAATCACCTCCTAATAATAATGGTTGAGGAATATTACTCAAAAGTCCATACCAATCTGAATAGTTTAGATTTTTTTGTGGCACTATGTAAACTGATATTAAATATACTACTTCGTTTGAAGATAATTTAATTGACATCGCGCAACAAGTTATATTTTTTAGTACATAGTATATTTGTATCGAATTAAACTGTATTTAATCGATACTTGTTCTGCTACTCTCTTGATGGAACCAAATTTTCAAATTAGGAGAAGCAAAACTCTTGTTATGTTCAATTTCTTTATTTTCAGATAACTGACACGTGTTTCGGTTCTTGCGGATCATTATCAAAGTTAAAACTAAATTGAGTTGTAACTTTGATAATGATCCGCAAGGACCGAAACACTTGTCAGTTATCTGAAAATAAAGAAATGGAACATAACAAGAGTTTTACTTTTGCTAATTTAAACTGTATCGTTTCCTTAACCAGGATCCCAACCGGTCTATCATTTCTTGAAATATAGTAGTTTTTAAACTTAATAAATGTGTCTGGTTTGAGCCAAGTTTCTGATATAAAAGCAATGTTAATATTATTATTCAGTAAATAATTAATCAATTAAAACATATGCAGCTAACTCCTTTTCTCTAAGGATTTCTAACAATTATTTTATCAACAGACTTTCCATAGTTAATAAATCAAATTTCTTTGCTAGTTCTGCACTTTTGTAGCAATACCTTTAAACTGAATGATATATTTCGTCCCCTCTTTGACGCCAAGCCGAACATCGTTTAGGTCTATTTTGCGTTTTGTATTAATTTATTTTGGAGTACTACTTTTAAGAGAATTTCTAAGACGTCGCTTCGATATGAAGATTAGGATCAACCATAGTCAATTTCATATTTTTTACTTATTTATTAATTAATCCAGCAGTTTAGCCAGACGAAACGTAATGATTCTAATAATTAGAAAAACGCGAATACATTTCGAAAATCTTCAACAATGAGTCTTACTAAGACTACAAAACGAATCACTTATTGAAACAACTATTTCTCTAGCTAATACCTTGACAGACATTGAAGTTATTAGTTAAATTTCTAAAACGTAAAGGACTTGAATACATTTTTATTAGCATAAATTCTGTTTAATAGATTGGAGATTTATGTGCGAACTTGAAATAGTTATGCTAATCTTCTCTTCTGCTCTTCTGACTTCTCATATCAAATCTTTTGGTGCTTCTGCCTTTGTATCAGTGCTGTTAAAACTTTTTAGAGTTTCTTGATGATTAGCAATGAGAAGTTTATTAAGGGCATGTCTTCTTTGAAGAAAAAAAAAAGTATGCAAAATAAGAATATCTCATATTTTTTATTATGTAGGAATTTTGCTTAAATAAGAACTGAAATAGTTATAATTTGAACCTCTTTTAAATTAATTGTATAATGATAAAAACAACTATGCGTAAATTTTTTAGTGTCAGACGACATTAAAGGTAATTTGTACTCTATCCTGATAATTATTTATACATTTTTCTAAATGATTAATGATTGAGATTCAGTCGTAATTTAAAATACTCTTTCGTCTGTTCTGCTGCACTAGCCTTAACTAAATGATTAATTTAAATATACATTTTTCGATATTCTATTGGAATTGACTATTTTCCATCTGCCATTTTCTCTATAAATTTTCATTAGACATCTGTTGTAGTTTACCATATATTATCTTTCTACTATTATCTTTCATTTGCTATTTGGCATTTGTCATCCTGTTACTGACATAAATAAGTGTGCGTTTTATTGGAATATCAGCAGCATTGTGACGAAGCCAAAGCCAATAACGTACCGTACATGGATGTTAATGCTTTGAAGAAGGTAAACAAGAACAAGAAGCTTGTACAGAAACTAGGCAAAAAGTACGATGCTTTCCTTGCGTCCGAAGCCTCGATCAAATAGATCTCCTTGGTCCAGGTCTCAACAAGGCCGCCAAATTCCGTGGTCTCCTCTCCCACCAGCAATCATTACCACAGAAAATTGATAAAGTTAAGACCACAATCAAGTTCCAAATGAAGAAGGTATTGTGCTTATCTGTAAAGAAACTAGGCAAGAAATACGATGCTTTCCTTGCATCCGAAGCTTTAATCAAACAGATCTTCTTGATCTAAATAAATTGGTTGATTGAGTTACGTGAAGATCAAATTAATTTGAGAAATGAAGCACTAATAATCCTTCTTCAAATAAAATTGCGAAGAAAGATTATTAGTGCTTCGTTCTTGATATAGGTCAGGTAGGACATATTGACATGACCTCTGATGAGTAGGTGTAGAATGTGTATCTTGCAATCAACTTCTTGATGTCTTTAATAGGCAAAATGTTAGGTCGCTCTATGTAAAATCCACCATTGGACCATCACAGATATTGTGCTAAACATCTTTTGTAAGCATTTGAACAGACAATAAAGATAAAATATTTCATTTGGTATTTCATTTATATCTTTATAAAAATGGTAAAATTATAGCTTTTGCTAATTGAACTCACTGTAAAAATATAGTGTGCTATCAGAAAAGCAAGTATTTTATTTCAATATGAATAGAATCGTTTATAATGAATGAATTTCCAAATAAATTTTAAAAAACCTTTAACTTGAAATAAATCATCTGTCATGTTGATTGGATTCCGATTATATATCAGCTAGCATCTGTCATATTTTGCTCACATATCATACATCATAAGTTACCTAAAGAGTTAAGTCTCCATAATAAATATGCGTTTCCATGTCTTCAACTGCGCTACGCTGATGAGATCCAAAATAGATAAAAATTGGTCTGTGGTTGTTGTTGACAGGAAAAGAATAATTAAATATATAAGTTAAAACTGTTTTAACTTTGAGAATAATCCATAAGGACCGACATACGTGTCAATTACCTGATAATAAACAAACGAAACATAACAAGTGTATTACTTCTCAAAATATGAACATTTGGTTTCATCAAGAATGTAGCAGAACAAGTATCGAATAATTAAATGTTCTCACATCATTTATAATCTAAAATCTGTAATTAGTCATTTCTATTTTCTTATGTATCATCTCTCATAGGTCTGTTATCAATTGCTAAATGTCCATCATCATCATTTGCCTTATATTGTTTCCATCCTCTATCTGTTATGTGTTGTTTTGAATTAATCATCTGTTATTGGTCATATCCTATCTGACCTTTCTCATATATTTGTAATCTTTCGCCAGTTATATTTAATTTATCTTAATTGTCAATTATCCCATCCTCCAATCAGTAAAACATACTAGTGATGATTTTAATCTTCAAAAAATAAATGTGCTGAAAAGAATATATAGTCTCACAATAAATAAAGCTCACATCCTTTTGTAGATTATATATGAATTCAGATAATCTAGCTGATAAATATAATCTACACAAGAATGTGGGCTTTATTTGTTTTTAGAATATTCTTTTCAGCACATTTATTTTTTGATAAAATCGTCGCTAGTATGTTTTACTGATTGGAGGGTGGGATAATTGACAATTAAGATAAATCACTTATAACTGGTGAAAGATTACAAATATATGAGAAAGGTCAAATAGGATATGACCAATAACAGATGGCTAATTCAAAACGACACATTGACAAAATCGTCGCTAATGTTATAATAACTGGAGGGTGGGATAGTGGATAGGATAAATTTGATTGTATATGTAGGGACACCCACCCACCCTACATATACAATCAAATTTATCCTATCCACTATCCCAAACTTCAGTTATTATTATCAAATTTAAACTATAGCCCTTGGTTAATGTTATGTAATAACAACAAGTTCTGTTGAAGTTTTTAGAAAAATAATGTAGAATACATTTTTTGTGATAACATCGACATAAGTTCTGTTGAAGTTTTTAGGAAAACAATGCAAAAAATATAGTGTATATAAAAATGTATATGTAGGGTGGGTGGGTGCCCTCTAATCCACCATCCAATCAGTAAAACATATGTCTGTGATTTACTGAATAAATACTTCATCACCGAAAAATATTTCAGTTTGTTACATCACATAATACGATCTTTTATTAAATTTATTCTTCCGCAATCGACGTTAATGATATAGTAATTGGAGGGTGGGATAGTGGCCACCCACCCACCCTACATATACATTCAAATTTAAACTAAAACCCTTGGTTATTGTTATATGATAACATCGACAAAATTCTGTTGAAGATTTTTAGGAAAACAATCCAGAAATGCAGTGTATGTAAAAATGTATATGTAGGGTGGGTGGGTGGCCTCTAATCTACCCCCCAATCAGTAAAATATATGCCTGTGATTTACACAATCAATACTTTATCACGGGAAATATTTCAGTTTGTTACATTACATACTACGATCTTTTATTAAATTTATTCTTCAGAAATTGGCGTTAATGATGTAGTAATTGGAGGGTGGGATAGTGGCCACCCACCCACCCTACATATACATTCAAATTTAAACTAAAACCCTTGGTTATTGTTATATGATAACATCGACAAAAATTCTGTTTAAGATTTTTACGAAAATAATCCAGAAATGCAGTGTATGTAAAAATGTATATGTAGGGTGGGTGGGTGGCCTCTAATCCACCCTCCAATCAGTAAAACATATGCCTGTCATTTACTGAATCAATACTTCATTGCGGGAGATATTTCAGTTTGTTACATTACATACTACGCTCCTTTATTAAATTTATTGTTCAGAAATCGACATTAATGATATAGTAATTGGAGGGTGGGATAGTGGCCACCCACCCACCCTACATATACATTCAAATTTAAACTAAAACCCTTGGTTATTGTTATATGATAACATCGACAAAAATTCTGTTGAAGATTTTTAGGAAAACAATCCAGAAATGCAGTGTATGTAAAAATGTATATGTAGGGTGGGTGGGTGGCCTCTAATCCACCCTCCAATCAGTAAAACATATGTCTGTAATTTACTGAATAAATACATCATCACGGGAAATATTTCAGTTTGTTACATTACATAATTCGATCTTTTATTAAATTTATTCTTCAGAAATCTGCGTTAATGATGTAGTAATTGGAGGGTGGGATATGGGCCACCCACCCACCCTACATATACATTCAAATTTAAACTAAAATCCTTGGTTATTGTTATATGATAACATCGACAAAAATTCTGTTGAAGATTTTTAGGAAAACAATCCAGAAATGCACTGTATGTAAAAATGCATATATAGGGTGGGTGGGTGGCCTCTAATCCACCCTCCAATCAGTAAAACATATGTCTGTGATTTACTGAATAAATACTTCATCACGGGAAATATTTCGGTTTGTTACATTACATACTACGATCTTTTATTAAATTTATTCTTCAGAAATCGACGTTAATGATTTAGTAATTGAAGGGTGGGATAGTGGCCACCCACCCACCCTACATATACATTCAAATTTAAACTAAAACACTTGGTTATTGTTATATGATAACATCGACAAAAATTCTGTTGAAGATTTTTAGGAAAACAATCCAGAAATGCAGTGTATGTAAAAATGTATATGTAGGGTGAGTGGGTGGCCTCTAATCCACCCTCCAATCAGTAAAACATATGCCTGTGTTTTACTGAATCAATACTTCATCACGGGAAATATTTCGGTTTGTTACATTACATACTACGATCTTTTATGAAATTTATTCTTCAAAAATCGACGTTAATGATTTAGTAATTGAAGGGTGGGATAGTGGACACCCACTCACCCTACATATACATTCAAATTTAAACTAAAACCCTTGGTTATTGTTATATGATAACATCGACAAAAATTCTGTTGAAGATTTTTAGGAAAACAATCCAGAAATGCAGTGTATGTCAAAATGTATATGTAGGGTGGGTGGGTGGCCTCTAATCTACCCTCCAATCAGTAAAATATATGCCTGTGATTTACAGAATCAATACTTCATCACGAGAAATATTTCAGTTTGTTACATTACATACTACGATCTTTTATTAAATTTATTCTTCAGAAATCGACGTTAATGATTTAGTAATTGAAGGGTGGGATAGTGGCCACCCACCCTCCCTACATATACATTCAAATTTAAACTAAAACCCTTGGTTATTTTTATATGATAACATCGAAAAAAATTCTGATGAAGTTTTTAGGAAAACAATCCAGAAATGCAGTGTATGTAAAAATGTATATGTGGGGTGGGTGGGTGGCCTCTAATCCACCCTCAAATCAGTAAAACATATGCCTGTGATTTACTTAATAAATACTTCATCACGTTAAATATTTTAATTTGTTACATTAAATAAATACGATCTTTTATTAAATTTATTCTTCAGAAATCGGCGTTAATGATTTAGTAATTGGAGGGTGGGATAGTGGCCACCCACCCACCCTACATATACATTCAAATTTAAACTAAAACCCTTGGTTATTGTTATATGATAACATCGATAAAAATTCTGTTGAAGTTTTTTAGGAAAACAATCCAGAAATACAGTGTATTTAAAAAATGTATATATAGGATGGGTGGATGACTATATCGTAGCTGAAAACAAAATGGCAACATTTGAAATTTGAAACGAAAATTTAAAATTACATTTCCAGGTTTGAAAGGTTGTAAAAAAATGTTAGGATTATTTTTTACATCCTTTACTTTACTTACTTTGATTGAAAAATCGAGAAGTCCGTTTACAAATAGTGTAATTTATTACCACTAAAACAAATGCTGGAAACAAAATTATGATGCTTGAAGTTTGAATGAAAATTTAAAAAGTGTGTTTCAAACTTTTCTAAAAATTGTAAAACATAATCCCATATGAAATTGACCTAAAAATTCACAAATATATAAACAAATGGTGTTTTTAATACAATGAAAAACAAAAGCTATATTATTTCTGAAAACAAAATGGCCACTCTTGAAATTAAAATAAATAGTTTAGTATTGCACTTCATGGTTTGGAAGTTTGTAAATTAATAATTACAGCAGAAATTAATTTCAAAATCCACAAGTATATTAACATATGGCGTATTTTATTACTAGTAATAGAAAACAATTGCTATCTTAGCTAAAAACCAAATACCAACGCTTATAATTTGAATGAAATATTTATTGCAACATTTCTTGTTTTAGAAGTTTGTAGGAAAATAATTCTAGCAGGAATTGTTAAAAAAGGCAACAAATCGATTAATTCGTTTTGGAGACTTTCAAAATTAAATTAATAAAAAAAGATGTATAATTCCTCAGTAAGTTTATTCAAGAAATAACACATACATATAGTCTTGCATATTAATCAGTCCTTTTTATTTTTGGTTATGTCCAATGTCGATTGCTTTTCTCTCTTTTTCAGAATTTTCCGGAAATGACTAATAGCATTGTCGTTGTAAAGATCCCAACCCTACTGCCATCAGCTTGGTTTGCGTTCAATTCTAAGATCATTGCTTTGACATCCTCCCACTTCTTCAAAGGATCTTTAATGGCAGGTGTCGGCATGGGTCCTCTTTTTCGTATTCCTCTTGTTCAAAAGGAGATACATTTCGCTCTGTTTCTTGTTGTTCTTCATTCAAGATTTATTGTTCTTCTGTTGTCAGTTCATCTTCATGTCCCATTATGAGCTCTTCTATGTCATCCTCGTTTACCTCCAATTCCAGATCTCTAGCAGTTATCAATTTAAAACCTATTTTTCCTAAGATACCTTTGAGCTATTCACCGAAACAAAAATTCGCATCACGCAGAAGAAAGCACATAAAGTTCAATACCGCGATGTGTCGAAATGAAATATCCCGACACGATCGATTGCATTAATGGATTTTCCACTGGTTTCGTACGCGGATTTGAATCACCAGTGTATATTGCATCAATCAGCTCCGGGAGGATGTGGCACTGCATTTGGAAACACCTAGAAGGGGGCGGCGGCACTTTTACGCTCTGCCGGCGATTCAATTAATTACTGTGGTAATTAATTAAAGAGTCGGTATTGATGAATTAATATTAATGATGTTAATGCGTTGTATAATTGGTGAAAGCCAAGGTCAATATACCCAAGTTGAAATTTCTAATCGATACCTAACTGCCACTTTTACACGTTCCGGATTTCTTGGCGATAATTCCAATAATAATCCGTCCAGATGAAAACTTTAAGTGCTCCTCTAATAAGAGGAAACTGCCGTAAAAATAAAACCGTTTTAGAGAAAATTACATTTTTATGTGTTGACTTTCACCCAAACGTTCTTGGAATATAGTGAAATGTCCTTGAGTTTCATGTAAGTAGGCATTTTATATAATATCATACAATGTTCTCATTATCTTGATTTATTAAAATACTTGATAATCTAAAAATATTGCACCACGGTTTAAGTGAGAAATTAATTAACCACAATGTTTTAACTTATTTTGCTATATCTGGGATTGTATTATGAGACAATTATAAAAGTGTATTTACAAAATGAGATAAAAAATTTATTAAATAGAGAACTATCAGGGTTGACAATATAGTATAAAAAAAAGTTAAAAAATGTTTCATTTGTAATATGCATCTTATTACCACTTAATACGAAAATTTTTATAAATAACTATTTTTAAAAATGTATTAAAGTCCTTTACGTTATACAAAAGTAACTAATAATTAGAAAAAACACGAAAACATTTAATAAATCTACAAAAGAAATGAGTCTTATGAGTCTACAACAAATGTAGTCTTAATAAGACTTAATAAGAAATGTTTTCGTGTTTTTTTCTAATTATTAACTACTTCTATTATATTAATAATTAAAGTGATTAACATTCACTACAATAAACAACAATTTTATTTATTAGAATTGAATATTTCAATGAATCTCACATTATTCAATTATTATTGTAAGGTTAAATTAAAATTTAATATGTATTAAAAACTTGCTACTATAGCAAGAGACGTAGATGAAATAATTTGATACACGTCTTGGATACATCGCCTCGAGTGTTTCATCAAAGATAATTAAAAAGGAAATGTGCAAACACGAGCTCGAGAGTCTACATAATGTAAAGAGGAGAACGCAGAAAACACTTCCCTTCAAATATTAATATCGAGTTAATTATGCAAAACAACGGTTATCAGAGAGTGGTAAATGCATATATTTTTTTTCATAATCATAATGTTACGTATTAAATATTACGTAATTCAATTACGAATAATGTCATTTAGTTAATTTGAATCGATACGGTTTTGCTGCATATTACTGCCACTAATTACATCAGTGACGGATTTCATTCGTAATTGTCGGTTTTAATATTAATTAGTTAAAATAATTTATTAATGGAGTTTTCAGATTCGTTTCACCTATTTGGTGGTGACTGTAACTGACTGGGGGTAATTTGTGTTTAAAAATCGATAGTGATGAAGCGATGAGATTTTTACTTGCTCATTGTTTTTTAATCTAAATTTCAATTCTGACCTTAAAGACAAAGTTATGCTTCTTTTAAAGTAAATATTATTTCATCTAAATACCTAATATGTTTTGTAATATTTATACATATAAGTATATAAGTGGTAAAACGAAGTTATCCTGTTTAATTTCATTAAATGCAAGAGTAAACGAATCCAAAATCAGATGCATATAATACGGTTTTATATACAGAATGTATCTGTGCAGGGTTTACAAACATTCAGGACTAAAAGAGTGCACTTTAACGATGGGAAACCACAGCAATTTAAAGTCGGGAATTGCTTAAATAAAGAGTGCTTTATTCAAGTAAAATATTTCTTCAGGTAAATTAAAAAACAGAAATAAAGTAGGAATCGGAATTAGATGTCGCCACATAAACATGAATATTTTGTATGCTTGAACTCATGACCTATGTTAATTCGGAATTTATTAAGGTAGGTCGGGAATGCGATAGTCCAATATATTAATTATTGAGGTAGGTCAAGCATACGCTAACATAAATCTTATCTTAATCCTAATGGACACCCATTTTTGTGAAGATTGTTATCCTTGTCCTCTTTCTTGGTTTTTCTTGATCTATTAAGAAAAATAAATTTGACTTTCTCCTCTTGTTGGTGTCCTTTCTTAATTTTGTGTTGTCACTATCGGTAGAAAAGCGTTTACGATCATGCATCAAGATTTTCCCAACGTTTGTAACTGCTGTACCGAAATTCCGTATATTTATAATAACAGTTCTTTATTACTACATACAATGCATATAAATATTTCATAATAAATGTTTTAATGAATAACATTAGTCTGTAGTATGATGATTCTTCCCCTGTCCTCACCTCCGGAATTATAATTAGACTTTTGTAAGGTTTATTATTTTTCCATGTAATTGAACTCTTCACTGATGTGTTAAACCTCGTTAAAGAACCAGAGTTCAGCTGGTTATAAGTGATAGCATCCATTGGGGCTTCTAGTTCTGCTTAAAAGCAACAAAATAGCCTGCGGTCAAAGGAGAAGGCAAGGATTTTAAATTCTTGAGATCAAAAGTGTAAAGTAAATCAAATAGCTGTTGAAATAAGGAAAATACCTGTTGTTAGCCATCAACTAATAATGTTTGATCTAAGAGGAAGAGGGGTGAAATTATTTACTAATAGCTAACGGTATAAAGAACCAGAATTCAGCTGGCTTTAACTGAAAGCCCCTTGTTTTGTTCAAAAGCAAAAAATGTGGCCTATGATCAAAAGAGAAGACAAGGATTCTAATTTCTTGAGATCAAAAATGAAAAGTAAATCAAATAGCTTTCAAAATGAGCAAATTTCCAGATGTTAACCATCAACTCAGTGTTCGGCTTAAGAGAAGGAGGAATAAAATGATCTACAAATAGTTAACAGTATGAGGAAACAGAAATCAATAGGAATCTTCTTTCAAGGACCCACTATTTTTTTTCTACTATATATTTTCTTCTTTTTTAAGGTCTATGTATTAATATAATTTATAAATTAAAATTTCATCCAGAAATTCATACTATTTAATAAAAATTTGTAAACTGTTTCTTTAAATAAATAGAAAAATAGTCAGCATTTTTTCTTTATTAAATCTAGTCCCTTGTATATTTTGCAATAAATAAAATGGTTCGCTAATAATGTTTTTATTTGTCTCAAGACAAATGTTGCATTAGTTACTATTATCATGCTTTTTTAACACGAATTTTAGGTTTGCAGACTTTCTTAAATTTTAAAGATTTTGTATTTAAAAAATATGTATTAATAAAACTGATTAAAGATTGAAAGAGGTATTTTTTTTTCATTTAAGTTAATATTCCATCATTCCATCATTAATAACACTTTCATATTATTTTCTTAACGCAATTCATAGCTGTTGAAATAAGCCGATTTTTTGTTATTAGACAATAACTAAGAGTAAATGAGGTAAAAGAAAGGGAGGAGCAGAATAACCTAAACATAATAAACTGTTTGGGAAAGCAAAAAATAAGACAAAACTTCTTCTCCTCTCTTATATGAGCAAGGTTTCCTCTATCCGTTTTACTTTCCTTATATGGAATATTGGGAAAGTATTGTTATACTGCATATTTTCGACCGTAAATTTTATACTCCAGATAGACTTAAAATTCTTCTTATTTTACTTATTTATATCTAGTATGTTTTCTTCTTTTATCCTTAAAGAAATATACTGAAATACTTCATTCATTTCAGTGCTGATTGACTTAAAATCTCCTAAAATTTGAAGGTCTTCAAGAAGAAACTATTTTATCTATTTGTCTCATTCATGAGCAAAGTCTCAAAACTATCTATTGAATGAAATACGGGTCTCCTTTCTAATTTCATTTAATAGTCAATGCATCTTCGCATACCTCAACAATCATTAATCTCTATGCTATATTTATTTCTGCTACTTTTGGATTTACAATCCTGAATGACTTAAACTGATATTACCTATTTATCTTTTTTTTTCCTATGAGGAAGAGGAAACTTATTCTTCACTCATATATGCGACCCTTTATGTATTCTATACTATAAATCTTCTGTTTCAAGTTATACAGTTCTGATTAACAGTTTTCCAATTCAAGATTTCAATTTTGATTGACTTAAAATCTCCTAAATTCTTCAAGAAGAAATTATTTTACCTATTTATCTTTCTGTTTTCTTATCCATTATCCTTTATCCCCTTACAAAAAAATTATTTCTTCTATTTTTACACTTACAGTTCTGAAAGATTTAAACGATCTTCTGAAGTTAGTGATGTATTTTCCTTTTCTTCTATAGGGAAGCAGAAAGCATAAAACTCCACCTCATCTACTTCATCTGTTAGAGGTTTCATTTTGTTTTAAAGGGAAACGTCTTCTTCTCTAATTCATATGTTGAAGAAGAATAAGATTTATCTTGATCAGTAAAACACTTTAACTTTGTATAACACACTTGATTTTTATTAATATGTTGACTATAGTTTCGGCAACTCAGCTTGACATTATAAAAAGCTGAGTTGCCGAAACTATTGTGAACATATTAATAAAAATCAAGTGTTATACAAAGTTAAAGTGTTTTACTGGTCAAGATAAATCTTATTCTTCTTCAACATATAATATAAGTTAAAGGTTTTTTACTGATTATTAAACATATAACGTATAATGAAGTTAAAGTTTCTTATATTCAAATTATAGTTTCACTTTGCTTTAAAAGGAAACTTTTCCTCTAATTTATATGTTAGAGGAGAAGTAGTTTCTTTTTGCTTTACCCTTTATCTATAAATTTTTCTCCTCTGTACTATAAATCTTCTATATCAATATATACAGTCTTGATTGAAATATGCACATTTTCAAGTTTTATCTTCTTTTACCTGTTTCTCCTTCTCTTCTATCTTCTAAGAGCAATTTAGTCTCAATTACCTCTATATTGTATGTTTTCTATTTCAAAATTTACAATGTAAATTTTCTCCTGCAATTTACATGATTTCAAGATACTTCTTTTTCCCCTATTTCTATTTTTCTTTTCTCAATCATAAGCAAAGAAGAAGAATTTTATTTTAATGTTGTCGGCGTTTTCTTGGTGGTACATTTTGATTAAAATTAAATAAAAGACTTTTCACTTTGTTTTGCCACAATATTGTGGTAAAAGTTGAAAGTGTTTTATTTATTTAATTTGAAGAAGAATTTAATAAATTTCAAACTAAATAAGAATGAAAGAAAATATTAAACAATGTTCTAATAAAACTTATTTGAATTTGAAAATGAAAATTATGGTAGCGACCGTTCATTTTAAAAAGGTAAATGAACAATTTTGATGCTTTTATAGGACTATTTATTTATAAACAAATTGTATATAAACGTAAAATTTATTTTCATTTCCCCCTTTTCTATTTGAATTGATTAAAATTACTAAAAGAGTTTTGACGTTCACATCCACTACAAGAGTATCTTGCTTCGGCTTTTTTGTATATGGTGGCTACGTGAAATAAAGAATTGAATTGAATTGAATTGGTGGATTTTTTTAAAAAACTATTTGTTATTTTTTTAAATGCATAAATCCAGTTGAAAATAGAAATTTTATTCAAATATTGGAAATAATCGAAAGCAACAAAAACAGTTGAATTCTCAAAAGAAACAAAAAAATGCATATTGAAGATAAATATTTTAGTGGTAGAAACATAGTAAGTGTTTTTGTTTAATGTTTATCATGAATTGCCACGTAGTAACGGTCGCAACTGTTTCTGTTTCTGGAAAATTATGTTCTTATTGGTTTAAAACAGTTTTAAAAAAAATCAATTAAAAAATCTGTTAAGGAAAAACAGTTGAAAAGTTTAAAATTTGCTTAAAACATTTGTTTAATTAGGTACAATTTTCTCAAAAAAATTCTGTATATTAAAAAATCTCACTAAAAATTGTTTTAAGCATTTAAAGTTGGTCTTAACTGTTTACTAACTAAAAACAATTTGAACAGTTAAAAACAACGAATAAATAAGTAAGCACACTTCTAAATAATCAACTTTAAATTGAGAGAATAAAAGAATAAAAATCTCTTTTTGTAAGAGTTTAAATTTTATTTAAAAATTTGCTAAGAAAACTGTCAAAATAGAAAGAAAAATTAATTGGATATAGTCTCTAAAAAACAGTTAAAAACTTTATAATAAAACACACACAAAATGAGTTTAAATTTATACGGTTAAAATTTTAATTAAAAAAAACAATTGAAAATAAAATTTATAAAATAAATAGGTTAAGATTTGAATTTGTTTAAAAATTGATTAATTAAAAATTGCTTTAAAATATTTATTACTTTACGAGCAGCTTTAAATATAATAATAATCTAACTTTAAATTTGCTTAAAACTGTTAAAATTTTAAGCATAAAAATCTTTTTTAAAGTGTTCAAAATTTTTTTTAAATCTTATTAAGAAATGTTTTCTAAGAATAGAAAGAAAAAACAATTGAATATAGCCTTAAAACAGTTGAAAACTGTATAACAAAACACACCCAAATTGGTTTTATACGGTTAAAATTTTAATAAAAAAACAAATTAAAAGTTTACTAACCACAAATAAATTAAATCGATTAAGATTTGGATTTGTTTATAAAAAATAAAAATTTGCAAAAATTGGATATTAAAAAATTGTTTCAAAAGTTATAACTTTAAAAGCAGCTTTAATTGTAATAAAATTTACTTAAAACTGCAAAAAATATAAAAAATTGAAATCTGCTTTTATAGTTTATTTAAAATTTATCAAAGAAAAAACAGTTAAAAACTTTAAGAAAGCAGCTTAAAATTTCTTAAAAATTGCTATAAAGAAAAAATGTATTAGGTGAAAGGAAACTTAAAAAAAATATTTTAGAATTTTGTTTTTGCAAAATAAATAAAATTGATTTAAAATTTTACTTAAATAATAAATTAAAAATAAACTACAAGCTTTCTCTTCAACCATCACTTGGTAAAACTAATTTACCTTATCGTTCAATATAAAATAGTGGAAAAAAAATAGATTTTGATTAAGATAAGAATACAATTAAAACTTGGCCAACAATAAAAATAGTTATAAAACGTGTTTAAACAAGTAAAAACTCCTAAAAAATTAAGTTTTAAATTTGCTTTTAATTGCTATAAATAGGCTTAAGAAAATATTTCTTAAAAGAGTCTGAAGTTTGTTTAAATTTTATCACAAAGCGTTTCTAAGAATAAGAAAAAATTAAAATCTGCTAAAAACACAATTTATTATTAAAGAAAACAGTTGAAGACTTTGTAAAAGAATTCTTCCAAATTGGTTTGAAATACTTATAATTTTAATAAAAAGGAAACAATTAAAAATTTATTAAGGACGAATTAAATTTAGAAAAAAAATACGAAATAAAAACAGGATTTTATAAAATAACTAAATAATAATTAATAAAGTTAAAATAACTTTGTTCACAGTTCATCATCTTCACGTAATACATCAATCAACATTGGTGAGGATTTTTACTAGATTCAAAAATTCAAATAGTTTTTCTAAACTATCTTAAAAATAATTAAAACCTGTAAGAAAGGAGTTTAAAATTAAATAAATATAAATCATTACAGCTTGATTAAAACACTTACACTTTCTTCACAATTAATTTTTATTTCGCTAGGTTATTATTTAATTGTAAAAGAAGTGTTAGTGTTTTAATCAAGTTTTAATCATATCTTCACGTAACTCAACAACAAATCTCTATATGAAAACATTACCTAAGTGCGATCCTCTTTAACCAAACCCGTCCTTTCACGTTCCAGCATCTCAACATCGCCGAAATGTCAGCCCTACACACCCTTACTAAACTAAGACATCCCACCAACCCCCTTCACATACCTTGCAATGTTGTCCTTTACGAAACCACTCAAGTCAGACCAATATACCAAAGTATAAAGAGCCTAAGTGTCAAATTTGCCAACAATCCCTTCAATGTAACCCTTCTCAATAAATTCTGCACACCGCGAAACTCCAACATCCCCCCCCCCTAAACATAAATACCCTCACTCAATTCATCAGCTCGACTCATCCAGACGGTTAAGCTAGACAGCAAATGTATCTATTTTTTTACTTACGTAAATTAGAATCAAGACTGATTAATTGTATCTTTAAGGCTGCATTGCAAAATTTGAAATTGATTTGATTTTTGATAATATATAATATTGTATTCTCATTAATGAATTGGAAGCATTGAAGTCTCTCATTTTCTTATAACTGCTAAGTGTTTTAAGTGTCGATATCGAATATATTTGTTGCATCCTACCGCCTGCTCCAATTATACTTTACTTATATCCCAATTACAAATTAATTAATAATATATTATTTTATGATAGAATAGTTTGGCAACTATACGATGAATTTTTTTGTATGATATACAATTAAGAAATATTTACATTGTAATACGAAAAAACTGGAGGTATCATCATAGATCCAATTGGATTATCATACGCAGAATATTTTCATTTCACATATATCCATTTATTCCTAGAATCTTTATACTTCTTACCAACAGCAAAGCAATTTCAAAAATGAGTAGACACGATATCTATTTACTCAAATAACACTTGGTTATGGATCATAATCACTATAAGAAACTGTTTTCTTTATCATCAACACATCATAAACATCAATAATTACACCTTAAATTATACTATACATTCTAGATTACTTTCGCTTACGTAATTACAAGCACACTTAAAACCATGCTGATATCCTATATGTTTACGCTAATATATGAGAATCAAATTACGAACTTTCAAAATTTTGTTAACTCCAAACAAGAAATTTTAAAAGCCTCGGTAAATATACGAAATCTCTAGATAAAGATTGAAATGAATACATCTCTAGATCAAGAACACTAAATTAACAAACTTAATATGTTTTTACCACTAAAATTTTTACTTAATTTAGTGTATATCATGAATTACCATGCTGTAACGGTCGCAACTATTCTTATGACGCTAGATGAAGATTGATAAAAAAATATTTATCAACTATGATTACTACTTGAAATTATTAATTACATTATTATTATTATTATTATTAACTTTAAAGACTAATAGTAACAATATACAAAAATAGGAGAGAGAAAAAACGAATTATTAAGGAGGAATAATAAAGTATCAAACATACCAATATAATAAAATCGTATAATTTTTTTGTGGTAACCAGAGCAAAATATTTATTTTAATCCTGACACAAATATCCACCGGTTATAAAATTTCAAATATAGAATAAAAGAGATTTATACAAACATTTTTTTTATATAACTAGAGCTATACAGAAACAAGTTTATTTTTTTACATCGTATCATAATACAGCAAACCAAATACACATTTCTGCCATTTAAATGTTCCTTTTTTTTCCTTTCATTATTCAGTGGGATAAATGCGGTTTCGCGTGTCTGCAGGATTTTCTGCCATTTTAATAACGCGCCAGCAGCGACGATAAATTCTTATTTTTCGCCGAATGCGAATACATCCAGAATGTGATTTTTCATTGTGCTAGGCAACAATAAGCGGAATCCATTCTTTCCTTTTTCTGTACGTTTAAACTACCGGTTTCTGTGTGAAAACGCAAAGATTTGCGAACGTTCAGCCACGTGATTTATAACTGAATAATTAAATTAAGAATTTATTAAAGCATTAAAAAGGTGAATGAAAATAATTTTTAAGTTTTTATACCACTATTTATTGTATAATATACACAAACAAAGTTTACAATATATAATTTTGACACAACTATAATTCTATAATGCATACAATTATTACACAGTATATATAATTTTTAATATTACTACTAACATTCTATCCAATTATTTTCAATTAAAAAGATAATAAAATTCAATTTAATGCAATTTAATCATGAATAAAGTTTAATTTTGCATGATTTAAATGAAATATTTTTTTTATTAAAACACGAACGTGCATTTCACAGTCGACGAATTAAACTAATTGCGAATTTAGTAATTTTGAAATCGCTCGCGCCTACGAATGATTTATCATAAGTTCACAGTTACACGCGCCTGCTTTCTCCGCAGGTTTTCAAAACTTTCTTCTGCGCTGCCGTTAAAACTCGAATTTAAAAGAAAGCAGTGAACACGTTGACCTCGGAGAACCTCCGTAACCTTTGCGTCATTGAATTTAAATTTTTATACAATTTCATTGATGAAAAAAAGTGTTAGACAATAACGTGCACGCCTTCGAATGAATTTCCACGCTTTTTTAACATCTATTGAAAACCTGTTAAGGCGGAGATTAATTCAGGTGTAATATAGATTAGATGTATTTAGGTTGTGTCTTAAATTGTCACTCATTTCATTAATGGTCAGAGTATTTCTACTTATATAGGTGATTTATTTATTATTCTTAATGTTTAAAAACAATATATTTAATTAATTACTCACTTAATATTGTTAACCACTAAAAATTTTTAGTGGTAAAAGCATAGTAAGTACGTTAGTTTAGTGTTTATCATGACTTACCACGTTGTAACAATCGCTACCATTCTTATAATATTTTGAACTATTTTGATTAGAACCAAGTGTTTTTTTAGTTCTAATCAAAATAGTTTAAAAATAAAATGTTTATACAATTTTAAGTTTTATTGTGGTATTGCTTAGTAGATATAAGTACATTTCAAATACCACGTCATCAGTACATAATTATATTTAGCTAATAAATATAATTTTCCAAGAAAGTGTTTATCTTAAATAATAATTTTGATAGTAATAGCTAGATATATTATTTAATACTCATATATTATGAATAAAAAAACTACTTTGTTTTGACTTAATTTTATTATTACCTTTCTTGTAAATTTAACTTTGAAACATACTTTTCAGGATTTTAAGCACTTTTAATTTATTAGTTTTTTGACTTGTTTAAAAAATTCCTTTTCTGCAAGATGAAATATTAATTAAAACAAATCCTCAAAGACATATTTTCTTATTAGCTTGTTCTTTCGATCATCTGCAATATTAAATCTAATAATAATTGTGCTACACATTTTGTTTGCTTTGGATGTTACTAAAGCATTTAAGCCTTTTAACAGGTTTCTTAGTTTCTTGCAAATTTTCATTCTAGAAACTCATTAAACAAAATCTCCAAAGGTTCTTTTCCAATATTTTGGTTGTTTTCAAACTCTAATATTTGAATTGATTTTAATATTTTTAAAAATACACAATTGATTTTTTGTATTAAAAATATGTTTCCTAAAAATCAATTGCTTCTGATGAATCTTTAAAATGGCACGTAGATTTTTCCACTTAAAATTAGAGTCTAAAAGTTTTTTAAGGATTACCAATATTTTTTAGGACATATATTACTATATTAAAAAACGTATTTTCAAAAATCAATTCAACATTATCCTATAAATTTGGGTATAAAAGGTGGTTTTTAGGATCTCTAGAATTTCGTAAAAAAATGTTTCTTAAATTTTTGTTATTCGATTGTTTCTCTCAGATTATTCCTCGGTTACTTATTGATATTTATTTATTTTTCTATTTTTAAAAAAGGAGTAAAGAATCTGGAAAACTAAGTAATGGTTTATTAAGCCTCTACAGTTTAAATTTTTCAGTATTAAATATTGGTTTAGTGATAATCACTTCAACCTAACCAAAAAAAAAAGAACCAATGAGGACATGGTAATATACAACTTTTGACCCTTTTCGCTTTCTACGAGAAAAAACAATAAGTACTTAACATTCACAATAATAATCTTACTTTAGTTAATAACAATGATATAACTACTCTGAGGGTCAGTTTTCATCACCTTCTCACCTTCTTCGCCGCTACATCCATTAGCGCATTATTCATCTGCCTGATGTAGCCACAGTGTGGTGAAATAATTGTAGTAGTGTACCTACAAATAAATACTTAATAATTAAGTATCAGCCTCATCTATCCAACATAAGCCCTTAGCTTTTATCATCACTCAATTAATCACTAGTAATTTTATGTTTCTGTTTCTTAGGAACACTTATGGTAATCAAACAATCATCAGCGAAGACACTACTCTTTCGCTTCTTGGAAAAACTCTCCGCTTCAATCTTTATCGAAACCTTCCCCTTACTTGCCACAATCGATGACTCTCTATTACGCCAGCTCTTGACATTCCGCAATAACTTTTGCTTTAATTGACTCCTAATTGCCTCTCGTGATACATCCCCTTGAAGATGTTGCCTCACCAGTTTTATCTGTTCTGATTGCAGATTTTTCTATCATCAGATCATCCTAATATAATATCATTTGACGTTGTAATAGGTATCAAAAATAATCTTCAATTGATTGCTTACACTTTTTTTCTTTCTTTCTCGAATCAGCCTTTTATTTTTCACTATTAGACTTGGTTCTTCCATCACTAAACTTTTAGTACAGTGGAGTGAAGATTGATCTACAAGTTATTGTACTACACTATTTTCTAAAGGCCTTCGTCAATATTTCTGTCATCCTCTTATAGCTTATGCTTGTTGCGCTATTTCTTTGATACACTACAATGTTGTTTATTTTGAAGGTTTTTACCTTGTTATCAAAAAGGCAAGGATAAGTCACATGAATCAATATGTTATACAAAACAAGGTTAAAGTGTTTTGAGTATTTTTATTTTTATTCACACTTTCATCGATAATTTCAACTAGGGATATACAAACAATATCAACTACTTTACCAAAATTAACTCTTTTATATTTCCTTTCTAATAAATTAGATGCAGTGTTACTCGTTGGTTGTATGTTACATACAAATTAATTAAGTATTTGGTCCTAAAATTTAAGTTAATCTGTATCATGTTGTAAAAATTGGATTCAAGACTTCGTATATTACTAAAAGCTTAGATATTTTTTCTCTACTATAAAGAAAATTGTCTTATTTAAAGTCTTGCCTTTAAGGCATAAGGACACTGTTAATGTGGAGTTCTGTCTCTAATTTTATTTGCCAGAAAACCCAATTCTGAAAAAGTTTTTGTTTTACTGATCGTAAATTAAATCCTCTGGCGAAAAACGTGATGCGTATCAACTAAATGAAAGCCGATTTTATTGTAGACCAAATTCAGAATTTTGGCAATGCCACTGATTGTGATGAAAAAAGACATCTGATGTGTACCGCAAGTGAATTATGAATTAGTAGTTGCCTTTAAGTCTAATGCATTCTAGAGCCTTTGGAACCATACTCTTTTGTTGCAACGTTATTGCAACTCTTCATTTTCAGACTCTCATATTAGAGCTTAACAAGATATTCCAGCGTCCCAAGCAGCTCTTAATTAGATACCTAACAAAGGTATCTGCAACGGTTGAATATCCTTAATCTGTAACTATGATACAGCATAAGTGTAGGTAGGTGCTTTATTCCAGATTATTTAACGCTATTTCTCTTCTAAAAGAGCAAATATAATCAGAAAATGTAGTGAAAAAATGAGGCGGAGAAATCATAAATATTTGATTTAGAAAATGCGCTGACTGTCGCTCCAATATTATCAACACCTGAATTCGATTAAGCTTTTGCATGAAATATAAGATTCTTCAGATGATGTTATTGGTATTGTCATATTTGGTCGTTTTGTGTCTAGTACAGTCCTCATATCAAAATATTAACTGAATCCTACTCTCAATGAATTAAAAAAATCACCACAATCTATTATTTGTGGTATAACATAGTGAATTTTCAATTCAGTATAAGTAACCATTCTCTTGATTATTACTCTCTTGATCTTAAGAGCCCAATCAGTACGTTCGCTTGATGGATTGTACAAATGCAGCAAAATACTATGAACAGACACAGAAAGACCTAAGGTCGATAGGCCAGACAGGTAGATACTATTAAGGTAAATAATTATAATGCATTATTGTACAATTAGGACAATGTATGCAATGTCTAGAATGTCACTCGATAATTTTTTTGATAAGATTTAAATTTATAATTTTGCAATTAAAAAGAAACCTTTAATAATTCTCAATAGATTGTTCAAAAGAATTATCCTTACAAGCATATTTTGGAAAAGATTTTTATATAATAAAATATTTCCAGTGGAAATTAGATATTCCACCATCATTTTGCAGATAGAAATTTGTTCTTGAGTTACGTGAAGATTTATTTAATACACTTGGAAAATAAAAAACACAACACTTTCTTCACAATTTGATTTTATTTTGCTAGATGTACATTTCGAGTACTATGTACTCATTATCAATAGCTTATTTTCCAAGTGTATCATTTTGCAGACTTATACAACCCAATATTTTTGAAAATTTTAAAGTCAATATATTATTTTTGCAATTAATATTCAAATCAAATCTAATTAAGTTTCTCATTTTATTTCACTTTAATAACAATATAAAAACTTATTTTTTCAAAGTGCTTCTTCACTCTATATCTACATCAATAAATAATCTATTGCCTTGGCGCATTACTCTAGTGTGTCAATAAATTATTCATTATTGTATCATAATCTTGATATATCCTAACTGATTATTTTTTTATTGAAGCCTGCTTTTGGAATAACCCATTGCCTTAGCTTAGTCATCACCTCGGATAATACATTATTTGATATGCTAGCGTACTCTTGACCTATCCCAATAATTCATCCATTAGCCTAGCGTACTATTGACCGATTCCAAGGTGGCCACTATTCCGCCCTCCAATCAGTAAATACACGAGCCTATTTTACTGCATAAATAATTAACTATAACAAATCGATTGATTGTATTACGTGAAGATCAAATTAATTTGACGAATAAAGCACTAATAACCTTTCTTCAAAAGTTTATTTGATTTGCCAAATGTACATTTAAATCAAATAAAATGAAATGATAAATGATTAGAGAGTAGTTGATATGTTTTTTTTTACTTAGGTTATAATTTCAGATATTTGCCAATTGATTGATTTTAAACGTTTGTACAGAATTTTTTGATTGAAGACTATAGATTGTTCTAATTGAGTCTTCACAATTTCTAAGAGCTAGATTTCAAAAGTTTGTACACAATTTTGTGGAATTAGCTTAATATTTATGATATCGATTTTTTTAGTTAAGTTATAATATCAGTCATTAGTTAATAGTTGGAATGAAAAGCTTGCTGAAAGTTTACATGACAAAAGGTTTTTCTGGTTAGGTCATGACTTTAATAATTAGTTAATAATTTAATTGTAAAAGTTTGCTAAATGTTTACGACTAAAGAATTTTCTAGTTTAGTTATGATTTTAGTCATTAGCAAATGGTTGTTTTACAAAAATTTGTACAAAATTTTTTTGTTCATGTTCCAATAATTATGCTGAAGTTTAAAGATGATTACAGGTTATTTCAGTTAAGTCATATTCTTAGTTAATATCCAATAGTTGGATTTTAAAAGTTTACGATAATTAAAGATGTGTTTAGTCATGATTTTATTAACATTTAGGTTGCAAAACTATACTGAATGTTTTTTTAGTTAAGTCATAACTTCAATCACTAACCGATGGTTAGATTTCAAATATTTCTACAGATTTTTCTGATCCAACTTAAAAAAACTATGCACAATGGCTATAGATTTTTCTATTATAGTTTAATCATGACTTCACTCAAAAGCAAAGGCTAAGGGTTAGATTTTGATAGTTTGTACAAAATTTTGTGAAATTATGCTGAGTGTTTACGATGAATATACAATTTTCTAGTTATTTCATGATATCCGTCATTAGTTGATAGTTTTAATCATCAATTAATTGTTGAGTTGTATAAGTTTGCTAAAGATTTACCATGATTAAAGACTTCTCTAGATTAGTTACGATGTCAGTTATTAGTCAATAGTTCAATTAAAACATAAAATTAAAGTGAAACTTTTCTTCTGGACCTTTCTTTGAGTGACCAGTTCTATATCATAGGTTCTTTCTAGTTGTATTAAGCAATGTGATCGCTAATTTAAATCGATAAATGAACAGCCAGATTCTTCAAGTGAATTAAGGAAGTCTGTCGTAGAAACCAAACACTTCACGGAGAAAAAGTCTTCCCTATACAGACATCTATAGGGATAGCATAAGTATTTTCTTAATCATTAGAACAGCTCTAAATCTAAGTGAAAATAATGGTTTGATCTCTGAACTAACATCAAAACAACGATAAAAAATGGCCTTTCATCCAGACACTCTCGACGAGTTTGATCAAAAAAGCCTAATTTCCACCACAATGGTAAAAACCTTGTAGAAATCAGCAGTCCTTTCTCATGAATATAGCGAATGGTATTTTTTCATCTATTTGGAAATAAACTGTTGTATCCAGAGTTTTCGAGATCGGAAAGTTTAAAATTTTCCTCGAAAACTCTTACCGAATACTTGATTATAGAGGCTTTTACTTCGTGATACATTGTTTAATAATTCCAATAGAATTGTAACTTTGTGAGTAAAACACAAAGTTATTGTAACTTTGTATCACACAAAGATACAATTTTGTTGGAATTACTGCTCAATTGATTTAAGCGTTTTTACTGAAGACCATAAAATCAATCCGGAAATCGCGGTTAAACAAAAATCAAAAGACTTTCTGTTTCCAAAAATTTATATTTATGCACCATCACTTGCATCCAGAAATGTTCTGCTCAATTTATTTGTCTTGTAGCGTAATTAATGTATGAGTAAAATTTTCTGTTAACATTTTTTGAGATAGTAATAAAAATGCATTTTTCAATTGGGTTAAATAGTCTAATGTTATAAAGAAGTTGATTGGAAGGCTATAAAGAGGATTTAGATATTTTTAATGTTATAACGGTTGATAGAGTAACCCTTATAACATTGAAATTAAATATTTAAATGGCGAGAGATCATTTTCGTTTATTTTCAAGTTTTTGTTGAAAAGCCACCATTTTTTTACTTAAAGTGTCAAGTGTGAAATATTTTGCCTTTGACTACGTGCTCCTTACATCTATTTTTTTATTTTATATTTCAATTTAAGCTTCTGTTATGCCCAAGAACCACAGAATGGAAGAATACAGGATTGGTGGTATTAGAAGAGAAGTTTTTATGAAGGATATTATAATTGCGATTATAAAGAATTAGAAACTTAAATTATTTTATTAGGTCATTTTGATTGCAGTAAGTCGATGGACTTTTAGAGGATTTAGAATGTTTTGAAAGAACTCACGCTCATGGTTGGTTAGGAAAATATCAAAAACAAATTGAAGTGATTTAGAAAGGTTGTAGTACAGAGAAACGATATTATAGATCGTAAGACATTAAACAAACTAAACTTGAGGTGGTATAGGCCTGGGGAAATAAAGAGGAAGAAATTTAAAAAAAAACATTAAAAACCAATTGCTTCACTATAAATATAGCATGATACGATATGTTTAAAGAGGAGAAATTTGTACAACAAACATTAATAATTCAATAACACATCCAACACGAACAATATTAAAACTTAATTATAATAAATTATAAACAGTATTGTACATTTAATATTATTCGAAGATTGAATTTTAGATAACAATTATTGATTATCGAAACATGCCTTAGGCAACTCCTAAATTATGAAATGAGAATTGGAATTTCACTACACCAATAATTAATTACTAATAATTATTAATAATTACATCGGTGTTAGTTAATACAATCAATTTTGTATATACTCTAGTTATCGACATAATTGGTAATGTATGTTATATAGAAAAATTTTCAGAGAAAAATAAGAAAACTCAAATAGCCAAACTTGCTGAACTGAAAAGTCTTCGAGTCACGTTTCAAATCAAAATAATTAGCGCTTTAGAATAAGAAGAATCATTAATAAAACATACATATTGTATATATATAAATATAGAAGTAAGACTGCGTGGCTTATATTATAATAATAATTTCTTATAGATAATTATTACTAATAAGCTATGAATTTTTCGATAAAAGACTGTTTGTCCAATTGCTTCGAAATCATTAACAATTAATTTAATCCATTATTTTTTGGCCAACAATAGTTAGGTTAAATTAAAATTCCTTTCAAATATTTAACATTCCGCACGCGTTTCATGCATTACGCCGTTTTTGGCAGATAATGGAAATTCCAAAACTACCGGAGAATTCAAAATATTTACACTCACATGTTCGTTTTTTTCTTTTTTATTGTTTATATCGAGCCGCATTTCAAATTGGTAAACAGTGTACAAAGCAGGGCCGCCAGGACCCAATTCCGTCAAACAATGGACCATTACCATGACGAAACGTCCCTCTTTCGTCCGTCCATCTCATAATCGCCGTTTTTCCCCCGTTCGCGGAGGAAAAATCGCATCCAGTAAAACAAGCGATTCATCACGCCGCATTGTATGATAATGAAAGTGTTCTAACCTCCCTCCGGTTGGTGGCCATTTATGCCTGCCCGCCCCCAACCCGGGGGTCAAAAAACGCGCCCACCCCCCTCACGCATTAATACGCGTCCGATGCAAATACAAGTGCGAGAAAAAAGAAATAGGTGTAATCAGCGAGAGGGGTGGGCAAGGCGTTTATAATCGTTAGTCTTTAATGGCACAAATAAATAATGAGTTAATAGGGTGCAGAAATTACAGTATTTTTACTTTCCCTATATAGATTTTTTTTAAATAAAATTTCAATTTAAATCAAAATAAAAAATGTATCTCGAAAGTTCTAAAAAGTTCTTTAAAAATTGCAGTTGTTTTTGTTTTCAGAAAAATTTTAAGTAAATATTTATTTTTAGGAAATTTTCAACAGTTTGTAATTTTTAAATTCAAGTAGTTTAAATTTGTTTACTGTCGAGACATTCAATTGTTTTAGCGCTTGGTCAATGTCAACCGTTTTAGCGTAAGTTTTTAGATATTGTAATAATCGTAACATTAAAACTATAATAAACACAATATTAACTTAACCTTATAAAATTGAATATTACTTATTCTATCGTACTCTTGACCTACCTCAACAAACAATGCAATGACCTCTCGTACTCCTGACCCGCCCGAGCGAATTATAGGTTGAGGTAGATCAAGAGTTTAAGCGGGAAAATAGGCGCTAGGTTAACGCATAGTTCATTATCGTAGGTCAAGAGTACGTTCAGTTAAATAAACAAAAATTAACAGCTTAAATTAATGAAATTTTTACCAAAAACCAAAATTATCATATAAAAAACTGAAAAACAATTGAAGTTTAAATACAATTGAAGTACGAATTTTAGATTTATACTTGATTTAAATAAATTTCATTGTAGGAATACATTCGTACAAGAATTTCTATAATCCGATGATTATTTTGGAAGTTATCGTGGAAAAACTGAAAAACAATTGAAGTTCGAATTTTATGTTTTCACTTGATTTAAATTAAATTAATTGTAGGAATCGATTGGTGCAAAAATTTCTATAATCTGATAATTATTTTGGAAGTTATCGTTTAAAAACTGAAAAAAATGGATGCTCGAATTTTAGATTTTTACTTGATTTAAATAAATTTGATTGAAGGAATCCATTAGTGCAAGACTTTCTTTAATCTGATGATTATTTTGGAAGTTATCGTGAAAAAACTGAGAAACAATCGAAGTTCGAATCTTATATTTTTACTTGATTTAAATAAATTTGATTGTATTAATCCATTAGTGTAAAAATTTCCATAATCTGATGATTATTTTGGAAGTAATTGTGAAAAAACTGAAAAACAATTGAAGTTCGAAAGTTAGATTTTAACTTGATTTAAATAAATTTGATAGAAGGAATCCATTAGCGCAAGAATTTTCATAATCTGATGATTATTTTGGAAATTACATCAAGATTATTGTGGGAATCCATTGCTGCAAACATTTCCATAACCTGATCATTATTTTGGAAATTATCGTGGAAAAACTGAAAAACAATCGAAGTTTAAATTTTATATTTTTACTTGATTGTAGGAATCCAATGGTGCAAAAATTTCCATAAACTGATAATAATTTTGGAAGTTATCGTGGAAAAACTGAAAAACAATCGAAGTTCGAATTTTAGATTTTTACTTGATTTAAATAAATTTGATTATAGGAATCCTTGGTACAAATATTTCCATAATTTGATAATGATTTTGGAAGTTATCGTGGAAAAACTGAAAAACAATCGAAGTTCGAATTTTAGATTTTCACTTGATTTAAATAAATTTGATTGTAGGAATCCATTGGTGCAATAATTTCCTTAATCTGATAATGATTTTAGAAGTTATCATTGAAAAATTGAAAAACAATTGAAATTCGAATTTTTAATTGAAACATTATTGTGAAAGTTATAATTGAGAAACTGAAAAAAAAATGTATCTCGAATTTTAGGTTCAAGAATTTCCGTTATATGAGAATTTCAAGTTATTTTCAATTGTTTTTATTAATACTTCATAAAATTTAAACTGTTATTCTTTAGAAAATTTTATTTATTTTAATTTTTAATTTTTTTTTCTGTTTTAAACATTAGACTAATGTAATTTTTGATAGTGTACAACTGTTGTTTGAAACATAATTCTATTGTTTTTTTTTTACTTCAACTGTTTTTAACTGTCATTTTCTTAGTAAATATCATTTGTCAGGTGATTTTCAATTGTGTTTTTTTGTTCTTGGTTAAATTGAATGGTTTTTTTTAAAGAAAAGAATGATTTTAACAATTTTTATTTGGCTTTTTTCTTAATCAATAGCTGTGCTTTTTGAATCATTTTTTCCTTATTTGATTTTTTGTAATTGAGCGAATTTTAACTGGTGTTATGAAGTAAGTTTAAAAATGTTTCTGAGGAAAGTTTTACCTGTATTTAAACAAAATTTCAATTGTTTTCTCATTCTGAAAGTTTTCAACTGTGAATAAAAGTCAATTGTATTCTTTATTAAAATTCAACTGTTTTTAATTGTATTTTGCTTAGGAAATGCCATTTGTTTAACTTATTTTCAATTGTTTTTTATTCTTTAACAATTTTTAAGAAAATAATTATTTTAATTATCATAATTAATACTGCACTGCGAATTTAAATATTTAATTTGCATACTTATTTTAACCTTTAGTATTTTTTTAATTCAATTTTTAGTTTTGATTTAGAATCTATTTTTTTTTTCTTCAATTCGACAGATGTAGCTTTAACAATATGGCCGCTATCAACTGTCAAAGTTCGAAAGTCCCTATTGGAATTCAGTTTAGTTGTAAACAAAGTTTACAGCGTATTACAAAAAATTGCGAGTCTTGTTGAATAAATGCGGGCGCTGATGAGTTTAAGTATAAAAATCTTAAATATGTAGGGTGAGTGGGTTAACCACTATCACACCCTTCAATTAACTAATAACATACGATAAATATTATTAAGCAAATGTTTGCGTTTATATAAAATGCATTCATAAAAAGACATCGCTTATGTTATAAAATGGAGCTTGAGATAGTGGTCAAACACCCGCCCACCCTACATATGTATTTTTGCTTAAACTAAAAGAAGCGATATTTTTGCAAACAAATAATTTTATACGTAAAACATTACCTTTAGTTTTTAATTTAAAAAGTAATACAAAGAGTTGTGATTGCTGTAAAACAAAATGCGGGCTGCAGAGTTTGATTATAAAGAGTTTTGTATATGTAGGGTGGGTGGGTGGCCACTATCACACCCTCCAATTATTTAGACATTAGCAAGGGTTTGGTTGAATTAATTCATAACTTTTTAATAAATTTACTTCGTAAATGATTATGTTTATATTAAAAACATTCACGACAAATTCTTGATTATGTTAAATTGATTGGAGGGTGGGATAGTGGCCACCCACCCACCCTACATATATATTTTAACATTAATTAGAACAGTATTTTTGATGACGAGATTTTTTTACCAGAGCTGATGTTTTATGTAATAAAAAATTAAATAAATGAAGGATTTTCAACTCTTGATAAAAATATGAACAACTTATATAAGCATAATCTTTATAGATAATACAGGGAAAATATTATATTGGCCATCACCAACAGTGTCTTCATTAAAGTACTAGGGATTTATATCATTTTATAATTGTAGAGTTTGTACCTTTATTAGAGGTGGATCAGTTTATAAAATTAGAAATAGTTAGTAGCCAAGGAAATAGTTGATTTGTTTCGTAGTCTTAATAAGACTCATTGTTTTTTTTTTTGTTTTTTTTTTTTGGTACCGTGGTGGCCTAGAGGTAGGGTGCCTGCTCACGGTGCCATACGGTGTGGGTTCGAATCCCAGCCGGGCGGTGATTTTTCTATAGGAAGAATTCACCGTGCGGATCCATGGATTTATGTGTGTGTCCTCCATTTACAATATATATATATATATATATATATATATATATATATATATATATATATATATATATTTGAAAAAATTGCTGATGGCTAATGGCATAGTACCAAGGTTAATTCCCGCTTTCATTCACCAGTCCCTAACCCGAAATTACCGTCCAACATCCTTCCTTTTAAATTTTTTTTTGATCAACAAAGTAAACTTTTTTGTTCAAATTTCCAAGATGCATAACGAAGTTAACGCCACAATCAATTAGTATTTTACTCTTGCTCAAGTGATTTTAACTGACGTCTTTATATTTCCAACGCTAACTTCGTCATCATTTATTTTTTCCTCTGGAATCATTGCGTAGAATAGAAATGGATGAACGCAACATCAAAATAAATGTATCGCCGCTCACCACATTGAAACTGTCTAATGATCGTTTTGTAACATGTGTAGCTGCAGTATTTACATACTTTCTAGGAATGAGTCCATAAAGTACGTCCGTACGTGAGGATTTACTCTTCACGATTGTAATCAGAATGCGACCGCCGTACAGGCGTAAAGCCTTGATGCAAATGTCGCAAGGAATTCTCGGTATTATGCACGGAGCGATGCAAACTCAATTGGCGGTGTAATCGATGGCCATTGTGTGCCACATACAATCGAAAATGCATTGTCCAGGCCGAATCAATCGTATCGGCCCGGTGGCGCCGAGTGTCGCACATTTACATGGTGTCAAAATGGATATTATCTATTATTTGTAGCTTCCATTGAGGGCCATCACATGCATTTACATATTTATTAGTCCTGCTGTCATTTATGAAAAATTAAATATAAAAAACATTTATCTGTTATGTAAATACAACCTCTGACAATAAAGTTCGGTGAATGGTTCTGTAACATTAACGTAGATGAAATATTAACGAAAGTTACCTTACTGTTCTTCGAAATGGCCACCTCTTATAACTATGCATCGCTGAGATTTGCTTTACATGTCCTGCGAACTTTTCAAGAAAGCTTCTTTTAGGATGAAGTTCAAAAGCCTTGTCACGTTTCGTTGTATGTCAGGAATATCGTCAAATTTCAATGTTGTGACCTAACCGTTTCATAAAACTTCTACGCAGGGTACGACCCCAGTACGCACAACAAGGTACATGTTTTTTGTTCCCGACTATACTCTCTCTCACACAGCCAATACCATCAAACAGTTCCTCGCAAAAAAGGGGTTGATGCAAATTGAATATTCACCATATTCGCCAGATCTCAATCAAATCTATCCATTTGTTAATAATAAAGTTTATTAAAAATCGTTTTATATATATATTTTAATTAAATCTCCAATCATATTATCTAAAAGTGAGTTTTTTTACAACAAAAATATCTTCGTTCAACGTAAATCCTATATAAATAACGCGTTTCTTGAATTACGGCTTTAACAAAGCGATGTTAAAAATGCGTTTGTGATTGTATCGTGTAATTGAAAACTTCAGCACGTTTCAGTGAAACCTTGGCCGATTCCTCTCTGGCATTCTCCCACAAATTTAATTACAATTGCAATTAACTTTAAGTAATGAAATGCAATCGAATCATCGTCACGACTTGAAAAGCGACGATTATTCAAATGAACATCAATTACAATTGTAAATATGTCATTGTGTTTATTAGTTTATTAAACCCCCACGGTGTGTTTCATATTGTAAAAAAACCTATGACCTATATAATGTAATAATAACTAAATAATAATAATTTAAGTTATAATAATCGAAAAGTTCACTGAAAATAATCAATAATTTTTCATTTAACAGATATGCCATAATTCTTTCTGGCAAGCCAGCATCTTTTTATTTTTATAACGGCCAAAATAACAATAAAAACAGCTACTAAGTTCCTAGACTATCAATAATTGGAACTTATATGTACGTGCAGGGTGGGTGGGTGACCTTTATACCACCCTCCAATCAGTAAATCATCATAAAAAATGATTTGAAAAATTTGTATGAATAAATCTCTAAAAACTGCATTTTTTGTGTTTATTTTTTGTGTTTATTTATATAATAAATATAAATAAACATAAAATTATAACTTTTAATTAAAACCCTCGCTTATGTTTTACTGATTGGAGGGTGACATAGAGGCCACCCACCCACCCTACATATACATGATAACTTTAATTAATAATCGTTGATGTTGTTGCAGCTAAAAACTGGCAAACCCTTTATGTAATAAAAATAAAACAAAATCAAAATTTTAGTTTAAATATAAATGACTTTCTATAGTTAATCTTATCTGATTTAGAGTCTGCCCACCCACAATGCATTAAAAATGTATTATTTTACTCACTCAAAAATTTTACCTTTTGAGTTTCTTTTTCATTCAAAAAGTTTTTCAATGAATTTTATTGCAAACCGCGAGACTATCAGTAATTGAAATTTATTCGTATATGTAGGGTGGGTGAGTGGCCTCTGTCTCACCCTCTAATCAGTAAAACATCATCAAAAATTATTTGAAATATTTGTATCAATAAATCTCTAAAAATTGCAATTATTTTGTGTTTATTTATATTTTACAACTCATAATTAAAACCCTCGGTTATGTTTTACTGATAAGAGGGTGGGATAGAGGCCACCCACCCACCCTACATATAAACATAAACTATAATTCCTAATCATTGATGATTTTGCTGCTAAAAACAATCAAACCCTTTATGTAATAAAAATAAAACAAAACCAAAATTTTAGTTTAAATATAAATGACTTTCTATAGCTAATCTTATCTAATTTAGATTTAAAGTCTGCCCACCCATAATGCATCAAATTTTTACTAATTTACTCACTCAAAATTTGAATTTCTTTTTTATTCGAAAGGTTAAGCAATTATTTTTATTGCAAACCACGATACTATCAGTAATTGAAATTTCTATGTATATGTAGGGTGGGTGGGTGGCCTCTATCCCACCCTCCAATCAGTAAAACATCATCAAAAATTATTTGAAAAATTTGTAAGCATAAATCTCTAAAAATTGCAATATTTTTGTGTTTATTAATATTTTACAACTTTTAACTAAAACCCTCGCTTATGTTTTACTGATTGGAGGGTGGGATAGAGGCCACCCACCCACCCTACATATACATGATAACTTCAATTCCTAATCGTTGTTGATTTTGCTGCTAAAAACAATCAAACCATTTATGTAATAACAAATAAAACAAAATCAAAATTTTAGTTTAAATATAAATGACTTTCTATAGTTAATCTTATCTAATTTAGATTTAAAGTCTGTCCACCCATAATGAATCAAATTTTTACTAATTTACTCACTCAAAAATTTTACCTTTTGAATTTCTTTTTTATTCAAAAAGTTTTGCAATTAATTTTATTGCAAACCGCGAGACTATCGATAATTGAAATTTATTTGTATATGTAGGGTGGGTGGGTGGCTTCTATCCCACTCTCTAATCAGTAAAACATCATCAAAAATTATTTGAAATATTTGAATGCATAAATCTCTAAAAATTGCATTTTTTGTGTTTATTTATATTTTACAACTTTTAATTAAAACCCTCGGATATGTTATACTGATTGGATGGTGGGATAGGGGCCACCCACCCACCCTACATATACATGATAACTTTAAATACTTGATTGATGATTTTGCTGCAAAAAACAACTAAAACTTTTTATGTAATAAAAATATAACAAAATCAAAATTTAGGTTTAAATATAAATCACGTTCTATAGCTAATCTTATTTAATTTAAATTTAGAGCCTGTCCACCCATCATGCATCAAATTATTACGAATTTACACACTCAAAAATTTTACCTTTTTAATTTCTTTTATATTCAAAAAGTTTTGCAATTAATTTTATTGCAAACCGCGAGACTATCAGTAATTGAAATTTAATGTATATGTAGGGTGGGTGGGTGGCCTCCATCCCACACTCCAATCAGCAAAACATCATCAAAAATTATTTGAAAAATTTGTATGCATAAATCTCTAAAAATTGAATTTTTTTGTTTATTTATATTTTATAACTTTTAATTAAAACTTATGTTTTACAGATTGAAGGGTGGGATAGAGGCCACCCACCCACCCTACATATATAAGATAACTTTAATTGCTAATAGTTGATTTTGTTGCTGCTAAAAACAATCAAACGCTTTATGTAATAAAAATAAAACACAATCAAACTAAAAGTTTAAATATAAATTATGTTCTGTAGCTAATCTTATCTAATTTAGATTTAGAGCCTGCCCACCCATCATGCATCAAATTTTTACTAATTTACTCACTCAAAAATTTTACCTTTTCAATTTCTTTTTCATTCATAAAGTTTTGTAATTAATTTTATTGGAAACCTCGAGACGATAAGTAATTGTAGTTTATAAGTATATGTAGGGTGGGTGGGTGGCCTCTATCCCATCCTCCAATCAGTAAAAAAACATCAAAAATAAATAGAAAATTTTTAATGAATAAATATCTAAAAATTGCATTTATTTTGAGTTTATTTATATTTTACAACTCTTAATTAAAACCCTCGCTTATGTTTTACTGATTGGAGGGTGGGATAGAGGCCACCCACCCACCCTACATAAACATGATAACTTCAATTCCTAATCGTTGGTGATTTTGCTACTAAAAACAATCAAACCCTTTATGTAATAAAAATAAAACAAAATCAAAATTTAATATTTGTTGAATTTGGTCTTAGTGGGTTTTCATCTTTATGGATATAATTTGGGGCAACTAGGTGATCTTTCTCTTGGTCTGGGAGACTTCTTTTCTGGATTTTGGTTTTGGTGAGTTTTTCTAAATAGGTGGTTGAATCAGAGTTGGTTTTTTTGTAGGCCGAGTCTTCTAATATCTTATTTTTTCATAGTAATCAGTGCTGTTCATTATTACTGTGGCACTGTCTTTGTCGATTGGTCTGCTTTTAGTTTTTTTATGGCTTGGTACTTTTTCTTCGTGATTTACATCCTTGTGGTAGAATTGATACCACTTGTTCTAGGTGTTCGATTGATGATTCCATATTGCTTGATGATTTTTTTCTGTTGGAATGTGAGATGGTGTTATCACGAAGTTGAATCCCTTTTCTAGTGCTTTAATTGTGAACGTGATCTATTTGTTTGTTGAGTAAATGATATACTAACTGGGTTTTATTTATAGGCATTTCATTTTTGACAAACCTGTTGAATTTTGAAATTGATTTCGTAGCCTTTTGTTTGTCATCGTACTCGGATCTATGAGAGTTAGTTTTTCTTATTCTTATTTACAGCATTTTATGTATTTCGTTTCTTAATTATAGTTGTAATTTCACGAGAGAAATTCCTACCGTGTTGAGATCCCTTCTGGCTTCTTTTAATAGTGATTCGCTTGTTCTCTTTAGAATTCGATCCATTTGCCATCTGCGTAAGAATTCATGGTCGTACAATAAACGTTTGTGTTTGATTTGTAACTTTTCATACTTCTTCACTCGTTGTTGGGGTTTTTATGAGTGTTGTATTTGGATTTTCGATTTATTATCTGTGTTTGTGTGTTGTCGAGTTATAGAAATAAATTATTGTTTCTGATACATTTTTGTTAAAAGATTTTGATTATAAAGCTTCTTTTTCCTTGAATTTAGATTACTGTCGAGCTTCGCTTTTCACAAAGTGGAAATATTTTTCCTCTCTAAACACAATTCTTTTTTAAATTACACTTTTAGAAGTACGAAGCTCGATACTTATTGAAAATTATTGTATTTGATTATAAAGCTTTGCTTTCCATTAATAACTCATTTAGATTATTATCGAGCTTCGCTCTTCTCAAACTGTAAACATGTTTTCCCTCTAAACACAATTCATGAGAAGAAATCAGAAATAGTTACTTAATAAACTTAGATGTTCAATTTAAATCACACTTTGAGAAGAGCGAAGCTCGATAGTTTTCGAAATAAATTATTGATTTTGCCAAATTTTAGTTAGAAGTTTTTGATTATAAAGCTTTGCCTTTCTTGAATAATTAATTTAGGTTATTATCAAGTAGACATTTTAGGCTATAAAATTATACCCTTACTAATGATAGAATTATGCGATTTCTCAGAAGAAGTAGTTTGTGACAATGAGATTATATAGAGGTAATAGGATTAGATTTTTATAATTTATTAATATAAAATGAAAACAAATAGAATATCTTACAACGTTTCAATTTAATTTTCAAAACTATAGTCTAAATTGTCATAACAAAGTTCGTAACACAATATTTCATCTTTGAATAGATTTTGTCCTTACTTTTTTATATAAATATCAGAAACAAGTTGAATTTCTAGATCACGAAAAAGTTTCACACCATACAGTTGTTGTTATTATGACACGAAATTGTTAATCTCTAAATTCCTAATTATCGAGGTCAATACACTTAATTATGCAATTAAAACCTATTAACTTAACCGAACAGAAACTAGTTTTCCCAAATCGAATCAAATCAAATCAATATTCTGGTCGGACGCAATTTATTTTATTAAGGCGGAATTTCAGGCAAAGCCGCTGCTTGATACCAAACAGTTATAAAACCACTCGAAGTGCCGAATTTTAAAATGATTGCAAATATTTTCAGATGGGTGTAGACTATCCAAAATTACACGAAACTAATTTGGCAAAATGAAAATTCTTTCTTCGGGCAAAATTTTATGATATCGTTGATTCCTGAGGTATCTTATATATGTAATTATACAAACTATTAAGTATTTTTATTGTCAAAATTTTAAGAAAGGAAAATAACTTTTACCAGGGGAATTAAAGGGTGAGAATCGAAGAACACGATTTTGTCTGTTTCAGGCTGTTCTATAAACAAATAAAAGACCTTTTGTAGAAAATGAACTAATAATTAGAAAAAAAAAAAACGTGAAAATCTTGTGGATTTACGAAATATTTCCGTGTTTTTAGAAATATTTTTTATCAGATTTCTTTGTAGAGGATTATTATTTGAGTATTTTTGTTAGCATGTTGAATAAAATAATAAATCCCTAAATGGAGCAATAAATTTTATATAGTTTGTAAATTCTACATATCATATTAGCTGATTTAACATTCTTTATTCAATAAGACATCAAAAATTATTTTTAATTTAAATCTAAATTAGTGATACTTTATAATTTTATGTGTACACTCAAAAACTAAATGGTGATCTAAATTCTATACGTAACATTTAAGCGATGATGGTAATTTCTAGATTAAGTAATTCAGTAACATTAAAACTAATTCCTGTAAATAATTTTAAAGCGTGTTAGAAAATGAGTTATAATGAAAATTATCCTTATTACGTGAATACGTGAAAATCCGCGCGCACGTTTATTTAATTTAATATTATGAAATTGTTTATGTTTGATATCTTGATTTACTGTATAGAAAGTGTTCCATATTAGCATCGGATTAAATTGTGTAATTTTAAGTTTTTTTATTTTCATTTTATCTTCAACATTACCATTAATTATGCCCGATCTAATTGTGATAAACACCGCGAATAAATTGATGCAACAAATCAAGGTGTCTTCATAACTAATTTTCGCTAGAAAGTGAAATTAGCTTTTTGTATTATTAAAGACGCAAGCGATTAGCAACAACATCCAGTTATTACAGTCTTTACTATTTTCCGTCTCTCTTCCACCCAAAACGTGCCACGCGCTCGTGAATCTGGTAATTGGTCCCCTAGGTAGGAAGAAAGAAAAGCTCGGTTCCCCGTGGTAAAATTAATCCTCTGCGCGTTATCATCTGACGCGGATTACGTAAAGAGGTGCTGTCACAATCTCTTGCTTAAATTATTTGTTTGTGTTTGTTTGTTTGCTAATGCGGTCGGTTCTATGCAGAAATTTTGAAATTTGTCGCATAATTGCGGTTTTACATGCCTATCGTAATACTAATATCTAATTTGAATTGGTAAATAAATAATTGAACTGATGGTGATGATGATGAAATTTGCAATAGAAGCAAGTAAAGAATGTGGAAATTTAAACTATTAAGTTATTAATAATTCATTTATGGATCAATGGATCAATTTTCTTGTAAATATTAAAAATGTACGTAATATTGATACAGTTATGAAATGTTATTCTTGGATATCATGTAAATGATGGAGCATCTACATTAGGGTTTGATTTTTTTAACAAAACTACTATCACTATTACTACTTACCATTATTTTTCGTAAATTTCAACACACTTGCAATTCTAGTTTGACGTGTAATTTCTATTGTCAATGTTTTCTTTGTATGTTTTTTTGAGAAAAATCAGTTCAAATAATATTTGCGTGTAATTGAAAAACTTTACTTACTTTACTTCACAAGACCTTCTCTAGTTGACATTACATAAATAAAAGAGCAGTAAATACGTAGATGATTAATAATTGTCATTGCCTTGTAATTAAAGAAAAGGTTTATGTATATCATGGCCATAAATTTAGTCATATATTCATTGATCTGTTTAACTCAGTTTATTATGGTACGTTTGACTTTAATTTTGTAGAACATATATAAAGTAATCAGTGCACTTTCTCGTGTGCGCACTTCATTAACATATTCAGCAATCAATATTATTCCGTTAATTAAAAAAATCGAACGTTTTGAAACGATTGACCCAAAAAAAAAATTAATTCCGAAAAACCACACCCACCCTCTTGTAGGTCGTATTCAAGCGTTATGACACCGTCTGCCTGTCCGTCTGTAAAGGTATTGTGTAGGTTAGTGCCTTGCCCTTGCCCGTTCGACCGGTATTTGTTATCTGCATAATCGCACATTGTATTTCCAGCGGATATGAGAAAGTCATTACACGACACGGGTTAATTGTCCATTGATCGTATTCAAAAAAAAAAAGAATTAAACGAAATATGGCGTTTTCGAGGGGGCGGTGTTATTGAACCCAACCGTTTTGTAATTGCAAGAGCGAGGAGCCCACAAAGAGTACCGCAAGAGTAGCGGTCGTGCATGTGATTCTGCACCATTTCATCCATCCGCGATGGCCCAATTTTTAGCACGGAAGGAATGCGCAAAGTGCATTATTAGATTGCACAAGAGTGTGCCTTAATAACCTACATTAAATTCAGACAGATGCCTTGAAGGAATCTTTATTCTTCCTGAATCGAAATTCCTATCCAATCAGCTTTCCTTCAAAACATCTGTCTGAATTTAATGTAGGTTATTAAAGCACACTCTTGTACAATCTAATAATCGGCTACACCTTGCACATTCCTTACATGCTAAAAATTGGGCCATCGCGGTGCAGAATCACAGAAAGTCCGTCTTGGTTCAGGTAAAATCCTCTTCACGGAGATACCCAATTCCATAGCTCCATCTCTAAAGCTCGGTAGCAGAACATGGCTTTTTCTAAAATATTATTTTTTTATAAAATTATTTTCACTAGGTTATTGGATTGTTTAAGAATAATAAACTATATTGAATTCAAATATCTTACGGGCGAAAGATTGCTAGTAGATTTTCAAATTCAAAAAATTTTGATGGTTTAATATGGGGTGTCCCAAAACAATTGATTTATGATTCTTAGCGCCTGAATTGCAAATCTTTGAGTTAATTAGGAAATGTTTTTTATCATTTTTGAACTTATTTTAAGACGCATTTTTACATTCTCAGAGTACAACTTTGGGAATAATGTAAAGATATTGAATGTGTGTAAGACTGTTGGATAATTTCGCAATGAAAGGTGCAATTGAATTGCAAATGCTGAATCCCTATAAATGCCAAGAGAGTACAAAAACTTGTTCCGCTTAATTACTGATGCGTACCTGTGTTTATCGTTTACCGACCCGTTTTATTTTGTAATCGAAAATCGAGAGGATTTTCCCATGGAATCAATCAATTACGATACGACCTATACAACGTGAAAATGTTAACGTATTCTAATTATAGAGTATTATTAAACATAGATTATAGATTAGAAGTTTATGGATGGTTAGTATAAACCTATTACCCATTAGAATTGTTTTTATTAGAAACAATTAAATGGATAAAGGCTATAATAAATGCAGAATTTAAAAAATCCTGAACTGAAATAAACATATAGCCTTAAAGCTTAAATCCAGAATCGCTCTGTGGCTTTATATTGCCCTTGTCAACGTGTATACTAACATACCAAACAATTATATGGGGTTTAGAGATAAACATAAAACTATAACGAGCAAGCCGTAGTTCATTAAACATGCTAGATGTGTAAGATTCACGACCCCGATGTCTCTTTCTTAAAGCTGGTGGGAAGAAAACTAGATTTAACAATGAATACACTTTACAACTTTCTTGTATAACTGGATATAATTGTCTTTTATTTTTTTTTAAATCCAGTCATAGAAATAAGTTATAAAGTGTTTTCATGTATAACGAAGTGGAAGCCTCAAGAATCAATGAAAACTATATTCATTTGACATTCTTGGTGGTCGGTAAAGTATTGGATCCCATCATGACACGAAAGCTGTATGATCTAGGAAAGGTAGTTTAGGTTTAAGTGGTGCAGGTTGATGGAGAGCAAAGACCTAGAGCTGTGCACATATAAAACTGATATAGTAATGCTACTTGGAAGGAAAAAACCTTTCAGAAAGAAAATAAGGAAAAGAGAACGCAAGACAAAACACTCTGAATGACTGGCGGAATAAATGGAACCAAGAAGACAAAGGCGACTGGACCAGGTCCCTCATAAAAGACCTAGAGAAATGATACTAAATAATGAAGAAAACCTCAGCTACCACCTTACGGATGCTTTGGCTCATACTTTAAAAGATACACTGCAATAAGAAAGATGACCCAAGACACACGATATTCAAATGTGAATTGTGGAAGAATGAGAGGAAAAAAATTAGGTAAGGCCATAACAGAAGATAATATAATAGACACAATGATGGAACATGAAACAAACTGGGAATTAATTAAAAAATACACTGAGAAAATACTAACCGAAACAGACACAAAATTTAAAAAGGGACACAGTAGACACAGGAGTGAAGAGAAGTAATGCCCAGGCGATCCCTCTTTAAGAGAGTTTAGTGAGTAGGCCCCCCTACTGAATTAGGATGTCTAGTCCCACACACGCCCTGTTAAAGGGTATGGTGCCTAAAAGCACCACTTCTAAAAAAAAGGTGGTGCAGGAGCACAACAGTTGCTACAGTGTCTTAATTCGGCGCGAGAAAGAATTGAGAGAGATGGAGCTCTGACGAACAGAAGGAAGGGGAAGCGAAAAGCATCAATAATGGAGGGGCTCAACAAGACGTTTTTTTAAAGATAATAGCGATAACAAAATATGAAGATTTAAAGTGGTTTATTGAGGAAATACAAAAGCCGCGAAGAAAAGAAAGATTTAGGACCTTTTGCTCCTGCTAATTTTTGGAGCGTTGTTTAGTTGATTGAGTTCCATTCCAGGTGGGGTCATGACGGTGGAGGGTAATACTTCCCTTAGACTTATACGTACAGTGTTACGCTGAAAGCGAACATACGGATATTGTGTATGATGAAACTCCATAACATTTATATGCACAGTATTCATTTGCCTGATGAAGCCACTGCATGGCGAAACATTTTGCAGTGTTCAATAATAAATGTGAAACCATCTTAACTGTGTTGTTTTATTTCAATGAATATTAAGATATTAACAGATCCATTAAAAAAAGAGTACACAGATAGAAGCATGCATGCAAAGTATTGAATCTTCACGATTACGCAGGAAAAACTTATAGGTAGACTCGTTAGTGTCCAAAAGATCTAAGACGAAGACATCGACATCGTATTTTGGAAATTTTATTCCAGCAGGGGAATTATCATCTATTTTGCTGTAAAAGTTTACAGCGAGCGCGTTGATGTACGCCAAGACACTCTGGGTCTTAGTGTTACAATGTATCTGCATGTTCCGCACATATGTTGGTGCATCATGTACGCGTCTCAGAGCCACATTTTGCATACGCTGGAGATTATCTATTAAAGTGGGTCCACAGTACCCCCCAAATGGACGCAGCGTAGGTAAGCAGCGGTCTGATCATCATGGTGAATAGTCTTGATCTGTTTTTCACACACAAGGTTGATTTCGCTATTAGCCAACGAAGTTCTGGCCTTTCAGATGAGATATGCGATCGTCTTTGACCATGAGAGGTGTTTATAAAAGATTATATCGAGATATTTAATCTCGTCTTTTATCGGAATTAGTTTCCCTCAATAGAAAGTTGACGGCGATTGATCTTTCGATTTTTGAGGTACGGTCTTCTGAAATGTATCAGTATTGACCTCAAGTTCCCAGGAGATAGAAAAATGGATTTTACTATGGAGTATTCAACTCTCCGACTAAACAATTATTTTAGAATTTCATTTAGTTAGGATCATTTATTATTTTACCATTGTAGTGTAATCTGAATGATCGTAATTCCAAACGTGGTCAAGATAACTGTTTTTTGCTCATATAAATCGAAATCGATTATTTCTGCTTTTCGTTCCGATTCTGGGATAAAATCACGTGCGATTGAATTAAGTCCAGAAGATTTAGATTTACAAGTTTAGTTGCTTTATGTAGTATCTCTTCAAAAATGTGATGCTTTCTTCGGTTTATCATCCAATGATTTTTCTATGGATAGGGATATTTTAGGTTCTTGGGTAATTACTTCCGTTATTTCTTCGAAAGGTAATGTCCTCTTGGTTTTAATTTAGACAAAATGAGAATTTCCTAAAATAAAAACGTTTCAACGTCTAAAACACATTTCTATATTTAATTAAAACTTTAAACATCATTTTGACTGTCATATTTAATTTTATTTCCCAATTATTTATAATTATTTAAATTTCATTTGTTGTTTATTATCATCTATCACATTTGGGGTTTTATTGTTTGTTAATTATTTTTCTTGTATTTATAATATTTTTCTTACTATTAGTTATCTTTAATTATTGTTCGTTACTTGTAATTTGTATTTACCGTTTCACATCTGCCATTTTTCTATAATTTATTACACAATGTCAACTGTTTTATGTAATTTTGAAACTAATTTTTAATCATTTTATTAATGAATCGTGTTTTTATATTTTTATTGTTGTTTTTAAGACAATTTTTAAGATTTTGTATGAATTCCAACTGTACACCTGTTTTTTTTTTAATTTTAAATATTTTTTCTTAATGTCAACTGATTTATATATATTATAATTTGTTTTTCTTTGTAGACACTAAAAAACTATTTTTTTTAGCATATACACAAATGTTTGGTCTATTGGCTGTTGATAAATTGGTCTCAACCAATTAAATAAATTTCTCTCTTCAAATAAAAAACAATCATTATTTCTGTTTGATTTTGTTTGATATTGAAAAAATTCGTTTATTTATAAAAATATTTTATTATATTGTTTTCTCTCAAATCAATTTTTTTGAAACTGTGTCTTAAATAATTTTCACACTGTTAACAAAATTTTCAATTCTTTTTCAAATGGTTTTTGTTCCTCTTCTATATGTTTGTTTTTGTTTAGCAATATTTAAACTTTTTTTGGTAATAACCCAAGTATTTATATATAAATTCCAACTATTCTTAAAATAAGTTTTCAACTGTATTTTTTGTGATCACCACCAAATTAATAATAATAATAATAATAATCTTTATTTCTCTCTTAAATTACAATAAAGTATAATAAGAATACATTACTAATCAAAATATTCTTCTAAACTATATAATTCTTTGTCACATAAGAACTTAAACAAATTTTCTTTAAACTTCTTGATAGTACTAATACACTTAAGAAAATCAGGCAGTTTAATTAATAGTAAAATACCATTGTAACGTAAAGATTTTTCCGAAGCATTTTTCTGTGTTTTGGAATATTAAAATTATTGACAGTTCCCTTGATTTGTCGGTGGTTATCCACCCAAATAGTGATCTAGTGCAATACATATGCAATAGACCTTAATGGTAATATAATCCCAGATTTTTTAATTAAATTTAGTAATGTGTTTTAGATGTTGAACAATTTTTATTTTAGGAAATTCTCATTTTGGCTAAAAGAAATTCTAAAATAATTGTTAACTAATGTTAACCATTTTTCTCTACAGTTAATGAAAAATTAATCGTTTTTTGAATGGCTGTTGATTTTCTTTTCGAAGGAGGGCAGATTTTTTATTTTTAAAAATTCGTAGGCGTTTTATGACAATTTCAACTTTTTATTTGTTTTATTTTTGGTATATATATTTATAAATTCAAAGTACTTTTATGAATAAGATCTTTTTAAATTAAACCTTCAAATGTTATTTAATTGATTAATTTTAAAGAGTTTAAATAATATAAAGTATGTTTTTGAGATTTGTCTTTTTATGACTTTCAGTATTTTTTGTCGAATTTCAACTTTCAATTTTTTATTAAATGCTAACTGATTTATGTTTATTTTTAAGAAATTCTCTATCGTTTTAATAAAGTACAACTGTTTCTTAAATAATTTTTGCCTTCTTAACTTTTTTTAGAAAATTAACAGATATTTGGTCAACTTATCTCACTCAATGAAATAAACTTCTCTCTCCAAATAAAAAATAACTGATTCAATTTGATTTTGTTTATTTAGTAAATTTTTCAATCGTTTGTTTTTAATATTCCAAGTATTTATATAATAAAAAATTTATTAAAAAATTTTTGGTAATCATTCAAATGTTGCTTTTAACTATTTTAATTTTTTAATTAATATATTTTCGTATTTTTTGAGACTTTAATTTTTTTTGCCAAATTCTAACTTTTTAACTGTTTTAAGTTTATTTCTAAGAAATTCTCTGTTGATTGAATACAATCCAACAGTTATTTAAATATATTTAACTTTTTTTTCATTTTTTTAGAAAATTAACAATTTTTTGATCTATTAAACTTATCTCACTCAGTAAACTAAACTTCTCTCTCCATAAAAAAAACATTCTCGCTGTTTTAACTGATTCTGTTTATTTAGTAAATTTTTTAATCGTTTATTTTAAATATTCGAAGCGTTTTTAAGTTAAGTTGTTTTTAACTGTTTCAACTTTTCAATTAATATTTCAATTGTTTTATATAAAATTATGTGCATTATAGTTTTTTATAGACTCTACAACTACTTATCAAATTAACAAATATGTTTCATGTATAATTTTATGTCGATTTAAAAATATTTTTAATCTAGTTTTAATTTTAAACGTTTCTTTTTTAACTATTTTTATAAGGAAATTTTCAATTTTTCAAAACGATTTTCAAAAAGTTTGTTGTCGTTTTTATATTTAATTGCTTCATTTTAAAAGCGTTTTTTATAGTTTTAGTTACGTATTTTTATATTTTAAGTTTTTACTAGTTTAATGACAAGTTAAAATTATCGAAACTATAGTCACTTAATAAAGTCCCTGTTATACAAACAAAGGTTAAAGGTGTTTTGTTTGTGAAAATTGTTGTTTTCTGAACTGAAAGATGACTGATTTGTATATCGTTTTTATACTAATAGTAGTATATTTTTATTATATAGACTAAGATTATTTACTTTCTTAATGACGTTCACATCCACTTCAAATGTATGCTCTAGCAGTATTGTATCTTTTGTAAATGGTGGCTTACGTGAATAAATGATTGATAATGATATTGATATTGGAGTTTAGAATGAATAGAGAAAGAGTAGTTGATTTTTAAATTTTTCGAGAAGGAAATCAAACTGATATTAAGGATTATGTTTATTGGATTTTTATTTGATAAAAAGCGTTTACCTAGAAATAGGAGGAGTGTAATTACCCAATTAGAAGAAGTGTAACCACCCTATTACAGTCATATCTCTAGGTACTTGATATGGAGGAACAATTTCAGAGAGGAAATAGCAGTTATAAAAATAAATATTTAATTACAAAATGCGTATATATTTAACACCAACCTTCACAGTCTGAAATAAATATTTTCCGATATTAGTCACAACGACCTTAAACGCTTTCCAAGTTTTATCGATACACTTATGCGACCAAATGACTCGAAAGGAGAAAGTGCACTTTTTAAACATGGACATGTGAAAATGCAGCTTTAATTTCTACTTTTTAAAACTATTATCTTTCACATTACGCACTGCACCCACAAGAATTTTACGCCACAGTTACCGGTTTTTAAAAATAATTATAAAATAAAACATTTACTCAACTGCTTATAATCACGAAAACATAATTAATTTCTCTTATGATAAAATAATCTTACATAAGCAAAAAGCAATAAATGGTGTGGAGAGATAAAATTCAGTGATCTTGGGATTAATGAGTAATTATAAATTAAACTTCCTGAATGCAATCGTTTTACATATGGCATAACAAAAATGTTATTATCAATTATAATTATTTCAAACAAATTATATTTTTAATAATAAAGTTTTATAATACTGTATTACATCAAGATGTTGAAGTTTTAACTCAAGTATTGTTTAACTTGGCAAACCTCCATTATGCACTTACATTAATAAAACACGGATGTTTAAAGAGTTTTGCATAATAAAGCAACACTTTTTAGACAAATGGAAATTTGTTTTTGAGTTACGTGAAGGTATGATTAAAACTTGATTAAAACACTAACATTTTCTTCACTTTCAATTAAATTTTTATTTTACCAGATGTACACGTAACGTCTAAGTGTTTTAATCGACTCTTTAAACAACCATGTTTTATTAATTAATTAATTTAATTTGTCTCTTTAAATAACCATATTTTATTTATTTATTTATTTAATTTAAGGCACGAATGTGTGTTTAAACTTCATCCTTTATTCTTCATTGTCTTTGCTTCTCCTGCATACACAATTTTAAAATAATAATAAATTACTTAAGTGTACATTTTTTTTAATAATTATATTATTTTTGTGAATTTTTATTTGTGTTCTATAAGTAAACGTGTACGAATTTTAATAATACGAAATTAAACCTCGAAGCGCAATAATACGAAACTTCCTGTTGACTCCGCGATGTCTTAATTAATCATTTCACCGGAGATGATTGCGATTTGATCTTTAGAATTCAAGGATGTTCCGCCGTTTCGAATTTCTGGGCGAAATAATAAAGCATTACGATTTTTCTAAACGGCGACGCATGAAATGCCAATGGTAATAACATGATTGGTTGAGTAAAGTGCAGGGATTGGTTCCATCTCTTCACTCACAATTCCAATGATTCACAAATTACTCTTGCGCAACGCTGGGCATTATGTAATGCCTGCTGCATTCTTCTCTCAACACTTTCGACAGATCTGTTTAAATTAAACGACTCGCTAATTGCTAGTGGATTCTTTTGGTGAGTGGTTATTCTGCAATTTATTACTATATGTGTTTGTGTAATAGTTTTGTTATTCTTAAGAAACCTAATCTGTACGTTCACAGCTTATTGATTGTATTGGAGGAGGAGGGTAATTTCATCATTAATTAGTGTTTACATGGGAGTATTATTACAGGAAATGCGGGCGGATATAATTTATTTTGCAAGCTATAAATAAATTTGCAATTAATCCCCCTATTACACATTTTCACAAATTTAATTAGTTTTATAGGTAAAATCCATTAACCCTCATACCAGTAACATATTGTTTCCTATAACTTTTATATGTGCAGTAATGTAGAATTAAACAAACTCATAAATAATTTAAATCAAAATCTTTATTAGTTATGTATCAAAACGTGTAAACACTATCCTAATATACATATTTAAATCAAGTGATTCCACAATTATCTCGTTGTAAACAAGTCAATAGCCGCGGGGATATTCCAGATACCAACGGCTTCGACGCCGTGGAATTTCAATGAGTTTGAGAGTTCCATGCGTGATCGATGTTTTAATTTCACTTCTTAAAAGGAAGTACGCACAGAAATTCACTCGATTTATTGGTAGTTTTTTTTTACAAAACACGATAGAACTGTTAAACGTTTCGCCATAATTTGTTCGTGATGAGATCATTCATATCTAAGCATCCTTTCTCATCTCCACCCACCGTGCATACCTTCGTTCTTTAGATGGAAGGATGACCTTAAATTAAAAAAAAAATGATTGACTCTAATTATAGCTGTTTGGAAAAGGATTCAGATATTATTTTTTTTTATTTAGGCCGTAACAATTTTCGTACTTTATCCTTTAATGAGATAATAATATCGACCTAAATTACGTTCATTAAAAAGAAGGCATAAGTTAATAATATCATTGTCTAAATTTAAAAAATACGATTAATTAAATGCCAATTAATAATTCAAAAAATTGTGAAATATATTAACCAAAACTTTCACAAATTTTTAAACGAAAACATGCTGAAAATATTCGGCTTGTATTTATAAAGCAAGAAATGGTAGAAATATTTCGAAGATATTCAGGAAAATTGCAAAAACTTAAATTGGTAGAAAAAAATTAATTGCAAAAAATTTAGTAATTAAAAAACTCTCAACTTGGAAGAGAATTTCATTAGATAATCTCTAAAATATACTTACTATATAATACTTAATGAAAATACAATATTTATTGAAAAAGATGGAAAAGCGAATTACTAGTCACCTCAACAGAAATTTTCTAAAATTGGAAGAGAGATTCGTAAAGAAGAAAGTATCTGAAATTTTTTTCCAATATAAAGCAAGAAAAATTGGAAAATTTTTAAATAATTCCTAGAAAATGCTAAAATTCTTTAATTGATTTTATAAATCTGAAAGCAACTTTTTTGAAAAATTGTAGAATCCTAGAAGAAAACTTTACTCCCACGAGAAATTCATTTAGTTAGAAAAGAAAACTGAAAAAAAATATTGCAAATTATTAAAACTCCTAGAAGAAAACATTTGTAAATTTCAAGAGAAATTTCTGAAAAAGTAAACCTTTTGGTAAATTCCATAAAAAAATGTTTTCAAGAATTTCTGAGAAATTCTAAGACTCTCAAATTAGTAAAAACTTTTAAAAAATCTGATAAAGATAAATTGCTGAAGATTTTTAGAAGTCTTTATGCAAATTCTCGCAAACTAAGTGAGAAACTCTTCGAAAAAATTCTAAAAGTGAAAAAATATTATTGGAAAATTCGTAAAAAAAATAGAAGAATTACTAGACAAGATTACAACTAGTAAAATATCATAAACTGGAAAAGAAACTCCTGAAGAAGTAAACAATTTGAAAAATTCGGATTATAAAACTAATAAAAATGGTAGAATGTTTAAAACTGAGCTACTGAACAATAACCTCTTAACCTTGAAAAGAATTGCTCTGAAAAATCTCCAGAAGAGTAAGAAAACACCGGAAAACATTAAAACAATCTAAGAACATTTTCACAAATTAGAAGATAAATTTCTAAAAAAGAAATATATTTCGCTTATATGAAAACAAATTTCAAGTATTTTCTGAAAAAATAATCTGTAACATTCAAATTAGACAATTTTAAAAATCTGTAAGGTAAATTGCTAAAAAGTTTTAGAACCTTTGAAGAAAAATCTCACAAACTGAAAGAGGAATTCATTGAAAACTTCAAGAAAAATAATGGAAATTCCTAAAAACAAAAAATTCAAATGGTGATTATACTTTCTCTGTATATTTCTCGAAAATCATGAGGTTTGCGCTATAACCTAATAATTTGCTCACTTTTGAATTCTTTATAATTACTTCTTATATAAATTTCATGTAACTGCAATAGTTTATTGACAATAACATGTTAAATGGAAGAGCAGCTTAGGTTGACAGCAAATGAAGCCAATAAAGACAATTTATTATTATTATTATAAATAATAATAAGCAAAAAAGATCAAAATTAATAAATAAATTAAATTTTTCAAAAACCCACAATTGAGAACTTATTACCCAACAGTTGAAAACGTTCTAAAACATAAATTAAACCAATTTAACTTGCCTAAAAAAGACCATTAATTTTACAGAAGAAAAAAACAATTTAAAAATTATTACTTCGTAAAAAGCTAACTTAAAAGATGGTTAAAGTTTAAAACATTGAAATTCTTAAGGAAAAAACATGTGAAAACTTGAAAAAAAGTTTAAGATTTCTAAAGAAATGGTTAGAATGAAGAAATAAATATGAATTATTTAAAAAAAGGACAGTGAAAACAATTATAAAAGAAAGATAATTAAACATTTTACAAGAAAAAAACACTTTAAGATATGTTTTTTAAATATTGTGTTTAAAGTAGGTAGATTTTTATCAAACAATCAAAAATTGTAGTCTTAATAAGACTTATTAGTTGTAGATTTGCAAAATGTTTTCGTATTCTAATTATCTATATTATTTTTTCTAATTTTCTTAAAACAGTTCAAAACAACAATAAAAAAAATACCAATAGGAATTGCCAAAAAGACATCTTCTAAAAAAGTTATATTTTTACGTAAATAAATTGAAAATCTACAATAATAACACCTATGAAATACATTTTAAATATCTCTTAAAAAAATAACATTTTAACAAAAAAACTATAGAGATTGTTAAGAAAAAAGTTTTCTATAAAAAATGGTTTTAAAATAGTTTTAAATTTCAATTTAATTTTCTAAAAAGCACAAATTTGATTACAAAACAGTAAAAAACAAAAAAATTACATTAAAATTTACTTTAGGAAAATATTTTATAGATTTTTTCTAAATATAAAAACAATTAACTTACCTAGGTAAAAAATATTTTCAAATTTTTGAAAATGATTTTAATTTTATTATTACATACAAAAAAATATAATGAACGGTTAAAAACTGTGTTATAAAAGCTAACTTAAAAGATGAATGAATTTAAAAAAAAAACAACTTTCAAGTTTCTTAAAAAATAATATTTGAAAACTTAAATATACAATTAATTATAGTTAACTTAGAAATAGTTGAAGTTAAAAAAAGGTTTAAAAAAAGTAAATAACAGTAAAAAATTTGTCTTAAAAAAAGCAATTGGTTATAAATGGTAGTTTAAAAATGTTAAAACAAAGACAGTCAAAGTTTTGACAAGAAATAAGAATAAAATAATTTCTTTAAGAGTAATTCAAATTTGGCCAAAAACAACAATGGGAAATTTTTTGCAAAAGAGTTGACAACGTTCTAAATAAGAAAATATTGGGCTTTACAAAAAAAAATTTCCCAAGAAAAAAATAAATAATTTTGTTAATAAAGAGGTTTTTATAAAAACTTTTTTGAAAATAGATTGAACTTTAGAAAAAAAAATATTTATCACAAAATAGCTGAATAGCAGAAAATACTGTTAAGCCAACTTAAAATATGTTTGGAGTAAAAAAACTGAAGATTCCCAAAAAAAGCAATTGAAAACTCAAAAACACAGTTTAAAATTTATTTAGAAATAGTTAAAATAATAAACATTTTCAAAAAATAACAGTAGAAAATTTCATAAAAAAGAATCAATGAATAAAGAAGTGACAATGCAAAAAGTAGAACAATTAAAAATTTATTAAGAAAACACTGTTAAAATGTATTACAAAGAAATAAATTAAAAAATAAAGAATTTACCAAACCTTATTAACAATTAAAAACTTATCAGAGAATTTTATAAAAAATGCCTTAAAATTTTATCCAACAACAATTTAAAAAAAAACATTTGAAATGTTACTAAAGGAAAAACAATTAAGATTTGTTAAAAATGTTTTTCAAAAAACTGAATTACTTCAAAAAAGACCATAACAAAAAAGTAATTTACAGAAATAATATTTGAAAACTTAAAAATACAGTTTATAATTTACTAAATAGTTGGAATTGAAAAAATAGATTAAAGAAGTAAACCAAAAAAAAAAACAGTGAACATGTCTTAAAGAAGAAGCAATTGATTAAGAAATTATTGTTTAAAAAATATTAAAAGAAAGACAGTTTTGACGCTTAAATGAAAAATAATTTCTTCAAGTATAGTTAAAATTTGAGCAAAAACAACAATGGGAAATTTCTTGTCTTAAAAACATTTGAAATTTTGGCAAAAACAAAGTGCTGGAAAAATACTTGGAACAACGAAAAAAAATTCTAAAAATCTAAATGAGAAGTTGCTAGAAATCTGAAATCAAGATCAAAAATTTTCCCAATTTGGAAAAGAAAATTTCGCTAGGAATAATTTAGAAGTCTGGAAAATGAATTTCTAGAAACTGCCAGAAATCATAAAGAAACATTCTCGAACAATTATAGTAATAAATGTAAATTTCAAATGTTTAATAATATCTTTTCTAATATGTAATTCTTTATATAGTGAAAAACACTTTATAGCGAAATTTCGGTCAACATTTTGGTCTTTCAGAGTCGACTGTAATTTTACGGAAAAAAACAATTTAAAAATTATTACTTTGTAAAAACTTAAAATATAGTTGAAATTTAAAACATTAAAATTTCTTAAGAAAAAAAACACGTGAAAACTTGAAACACAATTTAAGATTTGTGAAGAAATGGTTAAAATTAAGAAACAAGTATGAAGAATTTAAAAAAATTCTAAAAGAAAGACAATTAAAAATTTGACAAGAAAAAACAGTTAAAGATATATATATATTTAAATATTGTGTTTAAAGTAAGTTGATTTTTATTAAACAGTTACAAATATATTAAAAACTTTCTATTTTTTCTAATATTCTTAAAAGAGTTTCAAAAAATTAGGATTTGCTCAAAAGACACATTTTCTGAAAAAGTTAAAAGTTTCACTTAAATAAATTGAAAATCTGTTAACAGCAATAATATACATTTTAAATTCTCTTAAAAGAGTTAAAAATTTAACAAAAAAATTAGATTTGTTAAACAAAAAGATTTTTATATACATAAAACTATTTAAAAATAGTTTTTAGTTTATTTAAATTTTCTAAAGAGCACAATTTTTATTACAAAACAGTTGGAAACGTTCCAAAAATATATTAAAGTTTATTTTAGTAAAATATTTAAATAATTTCCAAATAAAAAATTCATTTAACTTACCTAGAAAAAATACTTTTCAAAGAATTTCTAAAAATAGTTTTTAAATAATTTTATAATTATTTGCAAAATAATATATTATAAAACCATTAAGAACTTTGTTATAGGAGCTAATTCCAAACTAACTTAAAAGATGGATGAAGTTAAAAAAATTGTTCAAGTTTCTTAAGAAATAATTTTTGAAAACTTAAAAACACAGTTTATAATATACTTAGAAATAATTGGAATTTGAAAAAAAAAAATCTTGAATAATTTTCTCACTTATCTCTTAGTAAAACAGTATGAAATAATAGATTAAAGAAATAAGGAACAGTTAAAAATATCTTAAAGAAGAATTTATTAAGAGATGATAGGTAGAAAAATGTCAAAAAAAAGATAGTTAAAGATTTGATAGGAAAAAACGCTTAAAGAAAAATTTATTTCTTTAATAGTAGCTCAAATTTGAACCAAAATAACCGTAGGAACTGTCTTATAAAACAGTTGAAAAGGCTCTAAAATAGTAAATATTAGGCTTTTCAGAAAACAATCTACTTTACTAAAGAAAATATACTTGATTTTATAATAAAATATATAAGTCCTTTACGTTGCAGAAAATTAACTAATTATTAGAAAAAACTAGTAGTTGTTTCAAAAGTGATTTGTGCTTGTAGTCTTAATAAGACTCATTTGTTGTAGATTTTTCGAAATATGTTCGTGTTTTTTCTAATAATACTTGATTTTGTTAACAATGTTTTTTTCTGTAAGTATAACATTTTGAATTTTACAAAAAAATATAAAAGAATTTGTGTGAACGCATAGTAAAGTGAATAAAAAAGTTTTCATCATGTAAAAATAAAATTTAAGATATTTAAAAGATAGTTGAAGTTGAAAAAAACTAAACATTTTCAAGAAGAAATTAAGTGGAAACGGAAAAAAGCAGTTAAAGTAAAATTAGAAAACGGGTTCTAATATGTAAATATTACGCTTTAAAAACACAAACTACTTTATCCAACAAAAAAATACTTTTATTAATAAAGATTTGATTTTTTTAAACAATATAAAATAATTCTTATAAACTAGATGAAACTTTTGCAAAAAATACTCTGTTTAATTTAAAAAATAATTGAAGTTAAAAACCTAAAGATTCATAAGAACAAAAAAACTTAAGAGCTCAGTTAAAAATGTGCTTAGAAATAACGAATACTCTTAATTTAATTTAAAAGATAGTTGAAGTTAAAAACCTGAAGATTCATAAGAAAAATGAACAAATAAAAACTCGAGCTCAGTTTAAAATTTGCTTAGAAATAGTTATAATTATAAAAAAATAATATTTCTTAAAAATAAACAGTAGAAAATTTCTTAAAGAAGAAACAATTAATTAAAGGACGACGGTAAAAATGTAAGACAATTAAAAATTTAAGAAAAAAAACTTTTAAGGATATTATAAAAAATAAAGTTAAAAAAGTAAAGAAGCTAACTTTTACCGAAAACTTTTAACAATTATTATTAGTTATCTAAAAGTAAATAAAAACTACCAACTGATAATATGAAATGATTTAAAATTATTAATTAATGTTTTAAAATTATTAATTACCATAAAAAAAAACAATTCAGTTTGAAAATGACAAGTTGAAATTGTTGAAACTGTAGTCACTAAATAAAGTTCCAGTTATACAAAGTAAAAAAGTGTTTCATTTGTGCAATTAAGATTTGTTAAGAAAGACATTATTAACAAATTTTGAGAAGCGAAATCTTGCTTAAAATTTTAGAACTTTCTATCTAAAAAACAAATTTAAGCTTTGCTTGAAAAAAAAAATATATATATATATATATAATGAGATTTGATAAAAAAAGAGTCCCATAAAAATATCTAAGAGTATTTGAAATTTTATTAAAATCTACAATTAAATATTTGTTACAAAACAGTTACAAAGAGTAAAAAACACTCTCAAGTTAATTTAAAAGAATGGTTGAAGGTAAATAAAAATACAGTTTCCTACGTAAAAATATTGGAAAACTTAAAATCACTGTTGAAAATTTGCTCAGACTTATTTGGAGTTGGGAAAAATATACTAAAAAAGTTAATATTTCATATTTGCTTTACAAGATCCTATTAAAAAAGGTAAACAAAATTAAGATAAATACATTAAAAATTATAAAAATTTAGGTCACAGGACTTGCGGGCGGAGTTCATCATGTGTTCTTCCACTCTGGACCCTTTTTCTGCTTCAGATGATGGAATTCATTTTCAGCAAAGTATTTATGCTATTTAGGCAAAGTATAACTTCCCAAAGAAGAATAAAAGGCAGAACAACAATTGCCAAAAAGACAGACAAGGAAGAAAATGTTAAAGGTATTATAAAAAATAATTTGTTCCAAAGTAGCTAAAATTTTACCAAAAATAATATTAAAAATAATTAAAAACTTGTTTCTAAACTTCCCAAAACAGTTAAAAATTCATACAAAAATATCATTAAGATTTGCTCACTCTTTGTTTGGGCAAATCCTAATTTATGAATTTTAAAGATTTGAAAAGAAATCGCTTAAAACAAAAAATAATTTCTTTAAGACTAGTTCAAATTTGGACAAAAACAACAATGGAAATTTTATTACAAAACAGTTGACAAGGAAATATTGGGCTTTTCAAAAAGAAAGCAAACAAACAATTTACTTTACCTAAGAAAAAATATTTCAATTTTGTGAATAAAGAGGTTTTTCTAAAAACTCAAACTTTTTTGAAAATAGATTGAACTTTGCAAAAAATTGTAAAAATTAAATTTATTACAAATATCTGAAACTTTTGCAAAAATTACTCTTAAGGCAACTTAATAGATGGTTGAAGTTAGAAAAAACTGAAGATTTCTAAAGAATAATTAAAAACTCAAAAACACAGTTTAAAATTTGCTTAGAAATAGTTAGAAAAAAATAAACATTCCTTAAAAACGAATCGAATCGAATTATTCCCAATTTAATAAGAAAAAACTGTTAAAGATATGGTAAAAAATAAAGTAGCTAAGTTTTACCAAAAACTATTAACAATAAAAAAACTTGTTTCTAATTATCTAAAACTTATAAAAAATACCATTGGGATTTGCTAAGAAAAGAAAACATTTTTTTATAAAAATTGCCTTAGAAAACTAGAAAATCTAACAACAATTGAAAATTTAAACATTTGCGCTCTTTTCGGCTAAAACAAACCGATAAATCAACATTCGCTAAACACCTTATCGAAGATATTGATGAATACTCTAGGGAATTGCACTTCGACAAAGAAAAATTTTACCAAAACCATATTGGTGGAAAATTCTTGAAACAACGAAGAAATTCTTAAAAATCTATATGAAAAATTTCTTGAAATTTTAGAAATCTGAAAAATAGATTGCTTCAAAATTTAAAACTATCAAACATTTTTCATAACATAAGAAAAATATTTTTAAAGTCGATATTAACATTAAATTAGTTTATTAGATCAAATACTTACATAAATAAAATAAATTTAATAAAAAACACAAATTTTGCCAAAATAATACCATTGTGATTTACTAAGAAAAACACATAAAACATTTTCATTAAAAATGGCCTTGAAAAAGATAAAATTTTACCTAAAAAACAATTGAAAATCTGTTAAAAACTTTTAAAATTTTGTCAAAAACAAATCTATTAAATTTTATTAAGAAAGAAATAGTTAAATATTTTTATGAAAAAACAATATTAACCTTTAAATTTTGAAAATGAAAAGAAATTATTGAGAAATTCTTCAAAACAAGATCTGTTGACAATTCCTTAAAGTCGAAAAACAGGAAAAATTTATCAAAAGCAGTTAAAAATTTGCACTGAAAGTATTGTTTACAAGAAGGAAAAAATTTCTCAAAGTTTTAAAAAGTGTTGCTTTCATTTAGCTGAAATTTTAGCAAAACAATTGAAAATCTGTTTAAAACAATTGTAAAATATCTGTAAAATTACTTTAAGCTGCTCTTAAACAAATATTAGTATTTTCTAAGAACATGTCATTCAAAAAAAAAACTATTGAAAATTTATTAAAAAACAGTTTTCTAAAAAAACAATTAAAAAGAAAAATGGATAATTCTAAGAAAAAAATCTGCTAAGAAACAGTGAAAATTCTGTTTAAAATTTATATTAAATTAATTGTAACTAAACAAAATACTTTTCTAAAGAAAAAAACACTTTTCTAATGAAAACATTTAAACATTTTTTTAAAGAAACAGTTCAATTCTACTAGAATTTGCGAAAACAAATTGGAATCTTCCTTTACTTGCTCTGAAGCTTATAATGGTACTTAGAAGCGTCACCGTGTAAAATTCTAAAGGGAGTTCACGTAATTCGCCAATAGTATTCCTTTTTCTCTTAATACTGAAGGATTTTAAAGGTACTTTATTGTTGCTGCCAGAACTAAAATAATATAAATACAATTATTATCTAGATACCCGTATCTTTTCTGTTGATTTATTGCTTGTAATATGTAAAGAGATGGATTAAGTTATACTGTGAAGAAAGTGAACTTAACGTATCATTTCTATTTATAAACTTATTAAAGGTCTTGTCAAAATACTTAATAATATTTCTTCGGATAGATCTGGTTAAATTACAAACAAGTCATTTCAAGAAGAAGCATGTTCAAAACATGTAGGCTGATATATACGGCAAAGGTATTTAAAAAAAAACCTGTTAAAATATAAACTAAAAACTATTTTTTCTTGGCCTTTGTTCGAACAGTTATGGTAACTATCTTTTTTCTATTTATATCTAGCATATGATTACTATGTTTAGGTTTATTAGTCTTTAGCTTCATTTCCAAAAAAATACATATGAATATACATAAGTATTTTAGAAAACGGATGTATTTATCTTAACTATTACGAACTTTATTATTCATAGGTTAGATCGGTTAATTCAGATTACCAAACTATTTATATAAAATAGAGTATTCGTTTCTCATATTAGTATTCTTAAAAAGAATATAAAATTAATTGCTTTTAAAAAAACACGTTTGTTAAATCTAACATAATATTAAACCATAAAATGATTATCAGTTTATGTTGCATAAATCTTTCAATATAAAATGCTCAAATCTTTGTTCTCTTTCAAAAAATTGTAGCGAACTTGTTTAATAATTGATTCAATTTTCAACATTTTTTAAATGCCAAAACCATTAGAAACTCACTAATTAAATCTAAAATAACCGTATTTTCTAAACTTTATGGGTCGTAAATTTTTAAAACACTCTATAACTAGTAGTAAACTAAACTGTATTTAGAAAGTTCTAATGTCGTCGTAAATTGCGTAGTGGTAATTGTAAAATCTACACTCGTTTAATTTTAATAATATGTTTAAACCCTGTAACTAGGAAACGGTCGTCTACACGTTTATAAATATTCCCCATTGTTTAACAGGTAAGGATTAAAATAAGCCGTGCCTTATTTAAACGAGGGCGAAACCCGTAATTACAAAACATTTGCATTCTCCTGAATACATTTGAATTTTTTGTGTGTGGATGGACGCGTCTTATTGCTTCCGCTTCCTATTCACAAAAAGAAATTTCCAAATGGTACTATTTCTCTTACTTCACATCAGAAAAAGAAATAGTGGAAATAATATAATACAGAGATTTTAAATAATTAGAAAGAATTAATTATTACTTTATTACCTCTTTCCTTTTATATTCTAGCTCTAGTTAAAAAAAACATGAACAGGATTTATTATTATGTAATACAGTTGGCTACAGTGCTTCTACAACACCTATGAAGTGTAAATTAAAGTGTTATTTAATATAGGTTTACATTTTGAACTCAAACATGTATTTATTTAAGTTGGTTCCTTGGGTAAATAGTGTTTTTTTTTTTCATGTATTTAGTGTTACATCAGATTTGGCTTTTTGTAGGCTAGGTGTTATTTATTTTATCCAACATGCTAACAAAAAGATTCTAATATTATACATAATAATATTTCACAGAAATTTTGATCGCATTTGGAAAGGCTTGAATTCACAAGATATGGGTTTTTCAATTATGCCCTCTATTTTTCTGGTGACAGCTGCTTCATGACTATCTTAATGACGATTCATAAAATATTTTACCAAAAATGGCCTTTTTGCCCCAAATTCTAAGTTTCATTATATTTGACACTATCTTTGTCTGCTGGTAGTGCTATGATGAATTGGTTTTCTTTTAACATTTCTCCTTTATAATATTCAATTTGGTTGGTTGGTTTTCATAGGATAAACCTCTTGTTTGATCTTCATGGTCTAATTTATTTTGGCATTATTATACTTGTCTGTCTGTTTCATAATATTTTTGAGATTAGTTCTTTGAGTATCACAAACACTACAGAATAACACTGAAGAAACTTCAAGGATTATTAATTCCTAAAAGAAAATAGGATTTTATATAACAAGTAAACCCATTCAAAATTAACATCTTATTACCATACATACGCACCTTCTATCTGCATATATTTTTTCTTGAAGATTTGCACCAACATCCCGAGAAGACTTCAATGGTGCATTGTCCGAGCCCATCGACCGTCTTAATTGCTCCTCCGACATCATAACAGAGCCGCGGATGACGCAATTGTTGCCGTCACGGGTTTCGAACGCGCTTCCGCCGTTTCGTAAACGTTTTCGCCTTTTCACAGACTGTCTCCTTTGACGAATACGGGCACCATTTCGAAACATCTTCATCGCCGAATTAATTTCCTTAATGCCAAAAATTATCTCTGCAATGTCATACGTTAAGATGATGATGAAGAGGCATCACCTTCACACATTAGGACACATTTCATCCTCATCAATTTGTAGAAGGCGATATAAAAAAGTCATAGAAGGTTAGATTTAGTATTTGTTGTCAATAATGCTTCCAGCAAGTTAAAGCATTTATAAAGAAATTCGGAAAAGATTATAAAAATGATTGAATGATTCGAATTACCAAACAAACTTTGCACTCCAATGATTGAAGTCATTAACCAACTATACAATAAATATGAGAAATAATCTAAACTTTAAGCTTTTCTAACCAAGCTAACGCCAGATAGTTTTTGGGTTTTTTAATATTTATTTATTTACCTTGCCTGAAACATCTAGAATTATAGGTTCATCAGCCAATTGTTGCAGATGGATAGCGTTTACCAAATTGAACCATAAAATTTTAATTATTTGCGTAAACATTGTCATCTTCTAGATGCATTAGACAATGATTTAGCATCAGAAAAATATTGTGTTGATGAACATTAAACGAGTGTATATTTTCGATGATGATTAAACATTGAAAATGGTGAAATTTGAAGTTCTGATCTTTATTACAGGCTTCTGGGTAGGTGATAATCTTGTGCAATCATTCTCTTTTGTTTTTTTATTCAATTTCTAATAATCACGTTTCGGTAGTTGGTGTTTGAAGCAGTATGTTTATGATGGATGCAATATTTTTTTAACGATGTCTAACATATACTTATGCAGAAACTTCTGTCCGATAAAAGTAGATAAAGTCTGTTCGTTGGATCTTTCGTCGTACGTCACAAACTATCGCTTCAAAAAACGACGAAAGTTTTACAGTGCGTTCTTTTTCTAACGCATTTGGTTTACTTTATCAGACTGAATGTTTTTGCGTCGTTTCTCGAAGCGATAATTTGTGACGTACGACGAAAGATCCAACGAACAGACTATAGAAGAAAAAATAAGAATTCGTTGGAAAAATGTGTGAACAAAGTCAAATTAGTATTATTAGATGATATCAACACATTTTAATCTAATAAATTTAGATTTGTTGTTGTTTGAAGCAATATTTTTGTGATGAATTTAGATTTGTTGGTGTTTGAAGCAATATTTTTGTAATGGATGCAATTTTTTTAACACTTATCCAGAAGCTTCTGTCGGATAAAAGTAGATAGAAGATAGAATAAAAGTTCGTTGGGATAATGTGCGAACAAAGTCAAATTAGCATTATTAGATGGTATCAACACGTTTTAATCTAATAAATTTATTCTAAAGCTGTCAGGAAGCTTATTTTACATTGTATAGAATCTACAGTTTTTAGAATTCCTTAAATCAAGTTAAATATGACGATTAACATAATATGTATTAGGTTAGGTCAAGTTTGTACATACATACTTATTCAGAAGCTCATGTATACCTTAGAATAAAAATTATTTTTGGAAATGTACGAATAAAGTCAAATTAGCATTATTAGATGTTATCAACACGTTTTAATCTAAAAAAATTCATTTTTAACTTCTTTTATATTTTGTGAAATCTACAACTTTTAAAATTGTCCTTAAATCAAGTTGGAGGAGAGGATTAAAATAAAATTTATTATTGGGGTCAAGGTCAAGTGGGTGCTAGATTATTGCAGAAGGTATTGTGGTAGGTCAAGACTACGCTAAGTTTATATAAAATTTATCAAAAACTCTAAAGGATTCACTCAAAATGAATATATATTATTTATTGAATTAAATCAAAATATAAATACGTAGTATATATTGACAAAAATAAAATCTTGAAAATAAATTACATTAAATAAGTTAGTTTAATTTATCTGCGCTGGGCTGGAGAGATAAAAATTGATCGAAACCGAACAATGTCTTCTGCTGTATGGGAAATGATAATTTAGTTATATTTTAATTGCTCAACTCAAAATTTTAATAGAAATGTGTATTTCAAGGTTCATCAAGGCGATTTTTAATGTATATAAATTCTAGGTTTATAGGTAATTCAGTGTTTTTTAATTTTTACTTTTCCAAAGTTTCAATAAGGTCATCTTTTTCGAGGTTCTATTAAGGAAATTTTTAAGAAACTTTATAGATTTATAGATAATTCAGTATTAATGTAATTATCCATTTCAAAATATTTCTTTTAAAGTTCCCTGAGTATATTTTTATTTTATGTGTCTTCATTACTTAAACTATCCCTACTTTAAAATGCAAATAATGTTTTTTTTCACTGGCTTGGGTTATTTTAACTAATTACTGCTTCAAAAGCTTTGATTGGCTTTAGAGTAAAATCTTTTGGCAAACATGTTTGAAGATAAAATATATAAGTCCTTTACGTTATTTTTGTATCATTCAATGTCTGTCGAAGTACTAGCTAGAGAAGTAGTTGTTTTAAAAGTGGTTTGTTCTTGTAGTCTTAATAAGACTCATTTGTTGTAGATTTTACGAAATATTTTCATGTTTGAAGATAATTGTCATACCAGTCAAAATTGCATTTTCGATTATATCCATATGTTAGCTATTAAGTGATATGGAACTTATTTAAGAGTATCACAAAAAAAAATTGAAATATCTTTAATTCCTCTAACTTATGTTACATTTGCGTACATTTTCAAGGCTTGAAATGTAAATATCAAACTAACCTTCAACTTTGTTTACTATCTATAGGTTCTAAACATCATCCATTCCTTTTGTTACTCTCTTTCTAAATGCAACATGTCTATCAGTCAAGAACATAATCCACCAAGTTTTGTAATAGGTCTACCAACAAAGTGAATTCTAAGCTTGTCAGTATTGAAGCCGATTTCGTTTTTTTTCTGCAAGTTCTTCTTTAGAGGCTATATGAATACCCCATGCTAATATTTAGTATTTTTACTGTGTTCCTGATTGATTTAATGTATAAGGCCGTTAATACTTTGAGTACTGGATGGCTTGAATTAGTTCAGGTACTAGTTAGGAAGAATCGTCACCTTGTTCTTTTTATAGGTAATGTTGTGCTATATTCTTGATGGAACCGAATATATAAATTTGATAAAGAAAAGCACTTGTTATGTTCCATATTTTTATTTTCAATTTCCTGACACGTGTTTCAAACTTTACAGTTCATTGAATGACCTACAAAAAATATGGAACATAACAAGTGATTTTCTCTATAAAAATGTTTTTTTTAACTACGTCGTAGTTAAATTGGGTTGGTCGGCTTTAAAATAAAAGTCGAGTCAATTTTCTCTAATAAAAGTTGCTACTTTTTCGCTATATAGTGTGTTGAAAAACCTATTATGCTGAAAATCTGTCTTTGGTAATCTCTTCTTTATGAATTTCTGTTAAATATATGTTTTTCCCAAAGGTTATTATCCGGTAGATTTCTGGATTTTTGTTTTAGTTAATTTTTCTAAGTAAGCAGTTTTGGATTTGGATTTTTCGTAGGATGGGTCTTCTAATATCCTCATTATTTTGCCTCGTTATTAGTCCTGTTTATAATTACTGCAGCCACCCTTTATCCTTTAGTAGTACTACGATTTATTGCATTCTTTTAGGTCTTCAATTACCTGGCCTTCCTCCTTCGGAATATTATGTTTTAAGGGTTTTATGTTGTCTGTGAAAAAATATTACGTAAGAAACTTTTTGTTAGCATGTTGCATAAAATAAATAATTTGACCTATGACAGACGCCTTTCTATCTGATGAACTCTTCATTATTTTGACCTAAGTTTCAAAATATGTACACATTTTGAAGAAAAATCTAAATTAATGGATCCCTCGAATTGGCCGGAAAGAATAACCGTCAATCGATATATTTTTAGGAGGGGCAACATCAAATCCAGGGACAGATGATACACCACAAAGCACAATCCGCTCGATGTTCATCAATGTCCAAGACCTAAAATGTCTTCTCACATCATATAACATTAGTATATTATCTACATCCGAACACTGGATGACAAATGATGAAAGTAATTCACTCAGTATTGATAACATGTTTTTTTCTGATCATGTGGGTATGAGTCTAAACGTCAGTCAAGTTGACATATAATTCCACTATAAGGGACAAAAATGCTTGAATATTTGGCAAAAATATACCTAAATATGGTTTAATGGTTTCTGATGAGTTCCTGTACGTCAGCAGCGTCAGCAGAAGAGTGGAAGATCTTCTAGGATGAACTCTGTCCAATTCTCGTGCATTCTAAATTTTGGATGAATATTATTTATATTATTTTTCTATGTATTAGGTTTTTATGTTAGCACAGAATTAAAACAAGCAAATAAATAAATAAACAAATGTCAAAAGTCATGTGGCGAGTTATCAATTCAAATGCAAAACTCGTCATTTCAGGATGAGCCAATCTCCAATATCTCCAAACGAGTTCAATAAATCTTGACTTAATTAAAATCTGTAAGGAGGAGGAAAATTTATAAAATGTATATACAAATAGTATCTTACTTGGAGTATAATCAGCTGCTGAATGCGTGCCAGTTTGAGTTTAGAAAATAGTTTTCTACCACTGATGCTATCTTACAACTCTTTGGAAACATTTTGGAGACGTTCGACAACAGGGGGATATCTATAGTCACCTTCTTAGACTCAAAAAAAGCCTTCGAATGCGTTAACTACTGTCTACTAATAAAAAGCTCGCATTTTACGGTTTCTGTGAGTCTAGCTGTGCACTGATTAGATCGAACTTATTCGAGAGATCACAAGTAGTCAAGGCGGATGGAATTACTTCTGACACTCTTAGGGAAGAACATGGTGTACCACAGGGGTCAACACTGGGACTATTAGTCTTGGTTTACATGAACGACTTTTTTCACGCTGTGTGTAATGTACAAAGCATCATGTATGTTAACAATACCACCTTAATAAGCACAAGTGATCACGCTGATATAAGTTTACAGCTCAAAACCAGTGCTCTGTTAAGGTCCAAGAGGTGGTTTGACGTCAACCACCTGCAATTCAATCAAACAAAAACTATAAATTTTCTCTGTAGACTTTGCAATTGGGATCATGACGCGGGTCTGTTCTCAAGTGAATAAAATTTTTTTTGGGATTGGTCATGGACTCTTCCTTAAGGTGGGTACAAAACTCGGACATAGCTATTAATAAATGTAACCTGATTTGTGCATTAGATTTATGTTAGATTTAATTAAAATACATTACATATATTATGACTAAGTTCAACCATATGACGTGTGTAAAACTTGTAGTTACTAGCACTAATAAACATTATTATTATTATTATTATTGATGATTTTATAGTACAGATGATTTTTTACTTTTTTTATAAATACAAGATGACATTGTTACTAAATTAAAGCGTTTCTCTATTGTTCATTCTCTCACTTGATGTATTTACTTGTTGTATGAGTTGTGTACTAACTATAGTTTCTTCGTCAGTGCTTTGTTTACATTTATGGACCGGCCTTTTGAATCTTGGTTTTCTTGTAGAGCGTTGGATTGAAGACTTCGTGTATCTGATTTCCTAATTTTAGAACTACCCTTTTAAATATTGTAATATATCTTTGGTTGGCTTCAGATGATACTTTCTGATAAGATAGCGTTTCCAATTTGTTCCATAGGACTTCGTGTACCTTATTTTCTAATTTTAGGAGTAAAAAAAAGACCTTTATTTGCATACGAATATTCATATAAATATAATACTATACACTTTCTTGCTTTTACTCCCTTCTAACTTCTTTCTCCCACTTCAATCTCCTCAGAATATCTACCCCAGCCCAATCCTCTCTCATCCATTCATTCACTTTTTTGTTGCTTCCCACCCATTCCTCACACACTCCCTCACATTCTTCTGCTAAATCCATCCACGTATCCTTTCCACTCCCACATAGCACACATCTAATATACTTTTCTCCCATCCAGTCCTTCCTTCCTCTCTTGCCTGACCCACATCTTGCTCTCGCCAAAAATTTTAGGAGTAGTTTGTTTAAATAATTTCCTAAGGTGATGTGTTTGCTTCTGACTATATGGAAAGTTTTTCTATAATTTAGGTATTTTACTTTCATATATTTCGGTGAGGCCTTCTTGTTTGTACACCTGAACAAGAAGGCTATGTTATATACCAACCTACTGGGTTTTATTTTTATTTTTACATCTTCAGTCGTGGGTATTTTTACCAGTATAGGTTATAAATCTTACATTTGAGGGTTTATTATTTTTATTAATCATTTGAAGGGTATTTTCTCGTATAATTGAATTGAATAGGTCTAGAGATTTTGGCAAATTTAAATCTTCAGGAATCGTTGTTTGGGGTTTTTTATGCGATTTTGTTACCATGCTTGATTATTTAAGATAGGAAGTTCTTGAAAGTCGTAGTGCGGAGATATATGATACAAGTAAATGGATGACTTTGATGGGTTAATGTTTCAGCTTGAAGGTAGGCTGTAAAAAACTTACAATATTTTATCGAAATCATCAAAATCAAAAAAGATACCTTATGGTAAAGGTATGATGAATATTTTAATAAACAATGGCTGACATCCTTTTGTTAAATCAATTTAAAAAGCTAATAATTCACTATGGAACATTTTTAATATTCAATTTAAAAACAAATCGCAAATTTGATAGAAAAATAAGAAAATAAAGTAAGATTATATTAAAAATTACACAAACAATACAATACAATTTGTTGTCTTTGTTAATCTTTTAAATATTTCTTATATTCATACAGTTATCTATAATCTAAACTTCTCTTCCATATTGAATTACATAATAAAACGAAAATTTTCAATCGAAAATATAACTGCTTGATTTTATATACCTTTTTTCTTTTGTTTCCAGTTGGACTAAAATGATTATACACCGCCTGTTAGTGCTTGGATCATTCCTGTTGCTATGTGCTGTAGCATCAGCCAAAAAAGGTAAGTCTATTTGATTCTGCCGTTTCTTTTGCTACAAAATTCTTATTTATAAAATGCTTTACAAGTTTACAATTAAAACATTTTTTTTAAATTTTAATTCTGATCTAAGTATATGAGATTAATTACTTAACATGGCGTACTCTTGACCTACCTCAACAGTTTAAATATGGACCTAACGTACTCTTGACATATCCCAACAGTCGAAATGTTGTCCTTGTGTACTCTTGACCTACATCAACAGTCTAAATATTAATCTAGCGTACTTTTGACCTACCTCAACAGTCAAAATATTGACCTACTGTACTCTTGACATGCCTCAATACTCTAAATATTAATCTAACGTACTCTTGATCTACCTCAACAGTCTAAATATTAACCTAACGTACTCTTGATCTACCTCAACAGTCGAAATATTGTCCTAGCGTACTCTTGACCTATCCCAACAGTTGAAATAGTGTCCCAGCGTACTCTTGACTTGCCTCACCAGTCTAAATATTAACCCAGCGTACTCTTGACCTACCTCAACAGTCTAAATATTGACCTAACGTACTCTTGACCTATCCCAACAGTTGAAATATTGTCCTAGTGTACTCTTGACCTACCTCAACAGCCTAAATATTGACCTAACGTACTCTTGACCTATCCCAACAGTTGAAATATTGTCCTAGCGTACTCTTGACTTGCCTCAACAGTCTAAATATTAACCCAGCGTACTCTTGACCTGCCTCAACAGTCTAAATATTGACCTAGCGCACGCTTGACCTGCCTCAATAGTCTAAATATTGACCTAGCGCACTCTTGACCTACCTCAACAGTCTAAATATTAACCTAACGTACTCTTGACCTATCTCAACCGTCTAAATATTAACCCAGCGTACTCTTGACCTACCTCAACAATCTAGATATTAACCTAACGTACTCTTGACATTATCCAACAGTCGAAATATTATCCTAGCGTACTCCTGACCTGCCTCAACAGTCTAAATATTAACTCATTATCCAACAGACGAAATATTGTCCTAGTGTGCTCTTGACCTACACCAACAGTCTAAATATTTACCCAGCGTACTCTTGACCTACCTCAACAGTCTAGATATTGACCTAACGTACTCTTGACCTATCCCAACAGTTGAAATATTGTCCTAGTGTACCCTTGACCTACACCAACAGTCTAAATATTAACCCAGCGTACTCTTGACCTACCTCAACAGTCTAGATATTGACCTGACGTACTCTTGACCTATCCCAACAGTTGAAATATTGTGCTAGCGTACTCTTGACCTGCCTCAATAGTCTAAGTATTAACCTAGCGTTCTCTTGAGTTGTTTGTCTTATAATTAACCGAGCGTACTGAGGATCTAAGATTTAATTTATTAAGGTTTAATTTTATTGGTAAGATTTTTATTCATATAGGTTTTTAGTAATTGCAAAAGATCATCAGTGGGTTTTTACTGTAAATAGAGTGAAAAAAACTATTTAATAGAAGAGGGAAGAGCGGTGATCTGTAAAATGTATAAAACCAAAAAAAAAACTTTCGTATGAAGTTTATTATGATGGTGTAGACTTTTAAGCTGAAAATTTTGAAAAATAAACTTTTGTGCCATGTGGTAGTAAAAGCGTTGCTTTAATCTTCAACTGCCACTGCTGGTTGATGCGCTGGGTAAAGTTCAGGTCTTATATAGACAAAGATGGACTAAAAAAAGTCTGTCGAATGTCTTACAATGTAACCTATGTATTGCCATTATATAAAAAGCACATCTAATTACTCTTTATTAGAATAATGCTGGTATAACCTTCCAGCCTCAAAAGCATTATCATTTGGAAGGACTTACTTATAAATATCAAATCAGTTTGTATTTGTAAAACATATAGTTGAATTTCTTCCAAACGAAAATCATCACAACATATAACACATTATTCAAGAAGACAATCAAAACTCTAAATAAAAATGTAGTAGTCCCAAAAAGTAAATAGCTTTGATACAACATAAAAAATGAAGCCAGTTGATGTAAAATTATTAGGAAGAAATTATTATCCAAAAAGTAAAACTTTAAAAATTTATTTTAGAGTCATCAATGAATAAATATTATTGGTCATCCTGTATATATATAAATTTTAGAAGCGATTTCCTAAAATCTATTTCCCTTCATATAAAAGGTAGAAATGTTAAGCTCTCGCAGTAATGAATCGTCGGAAATAGTTTTTACCTTTAGAAGTATATCACTTAGAAACATATCAATACAACACGGAATTTAGAGGAGATTGCTGCACGTCCATTAAGCCGAAACGGGATTTAAAAGGAATTGCAACCTTCTTGCAGGCAACGAGTCGACGAGTAAAATCCAGGGATTATTATTTTATCAATTAAACTTCATCTTTGCGCAATCAATACATGCACAACTTTTTTGTAAATATATAATAATACTTACTGTTTACATTAGAAAAATTTGAATAATCACCGCGGGAAATGTTAATGTATTCGTATTAATAATACCAATTATTCGCACCGGAACGAACGTAACTGTTTTATGCGCGCACCTTTTTGTTTCCTTTTTGCGAGGGCGCACCGACAATTCCTATCTGGTCTGATAAATGTCGACAGCGTCATGAATATGGAAACAGTGCACCCTTAACGAGCTGCAGGGAGGGAAACTTTCAACGTTTACAACACAAACACAGAAACATACACAGGGTGATGTGTACGTTTGAAATTTCCATACCATGAATAGCCCTTTGATGATATATCGATATGTGAATCCTGAAAGACCACAGGTCAATGTTCATCCAGTGCTTTAGCTCGATAAATCTCTCTCGTTGTATGAACGAAACTAATATTTACAGTAATCAAAATCTGATAGCATTACTTCACCATTATCCTGAAGAAGAAAAAAAACAGTGATACATTTAATGGAGTACTTCAATTCGAGCACAAATACCAATTAGACAAGGGTGATGCATCTGGGAAAATCTAGACCAAGAAATCCAACCAATATTACCATTCAAAAGAATCACCGATGTAAACCAATACGTAAACTAGCTCGCTCGCAGGAATCCCATTCTGTTGTCACTAAAAATACTGGTGAACTTGCTTCTCGTTTAGAGCAGGAGATGCATACTTCTCGTATTCACACACCGGATATGAATACGGCAAGAGGCCGTGTTTCGTGTCGGCTCGAACACGCGGTATGTGTGTTATTAATGCCTTCGTCCCAGAAACCCACATTCAATTTTCACCATTCTGCGACACGCCGCAATTATATACACTCGCACACAGTCGCAACGATCGACATAATAGAAATTCGAGCCGATTCAATGGCATTAGCACATTCGCCTTGTCGCACGTCGTTATTGAGCGAAAACAATGCGTCGATTTTAATTGCAAATCGTGTCGTTCAATTAGAGCAAAACAAAAACTTAAGACATATTTTATATCATGAAAGTATTGCCAAGATGACATAAATCAAAGGAATATCTGCTGTAATTTGGAAAGAAAAAAGATGAAATACTATTAAGAAGAGAAATTTTGGGTAGATTGGAAGAACTAGTTTTATTATTGGCAAAAGAAATGATGAATGTGTTGAAATAATTAAATTGGCACGACTTAAAATTTAAGTAGTACGAACCAATACAGGCATATTGAGTTCTATTGCTTAAATAGTTACTGTTCCAATTTATAACTACGTTACTACGTTTTAATAGTAAACTATTGTATTCTATCGGACGCTTTGAAAAAGTCAGCATACATGTAATCAAAACTACAATATTCGTTTATATTGTTATTAAAATACTCATTACCAAAGAACAAGGTGATAAAGGAACTAAGCTTGAAGTAATTCCTGCTTCCTCAAAATCATGATGGAAAGAGGGTTAAAGCGACATATTTAATTGTGAACTCTGTCTGTGCTTCTTTCTCCAAAATTCAAAGATTTGTTTTTTTAATATTAGATGATCATCAACAGAAGCAGGTGAAACATACAAACAACATATCGAGACACAAATTGCCGTTATATATTTTCCATTCTGTAATTTAAATATTGGTTGTAATCCTGAAAATGTTAGTTAAAAATTCGAATAATCGAACCCCATTATCACATAAAATCAATATTTTACCTGGCGTACTACTTACCTATTAAAATTCAGTCTAGCGTTATTCCCACATAAACCAATAAACTACAATTTAACTTAGGGTACTCTCAATCTACTACAGAAAACAATGGCTTAGACTAGTACATTTCTTTGACGAATAAAGCACTAATAACCTTTCTTCACAATTATATTTGACTTATTCGTCAAATTAATTTGATCTTCACGTAACTCTTGGTTGATTGAGTACATTTCTTATATACCACAATAAATAAACTTTTGATATTTGTTTTTCGGTTTCGTGAAGAGTATAATCAATATAAAAAACACTGTTGTATTCTTTCTTTACATTTTATTTTTTAATAAGTTAGATGCTTGAAGCCATAACTTTGTGATACATCTTTGAACTTAAAGTTGACTACATTTTTTGATTAAATATTTAGTATTTGTAAGTAGTTTTAACATACTTCATTATTTTTTCAAATTTTAATAACACTTATCTTAACTTTTGAAAACATCAAAGAATATTTCAACTTTTTCTTTAATAATTCATCAATTTTTCTGGGGTTTTGAGTGCTTTTAGAAAATAATTTTCTCTACTAGTTACTGTAACCAAGAAACCGTTGCAATCAATCCATTAAAACAATATATTTTCTTATAGTTTGTTTTAATTTGTAAAAATTCAATTGTTTAAGTTTGAAAATGCTTAAGTTTTTAAACCTATGAAGTAAATTAAATAGAATATTAATTCATTAGTACAATGGTTTTAATAATAAAAGTAATAATATGAAATATTATTTTCAATAAGCATTTCTGCACTATTTTTTACATTATGATTAATATACTTAAGTTTTTCTTTGGTAAAATTTCAATCATTTGAAAGCTATTTTAAGCCGTTTTGCCTCTTTACCTAGAATGTATCAGCATTTGTTCTTCAGCATTTCATAATTTTCTTCAAGGATTATAGAAATTTTCAGGATTTTTTTTCATATTTCTAGAATTATCTTAAAATATTCTAAAATTCCTAACAACTTATTTTCAGATTTAGATTCTAAACTATTTTTTTAATTCTTATTTTTATGATTGTATTTTGTTGTAATTAAAAAATATTATTCTCATGGCAAATAGTTGAATTATAAATGACTATCTAAAGCTAATCTTATCTAATTTAGATTAAAAGTCTGCCCACCCATCATTCATCAAATATTTACTAATTTACTCACCCAAATATTTGACTTTTTTCTTTTTTCTTTTTTAATTCAAAAAGTTTTGTAATTAACTTTATTGGAAACCGCGAGACAATAAGGAATTAAAGTTTATATGTGTATGTAGGGTGGGTGGGTGGCCTCTATCCCACCCTCCAAGCAGTACAACATCATCAAAAATTATTGGAAATTTTTCTATGAATACAACAAACAAAAAATTCAATTATTTTGTCTTTACTTACATTTTACAACCTTTAATTAAAACCCTCGCTTATGTTTTACTGATTGGAGGGTGGGATAGAGGCCACCCACCCACCCTACATATACATGGTAAGTTTAATTGCTAATCGTTTATAATGTTGCTGTTAAAAACAATAAAACCCTTTATGTAATAAAAAATAAAACAAAATCAAAATTTAAGTTTAAACATAAATGACTATCTATAGCTAATCTTATTTAATTTAAATTTAAAATCTTCCCACCCACCATGCATCAAATTTTTCCTAATTTACTCACTCAAAAATTTTACCTTTTTAATTTCTTTTTAATTCAAAAAGTTTTGCAATTAATTTCATTGGAAACTGCGAGACGATAAGGAATTAAAGTTTATGTGTATATGTAGGGTGGGTGGGTGGCCTCTATCCCACCCTCCAAGCAGTTAAACATCATCAAAAATTATTTAAAATATTTGTATGAATACATCAATTAAAAAATGCAATTATTTTATGTTTGCTTACGATTTACAACTTTTAATTAAAACCCTCGCTTATGTTTTACTGATTAGAGGGTGGGATAGAGGCCACCCACCCACCCTACATATACATGATAACTTTATTTGCTAATCGTTAATGATTTTGCTGTTAAAAACAATACAACCCTTTATGTAATAAAAACTAATACGAAATCAAAATTTAGGTTTAAATATAAATGACTATTTATAACTAATCTTATCTAATTCAGTTTGCCCACACATCATGCATCAAATTTTTAATTTACTCAGTCAAAAATTTTACCTTTTTAATTTCTTTTTTATTCAAAAAGTTTTGCAATTAATTTTATTGGAATCCGCGAGACGATAAGGAATTAAAGTTTATGTGTATATGTAGGGTGGGTGGGTGGCCTCTATATTGCCCTCCAATCAGTAAAACATCATCAAAAATTATTTAAAATATTTGTATGAATACTTAAATTAGAAATGTAATTATTTTATGTGTGCTTACATTTTACAACCTTTAATTAAAACCCTCACTTATGTTTTACTGATTGGAGGGTGGGATAGAGGCCACCCACCCACCCTACATATACATGATAACTTTAATTGCTAACCGTTGATGATTTTGCTGTCAAAAACAATAAAACCCTTTATGCAATAAAAATTAAACAAAATCAAAATTTCAGTTTAAATATAAATTATTTTATATAGCTAATCTTATCTAATTTAAATTTAAAATCTTCCCACCCACCATGCATCAATTTTTTACTAATTTACACACCCAAAAATTTCACCTTTTTAATTTCTTTTTTATTCAAAATGTTTTGTAATTAATTTTATTGGAAACCGCGAGACGATAAGGAATTAAAGTTTATGTGTATATGTAGGGTGGGTGGGTGTCCTCTATCCCACCCTCCAATCAGTAAAACATCATCAAAAATTATTTGAAATATTTGTATGAATACATTAATTAAAAAATGCAATTATTTTGTGTTTGCTTACATTTTACAACCTTTAATTAAAACCCTCGCTTATGTTTTACTGATTGGAGGGTGGGATAGAGGCCACCCACCCACCCTACATATACATGATAGCTTTAATTGCTAATCATTGATGATTTTGCTGTTAAAAACAATACAACCCTTTATGTAATAAAAAATAAAACGAAATCAAAATTTAGGTTTAAATATAAATGACTATTTATAACTAATCTTATCTAATTTAGTTTGCTTACCCATCATGCATCAAATTTTTAATTTACTCACTCAAAAATTTTACCTTTTTAATTTCTTTTTTATTCAAAGAGTTTTGCAATTAATTTTATTGGGAACCGCGAGACGATAAGGAATTAAAGTTTATGTGTATATGTAGGGTGGGTGGGTGGCCTCTATCCCACCCTCTCATCAGTAAAACTTCATCAAAAATTATTGGAAATTTTTCTATGAATACATCAATTAAAAAATGCAATTATTTTGTGTTTGCTTACATTTTACAACCTTTAATAAATCCCTTGTTTATGTTTTACTGATTGGAAGGTGGGATAGAGGCCACCCACCCACCCTACATATACATGAGAACTTTAATTGCTAATCGTTGATGATTTTGCTGTTAAAAACAATAAAACCCTTTATGTAATAAAAAATAAAACAAAATCAAAATTTAAATTTAAATATAAATGACTATCTATAACGAATCTTATCTAATTTAGTTTGCCCACCCATCATGCATTAAATTTTTAATTTACTCACTCAAAAATTTTACCTTTTTAATTTCTTTTTTATTCAAAAAGTTTTGCAATTAATTTTATTGGAATCCGCGAGACGATAAGGAATTAAAGTTTAAGTGTATATGTAGGGTGGATGGGTGGCCTCTATCCCACCCTCCAATCAGTAAAACATCATCAAAAATTATTTAAAATATTTGTATGAATACATCAATAAAAAATGCAATTATTTTATGTTTGCTTACATTTTACAACCTTCAATTAATACCCTCGTTCATGTTTTACTGATTGGAGGGTGGGATAGAGGCCACCCACCCACCCTACATATACATGAGAACTTTAATTACTAATCGTTGATGATTTTTCTGTTAAAAACAATAAAACCCTTTATGTAATATAAAATAAAACAAAATCAAAATTTAAGTTGAATTATAAATGACTATCTATAGCTAAGCTTATCTAATTTAGATTTAAAGTCTGCCCACCTATCATGCATTAAATTTTTACTAATTTACTCACCCAAAAATTTTACTTTTTTAATTTCTTTTTTATTCAAAAAGTATTGTAATTAATTTTGTTGGAATTAAAGTTGAGAGGAAATCCTGCATGAACACCCTTATAGTAGGGTAGTGTCGGACCCTTGCAGATGAAAACCTCTCCTTCGCAATCGCTGTTGTGACTAGACTTGGACCTAAAGGTCTTTTCTAGTCGGGAGAGAGGGAAACATATTATTACTAGGAAGTTTAAAAACATCCAGATCTCCGTTAAGGATAGAGAAAATATTGAGGTGACATCTATTATCTAAATATTGCACTGATTTCCCTAAGTGTGTGGACTAAGCCATCAAGAATTAGTGAACTGACATCATGAAATACATTTCTCACTGCAAGTAGATGTATCGTAGAGTTAAGATTTCAATAAACCCCAAAAACAAACAAAAATTTTCAATCATTCAAGATTTTTTCCGAAACCTCAAAAAAATCTAAAAAGGTAGAGAATTTTCTCGTTAAACCTAAAAATTTTCCTAACGTAGAATAAATTCTTAAAAACTTCAAAATTTGAGGAAGGGCATAAATTATGCGGTATACAAAATTCTAGGAATTCGAAAGAGAAATTGCTTAAAAATTCAGAAAGAATCTGTTATGGAATTACTCGAAAATTTGATTATAATCACAATAACGTTAACCTCAAAAATATAAGTATATATTTGACTACATCTTTAATAGATAGTTAAAATTAGTGAATAAAGTTTCTCACAGAATTATCAATTTTTTGACATGTATTTTAAAATTGGAAGTTAGTAATTTTAACTTCAACTAGAACATGAGAAATTTTATAATTAATTAATGAGAAATCACTGAAGAACTAAACCCTCTAAGAATTTAAAAGGGATTTCACGAAAACTTCTCCATAAAACATTTCATTACGAGAAGTACTAAAACTTTTAAAAAGTATCTAAAGTAGAAATTAAATTTCAAGCAATACTAGACTGTTCATGAAAAGAAAATTGATCCAACATAATTTGATAATAACTATAATATTAGAAATTTTATAATTCTAAATAAGAAATTGTCAGAAAACGATTAAACACTTTAAGAATTTAAGAGGAATTCCACGAAAACTTAAAACAGTATCTAGAAAAGAAATGAAATTTTAAGCGATGATTTTAATTGAAAGAAAATCCACCATATTTTGATAACACCAATTTGATTGAACATTGTAGAAGGGCTATACGTGTATTTTAAAATTTGGTGGTTGGTGGTTTTAATTTCAACTAGAACATTAGAAATTTTCTAATTTTGAATGAGAAATCGCCGGAGAATTGCTAAACCCTGTAAGAATTTAAAAGGGATTTCACGTCTCCATAAAATGAAGAATTTACTTACGAGAAGTACTAAAACTTTTGAAAAGTATCCAAAGTAGAAATGAAATTTCAAGCAATGATACAGTTTTCATGAAAATAAAATTTATCCAACATTATTTGATAATAACTATAATATTAGAACTTTTATAATTCTGAATAAGAAATTGATAAAAAACTAGTAAATACTCTAAGAATTTAAGAGGAATTCCACGAAAACAGTATCTAGAGAAAAAATGAAATTTTATGTTATGATTTTAATGGAAAGAAAATCTAACATAATTTGATGATAATACTTCCAACACCAATTTGATTGAATATTGTAGAAGGGCTATAAGTGCTTTTTTAACCAATGATAATCTGTATCATTTCGGGCAATATTACCTCAAAAAAGACATAAATCGGCACAATATCCGTGGAAAGAAGTGGAGGATCTCAATTATCCAAGAATTTTCTAGAAACCTTTCCTAATCAATGTCAATCAGTATATTATATATATATTTAAATATTGATCTGAAATTTTTTTCTCGAAAAACGGCATACATCGAGACAGCATCTGCCAAAAGAAATTCAGGATTTCAATCATCAAAGAATTTTCTAGAAAACGTAAAGAAAATTTTCAAGAAAATAAAGAATTTGCTAGATAAACTTAACAGTTTATCAGAAATATCTTTTCCAAATTATAAGAATTATTCAAAAGTTCTACAATTATTTCAGTATTTTTTTCTTTTAGATTTTAAAACATTTTTTTTGTTTTTCACCTTCATTTTTAAAAATTTCATTTCGAGTATTCTGGAACTTTATTAAAGTGTCGCCCCAGAAATGAACAAAAAAGCAATTTTAAGTAGTGCATTCAATATAAAATATGTATCATCTTTCAAAAATGTTATATGTATCTACTGAAGAAATAAAATTTCAAGAGAATAAAGCCAATTAATCAGATGTAACAAAAATCCTATTTTAATTAGATTATCTAAATAAATTGTTCATGGAATCAAAACAAATTTAACATAATATTATACGATAAATTATATTCTCACTTAACCCGTGATTAAACATTTTTATGTTCAATTAATCTTCTAATTAAATTTAACATAATTTTATGATAATACTTCCAACATCAATTTGACCACATATTGTAGAAGGGCTATAAGTTTAGTTCTTTTCTAATCAATGTCAATTAGTATATTCTATATCTTTAAATATCAATCTGGGCAATCTTATCTCAAAAACGGCATAAATCGGCAATACATTTCCTAGAAGAAATCAAGGATGTCAATTATCCAAGAATGAATTTTCTAGAAAACTTTAAGAAAATTCTCAAAAAAGACGAATTTGCTGGATAATCTTAAGAACTTAAACTAAAAATTTTCGCAACATAGAATAAATTATCGGAACATGATAAAGAAAATTCTCAAAGGAATGGAGAATTTATTAGAAAAACATAGAACTTATACTAAAAATTTTTGCAGCGTAGAATAAATTATCGGAAAGTGCTAGAAGTTTCAGAATTTTAGTAAGAGGATAAATTGCACGGAATTATGAAACCATTGATACAAAACTCTAGAAATATGAAAGAAAAATTAATTGAAAATTCTAAAAGTCTGAAAAATAAATTGCTAAAATTACTGAAAACTGTAATCATAATTACAATAGCGTTACTTTTATTTACTTCAACTTTATATCTTTTATCTAACTGTTTTCGTATTCGTTTTGTGAATCTTCCTATTTTTTCTTTCGTCAGTTTCGTATTTTAGAATTTTCTGTTAAATAAAGCAAAAATTGCTAGAGATGTTGAATTGAAATCAGTATTAAAGGATTTTCTCTTGAAAATATAGACTTTTTCGAACAAAACCTAAAGATAATTCATCAAATTTTCACAAACCTCATGATTTACTATAAAAATAAATTTTCTGGGCAAGCGTTAAAGTTTTCTTCACACACTTCAAAAATCTTTTCCGTACCAGCATATTTCGCAAAGTAAACTGCATTTATTTATTTATTTATTTATAAGTACTTTATCAAACTTGCTTTACAGATACAATTCATAAAAGATTAAACAAAAATATACGAACAATTTCGACAGCAAGCTGAAAGGCGGAGTTCACTCTTGAAGAATGTTCTTCCACTCTAACCTCTAGGTCCTTTCCTTCATTGTTTCATCATACACGAACTCAACTTCGGATACATATTTTCAGGCAAAATAAACCCAATTTCTTCTAATAAAGGGGGACATTTAGTAAAAATTGTCACTTTGACATTGTAAATTATTGAAGCATTATTATGCAGATAACGAATTTTTAAATATGATTCCACAAATGCGCTCTACAATTTATCATCATTAATTACAATGATTTTCGATGATTGTTTAGACAGATAACCAATATTTTATTATAATTGATCCTTTAATTATAATACAATATTGTTTATCATTTAATTTATGCATCAAGTAAGCTGTTTTAGAAAAAGCAACCCTATTTACTGTTGCCAATTTTGAATTTTGAAGATGTTCATAGAAGCCTTTATAGGTTTTTTGTATTAAGATTTTTGCCTTATTTTTCTTTGAGTAGCAACGCCAAGTGAATTTTTACATACGCATTATATGTTACTAATATTGTATTCCCAATTTTGTACAGAAAATAAAAACACATCTAATATATGATTTCTTGTAATATTTTGAATAAAACCCATAGATTTTAATTTTAAATAAGAAATCCATAATCATCTTAATCTCTGTGATCTTTTTATTTTCTTTCTCGAAGAAAGTAATCTCCTTTTAAAATTATTATCCGACGTCTTGAAAAGAGGTGCGCCCATCATTGTGGCAACAACAATAAGAGAGCGTACTTCGGAAGCGGTCCTTTCCTCATCGGTAGCGTTTTCCTGAGACAATTACTAGGAGTGGTGAAAAGGAGTGTTTCCTCGTTTCCATTTCAAATTACTATTGAGACTTTACGGTACACGAACACGGGCTTATTACTTATCATAAAAACGATTTTTTGTCATCACGCTCCAACAATTGTGAGGTGATAAAAATTTACATAAGTGGCTGATAGGAAGTAAATGTCAAATGTGTGCATAAATAGTATAAATATTTTATAGTTAATAGTTAATGTGTCGATTTATAAACGTAAATATCGCGAGTTGATTTTTTTTATGATGCGCGAGTTAAAATTTAATAGCGCTATTATAATGAAATCTAGTACTGTTAGAGTGTAGTGTGCGGTTTTACAAAAGGATGACCTAAAAGTGCAGATGCATAATATATTCAATATGTTACCGTTAGCGAAGTTTACTGGGCCATTAATGTCCATATATCCATATATGGAACGTTCATTACAGGCCGCGTAACGATTCGCATTCATTACATTAAATTCAATTTAGCTGCAGCATATAATCCTGCAAATAAACTACAGTGGCAATGACCGTGTGCTCCTCTGCGAATATTATTATGCCCTTGGTAAAATATTCCATCAAATTGGACACTCGAGAGGTGATACTATACATGGTAATTAACTACGTAAAAAAATAATAAAGTTATTTATACACTGAATTGAAAAATTCACTAAATTGCTTAAATGTCTGTTATACAAATGATATTTCTTAAGATTCCCACACATATTATCTTCATTATCAAGCAATTCCTTTCCAACAGATCCCTTAAAGTCAAAATCAACAACTCCTACTCCCCTCCCTCTACTCCTGTACAAGGTCTACCCCAAGGATCTCCTCTATCTCCTCTACTCTACAACATCTTCTGCTTTGATATCTATAACCCGGATCCTCTGTACTTTTATCCCTCTAAATACCTCCTTCAATTTGCAGACGACACAGCCCTAATATCCCATGCACCCTCTGTACCTAAAGCCCTTCAATCCCTCCAGCAGCTTATTAACACCCAACAACACTGGTTTTGCAAATGGCGAATTAAAATCAATCCTCATAAATCTAATTCCCTATCACCGTAACAATAACTGTTTTCCCTTCTACGTCCATAAAATACCTAGGCATTACCATAGATCAAAAAGTTAATTTTAAAAATCACACTGCTCTAAACAAAATGAAAATCATCACCAAGGCCAAATTATTTAGAAATATAACTTACTAATACAAGGGAATTTCCACCAAATCAGCTTTTAAAATCTATAAAATGATTTGCCGTCCTATACTCGACTATGGTAATGTCCTTTTCTCTCACTCCTGCAATTTTACTCTCCACAATATCCAAGTTAGCGAGCGATCCTCCTTAAGAATCCTTACCAAAATCCGCCATCCTAATAATCCTTTGCATAATCCCTCTAACCAACTCCTATATGACTCTACCTCTGTTATTCCCATCAATTAATGCCTTCTATTCTTCAGTGAAAAATTTTCCAAAAATTCATTTAACCATCACATCCTTTCCCTTTACTACTTGCGCAGAAATCCTAACCAAATCCCAAAATACAAAACCCCTTTATTCACAACATTTGAATTCATCGCATCACATCATCAGAGACAGACTGACGAAACACGCCGACAATGACAAATCCAGGCTGAAAGACCGCTGGTCGAAAGCCATTTAGCAAACTAACACACTAACGCCAATTGCATCATTCATGTATTATATTGATTGTGTTTGTGTGAATAAAAATCAATTGAATATTTAATCAAAATCAATTAGAACTAAAAAATAATTGAATATTTTCTTTCAAAAAACATGTAAAAAATTGTACAAATTACATTGAACTTTAACTGAAGAAACAAAGAAATTTGTTTTCAAGCATTTAAAATTACAAACCTCTAAAAATATTGTTTAAGAATTACATTTTATTTCCAAAAACCAGTAAGTTTGCTAAAAAGAGTAGGTAAGTTTCTAAATGGAATATGAAGTTTATTTAACATAAAAACAAAAAAATTGACTTAAATAATTAAAATTAAAAAAATTAAAATTCATTAAGAAAAACAATTCAAAACTTGAAAAACAAAACTATGTGAAATTGCTTAAGAAAGATTTAGATTTTAAGAAATAAACAATTCCAAATTGCTAAAAAGGGGGCCAAATTAAAACGAGACAGGTTTTAAATATTTTACTAAAAATAATAATAAAATGAAAAGTTTTTAAAAATTACAATTTTCTTAAGTTGAAAATTTTCTAACGAAAGTAATTTAAATAGATTTCAAATAGGTAAAATATTACTAAAAATTTAAATGAAATCCTATAAAAAGACAATTAAGAAACCAATGAAAAAAATGATTCTTAACTATTTAAAATTATAAATTATTTCGTTTCGTACTTCAAACAAATTTGTTTCTAAATTTTTGTCATCGTTTATTTCAATTCAGAATTTTTGTCACTTTTTATGTCAATTTAGAATTTTTTGGTTTAATAATTTAAACAATATTTTTTCAAATTTCCACTTTTCTATGAGAGGAACCCTTAAATTGGAATTTTTAATTTCGTTATTCAAACTAAATTTACTTTTTTGTGCAGGTTCATGCCAATTTAAATTTAATTTTTGTTTTTTTTTTGGGTTCCTGTTAATTTAGAATATTTCGTTTCGTTATATAAACAACATTTTTTCCAAATTTCCTTTTATCACTTTTTCTTAGGAAGGTTCCTGTCAATTCAGAATTATTCGTTTCGTTTTTTAAACAAAATTTACTTTTCTTATGAGGGTTTATTTCAATTTAGAATTTTTTTTGTTTCATACCTTACACTACAGTTTTTCTAAATGTATCTTTTGACTTGTTTTGAAGGGTTCCTGTTATTTTAGAATATTTCATGTCATTCCTTAAATAACATTGTTTCCAAATTTATTTTAATCACTTTTTTGGGCGGGTTCCTGTCAATTCAATAATTTTTTCATTCGTCAAACTATATTTTTTCCTAATTTTTGAGAGGGTTCGTGTCAATTTTAATTTTTATTGTTTCATACCATAAATTTTACTTAATTTTATTCTTTTTAAATGTATCTTAATGACTTTTTGAGGTTTTCTGTCAATTTAGAATTTGTCATTTCGTTCTTTAAAAAATACATTTTTTCCTCATTTTTTTTAATCAATTTTTTTGAGAGGTTCTGTTAATTTAGATTTATTTGGTTCTTCAAACTAAATTGATTTTTTTGTGATACAAATTATTTTTTTTTAATTTCATACCTTAAACTACATATTTTTTTCCAAATTTAGCTTTCGTTATTTAAATTACATTTGTACCCTTTCTGTGCGAATTCCTGTCAAATTAGAATTGGATTTTTCTTTAGTTTCTTCAAACTAAATTAATTTTTTTGTCGACTGAATTTTTTTAAGGTTCATATCTTAAACTACATTCATTTTCCCAATTTATTTTTATGACTTTTTTGGTAAGTTTCTTATCTTGTTTTCTAAATTTATTTCTATATTTTTTTTGAGTATGACTAAATTTAGATTTACTACTACTATTTTTTTCTAAACATTTTTGAGGGTTGATTTAATTTAGAATGTCTTTTTCATACTTTAAACAATTTTTTAATGTATCCTTATGACTTATTTTTTGAGGTTTTCCTGTCATTTTGGAATAGTTATTTTTTCGTTTACCTTTAAACTAAATTTATTTTTTATTAGATGTAAAATGTAAAATTTTCGTTTCCTTCCCTAAATTATATTTTTTTCAAATTTCGTTTTATCTCTTGTTTGGTATTTTGGAGGTTTTCCTGTTAATTTTTCATTTACTTTTGAACTAAATTTTTTTTTGAGGGTTCATGTCAATGTAAACTTTTTCGTTTCCTTCCCTAAATTACATTTTTTCCAGATTTCGTTTTATTTCTTTTTTTTTAAGGGTTCCTGTCAATTTAGAATTTTTTTAGTTTCATACCTTAAACTACATTTTTGCCAAACTTATCTTCTAACTTTTTTGGAAGATTTCTGTCAGTTTACAAGTTTTCTTCAAATTATATATTTTTCAAATTTCTTATTATCATTTTTTTGGAGAATTCAATTCAATTTAATTTTTTTTGTTTCAACTACATAATTTTTACAAAGTTATCTTTTAATTTTCGACTTCGAATTTTTGTTTCGTTTTTTACAAATTTATTTTTATCAAATTTTGGGAGGCCTGCAAATTTATAATTTTTTATTTCATACTTCAAACTGCATTTTTCTAAATTTGGTTTTTTATGAGGGTTCATGTCAATTTGGAATTATAATTCGTTCTTCGTCACACAATAACATTTTTATCTAAATTTTTGTGAGGGTTCTTTTAACTTTTTTAAATTTTTTCATTACATTTTTTTTCAAAATTTATCTTGTGACTTTTTTGGAAGGGTTCCTATCAATTTAAAACTTTTATTTTTCATTCTTCAAACTACCTTTTTATCAAATGTTTTTATGGATTCATGCAAATTTAGATCATTTTGTCTCATATCTTAAAATACATTCATTTTTTCAAATTTATCTTTATGACCTTTTTAGTCAACTAAGAATTTTTCGTTTTGTTCTTCAAATTAAATATTTTCCAAATTTCTTTTCATCACTTTTTTGGGGGAGGATTCGCATCACAATAGAATTATTTTCTAAATTCCTTTTTGTATCGCCTATTTTTTGGATTCCTATCAATTTAGTTTTTTTTCATTCTTCAAACACCATTTTTCTTTCAAAATTTTAAACTTAGATTTTTATTTAAATTTCATCTCTTAAACTACATCTTTTGACTTTTTTTAGAGGTTCCGTGTTAATTTAAATTTTTCCGTTTGTTCTTTAAATTACATTTCTACAAACTTCTTTTCATCACTTTTTGGGGAGGGTTTCTGTCAGTGTAGATTTTTTTTACGTTCTTTAAACAAAATTTACTATTTTGCGAGGGACCGTGTCAATTTGAATGTTTTTCATTCTTCAAAGTACATTTTCCTTGCAATATTTAAACTTAGAATTATTTTAATTTCATGCTTTAAACTACATGCAAATTTATCTTTTGCCTATTTTAGAATTTTTCGTTTTGGTTTTTTAATTACCTATTTTTAAAATATCTTTTTTATCACTACTTTTATTGTCAATTTATAAATTTACTGATTTTTGTTTTTTTTTGGGAAGGTCTCTGTAAATTTAGTTTTTTTTTTCAATCTTCCATTTTATTTTAAAATTTGTCTTTTAACTTTTTTGAACCTTGGGTTCTTGTCAGTTTAGAATTTTTTGTTTAAGTCTTCAAATTAAATATTATCCAAATTTACTTTCATCACTTTTTTTTAGGATTCCCATCAATTTTTAATTTTATTTTTCGTTCTTCAACCACATTTATTTTCCAAATTTCTTAATAATACATTTAAGCAATTTTATTTTTTCCGTATCAAAATAGTTGAAAATGTGTCTCGGTGACTTAAAAATTAGTTTAAAAACAGCTGAAATTAAGAAAACGTACAAAATCTTTAAAACAGTCGAATGTTTTGCTACCTTTCAAACGTATTATTTTAGAGTTTTTAAATAAAAAATTACTTTAAATTTTACTTATTTGCATAGACTATGTATAATTAATGTTGAATGTTGAGTTTCGTGATGATAAACAGTAATAATAAAGACACTTGTAATCACTTTCTCCACAGTTTATTTTTATTCGCTAAATGTACATTTCGTTTACGACGTAAACTTTTTTAATAGGCTGTACAAGAATGTATAATTAATTGAAAAATATCAGGAGTATGCGTAAATGCATAATTTATTATAAGACTATACTAGGACTATAAATAATTTATTGGGATAGGTCAAGAGTTCGCTACGTTAGTAAATAATTCATTATCCTGGGTCAGGAGTACGCTAGAGCAATTCATATTTTTTTGGGATAGGTCAAGAGTACGCTAGGGAAATGGATAATTTATTAACCTAGGTCAAGAATGCGCTAGGACAATAAATAAGGAAATAAAAGCATCTATAAAAGAATCCGAATGTCGAAGAGGACATTTGCTCCCTTCGCATCATGGAAAAGTGCTTCTTTCGCCCAAAATTTGATGTATGTTATTTTAAAATTGATTTGTTATATAGTTGTATGTAATTTTTAAGAAAAACGACCACAGATATATAAATTAAAAAAATAAATAAGCAATTTATTGAGATAGGTCAAAAGTAAGATACAGCAATAAATAATTTATTAACTCAGGTCAAGAATATGCTAAAGCGCAATTTTATAAACACAAAATTTATAAAATTAAACTTATTTGAGAATGGAATTAATCTACAATGTAATAGATTTACGAAATGCTTTCGTGTTTATTCTAATTATTAATTAATTTTCTACAACGTAAAGGACTTTTATACATTTTTAGTATTAGAAAATGAAATTTATTAAATATTAACAATAAACCACCGGGCAAACTAAATGTAATTTTAAATATGATTCATTATTATTGTTAGTTTTATATTAAAATGTATTATGTACTTCCTGTGCACTTGTTAGTAATAAATTTACAGTACAACATTCACAAAATCAAAATAGTCATGCGAACATGTCCCAAGTTGAAAACAAATTTTGCAAAATACACGCGACTAATTACGGGGAATAACGGAAACAGGAAACCAATCATATTTTCAAAATCCCAGAATCCATTACGGCGGTTTATGTATTCGCACATCCGCAAAAAAAAAGTAATAACAAGAGCGCGCATTGAATATTAAAATCACGTCAAAACATAAAAATAAATTTGGTGCCGGCTTTATATATTATTATCTTAAAAGATTACATATTTTCGACCCTCTTGTTTATATATTTTATATTCGAAATTCATTTCTAGCATATTTTTATTTATTATTGAAAAATTAACCACACACATACACACTGGTTTAATAAATGGTACTATATACAGGGTGTTTAATTTAAGTGAAGACATTGAAATATCTCGAAAACTACACATCGAATGAAAAAAAATTATAATTAAAATTTGTTCGCATCGGAGGGGGGCATTTAATGATACGAAATTCGATCCACTACCCTCAACCCCCTAGGGTGTAGGGGGTGAGAAATAGAAAAGTTAAATAGGAACCCTCATTTTTTTTTGTACGGATTTGAACACTCTGGGAGAAAAACAAGAAATTTTTGTTTGCCAATTTTGAATTTTCAGATAACATTATAAAAATATAAATTCCAACATGTTTATGTGAATATAAAAGTTATTTTTTTAAGGAAATATATGTTTATAACATTGGTGACCCAGTAGAAATTGCAACGTCTATAAAAGACTTGCAAAGCTAAGAAATTTGTGCACAAACTAATCGATTTTTTTTTTATTCCTAATAAGACTTTAGTGCATAAATTAAAATTATTGTAAAATGCATAAAACTTTGTTTGGCTCTTAAAAACACAGAAGAAAATTTTTAGTGACAATACATCTCAAAAAGTTTTCTTTTTAATAAAATTATACAACTTTTCCAAGTATCTTCAAATGATTATCGTTTTAATTGGACTCCGATTTCTTTCAGGTCGCAGGACAATCATCTATTCCTTACAAAAGGAAAAACTACCATTAAAGTGGAATATAACCTATAAGAAACAATTCGCTTAAGAATAAAAATTTCAAGCAGGAGTCTCTAATTTTTTCTAAATTATTCACTTGGGTAATAAAAAAGGTTTTCGAAAAAATAATTTGGTAAAAAGTATCAAGATAGTTACGTTCGGTGGCTTGGGGCATGATTATCAAGAAAAAACTGGTAATTAAATAACTGAATCTGAACCATAAAAAAATCATGTCAAAAGTAAACCGAAAATCCTTTAAAATTGTAACATTATTCCTATATTTTATATAATAAGTACCTTAATCCAAAATGGTCAAAATTTTTGACTTGAAGATTCTATCATTATATTTTACAACATTTTATTGTGTAGTTAATACTTTAATGAATTAATTAACTTGTTGATGCTATATCCTTCTACCTCTTTATACATTATTGGTCAAATTTGTATTATGATATTGTAACCAATGATTTCAATGCATTAATATGCCATTTTCAAACTGTAAGTAACTTTAATTTCAACAGATTCGGTGTTTATGTACAACAGTATTATTTAATAATAAAATCCACTAAAGATGGAAGTGTACTTTAGATCAAACTGGTTGTTGTTAGAATTTTTGGATTGGCCCATGCCTTGTAAATTTTCTGTGACTCCAAAGGAAACAATTTGATATCCAAAAATACATCCTCGCCAAAACAATTGTAACTGTCTTTTCATTTGGTAACCAAAAATCTATTGGTCACCAAATCAGAAATACTAAAAACTTGATTGCTCTATTTTTTTTTGGAGCTCTTTAATAAATTTTATTTAATCAACACGAATTATTTACGGAGCACTTCTGAAACGTAATTATGCAAATTGTATATAATTAAGGTTACCGGCATAATCCGTGGTTTGTTAGTGGCCCGTTACCGTTAAGTGCCAATTTCTGAGTGTGCCATCGGATGGAACGCCTGTCCACAGTCGGTCACCGAGTCAACGGAATATACCTCTTCTTTTCGTCACTGCATCTGTGATCTTGACTCTTCGGCGCTTTGGAACTTGTAACGGAGGCCAATTTTTTTTTCTCTCTAAAAAGAAAACCGCACACCTGTGCCTAATTGATTACATGACGCCACAGCATTGTTTGAAGAGGTAATTGCCGTAAACGAGACAACAATGCAACAATCTTAGTGATGTCATGGATATGTTATAAGTCAAAATTCAGATTAGACAAAAAAAGTACTAATTATAGGTATAAATACTATTAAACCTTAAGAAAATATCTAATTTTTATAAAATATATTTAAATAAGCCTTATTTTTATTGATATGTGTACATTTCTTAGACTAAAGTAAATATACTGCTTATCCCATTTAACCTTTCCTTTATTTCCTATAGTTTTCGATATCTTTATACTAAATACTGAAAAAATGTATGCTTTTCTTTTGTGTTTATAAATACAAATAAAAATCTTGAGTTTACTTTATTACATTCTCTCTGGAAAATTTCATACAGTCTGGCTGTTTTACTATTAATTATGTTGAAGTCTTTAGTAGTTTACTTCATTTACTACAAGATCTACAAAAAAATTAACACCAAAATACATACATAAGTATTCACTTTAAAATTTGTAGCAAAGATTTCGAAAGCGGAGTTCATAGTCTATCGTTTCTTCCACTTGAACCATTACACTTATTAGCTGCTGAAGATGCTTATAAGGCTATTATAGCCACTGAGACAATAATTTGGCCATTGCTGGCATATTTATGTCTAATTTTCGAAGACTTCTATTAGTTTTGTTAGGATCGCCAACAGTTTCCGTAATTTTTTTCTAGGCAGTTGTTTACACTGACTAATGATGATGTAGTCTTTTAGAATCCTTCAAACAGAAATATCACCTCATTGCTTCCTGTGATATAAAATCCAATCAATTTGCTTCAGAGCAATCAAATTTTGCAACATGGAAAAACGTTACCTATACTATTGATATGTCCTTTAACCAAGGATAGTAACACACTCTTGTGATGAGCTACTTCTTCAAATGCTTTGCAAGATTTTAACGTTAATGATGGGATAATTTTATAGCTAACAGTTACTGACATTGCTGCTCTATGGTCTACTATATTATGCATTTTACCCTTAATATGCTTTGCTGCATGAACTCTTATGAACTCTGCGTTTGTTTGTGTAGCCATTGTTTTACCCAGTGCAGTACTTTTCTTCATTGATAAGTTTCTACAATAAATTCTACTGTTCTTATCAACTACCCATAAATAAATAACAATGTTGCTTTGCCTGCTTTAAACTTCTGAGCCTTAGTATTTTAGATCTATTATTGCTTTCTAGTAAATGTATACTTGAGAGATATGTTTCCCAGATACATTTTTAGCAATCCTTATAACCTCAACCATGGTGTAATTTTATGGTTCAATTTGGGTCCAAAAGAGCACTTTGCCGAAGGTAATATAATCTAGAAACTTGCAGCTGTTCTTAGCTACCATCTAACTATTGCAAATGTCAATATTAGCCGCATTATTCCAATACAGTTTCATAAAACTACTTTTATAAATAGTTCCCATGTTTTCTCTTACAGCCCTTCTACATCACCAGAGGACTTTGAGTCTATTTCTATATTTCTTCATCAAATAGACATTTCAAATAAGGTTATTACCCTGATGTCGAAATAGCTAACTATTTCTTTTAAGATGAGTTCTTTACCCCAAAAGCCTAGATTTGTTTTCTCGTAAACAGTTCAATTCTTTTCTCGACATATAAATAATTCTTGTCCCATTTATTATTTATTAGGTTAAGAGTATTCGATACACATTTTCCTAACTATAGAATCGTGATTAGATTGTTTATTTAGTAATTCTAACAGTCCATCGACATCTAGGTTCAATATTGAATTGAAAAAGAAACATTGCTACTATCTACTAACAGCTCTTTATGACCTAGAAGTGACATAGAAGTTGTATAGCACCTATTGTTATGTTAACTGCTAATGCAATTAGGACTTCTCAAAAGCAGCTGTTTTTTTTGTAATTAGGTCTTCTTAAAATCGTTTTCTCTATTCAGATAAGTTATAAGAGTGAGTCAGCATTTTTCTTGAAAAATTGACAACTTCTGCTCACCAAAGTATGGAAAAGAATTCGTCAATGTACCTTCAAAGATTGTGTATTGATTGAAATCTAGAGAAAACGACGAAACGTCTGTTATAAGTCTTACACTCTTAAGGTATATAACTAAAGGCTATATTAGAAGTACATGTCTAAGAGTAATGCTCGCCTTATAGGCCTTCTATATTACCAGATGACTACGATCGTATTTTTAGATATCCTCATCAGACACATATTTCTAGTAAAATTATTACTCTGATGTCCAAGTAGCTAACTATATCTTTTAATATAAGTCCTTCACTCAGCCTGATGGTATAAGATGGTGTTCATAATAATGTCTTTGTCCAACTGTATAAAAACTCTATAGATTCTTTCTACCCTGGGGATTTGTATTTGTACACTTTCCTTGGCAACGGTTGTACTCAATCCGGTTTGTTTCGTAATACTCTAAAACTATTTTTGTAATCCTGCTGCCAGGTTATCGTTGTTTCCGGTAATTTTAAATCTGACAACTTTTAGTAAGAGGTTTTTGTAGAAGACTTGTTTTAGTTTAACAGTTTCAAGGCGTTTTCTATTCAAATAAGGAAAGCCTTCAAATCTTGCTCTTTCCTTTTTTCTCGCCAGTTATTTTCTTCTATACATAGTCCAACATTCATCTAAAATGAATTAAGCCAACCAGGTATTACTCAAGTTTGGCTTAAGTCGTTATAGAACTGCATTCGAGACTCTGCTTCCGGTTTAAGGTATAAGGCCAAAATTTAAATCCTCAATAATAGTTCGCTTTCTTTCAGGTGAGTCTGTAGTGAGTCTGTATATATACTGTCCTTCTTTTTAAAAACTGTTGGTTTTGGTAAGGGGATTTTGTAGAAGACCAGATTACTCGTGAATTTCTGAGACATTTTTAGGCCTCTGTCTTCTTTGCTTTTGCTCTGCTCATCAAAGTATGTGAAAAGAATTTACTATTGTACCTTTACAATTCGCGTGTTGCTTGAAATCTAGAGGAAGATATAAGGCATAATTACTGACATGATTTTGCTGTGATGTATTTCAAGTGTAATAACTGTATGTTCTTTTTACCCTGGAGATGTAGATTGTGAGAATCTACCCTTTCCTTAGTAACGATTGAGTTTGATTCGTATTCCTGTAGAACTATTCTTAGAGCTTTGCTTTTGGGTAAGGGTTGTTTCAGTTATGTTCTTGCCTATATCGCCCTCCGTTGTTTAAAAAGAAGTTATAAGAAAAAGTTTTTGTAGAAGACCTGCTTTCAAATTAAAAAAAAACCTTCAAATATTTAGTGAACTTTTACCGCGCCAGTTTATTCTTATATTTATATAGTCTACCCTTCTTTTGGTAATAATAGAGCCTGCCAGATATCAATCAAGTTTGCTTCAGAATTATATTTGAGACTCTGCTTAAGGTTTAAGGTATAAGCCCGAAAAATAAGTCCTCAATAAAAGCTTTTTTAGCTTTCAGGTGAGTCTGTATATGCACCGTCCTTATTTTTAAGGCTATTGGTTTTGGTAAAGGGATTTTGAAGAAGACCAAATTACCCGTGACGTTTCTAATACGTTTTTAGTCCTCTGACTACTTTGATCGGCTCATCAAAATATGTAAGAAGAATTTGTCAATATACCTTTATATTTTGTGTACTGATTAAGATCTAGAGGAAGATATAAGGCCTATTTTTCTAAAGCCTCAATATAAAAAACTATAAGATTTTTAGTTCTCAATTAAATACAAAGAATTCAAAAAAATCGAGGATTCTATTTTTTAATCAATTTCTCTTTCAGATTTCTAGAATTCTTCAATAAATTTTATTTCCAAATGTCTACAATTTTATTCAAGGATTCTAAAAATTTTTTTTAGTATAATTTTCCATTTCAAGAATTTACTTTCTTTCACCATTTATTGCATTTTTTTAATACGATTGTTACACATTTTTTCTGCTTTATTTTTTGCTGAATTTTTTACACAGTTTGCTAGAAAATTTCTTCAAAAATTTCTAAACTTGTATAGTATTGAGAATTTTTCTTTCAGATTTCTAGGTTTTTTGAGCATTTAATTTTCTAAAGTTTTAAGCATTTAGTCCACAAATTTTTGTTCCATTTTATTAAAATTTTCCACATATTTCTGTGAATTTTTGAATTTTCCAGCATTTTTTTTTTCTTGAAAGATTTGCAAATTACTCCTCCAGATTTGTAAAATTTTCTTTCATATTTCGAAATTTTACAAATTCTTTCTTTATCTTATTGGATTTTTTCAGCAATTCCCTTTTCAAATTTTCTATGAATTTCTCTCTTGTATTTCTAAAAGTTTTTAACTTTTTTTATTTCAGATTTCCAGAATATTAGGTTTATTAGCAAACTCTTACCAAATTCTTACAATTTTTTAGCATGTTTTTCTAACATTTGATCGAAGTTTTCGACTAAACTCAACCATTTTATTATCCCTTGAATTTTGTGATTAGATTTAGAAATAAAATTAAATTATTAGTAATGCCTGGAAGCATTGTTTTCTTTATTTCTTTCTTGAAAAGTCTTAATATAAAAGCTCTAAGTTTTTTAGTACAAAATTTAAAATAGAGAATGAAAACAATTTATTTCTAAAAAAATTTTATCAATTTCTAGAAATCTTCAGCAATGTTTATTTACAAATTTCTACAATTTTATTCAAGGATTCTAGAATTTTCCAGCAATATATTTTCCAAAAATTTTTTTAGTATAATTTTCAATTTCAAGGATTTTCTTTCTTTCGCCATTTTTTTTAAATACTATTGTTTATATTCCCCGCTTTAATTCTACACAGTTTACTAGAAAGTTTCTTTAAAAATTTCTAGACTTGTATGATATTACAGTATTTTGTCTTTCGAGACTATTCGAGAATTATCCAAATTTGTAAATTTTACATTTTGTTTCTTTCATATTTCGAAATTTTACAAATTCTTTTATCTTATTGGAATTTTTCAGGAATTTCTTTTTCAAATTTTCTATGAATTTCTCTCTTGTATTTCTAAAAATATTCAGTTTTTTAATTTTAGATTTCTAGAATATTCTTTAAGAGCTTTTAGAAATCTCTTTCCAAATTCTTACAATTTTTTAGCCTGTTTTTCGATCATTTGAGATTGAAATATTCTCAAATGATAGAAAAACATGCTAAAAAATTGAGTGATCGAAGTTTTCGACTAAACTCGACCTTTATTATCCCTTGAATCTTTTGATTAGATTTAGAAATTAAAATAAATTATTAGTAATACCTGGAAGCATTGTTTTCTTCATTTTTTACTTTTGAAAAGTCTGAATATAAAAACTTTAATTAAGATTTTTAGTACAAAATTGAATACAAAGAATAAAAACAATTATTTTCGAGGATTTTAATTTTTTTTTGTTAATTTCCCTTTCATATTTCTAGAATTTTTACTACCAAATTTCTACAATTTTGTTCAATCATTCTAGGATTTTCCAGCAATTTATTATCCAGACTTGTTTAGAATAATTTTCAATTTCAAGTATTTTCTCAATATTTAATATGTACATTATTATTATTATTGTTATAATTGTCACTGTTGACAGATCCCTTCAATGTCGGTGGCTATCCATCCATCCTGGGATCTAGTACAACGTTTAAAGAATAGATGGCACCTTTATGGTTTTATCGTATCGATATTTGCTCACCATTTGTTGCATTTTTTTAATACGATTGTTTTATTTCTTACCGAATTTCTTCACAGTTTGCATCAAGTTTGCTTCAAAAAGCTGCAGAACTATGCTTAAAGCGCTGCTTCCGATTTAAGCCATAAGCCCTAAAAATGAGTTTTTAATAATAGTTTGCTAGCTTTCAGGTAAGTCTGCACATGCAGTGTTGTTGCTTTTGGTAAGGAGATTTTCTAGAAGACCAGTTTACCCGTGACGTTTCTAAAACGTTTTTTAGGCCTCAGCCTTCTTTGCTCTGCTTCTCAAAGTGTGTGAAAAGAATTTGTCAATGTACCCTGACATTTTTCGTGTTGCTTGAGATTTAGAGAAAGATTAAGGCATGATTTTTCTGTGATGTATTCCAAGCTTCTTGAAATTATAAATCTTCCACTCTAAAGGCATATAACTGCAAGCAATATTAGCAGAACATATCTAAAGGGTTGTTCAAAAAAATGACTTTGTCCAAATGTATATATTTTGATCCTAAAGATTTGTATGGTGATAATCTACACTTTCCTTGGCAATGATTGTGTTTGACTCGAATCACTGTAGCACTATGAACTATTCTTAGAGCTCTGCTCCTAGGTAGGGGTTGTTTGAGGTAAGTCCGTACCTATATTGTCCTCCGTTGTTTAAATCTAATAGTTTTGAGGGTTTTGAGGTTATGAGATTTTTTGTAATAGACCTGTTTTAGTTATAGCTTTTCCAAAGCGATTTCTTTACAAAAATGAAAAGTCTTCTATTGCCTCGGTAGTTTACGAATATTGAAAGCCTTCAGTTCTTCAGTCCTCCTTTTCCTTGCTAGTTTTTTTCTTATATTTATATAATATACCCTTTTCTTGATAATAATTGAGCCCGCCAAATCTCAATCAATTTTGCTTTAGAACGCTGCAGAACTATATTTAAGGCGCTGCTTCCCGTTTAAGCCATAAGCCCGAAAATTACTTTTTTAATAATAATGCTAGCTTTCAGGTGAGTCTGCACATGCACTTTTCTTCTTTTAAGGCTGTTACTTCTGGTAATGGGATTTTGTAGAAGGTCAATACCTATGACGTTTCTGAGACGTTTTTAGGCCTCTAGGTCTTCATGTTGTTTAAGATCTAGAAGAAGATGTAAGGCCTACTCACCGGCATGATTTTGCTGATATGTATTACAAGCTTCCTGAAATTATAAATCTTCTACTCGTAAGGTGTACAACGGAAAGAAATATTAGCAGTATATATCTAAGAGGGTGTTCAAAATAATGTCTTTGTCCAACTATATGAATCCCTTTTGATTCCTGCTAAGTTATATGGTAAGAATATACTCTTTCCTTGGTAATAATTGTGTTCAATCTGGTTTGATTCAAATAACTGTGGAACTATTCTTAGAACTTTGCTTCTAGGTAAGGGTTCAGGTGCGTCCGTGCCTCATGGTTTAAATCTGATAAGTTTTGGTAAAAGGTTTTTGTAGAAGACACGTTTTAGTTGTAACAGTTTCAAGGCGGTTTCTGTTCTATTAAAAAAAACTTTTAGTTCTTTAGTATTCTTTTGCCTCGCCCGTTTTTCTTCCTTGTTTATAGTCTTGGCAATAATTGAGCCCATTAGATTTTAATCAAGTTTGCTTCAGGACGCTGCAGAACTATTTTTAGATTTTTTCCCTTATATAAGGATTGTTTGAGTTATCTCCGTGCCTATATCGTTCTCCTTTATTTAAGTCTGATAAGTTTTTGTAAGAGGTTTTTGTAGGAGACCTGTTGTAGTTCCAATGCGTTTTTTATCTATTCAAATAAGAAAAGCCTTTAAATCTTTGGTCGCATCTTGCTTCCTCAGTTTTTTCTTATATTTATTAAATTATTGTGTCGGCGTTTACTTAGTGGTACATTTTGCTTAAAAATAAATACACTTTTCACTTTGTTTTACTACTGTCGTTATATTTAGATAGTTTATCCTTGGTAATAACTGAACCTACCAAATCTTAATAAAGTTCCTTCAAAACGCTGCAGAACTATACTTGAAGCTCTGCTTCCGGTTTAAGGTATAAGCCCAAAAAGCACGGCTTGGATTTGCTGTATTACACTTCATCATAAAATACATCACGTTGTCCCTTATAATAAATTGGAGCTGGAATAATCTGTTTGTGTCTATTTTGCATAATGTGTACGATTATTTAGAAGAACTTTTGATGCTAAATATTTATTTCAGATTCATCATCATCTTAATAGTCTTGGCATCTAGCTCGTCTTCTTTCATCATCATAAGAAGTCCTTCCGATCTCTGTTAAAATTTAGTGAGAAAAGTGCATTACCATGCCACCTTAATCTATTTGTTTGGAAAGCCTAATTACGTGAGAACCATTGCCTATATTTTCGATTTATCAAATATTCATTTTGTGGCTTACGTCAGTGTCGTCTGTTTTCATCGAAGTGATTACTTCGAACTTCAGCCAATCAAGTAGTATTTTACTTAATGTAAGGCATACATCTATAAAATAATAATGACAAAATGTAATGTACCAAAGATGTTATAGCTAATATTAATAAACTAGAAATACATTGACAATAAACATAATCTTCTTATATAGTTCAATGCTTGTTGAGTTAAATGAAATATTAAAACTCAATATTTCATTTAATAGTATAATCTTCATATAATGCCATAATTCACCTTTTATATGTTGTGTATAAATTCTGTCCTTACAAAAAGCTCTTCTTCCATAATTCACGAGGCAATCTTCTACATTATCATCAAAGAAATTAAGGATATAAAGCCAAATCAACCAAATCATTATGACAAATTGTAAACATTTCTAGGAATATGTGCTGTAGATCCTCAAAAAAAACACATATGTTTAATTAGAGGCAATTATTTCGTCAAAAGAAATGGAAGATGCAAGAATGTTTAGGTCTCAATTTACCTTTTATGTAAAGCTAATGGCTTGATGGACAAAAGAAAAAACTATCATAAAATGTAAATAGCGACCTCGAATGGCTGCACCGAAATGAACCTTGAATTGTGGGAATAACGAATAATAAACCAAACAATGACGTTTCTTAAACTGAATTATCTTGTACCCATTTGTAAAATCGGAGTGTGCATGTGTGTACTATCCCACAGTCAAATCTGTAGCGTGACGGTCATTTATACTCAGAAAAACTTGTTATTATAAAGTGTATTAATTATAATCAGACATTGTTTGTAGGCTAATTTAAAATAATTTATATACTTTAATTTAAATCGCTCGAATAGAAATTTTTTTCTTACACACGAAAGGAACAGTGTATACAAAACATTCAAAATGCTAATTAGCTTTCTAAAATTGGTAATGGCTCAATAATATAAGTAATTTGTTAATTGGGTTAATAAATCGTAATTGTTTTGAATTCGAAAATCTTGTAATATATCTTGAGCTACGTTAAATTTGTGTCTGTATCTCAAAAATCGTCAAAAGGTCTTAACTAAAGCTTTAATTTTACTTTATATTGTTTATAACAAGAGCTAAAAATGTTGGGCAAAACTTCACGCAGTGAAAGTTGGATGTTCACCAAGGTCAGTTTTGTTCTTCTGGATTTTCTCTTGTATCGTAAATTTTTCCGAATACCAAAATCTTGTAGTATATTTTGAGCTCCCTTAATATGTGCAAAACTGGTTTAAAGTTTGAATTAAAGCTTTAATTTTAGGTTGTATAATTTATGAGAAGAGCTAAAGGCATTTGGAAAAACTTCACACAATGAATGTGGGATGTTCACCGAAGTCAATTTTATTCTTCTGAATTTTCTCTTGTAAATGCAGAAAATTTAATAGTATCTTCTAAAGTTTTAAGGCAATACATTGAAATGTATACAATTTCATATGCATTGCAATCACAAATACAGTTTATATTGGATTACAATTCTTCGGACAGGTATTTGACCTTTAACCTCTAAAGAAGTAATACCTTATCTGAATTATGGTTTTTGATATATTGGTCATAGTTGTTATGAAGAAGAATAATTTATCATATTATTCATTCTTTTCATTCATTAAGCTTAATCGGTCATTGTTACATTATTTGGATTAATGTTATAATTAAATCGTTTTGGGGCTAGTAAAAATAATTGATCAATTTTGTTACAAAAATATTTAGAATATTATATTCTATAGGTGAATACATACAACCTTCATATTAATTATTCCCGCGATCGTTGAAGCGTTAACACCATCCGCACCGTTATTTCCAAGCAGAGGAAGTGCATAAAAAAAATTAGGCATTGTTCAACAACTTTATCGGAAGTGTAACCAATTAATTTTGCACGTTTATTTTTGCAGAAGTGAAATCAGAAGTTGAAAAAAGATGCCCCAGATTAACCGAGTGTCCGTTCAACGCGCAATTCTGTCAGGACGAAGACGACTGCAATCCAGACAGCGCCTGCTGCAACAGTCCCTGCGGAAATGTGTGCACCAAGCAGCTTCATACAGGTAATTCAATTTATTTCACATTTCATGTTTCACTTTAAATTAGGATAATTGCGTTACCCACTCGGCGCAACTTTTCAATTGCCGAGTTAATTAAAATACACCGTGTTCGGTTAAAAGCGCGCGCACTCTGCAAGAGACAATGGGATTAGGGATGTATTTATTTTGCTAGGTGACGCGAATTATTCAAATGAAGGCTATAAAAATTATACTAGAGTTAATTATCATTTCACATATAGGTAACTTTATTATTGTTGTAGTATTAAAATGTAGGTGCTTTAATTAAAATTAATTTCCTCTAAGAGGTTAATTTTTGTTAGATCTTTTTAACATTGAACACTTTTATAATTTGATTGTAAAGAAGAAGCTAAGCTAAAATTGATATCAGAAGGATTCTAGGTGCTACAATTTTTGGGTTATGGAAATGTGTTTAAAACAGCACCAGATCTGATACAGGAGAGAAATCCTTATCTACAAAAAAATATTTGGGAAGCCACGTGGTCGATAGTAAAACATTACTACTACTACTATTTATGAAGTGGAAAGAAAGAGAAATTAGGCCAAGCTGACTGACACTAAGGAGTATCAAATTATTTGGTTGAACAGAACACCAGATCCAGTACAGGACAGACAAGCTGATTTATAATAAATTTTTTTAAATTGTGAGAAGATAGTGAAAGAGTTTTCAGGAAATTTACTATTATGTCACTTTTTATGTTCAGATATAATCATTCTTAGACCTTGAGTGAGATATCCAGATAGTTACAGAAGATTGCAGATTAGCAGAGGTATTTAGTATGTAATCTGAATAAACACATGGTAAAATTTGATGTGACTTGATGGAGTGAAAGCATATTTTAAAATATGAAGTACTTTTCTAAAATTCCATTGCATTGCAGTTAGCTTATTAAACATAAAGCAATTGTAGTTTTTGATCAAATCAATTGAACTTATAGATTTTTGTATAAAAGGGACGCTTTCACTGAGCATTTATAGTTTTTGAAAAATACTTCACTCCTTGCATCTGAAAAGTTTTTTAAATCCTTATTTAACAATTTTTAAATCACTTTTTAAACAAAGAACTTTTTGAAAATAAAGAGGGCCACCATGTTGCAAAACTCCTTAGAATGAACAAAATTTAATGCGCTAAATAAGGTGTTTTTAAAGTTAAGGCAAAAGTTGTAACGCAGAAACTTTTAGATTTACAAACTTAATCAATCCTATAGCTTCAGATGAAGTTTTTATATAGTTTCAAAGTCTATGTAGGTTTTTGATGAATGAAAAATTTATAATCTTAGCTGAATTTAGAAGTTCTTTGAAGCAAGTTGTTAAAGATTTATTAGAATAAAATAATTGGAATATTTTCTAGGTGTAATAACTTCAGCACTGAGTTGTTTAGATGTAGTTTGATTTTTCGAAAAGCTTTTACAGTTTGTTGAAATTTTGAGTTTGTGAATGTTGGTGAAAAACATTATTTGACTTTAAAAATCCGAGCGTTTTAGAATAGATTAACAACGTAGGATAATTATTTGAAATTACGCTTGGATGCAACAAGTATTTTATAAAGCTTCTGTAGTTTTTGAAGAATAGTTACGTAAATTTATCAGAATTTACAAGTTACATTTATTATATTTACTGGCATTGAAAAATTGTTGAATTGTTTATTTTAGACGTTAAAATTGATATATGTTTTCTCGATGAAATTCCTTGCTCTGTCAGTCAATGCAGTCAACGTTTTCTTGAAGCTCATTTAGTTTGTGAAGAATAATCCGATTTAAAATTTGTAAGAATTTAGATGTTTAAAGTAGATTTAATTTAAAAATCGTTAGATTATTTATATTAAAAGGTAAAATATTCTATTTGGAAGAACATACTCTTAGGTGATTAGATTTAATAAGAGCTTACATAAGATTTTTGTAATTTATTGAAATTACAATTTTGATTTAGTAGTGCTGTTTTAAAACTTAATTGCCTTTGAAAATTCGAACATTTTTAAATAAAACGATCAAAGTAAACTTTTGCTTTGAAGTGAAGAGACGCAGTTGAAACTTTCGCAAAACTTTTAGAGCTTTTGAAGCATAATGCTGTTACTAGACATTCGTTGAACTTAACAATCAAAGCTCTTTTAGATTAAATAGTCATAAATTAACTCAACAAGTGAATTTTTAATCAACCTATTAATCATAAATAAGTTCATGTTTTGACATAATAATTGAATATAGTCTATAAGAACTTTTGTAAAGCTACTGAAGTTTTTCAAGATTATCAAAATAAAACTTGAAACATTAATTGGCCTTAAAAATTCTAGGGATTATTTATGTTAAACGTTTTATGAGACAATTTTATAGTCTAAATATTTTTCCAGGTAAAATGACATCTCAAAATAAATGCTGTTAGATCTTTTGTAACTAAATATTACTTTACCTTAACATTTGCACAATTTAATAAGAAATGATAAAAGTAGATTTATGCTTTAAAATGGTACTTAGATGCAGTCAGAATTATTGTAAAGCATCTGAAGTTTTTGAAGAATAATGCTGTTATACATTTAGAAGTTTACTTACATATATTTCAAAACATTTATTGAGCTGAAACAAAGGAAGCAAAAGTGTAATTGTATAGTCGATTTTTCTATCACATCTGAGGTGATCGACTGAGCTATCGTAATACTTGTCTAGTTTATTGAAACTTAGTAATCCTAAGACTATATCTTGATTGTTCAATTTTAGATGAAATGATCAAACTAGATCATGCATTGAAGTAACTTACTTACTTAGATGCATTCAGAACCTTTTTAGAGATTCTGTAGTTTTATAAGCATAATTCGGATATAAATTTGTCTGAATTTATAAGCCTCCTTCAGTATATTTCACAACATTTATTGATTTGAAATAATCAAGGCATTAATTATGTTAAAAGTTAAAAAGTTAGCTTCTGTAGATGAAGTTTGAATTTAAGAGTGCTGTAACTAAACGCTAAATTATCTCAAAAATTAGGACGTTTTTAAACTATCCAAAGGAGTTTGTTCAAGAGAATTACAATGGCTAAAGAAGTTTGCTTAAAATATAAAAACAGACTCTAAAAATTCTTCTTTGTAATGATTAACGTTAATAATTCAACAATTTTCAATGATTTGTAATATACTTAACAAATCATTGACCTTGAAAAATTGTTGAATTATTAACGTTAATTATTATAAAGCAGAGTTTTAGAGTCTGTTTTTATATTTTAAATAACTTGCTTGGATGTGGTTAGATGAAGTTAGAACATTCGTAAGACTTTGTAAAGTTTATTGAAAATTTAAATTAAGGAATGCTGTAACTAAACACTAATTAATCTTGAAAATTTGAACATTTGAAACCAAATGATTAATACCGACTCATGATCTGAAATTACACTTGGATTTAGTCGGGTATTTCGTAAAGCTCCTGTAGTTTTTGTAAGATAATCTGGTCATAAGTTTGACCAAATTTAGATATTTACTTAAACACGTTTAAAACTATTTGTTGGTTATAGTATTATCAAACGTATTAAAGTCTAAATATTTTTAGATAAAATATCATACTATGAGATGATTACATGCAGCTTTGTTAAGACAATTTTTAGTTTTTTTTTTTTTGAAGTTTGAATTTAGGAAACCTGCTACTAAATATTTATTCACTTTAAATATCAGAGTAATTTTAGATCAAATGATCAAAGTAAACACTTACCTTAGAATTAATCTAGAGTGCTGTAAGATCTCTGTAAAGCTTTTGTAATTTTAAAGCATCAAATTTGTCAGAATTTTTAAGTTCATCTAAATACAAATCCGAAACATCCATTAAAAAATCCTAGCATTATTTAGATTACATGTTTAGAACGGAAATTTCATAGCCTATATATATTTATAGGTGATCTGAAACTTCAAATTTTGGAGTGCTATTATTAAACGTTAATAGACCTTACATTTTAAGATGAAATGGTCAAAGAGGAAATAATTTTGGATACAGTCGAGACTTTTATAGAGCTTATGCAGTTTTTAAAGAATAATCCGGTCATAATTTTGACCGAATTTAGAAATTTACTTAATTGTAGTTCAAAACACTTACTGAACTCAACAAATGTTAAACAGTAAAAGGGTCTAAACGAAATACTCTGAGATAATTAGATGCAGTTATTGCTTTCAATTTGTCAATTTTTGATGATTTTTGATGATTTAGATTTAGGAACCCTGCTACTAAAAATTATTTGTCTTGAAACAATTAATGCTTAAAAGTATTACTTAGATACAATCAGGACTTTTCTGTAGTTTAGTAGTTTTTAAAGAATAAAAGAAAGATTTTTATTGGCATAAAAACTATAAACATAATAACATTTCTTTAGAAAGAAGCGAAGAGAGGAGGCTCTCTTCGCTTCTTTCTTTCCCACCTCAACCTTCTCAGAATCCTTACCCTGGCCCCATCTTCTCTAATCCATTCCACTACCCTTCTACAACCTTCCACCCATTCTGCATCCACTAGATTACATTCATCAGCCAAATGTACCCACGTATCCTTCCCTTCCTTACATAACAAAGAAAGCTAAAGCATAATAAATAAATAAATAAATAACACGCATTGCCCGTAACTTTCCCCCCATTCATCTCTTTCTCCCTCTCTCTTCCGCCCCGCATCTCGCTCTTGCCAAGGTCGCCCTTTCCTCCCTTCCCAAACGAATATCTTCCAGGTACCTTGGACTCCTTCAAGTCAACGCTTTCGTAAAGCTTTTTATAGTTTGTAAAGAATAATCTGATTGTCTGAATTTAGATGTTTAGTTTTAGTAGATTTGAAAACATTTATTGGTCTTGAAAAATCGTCAGATTATTTGTATTAAAAGGTAAAATATTCCCTTAGGTTATTATATGTATTTAGAGCTTACCTATGATTTTTTTTTAAATTTATTGAAGTTTTTGATTTAGATGTGCTGTTTTAAAGCATTATTTGTCTTTGAAAATTCGAGCGTTTTTAAATGAAACGATGAAAGTAAACTTTTGCTTTGAAGTGAAGAGATGCATGCAAAATTTTTAGAGCTTTTGAGGCATAATGCTGTTACGAGACATTGGTTGAACTTAACAATCAAAGCTTTTTTAGATTAAATAATCATAAATAAACGAAACAAATTAATTTTTAATCAACTACCTATGAATCAAAAATAAGTTGTTTTTGAAATAATACTTGAATATAGTCTATAAGAACTTTTGTAAAGCTATTATTTGTGTTAAATGCTAAAAAGGAAGCTGGTAATGTTTTAGAATTTTGAATTTAAGAGTGCTGTTACTAAACGTTTAAAGATCTTAAAAATGTATTCAAAAGAGTTGGTTGATTCAAGAGTATTGCAATGCCCGAAGAAGTTTGCTTAAGTGTATTACAAATCATTGACCTTGAAAAATCGTTGAATTATTAACGTTAAACATTACAAAGGAGAATTTTAGAGTCTGAATATATTTTATATTTTAAATAATTTGCTTGGAAATTGTTAGATGAAGTTAGAACATTCGTAAAAGTTTTTTGCCACCGTTAAGCAACCAGAAGGCAAACTGCAGCACGGCCAGGATGAGCAAAGTCATGAACAGAATACTGTAACTAAACTCATGCTCTAAAATTATACTTGGATTAAGTCTGATATTTCATGAAGCCTCTTTAGTTTTTGAAATAAATTTGCCCAAATTTTGAAAATTGGCCTATAATTATTTTAAACGCTAAATAATTAATAATTTTAAAGCCTATATATTTTTAGATAAAATATCATATTAGGAGATAATTAATTACAGATTTTAGTAATATATTTCTAGTTTTTTTTTTGAAAGTTTGAATTTAGGAGATCTGCTACTAAATATTAATTCACCTTAAATATTTTAGATCACATGATCAAAGTAAAATTGCTTTGAACTGCAGTAAGAACTTTGTAGAGCTTTTTAGTTTTTGAAACTTTAAATTTGGCAGAATTTTAAAGCATACTTAAGTACAAGTCGGGAATCAAGTGCATAGATGCACTATGTTTGCGGCACGAGTCGCGCTCGTTAGAGATGCGGTTGGCCTAAGTTTTTAGACACGAGTCGCACTCGTGGTTGTAGGTCAAAGGGTTAAGAGCATTTTTTGGCAATATTTATATAAAACGTTAAGAAGGGGAATTTTATAGTTAACATTAGATTAATTTGTTTATAATGACATATTCTTAGGTGATTAGATGTAGTTAGAACTTTTATAGTTTTGTCACAGTTTTAATTGAGAAAGGCTGTAACAAAAAAAAAATCTTCAAAAATATGAGTATTTTCAAATAAAATAATCAAAGTTGTCGTGCTTTCAAGTGAGAGCTCTCGTAAAGCTTCTGTAGGTTTTTGAAGAAGAATAATCCGGTCAAAATTTATAATTATTCCAGAATTTAGTTTACTGTTTGCCGTTTCAACAGCATGAGAACATACAAACAAAGAATCTACGAGAGAGAAGCTGCTACCACAATCACTATTCTGAATATTTATAATCAAGTAATTTTGGCTGGCGTTTTCAAAAGTTTGGATTTTTTCGCACTAGCTGCAGAAAGTAGACTTCTTAAGAGTTTAGAGGATACAAACTTCAAACTGAACATGTTTCTAAACTAGTGAAAATTGTTACAAAATAATCTATAACTAGGTTGGTACCGGAAATTAGAAGCGACCTATTTTATTTATTTTATTAATGATACTGACAGAACAATGATGACTTTAACTATTATTGATGAAGGTTTAAATTAAATTACAATTGGTTTGTTTCATATTTTTTCTCTAAACCTTCATCAGTAATAGTTTAAAAAATCAGTTATCACCAATGATAAATAAGAAAGTTATTCAAGAGATAACCATGAAATGGTCATTTAATAATATTTTAATAACTCGGTTTTCAATATGGATGACCCGTTAGAACGAGTGAGAATAAGAAATTTGCGGAGGACAAGAAATTAGCTATTACACTGTACATCACGATTTTTCTGACTCAATTATCTTTACTATAAACCGGTTCATAATAACCCAAAATGAAGAAAAATCAACGTCAAAGTGATACCAATTTGCTTTTACGAGTAAAAGATCGATATTATGGAATTTTAAGCTTTATTTTTATGTTTTACGCTATGGTTGCTTTGAATGGCCAATAATAGCGATTAAACTTCATCATAAACCACTTTTACGTCTATAAAAGACACAATAAATCTAACGCTAGAAGAAAATTGCTTTATTATAAAGCTAGATGGTTGTAAAAGTAGGTTTTTCTCGATTTTTTCTGAATTTTTAAATAAAAATTGATTTTCTTCGAATCTCTTTTTCTCGCAAATAAGGAAATCAATGCAGGTCTATTTTGAAAGAATAAAATCTGTTTTCGATACCGTTGTTTATGTAAAACAACGAAATAATATTCAATTTCAATAATACAATACAATAAAATATAATTTATTAACAGTAGAAGCTCCATAGTTACATTTCTATGAATATGATGCAATTATATTTATTCCCTGCTGATTTTGTTTTGTACACTTGACACTTTCTGTCTAGTCGAATGACGTTTTTAAGTTAGAAAACTTTCCCTAACAAGTCTCCAATTATAATCCCCCATCATATTTTTGGTCCGTTTTCCCTTATACCTGATCCTGATGAAACCATTCTCCTTGTTCCTTAGATTAACCACCCATGTTATCTTTAAAGTAAAAGAGATGCGAATCTAGCATATGTAGCTTTAAAAACATGCGACGTCTCATTTTCCCAAAATTGCCCATCTACATCTTCGACTAGTGTTTTATAGTATTCTGCCTTGTGATTCCCCAGGAATATTTCAGTCACGACTACGAAACTTTTTCAAGCTTGCCGTTCGATTTCATTCAGTGTCTGTATAAACTCTTCCGACTTCATCATCTGCTCAATCAGTGGTCTCACAAAAATGCCTGCTTTTACATTAGCTTCTGACAGATTAGGGAACTTCTTGCAAAGAAACTTAAAAGCCTGCGATTTCTGGTCAAGCCCCTTAACAAATTTCTTCATAAGTCCCAGTTTTAAATGTAGCGGAAGCAACAAAATTTTGCTCCGATCGACCAATGATTCCCACTTAACATTTTGTGCACAGACAACGAACTCTATCTTGGAGGCCAAACCTTAGCTTGGTAATGCTGATTGTTGGCTCAGCTGTCCCATAAACAAAGTTAGCAAGGGTTCTTCTACATGGTTTTGCAAGGAGGTCCTTGCAGGCCCAATGAAAAATGATATTATCTTAAAATCCCAAATGAACATGTTTGACACTGTCATAGTTTTCCTTGAGATCAAAAGAATATTCTATGGTGATCAAGGCATATCGGTTTCCATTGTGAAGGAGAATCGCTTTCAAACTTTGAGAAGAGCCATCTAAAAATAAACGCCATTGGTTTGAGTCGTACTAAATTTATATCATCAAATAACCCGTTGATATTATTACAAAAACATAAATCTTCTTCTTCGGCAAAGGCGTCCATGAACGCTAGGTTTCGCTTTCTCCGCTCCTGAACGTGGAGAGTAAGCATTTGTATAGCCTGATAAGTAAATTTCGAAACATTTATCGACCTCTAAAAATTGATTTGATTGAAGTTAAAAATAATTTTTAGAGATAAAAACGCATGTTCTAAGACTCTACTGGACTCTTCTAGTCCTACATGTCTGGACTAATGTACCAGGGCAATCAGCGGAACCACAGGGCGATGTTTCAAATTACAAAAGGGCTGGGAGCAGGTTCACTCCCGATGACTTTCCTACAAGTCAGTTTGAATCGCAGTCACGACGCCTACGATGTTCTTAGTAACTTGGAAAAGAAGCATCACATATGTTATTATAGGGAGTGAGCCAACGGAACCAGGGCTAATGACAAATGGGTTAGGGATGCCTTTAAAGGTGATGCCGCGACAAACTTAACCCCAAAATAAGACACCTGGCTAGGGTGTCTGGCCACCAAATTAAGAAAACAGTCTACAGTCTTAGATGCAAGTCAACATTGAAGATATGAAATGAACCAAGAGCTAATCTGAAAGTCACCGTCAGGCTTAACAAGTCTAAGGCTTAACCTATCCCAATAAATTATTATGTATCCTAACCAATTCCAAACAATATTTATTGATTTGTTCCAATATACTTATTTATTAGTGTACCCTAAGAATGACACTTCTGATATATGGTATGTCTCATTTACTTGAAATATGCTTGACATTTCCTAATCAATTTTATATTGCCTTAGCCTATAAATTACATATTCATTTTTGAGTATTTTAGTAATATTTCTAACACTATATGCCTATTCCAATAAACGGCAATGAATTAAAATATAAACCGGTTTCATAAAAAAAATTATCTATCTATTATAAAAAAATTAATATGTTTTATAATCCTACATAGTCTCCACTCTTAAATACACATTTTTCAAAGCAAAGGGGAAGTTTCTTGATGCTATTATCGAAGAATGTAGGCGGTCGTGTCTCTTCAGACAATTGCTCATTCCATATCTTGGTCACTGTAAACTGTCACTCCCAATAAGTCCTTGAGTGGACCAAATATATGAAAGTCACGCGGGGACAAATCCGAGCTACAGGATTCAATATTTCCCAAGTTTTTTCGGATCAAAGAAGCTATGTGTGGCCGAGCAAAGTCATGAAGGATAATCATACTTCGGATGGGCATGCCTCGTTTTTTCTGTCGATAAGTCAGTTTGGCTTCACCAACCTTGCAATAATATTCAGCATTGATTGTACGTCGCTCATTAACGAAATTTATCCCAAAAAACAATTGCAAGAACTTTTCCCACAAACATACTTGTTTTGGCTTTTCGAAATGGACCTTCTCTAAGTTGTCTCCACTCCATGCTTGCTTCTTTACATTGTGGGGTGTAATGATGCACCCACGTCTCATCTCAAGTGACAATTTGACAATGTGACTTAAAAAATATCACACCCTACTCACGTTTTCTTTCTTGGATTATCATCAACTGTGCAGAAAGGGAACGAAAAATTTCGAAAGTTTTTACGTCTTACCGCGCCAAAAATTTAATGATTATATTCAACAGTCTATGTATCTCGTGCTCAGAAATGGTGCTACTGGCGGCAATAAGCATTAGTGAACCAAATCGGCGTCCTCCCCAGTACATGACCTATTCCAATGAATTACTTGTTAATCTACCTTAATAATTTCTTAATTTTCTGTTAGCTTTTAGTCTATTTAATTATATTTTCTATTGTTTCAATCAATCGAGTTTTACCAATAAATTTTGTTTTGTCGTAGCCTATTATTAACCTATCCCAATACATTATTTATTGCTGAGGTGTATACTTGATCCATCCTTACAATCCACTTATTGACCCTGCCTCAATAAATTCTTAATTGTCCAAAAATTGTCTTGATCTATTCCAATATATTTTCCATTATTTTCAAACATATTCTTAACCTATTCTAATAAGAAAAACGTCTCTTTGGTTCAATACACGTATGGAGGAACTCCTCTCTGCTTGTCTCAGGAGAGATGGCCAAGGTACTCATGGTTCTATTCCCCGCTAGCAGACCACTCGGCTTTCAATGTTGACCACCCGTTGGAACGAGTGAGGACAAGGAATTTATTGAGAACAAGAATCGGTCACAACATCTAACCCCTAACGCAGCTCTTGTGAACGCCTTCCTCTTTAAAAGGGTTTTTCCCAAAACGTACAAAAAAGCGAGGTTGGTCCTACATTAAAAGCAGGGTCCCCTAGTAAATAAAGGTTTCTGTCTCCTGAACATAGAGTAAAAGTACTTACAGCACCTGATAAATACGTTTCGAAACATTTTACGACATTGAAAATTAATTTGCTTGGCATTTAAATGTTATAGTTTTAATATTTTTTTCTAGATAAAATAGCATGATTTGCGGTAATTAAATTCTGTTAGACTTTTCTATTTTAAAAGGTTTGAACTTAGAGTGCTGTTAGTAAAAATTAATTTTGTTAAATTAATTCATTTTAAAACCCGAGTATTTTAAGATGAAATTAGCTTTGAAATGAAATTTGGATGCAGTCAGAACTTTTGTCAAGTTTTCTAGCTTTTTGAAGAAAAATTCAATAATACTTTTGGACGAATTGTTTGATTTATTCGCCTTGAAATCACGAGATAAAATTTTTAAAGTTTCCTCCACTCTTATTCTGTAATGTAACGCTCCAAAAAAACAAGGAAGAAGTTATGCTTAAGGTTTACCTTCATTTAACTGTGTTGACAATCTTGGAACCCATCTGTATAACTTGTGCACCAATTCTATTTCTGTTGTTCATAAATCATATAGACAAATGTTTCAATACTTCTAAATTTCTGATGTTTGCTGATGATTTAAAGTTATTTTCAATAAATCGTAGTGAGAATGAATGTAATGCTTTACAAGATGACGTTAATAATCTTTCATCTTAGTGTACAAATAATAATCTTAACATTAATACTAATTAGTGCTGTTCTATTTCTTTTACTCTTGGCAATTTATTAAAATTTTCATACTTTACCATTAATATCTAAATTGAAGTCGGTAACAAAAAATAAAGACTTAGGTGTTATTTTTAATTCTCTTGTAACAATTTTACCACATATCAATATTATTTGTAATAAAGTTCTAAGAGCATTTGATGCTATTAAACGGTTTTCTACTGATTTTAGTATTGATACATTGAAAATTTTACATCTTACATTAGTACGATCTAAATTTGAATATTCTCCCATAATATGGAATCCATATTATATTAATACATCTAATAAATTAGAGATGGTCCAGAGTAAATTTTTAATAAAACTAGTTTTTTGAATATAATTTCGAACTTTTTTTAAATTTATTGATTGGAAAAGTTTTAAATTTCTTATTTACGTTCGATGAAGCGCCATCGGAAATTATAAACTACTTGCATTAGACGTAACGAACTCACGTAGTAAATTGTATAAGTTATAAATTCCGTACATATAGTAAAAATATGTCTAGACCGAAGTGTGCAAAGATAACAGAGTTGGCTAGCGTGTATCTTTTAAATTACTATTTTATAAGTTTCCGATCGCAAGAAGTCAATTTAACTTTACGACTAACTCAGAAAACGTCCATATCAGCAATTGAAATTTTTAATAATTTAATTAAAACTTTTATAATAATAAAGAATCTGTTTAATCATAGAAAGCAACGTTTTAGACAATAAATATCAACTAAATTGTGTTATAGTGCTTACAATATTTTCTATATTCTTTAGTGCTCTCTAAATTACTTCCTGCGTCCTACATATACATTTAATTGCCATTACTATTAGTTTATGAGTGTATATAAATTATTACAGACGATGATGATAATAATATTATGTTTCAATACCTGTAATTTATTTAGACATATATAGTTTTTTTTTTTATCGGTAAGTATGTCGACGCATATTTAAGACACGGATTTACGCGACACAGATGAGTCACTGAAACTAATCGTTGTTATATTGTGCTAACGTTATGTAAGTGGCACAGCAATTTTACTTCAGTCATTCATTTATTTAGATCAAGAATAAGCAATATTAATTATTTAAAAGAAATTCATTAGTTCTCGATCAATAATTAATATTATATTTATCGATGTTGTTTCATACTAGGGTCATCTGGAAAGTATATAACCTATAACTTCTTCTTAGCTTAGTCACTATTGCAAATTTAAATATTTGTTGTAACGTGTGACGAATTTCTGTATATATATTCCTCCACCGTCAGGGTATTGAATTTGATGTCAAAAGTCCTTGAGTTGTGTAAATAGATGGTTATCTAAAAGAAAAGACTGGACTATAAAGAGGATGGTTGAAAATTCATCCGTAATGACTGACGACCATCCCGAACGCTCGTCATCATGATTGTTTTCTCTTCTATAGTTGAAATTACGACACCAGCGCCGAATAAATGACTCATTCATAATATTCATACATATCCTTCAATTGACGATAAATATATCATTTCTTGCATTAAGAAATCTAAGTACAGACCTAACTTCACAACTGCAATTATAAACACTAACATAAGCAGCACAGTCAATACCAGAGAGACATAACTTTGAAGACAGACAGCTGTAATACAACTGAACATACATTCGGCGGCTGTTCTATTCGCCAGAGCTCCGCACGGTACAATCGGATACTACTTTCCCCCTATCACTCGTATAAAGAAGATGTTGATGATAATTTAATCTTATAAAATAAAAACTTTTTAATATAAAAATGAATTCTGCTACAAAGCATTTGAACGTGTTTTAATTTTCGATGTATATATTATAATTATAAAAATAATTGCTAACCAATTTTTATTACAAAACACTATAATCACGTTATCCACGTTGATATTAATCCTAATTACGTGAAAACGAAGGCCGCATTTTAATTCCATTTTAATGCCGATATCTAATTGAATCAACTGTAAAGCCTTCACAGGCCTGCGCTCCACGATTCCTGGTGTGTAAGATCAAGGATGCATTCCGATTTGTGTCGCAAACACTTTCTCATCACAAATTATTCAAGGGTAACAAACATCACGGGCAATAATCATCTGCGTATGGCGTAAAGTGCGGCATTTTATAACCCTATAAAGTATTGATAGCTTGACACGTTTTACAGTTAATTTGTTTTTTTTTGGGTTATGTTGCAACAGTTGGCATTGTACGTAAATTATTTATGGGCATTGCTTGTGTAAGAATGTTAATTTAATTTAATTAAAATAACACGTTTATTATTTATATAAACAAATATAAAACACACCTAACTTAATATCAGATATAAATTGTTTGCATATTTTGGAACTAATTTGTATGTTTACTACTTTTTTTTTTAAATATCTAGAGCTCAAAAGTAATGCAACACCCCTTAGATGTGGTATAATCCAGCAACAAATGCGCACGTTTATTCACCTTACAAAGAAACAAAAGCGATAACGTTTTAAAGGCTTTATCTCAATTTTTTGTGTACGATTTTTTACACTTAAAGCAAATTTAATAATGTTAATAACCAGTCACTTGTTCTAATCTTATCCTTTCTGAGCTCTTCAGTATATTGAAAAGCCTTGCCAAAATGCCTAGAATTCGTGCATCCCGTCGATTTCATCAATTAAGTGATTTTCCAAAAGGTCGCATTATTGGTATGAAAGACGCGGGCTTCTGTTTGAAGGAAATATCCCGAAGACTCGAAATTACACCTACAACTGTAATGTTTGTATGGAGAAGATGGTCTAAAGAAAATGACTATCAGCGACAGAGACGTCGGTAGGCCTGGGATTATACAGGATGGTCAAGAACGATACCTAAGACTGCTTACTATACGTAATCGTCACGACACTTTGAGGCAAGTTCGAGATGCCTACAAACAGCATCTGTTCCCAGATTAAGCGGCTGAACTTAAAACTCGCCAACACGTTCGGCAAGCGTGGCGTTTTAGACATGCCAAAACCTTCCATGACTAGGTCAAGTTTGCACAAATATCCCCAGGTGGGCAAGACTATTACTTCGAAATCCCACACTGAGAACTCAGTCTACCTCTCGGAATCTGGAGGAAGCACAAACCTGACAAGGACACGGAATAAGAACACAAATAGTAAAAAGCTACACATCGCAATGTTTAACATCAGGACCATGAAATCTGCAGAACGGCTAATTGAATTAGAGGAAGAACTTTCGCTGATAAAATGGGATATTCTTTCACTCTGTGAAATAAAGCTACCAGGCGAAAAGTGTACCATCTCAGAGTCTGGGCACATGCTTTACCAAAACAACTCCAAAACAAATTCGAACAAAGTACTCCTGAGGATTGTCAAATTGAACAACTCTATGAAGATAATACCACTGCCTGGACAGAATCAAAGTCATACTTTTCATTTATCATCGGAGACTTCAATGCTAAAGTGGGACAAACACAAACACAAATAGATCATATCCAAAGCCTGGGAAACTTCGGACTAGGAACAATAAACACAAGTGGTGAAAAACGAATTAACTATCTTCAGAGCGAAAAACTATTCTGTATGAATACCTACTTTAAAAACCCTGACCAAAGAAGATAAACATGGCGAACAAAAAATGAAATCAATTACATTATATCCAACAAGAAGGACATAGTTACAAAGGTTGCTGTTCTAAATAGATTTCACAGAGGAAGGCACAGATTGATTAGAGCATCAGTTAAAATCAACTTTAGTGTAGAAAGAAAGAAGATAAAAAAGCAATCGCAATTATAGAAACTATCAAACAAAATACAGCACAATATCAGAAGGAGCTAGACAGAAAACTAACACCAACAACTAACCTTTCAAATCTTAACATCGATGTCTTGGCTGAAATAAAACAAAACCACATTCAAATGATGAATAGAAAGCTATGTTTCAACAGAAAACTTCAAAAGAACCAGAAAATCAAGGAAGACACCATACAAATGATGGGAAAAAGAAGAACAATGGACCGAGGGAATTTAAAGATTATACCAAAGCGTTTAATAAGAAAATCCGTCTAGATATTAGAATAATTTGATTGTATTGGCTTTTAATTGTTGAAAGTCCATTATGAATTCACTGTTAGGTGTAACTAAAACACAAACTTTCAAAGAGTATGCTTTTATTTTCCGCAACAATTGTTTCGCCACACTGTGGCTTCTTCAGGCGAAGAATGGTACATTATGAAACTTGGATTGTGTATTTATACATTTGTGAGTGGGGGTGGTAAATTGAACAAGTTCAATAATGGGGATTTTGACAATTCAGTTTGTTCATTTAGCAGGTGTCTAGTTTCTTTTCTTCTATTGATTTCCATGAATTCTAGGGCATCCAATTTCCTTCCTTTTCTTTCAATGTGTAGAATTGTTTCTTCTCCAAATCTATGATTTTCTGCTATGAGGTGTGTGGCAAATGCTGATCTTCAATACAAGAGAGAGAAATCAGCATTTGCCACACACCTCATAGCAGAAAATCATAGATTTGGAGAAGAAACAATTCTACACATTGAAAGAAAAGGAAGGAAATTGGATGCCCTAGAATTCATGGAAATCAATAGAAGAAAAGAAACTAGACACCTGCTAATTGAACAAACTGAATTGTCAAAATCCCCATTATTGAACTTGTTCAATTTACCACCCCCACTCACAAATGTATAAATACACAACCCAAGTTTCATAATGTACCATTCTTCGCCTGAAGAAGCCACAGTGTGGCGAAACAATTGTTGCGGAAAATAAAAGCATACTCTTTGAAAGTTTGTGTTTTAGTTACAACACCTAACAGTGAATTTGGATATTAGAAGTTATAACACGGAAAAAATTAAAGCAATTATAGAAAACAACAAGAATATGAATGTTTTAAAACGCTCACAGACGAACGGAAGAACCAAGATTATAAACATGAAAGGCAAGAACGGATTAATAAAAAAAGAAATAACCGAAATAGTAGCCATTATTCAATAATTCTACACTATATATACTTCAACTACATCACACCCAGAAAAGAGCCATCCTACAACAATCCTAAATGTCAACTCCGAGGATATGCCAGATATAAGCACCGACGAAATTAGACAAGCTCTAAAACAAATGCAAACGACAACATCGTTTTGATGAGCAGCAACCTGAACGACATCCAAGATATGCTATCTGAAATGAACAATGCATCAAAATTAAAAAATGAAATTAAGCAAAACTAAGGTTATGAGCTTCGAACGACCTATCATATTAATCGAAAACCAACTAATAGACAATGTCAACGAATATATATATATATCTTGGACACACCATAAGGCTCAGCAAAGACAACCAAACAGCTGATATTGCCAGATGAATACGTATGACCTGGGCTGCTCAATTTTCATTTTTAAAGATATGAATATACCTTTTGGATTGAAACAACAGATGTTTGATATGTGTATTCTCCCGGCCATGGCATATGGAATGGAAACTATGGCCTTAACCACGAGAAGTGCAGATCGACTAAAAAATACTCAGCGTGCAATAGAACGAGCAATGCTGGGGGTGAGTCTGAAAGATCGTACAAAAAATGAGGATGTTCAAGGAAAAAATGGTGTCCAAGATGTTATGAAACGCATAGTGAAACTAAAGTGGAGCTGGACAGGTCATCTAGCTAGGTAAAGTGCAGATCGATGGACACAGAGACTTATGCAGTGGCAAGGTAGAACAAACGTGGTATCGGAAGACCACAAAAATGATGGGAATGATGGACGATGAGAAATATCAGGAACAAAATGGTACTTAGCTGCAAAAGACCCTGAAACCTGGCGGATGATGGGGGAGGCTTACATTCAGAAGTGAACAAACTACGGCTAAGAAGAAGAAGATTAACACTGTTTGAATCTCAATTATAATGTACATGTAGGGTGGGCGAGTGACCATTATGCAACCTTAAAATCACTAAAACTTGTGCCAAAACATACGGAATTAATAACTGCCTCCTTGAATTTATAAACCACATCTTTAGAATAATTCTCATATGCGAATTAACATTTTTTTACAGCACTTATTATTTCTCTTAATCTATTTTTAGTTAACTCTGTAGCATATTTTATTGATTGCAGGGTGGGATAGTGGCCACCAACCCACTCTACATATTCATTTACACTTATGTTACTGCGTCAATTTCCCAAAATATCATCAACAGTTTTAGTGATGGTGTTCAAAAATAGAATCTTAAATTTATAGTTGAAGCTTAAATGTATATGTAGGGTGTGTAAGTGCTCACTATCCCACCCTCCAATTTCCAAAATATAAGCAAGGTTTTATTTAGTGAGAAAGTATGCAAAAAACAATAATTAGACAACAAGTGTATTTTTTAAACCTTAAAACTATAGTAAGTTAACTCTGCAGGATATTTTATTGCTTGAAGGGTTATATAGAGGCCACCCACCCACCCTACATACACATTTATACTTCTATCACTGTTACTACTTTAATTTCCCAAAAAAACTTCAACATTTTACCTCAAGAAATTAACTGCGATTTTACAGTTGATGAATAAATATATATGTAGGGTGGGTTTGTGACCACTATTCCACCCTAAAAATACTACAATAAAAGCCAGGATTTTTTTGATGGAGACCACTATTCCATCCTTCAATTTCAAAAATAAAGCAAGTGTTAATTTCCAAGTATCTAATGTGGGGATTTTCAACCCTCGCATGGTTATTATAAAAATTGCTTATTGCATTTTCTAAAAACCTTGTCCCTATGTTTTCTAATTGGAATTTTTGATAGGTGTCACCCACCCACCCCTCATATACAAGATTACTTCAATACTAATTGCCGTTAAGATTCCAAAACAAACGTAACGAAAAGTTATTGATGTTTTACAAGAAACCATAACCACTGTTGTAATTAAAGTTAAGTAGGGTGGGTGGGTGGCCACTATCCCACCTTTCAATCACTAAAAGCTATGTGAGAGTATACAGAGTTGATACTTAAGCACGTATAAAAAGTCCATATAAACTTGTTCAAATAAACTATTTAATATATGCATGATATTTTCAATAAACTGGCACATGTTTTATTGATTGGAGGGTGGGATAGAGGCCACCCACCCACCCTACATATACATTATTACTTCAGTTCCTGATCGTCGATAAGTTTCTGATAAAACGTAACGTAGAAATTGATGTATTAACAAGAAACTATCAACACTGTTTGAATTTCGATTATAATGTATATGAAGGGTGGGCGGGTGACCTCTATGCAACCTTCCAATCACATGAACTCATGCGAAAACATACAGAATTAATAACTGTCCCCTGGAGTTCATAAACCACATCTTTAGCCTAATTAACTAATTTGCATATTCAAATTAACATTTTCTCTTAATCTCTTAATTTATATTTGGAGAACTCTGTAGTATCTTTTATTCGTTGGAGGGTGGAATAGTGGCCACCCACCCACCCTACATATACATTTATACATCTATCACTGTTACTGCTTCAATTTCCAACAAAATCATCAACAGTTTTAATGATGATGTTTAAAAATTGAAACGTAACTTCATAGTTGAAGATTAAAAGTATATGTAGGGTGGGTGGGTGTCCACTATCCCACCTGATCATATTCAGGAAGATCAGTATTGCTATCTTTGCTTACATGCATTAATATTTTTATGTAGCGTGGGTAGGTGACCTCAAACAATTCTTAAAAATCATTCAAGGGAATGCGATGGTCATTCACATGAATGTTTTATGATTGCAGGGTGGGAAAGTAGCCACCTACCTATTTTTGATATACATTTATTTCTCAGACAAAATGTTACTTATAGTTATAAAGTTATAAAGAGTTATAAATTAAATTAACGTTCTTCCTGCGATTAAGATTAACTAAATCAACAACCAATAGAGAAAATATATTTTTTTCTTTTATTTATTTTAGAAGATATACATAGTCATATGCTTTCTTTAAAGGCAGTCAATAATCAATAATTAAACTTACTCAAATTTACCACAGAATAAAATATATTCAAAGTAATAAAATTATCTTCACAAAGCTTTTACATATTTACTTTAATACCTAATGTCTCTACCGATACTAAAAAATGCTATTTTTAAAGCTACAAGCAATATGATAATGATTTTTCTTCAAAATTATATCACAAACCTTTTGAATCTTATAGGGTCTATTTTAACTGGGATGGATCAGAAATACTCACCACATGTAATCAACACATATGTAAGAAAATCACTTGACCCAAAAACAGGGGCTATTGAAGCCGAGGCTTTTACACTTGAAGAATCAAAGGCAACAAGGGCTGTTTTCTTGAGGCATGGGATAGTCTTTACAACAGGCTTTTTGAAAATGCCTAAGAGACAATACAGTCTTGGGATACCTGACTTTTTAATAAACATATTGAAATGGTTGATACATGGATACATAGAATGGTGTTCATGTTCCCACTTTATGGCCAAGATGCAAATTTGGTTTATCTCTGTAGAAAAGATGACTGTGTGATTAGATATTTTAAAATTAAACCCTTGAAAAATTATAGACAGGTCACCATACAAAGACGAAAATAACAGCGACAAGAGGGACGAAATTCTCGAAAGAATCATTGAAATCATAAACGAAATTAATGGAAGATTTGACCAAAATAGAGAGCACAATGAAATACTAAAAAAAGAAATAGAAAAATTAAATAGAGAACTAACAGAAATCAAAATTGAAATAAAGGTGAAGAAAGAAATATGGGCAAAAGAAAAGGAAGAATTATACAAAAAATACAAACGTTGGAAGATAGAGAAGGAACCCGGGAAAAGCAAAGCAGGAAAAACCACATTGTCTTAAAGAACTCTAATATACGTGAAGAGGAAATAGACAAACAAGTAATGTCATTTTTCGAAAAGGATCTAAACGTACAATGCAACGTAAAAGAAGCGTACGAAGTCACAAAAGGAATAATTATGGTTAAAATGAAGAACTGGAAAGACAAACAGAATATAATGGGAAACAGAAGGAGACTAACAAGACAAGATATATACATTTTGGGCATAAACTAGACCTAAAATGTGTACTTGTATGTATATGTATTTTAAAAAATCCAATGACCATACAGGAAAGACAAATCCAAAAAAGTTTGCGAGAACTTTCAAAACGCGAATCAGAAAAGGAAAATCAGTAAACAATAAAACATATGAATGGGACGAAATTGAAGTAAAGAACATGATAAGAAACTAAGCAGACAACTGAACTCATAACACACAACAACTAAAAATGCAAAGAAGAAAGGTGATAAGAAACATCAAAGGAACACAATGAGAATATGCACCTGGAATATAACAACTTTACTGAATGATGGAAAAATAGAAAACATATCAAGACAGCTACTTAAATATAACATAGCAAGAAGGAAGATGGAAAAGTAATGGACAAATTAATAAGAAACAGTACACCATACTCTACTCAGGGACAAACAACAAGGCAGAAATGGAGTAGCTTTTGTCATCACTGGAAAATTAAGGAACAGCGTAATAGACTTTAGACCAATAAATGAAAGAATACCATAGCTTACCTCAGATTAAAAGTAAAACCATTCAATATATCCATTTAACGTGTGCGCACCGACGGAAGTGACGGAAGAAAAACAAAAAGACGAACTATACGAAGAAATCGAAAATATTCACGCAAAACACCTAAACAAGACCCACAAATAATGATGGGAGACTTTTACGCTTAAATAGGAATTGAAGATTATGTAAGAGCAGTTGTATGGAAGAACAAGATGCACGATAATACAAACGATAATTGTCAAAGATTATGCAACCTTGCAGTCACAGCAGGAATGAAAATTATCAGCACAAAATAACGTGGATGTCACTTGGACAGCATTTCGGAAACCAAGTTGATCATATATTAATAAGAAAAGAAAGAGAAACCAGCATATTAGACGTGAGGTTTATAAAGGGGCAGATGCAAACACAGACCACTTCATGGTAGGAGCAACAAATAGTAACAAAACAGAACAACAAGAATAGACAAAAAAAAAATGGGACACGGAAAAATTACATAATATAGAAGCAAGGGAAGAAGACGTAGACACGAAATGGACAAAAATCAAAACAACATTAACTGAACCCGCGAAAACAAAAATAGGAACCATAAAAAAACCGATATAAAAAAGGATGCTGGAACAATGAATTTAGTGCACTTATAGAAGACAAAAAAGTTAAGAACACAACAAAGATGCAAAAATAAAATACCCTAAGATAAGAACAGAATGCAACAAAGCTATACTATACGCAAAACACATATGGGCACAAAGAAAGATGAAAAATACAAAAACCATAACTCTAAAAGATGTAGTTAACATAATTAAGAGAGCCTGTATAAAGTGGTCATGTATGGAGATCGGAAATTAAAACCAACATAAAAGCGATCATGGAATCGAAATCAAACGCAAAGAAGAGAGGAGGAAGACCAAGAAGTAGATGACATGATGTGGTGAAGTCAGGCATCAAAAGCGTAGGAATTACCAACGGGAAAAAGAAAACAGAAGACCGAAAAAAATGGAGGGAAATAGCAATAGATATCTTTAACACTGAGGCAGCACAATAGGTGAGGAATTATAGGGATTAATCCACCCCAACATAAATGGATTGTAAGGGCTTCTATCTGAAGCGGCGAAACTCCACAAGGAGTGTTGTGCCATATATATCAAGCTCCATTTGTTGACTATATAAACACATTCCAAACACCCCATAAACAAAGAGGTATTGGTATGATACCAAAGCGAGGATGTGATGTTACCAGCTGTGAGATCTCAAAGTTTTACAGTTTGAACAATTCTGGACTCTGCCAAGTCAACTGTGCCAAGAAAATCTGAGCTCTTCCAAAAAGATTTTCATTCCGTAACTAATATCGTTAAAGGACGGCTATAAGCAACCTGAATCAAAAGCCACTCTGTCTGCGGACAAAAAGAAATAATGTTTTAGATAAATGCCTGTAAAACAGGCGCAAAAGGTGCTGGTTAGGGATCTCAAATATCTGATAAAGGATAAAGCACTTCAAGAGTTTGTAGATAAGATTAAGAAACTAAAGACAATTATTGTCCTGATGAAGCGGTTGGTTTCCCTTACTTTTACCTCGACTTCTGATAAATACATAGTTGTGCACCATTCAGAATTTACAATACAACATTGCACTTAAGGTTATGTTGCCGTTTTTTGGAGAAACGAGGCAACCATTTGCTTCAAAGCATGCTTCGAGAAAAAGTTTTCAACTTTTGACGTATATTTCGAAAATCTGTTTTTGAATTTTAAAAAGAAAATTCTGGAACTTTCAAAAAAAAATCTAGAAATTCGGATTTTATAATGATAAAAATTAAAGAAGTCACTGAAAAGTTCTAAAAAATAAAATTTATAAAGCAAATTCTGAAAGCGTAGAAGTAAAAAATTTGGAAATTTCTAGGAATCTGATGAAAAATTGCTGGACAATCTGAAATACTTGAAGAATCTCCTAGGAAATTAGAAGACATATTCCTAGATTTCTAACAAGTTTTTGGATTTGTAAAACAAATTGTTAAAATAATTTAAAACTCTTGAACAAATTTCGGATTTCTGGAAAAATCTGGAAAAAGGAAAATATTAGAAATCTTTATAAAATGATTGTAAAGAGAATTTGCTGGAAAATTTAGAAATGATCGAGGAAATTTCCAAGGAAATTCCTGAAGAATTGAATAAAAATCGTTGTAAAATTCTAGAATTTTGGAAATAAATTTCCGAAACAGTTTACTGTGCTTATTTATAAATAAATATTGACACTCGTCATAACAAATATAGTTTTAAAGTATAACACACATTATAGTAAGTGTATCTTCAGAATTTCAATATGAAATGGACATTTGTTTTATAAGCCTAAAGTAAATTTGGGAATGATGAAACAAAATGATAGGTTCTAGGAATCTAAAAAGGTACTGCTATCAATTTTCTTTAAGAAATTCAGAAAGAAATGTTGCTGAAATTTGATAAAAATCTGACAAATTTAGAAAGAAGGAAATATTTTCAAACCTTAGAGCCTATGAATATATAAATTTAAGTCTAAAAATAATCTTTTATTTTCGGGAATCTATAAAAAAAATTATTCGAAAATTCTGAAATTTTGAAAATAAATAGCTGGAAAACCTTCGAAAACAAATTTGGAAATTTGGTAGAAAAATTTTTGGTAATTCTAGTAACCTAAATAAAATTATATTAAAATATTTTGGCCCCTAGAAGAAAATTCTAGAAATTTGAAAGGGAAATTTCTGGAGTCATAAGAAAGAAAATTCTAGAAAATTTTTGAAATATTGAAAATAAATTGATAAAAAAATTACTATTACCTCGGAACAAATTCAAAAAATATTGGAAAGCACTTTTAAATTAAAAATAATTAATAAAAACATTTTGGAACTCCTCAAAACAAAAAATTAAATTTGTTACAGAAATTGGAGATTGTAAGAAAAAACTTACTGGACAATTTTAGACATCTGACAAGTTTTCAACTTTTACCAAAAATTCTGGAAATCTGAAAAATAAAATCGTAAAAGTTTAGAATGTTAAAGAGAAAATTCTGGAATATTTAAGAAAATTTTACAGATTTGGATTTTATAATGATAAAATTTAAAGAAGTGTATAGAAAGTTCTAAAAATCTAAATTTAATTTCTGAAAATCTAGAAGAAAAAAAAATTGAAATTTTTAGAAATTTGTAGAAAAATTGCTGGACAATTTGAAATACTTAAAGAACATTCTAAGAAATTGGAAGAGATATTTCTTGAAAGAGATGTTCCTAGATTTCTAGCAAGTTTTTGGAAGTCCAGAGAAGAAATTGTCAGAAAAGTCGAGAAGCAAATTTTAAAAAATAGATTTTGTAAGGGAATTTAATTAATAAAAACTTTTAAATATTTTTTAGAAACATTGCAAATAAATTCCTGAAGACTGGAATGAAAGAAGCTGTAAACTTCTATAAATGTGAAAAACCTGGAAAATAAATTACCAAAATAGTTTATAAGCCTAAAGCAAAGTTTTAAAATGTGATTGAAACATACTGCTGGAAATTTTTCTTCGAGAATTTCAGATAATTGTAAAGAAAGCTTGTGAAGACTGAAAGAAATGTTGCTAGAAAAGTTCACAGTCATATTTACATACCTTAGATTCTGTGAATATTTAAATCTAAATCTAAAAAAATGGCAATTCTAGAAATCTATAAGGAAATAATTTGAAAATTCTGGAATAGAAAATTCTAGAAATTTTTTTTGAATAATTTTTAATATTTGGGAAATAAATTGCTGATAGAAAAATCTGCAAATTCTTGGTAATTCTAGGAATATAGCAGCAAATTATTAGAATATTTTGGAACCCTTGAAAAAAATTCGATAATTATCGAAATTTTGAAATTATAATGCTGGAAAAATTTACAACTTAATATAAACAATATCCAAAAATATTGTAAAACATTTTTGAAAATTTTTAGGAATTATAAATAATTAATTCGAAAATTCTCAAACCCCTGAGAAAAATTATATATAGTAAATTAATAAAAAATATATTCGTGAAAAGGCATTAAATCAAGCCTAAATGTGATTAACTATAGAAAGTCATTTATATTTAAACTTTAATTTGGATTATGCAGGTTTTACTGTTTTTTGCAGCAAAATCATCAACATTTACTAAATCATAAGCGAGGGTTTTAATTAAAAGTTGTAAAATGAAAAGAAGCAAAAAAATGGTGATCACAGTAATTTCCTTACATTGTAAGGCTCAATTTTAGATTCTTTACAAATAATTGTTATATAAATTTCATGTGACTCCTATAGTTTATTAGCAATAGGCAAAAAATATCAAAATATTTCATTTTTTTTTTTTTCTCACAAATAAAGAACTTTACGAAAAACATGTTTAAATAAATGCAGTTTCTTGTTTCCTTTAACTTTATATATTCTATACAGGGAAAGTAAAAAGGTAACATTCGTTAACCTCCGGTTTTCCGTTAAGGATAAGAACATCATTGAAGTGACATCTATTGTTTAAAGGTTGCACTGATTGTCCTAATTTAGTATTAATATTAGTAGTATTAGTATTATTTATTTATCCAATACACTACAAAAGATTCTAATATTATACATAATAATAATCTACAAACATTTTAATCGTATTTGGAAAAGCTTGAATTCACAAAATATGGTTTCTTCCATTCACACCCTTTAGTTTTCTGGTATCAGTTGATCTTTTATGATGTCAAACCACCGATAAATAAGGGGACAATTAACAAAAACAATGCCTTACATCAATTTAGTTCAATTTATGTTTTAGTTATTAATAGAACGATTTTGAATCACAAATTGGTGCAATTAAACGCTTCCCCTATAGCAATAATTCGAAATTAGCATAAGTTATAAGCGATTTGCGGCGTTTTAAAATTCATTAGGAGAAATTTCCACTTGCGGCGGTTTCTACGATAAAATTTTACTTTCTCGAACAATGAAAGTTGAGCGGCAAACAACATGTGTTATTCAAAAAAACAACGCCATCGGGATGATGCAAACAGACGTTAGAATAAAACTAAATCCATCATCGTTACGCAACAGTTGAGTTATATTCTATGCGCGAAGTTTATTGGAGAGTTATTTAAATTGAAGAGACGAACATCAATATATTTATTTTTTACATCTACGTGGTTGAAAACATTTTTCTTTGTTTTATAGTTATGGCATTCTGGTGTGTTGCAATACTATACATACAAGGTGTTATATACGAAAATCTTTGTTTTTATTATCTACTACTTCTTTGATTACATGAAGGATTATGGAAATTGGAAAGGATAGCGTATGTTAGTTCATGAATTATGAAGATGTTGTTGTAGTAAAAAAAGCTATTATACAATCAACGAAACACTCACATATATTCATTTTAATTTATTAGAAGAATATATATACGTTTATATTTATTTATATTCCACCAAAGATTTAGACGATACAAACTGGTACTAGTTGGTTATGGTAGTCTTTATTAAGTTAGGTATTAGGTAGGTATTATTTATTGCATCCAACATACTACAAAAAGATTCAAACATTATACATAATAATAAACTACAAAAATATGCGTTCTTTCATTCTCATCCTGCATTCATCTGGTATCAGTTGCTCCATAAAGACTTTCTTGATGACAATCCATCAAATTATTTGCGAAATTTTAAAAGTACAGGGATATAGAGGTTTTAAAAACTTGTATCCAAAATATCTACTAAAAGATATAATTTGTCAATTTGTAATAAGCTAACCTTAAGTTTGAAAATGATCGAAACTCGAGTCACTTAAAAATAAAGTGTGATATCAACGTTTTTGTTTAATATTAAAAAATAATAAGAGAAGATTTTTTTAAGAAAAAGGATTCGAATCAAATTTGTAGTTTTGATGTTTCGAAACGTCTAAGCACTAGTAGACTAATTTGTAGTTTTGAAAAAAGCTTTTGATGTAAGTAAGAATTCCTTGTTTTAATTATTTATTTATTTCAGGTTGTCAGACTTTACGACGTGCGGCGGCGAGAAGGGCGAAATCTCTGGGCGTGGACCGGAAGAGCGTGCGGATGCCGCGCTGCAACAAGGAGGGCGGTTTCGAACCGGTGCAGTGCAGCAACGAGATCGTCAGCTCGTGCTGGTGCGTGGACGAGACCGGATTCGAGCTGCCGGGCACACGAGCCCCAGCAGCATCCTTAGTAAATTGCACGAGTGAGTATGTATGGATAGACGGGTTGAATTGTTGGATGTACGCCGAGTCGTGGGAACGTAACTTTTCACGTTTCCAAAAGGTCGGAATTATGCAATAATCTTTGCAAAAATACCGCGGACGTATATCTCGCGCGATAAGGAACGTCGTGATCGCCGAGGATTTCTTAAATGTTACCAGGCGACATTTTCGCGTGTTTGCAATTACAAGTGAAGACGATCCCAGAATTTACAATGAGAGATTAAAATATGATTGTGGTTATTGTAATTTTTTTTTTGAAGTATTCACTCATGTTTTCATCCTCGTGATTTTACAGTTGTGTAATGCTGGTGTTAATTAGAATTGTATAAGCAATATATAGCCCAAAGGATGAATTCTACTTTAAAAAAGTGTTACTTTTAAATTTCCACATTGATTGATGATATTAGATCTTTATATAGGTGCAAATAAACTTTTTCCCACGTTATTAAAAAAATGGTGTTGTGGCCATCATAATGCTTTTCCTATATTTTTTTTGGAAAACTGCGATGTTTACGCAAAAAGCTATTTATAATAATTTGCTCAATTTTGATTTTTTTTTAAATTACTTGTTTATAAATTTCATTTAACTCCTACAGTTTATTAGCAGTAGGAAAAAAATGTGAAAATTATTACTTTTGTAATTTTTCCTCGCAAGTTAAGAACTGCAAAATCATCAACGATTAGCAATTAAAGTTATAATGTATATGTAGGGTGGGTGGGTGTTCTCTATCCTACCCTCCAATCAATAAAACACTTTTTTCAAATAAATTTTTCAGATAAATTTTGATGATGTTTTACAGATTGGAGGGTGGGATAGAGGCCACCCACCCACCCTACATATACATATAAATTTCAATTACTCATCGTCTTGCGGTTTGGAGTAAAATTAATTACAAAACATTTTGGATAAAAAGGAAAACATTTTTTTAGTGAGGAAATTAATTAAAAAAATATGCATGATGGGTGGGCAGACTTTAAATCTAAATTAGATAAGATTAGCTGTGGAAAGTCATTTATACTTAAACTTAAATTTTGATTTTGTTTTATTTTTATTACATAAAGTGTTTGATGGTTTTTAACAGCAAAATCATCAACAATTACCGATGAAAGTTATCATGTATATATACAACACAAAATAATTGCAATTTTAAAGATTTATTCATACAATTTTTTTAGATAATTTTTGATGACGTTTTACTGATTGGAGGGTGGGATAGGGATTGAATTAACAGAGAAATTTAAAAGGTAAAATTTTCGAGTGAGGATTTTAATTAAATTTTAATGCATAATGGGTGGGCAGATTTAAATCCCAATTAGATAAGATTAGCTATAGAAGATGTTTTATATCCAAACTTAAATTTTGATTTTGTTTTATTTTTATTACATAAAGGGTTTGTTGGTTTCTAGCAGCAAAATCATCTATGATTAGCAATTAAATTTAGCAGGTATATGTAGGGTGGGTGGGTGGCCTCTATCCCACCTTCCAATCAGTAAATCATAAGCGAGGGTTTTATTTAAAAGTTGTAAAATATAAATAAAAAATATAAATGCCATTTTTAGAGATTTATTAATACAAATTTTTCAAATAATTTTTGATAATGTTTTACTGATTGGAGGGTGGGATAGAGGCCACCCACCCACCCTACATATACATATTAATTTTAATTACTGATCGTCTCGCGATTTGTAGTAATATTAATTACAGAACTTTTGAATTAAATTTAAAAGGCACAATTTTTTAGTGAGGAAATTAATTTAAAAAATTATTAATGATGGGTGGGCAGACTATAAATCTAAATTAGATAAGATTAGCTTTAGAGGGTCATTTATATCTCAAATTAAATGTTGATTTTGTTTTATTTTTATTATTACATAAAGATTTGATAGTTTTTAGCAGCAAAATCATCAACGATTAGCAATTAAAGTTATCATATATATGTAGGGTGGGTGGGTGGCCTCTATCCCACCCTCCAGTCAGTAAAACATGAGCGAGGGTTTTAATTAAAAGTTATAAAATATAAATAAACTCAAAATAATTACAATTCTTAGAGATACAAACTTTTCAAATATTTTTTGATGATGATTTATTGATTGGAGGATAGGATAGAGGCCACCCACCCAACCTACATATACATAATAACTTTAATTAGTGATCGTCTCGCACTTTGGAGTAAAATTAATTACAAAACTTTTTGAATAAAAAAGAATTTCAAAAGTAAAATATTTGAGCGAGGAAATTAATAAAATTTTTAGGCATGATGGGTGGGCAGACTTTGAAATCTAAATTAGATAATATTAGCTATAGAAAGCCATTTATATTGAAACTGAAATTTTGATTTTGTTTTATTTTTTATTACATAAAATGTTTGATAGTTTTTAGCAGCAAAATCATCAACGATTAGCAATTAAAGTTATCATATATATGTAGGGTGGGTGGGTGGCCTCTATCCCACCCTCCAGTCAGTAAAACATGAGCGAGGGTTTTAATTAAAAGTTGTAAAATATAAATAAACACAAAATAATTGCAATTAGAAAATTAATGCATAGAAATTTTTCAGATAATTTTTGATGATATTTTACTCATTGAAGGGTGGGATAGAGGCCACCCGCCCACCCTACATATACATGTAAATTTCAATTGTTGATCATCTCGCGGTTTGGAGCAAAATTAATTACAAAACTTTTTGAATAAAAAAAGAAATTCAAAAGATAAAATTTTTGATTGAGTAAATTAATAAATTTGTATGCTCGATGGGTGGGCAGACTTTAAATCTAAATTAGATAAGATTAGCTATAGAAAGACATTTATATTTAAACTGAAATTTTGATTTTGTTTTATTTGTTATTACATAAAGAGAATACAGAGAATTCTAAAAACATCAATTTAAAGCATTTGAAATTTCTGGATATTTTCAGAAAATTGGAAGTAAGATTACGAAACAAAAATTGCTAGGATATTCTAAAACATTGATTTGGAGGAAAAGTTTCTAGATATTAAAAAAGGAAATTTGCTGGGATATTCTAAAACCATCGCAATTTGGAAAAAGAATTCCAACAGAATTCCAAAAATCTAATTATTCCGATTTCAAAATGCTGCATAATTCTAGAAATATCGAAAAAATTTCTCGCGATTTGGATGAGAAATTTATGAAAATTTTCAGAGAACTTAAATAAAAATTGCTTAACAATTCAAAAACCCTTCCAATTTGAAAGTGAAATTCCTAAAAAAAAATCTAGAAAACTGTAAAAAATTTGCTTATTAATGAATAGTTTCTAGATATTTTCAAAAACTGAAAGGAAAATTGTAGAGATAATCTAAAACCAGAAATATGAAAGAAAATTTACTAGAGAATTCTAAAAATATTAATTTGAAGGATTTGAAATTTCTAAAAATATTTTCAGAAAACTGGAAGTAAGATTATGAAAGAAAAATTGATAGGATATTCTAAAACATTGATTTGGAGGAGAAGTTTCTAGATATTAAAAACAGGAAAATTGCTGGGATATTCTAAAACCATTGCAATTTGGAAAAAGAAACCCTACAAAATTCCAGAAATCTTATTATTCCGATTTTGAAAATGCTGCATAATTCTAGAACTATCGAAAAAAATTTCTCGCAATTTAGATGAGAAATTTCTGGAAATTTTCAGAGAACTTAAAAAAAATGCTCTTCTGGTAAATACCAAAATGTTGAAAAATATGCTGGAGCAGACAAAAACTAGTGAAAAGATAAGAATATTTTTTTTAGAATTAGGAAGAGAAATTTTTAAAAAAATTTACAAATTTGAACAGAAATAACTTGGAAGTATACCTCGTCCGATGAAATAAGACTTAAAGGTGCAAAAAATGTTCAAATTATGTTCACTTAGTCAAGCACCTGGAAATAAAGTATGGTTCTTTAATATCATGATCAATCACAACTTGAAAGTCTGCAGATATTTAAAGCCTAAAGCTTTTCTAATATCACTTGTATATTCTGATACATATAGGGAGAAAAATTTTAAGAATAAAAACATCTGCTTTCTTATACCCAGAAGAAGAATATCGGCGATGAAATATACACTACGAATTGTTTAATGGATTTAGAGATATTAAAGACCTCAGACAAAATTTTCAGCTAGTGAAATTTAAGGGATTTAGAAGAATGAAAAAATCTGCATTATCTGCAATATTGATGTTTGATAGTTTTTAGCAGCAAAATCATCAACCATTAGCAATTAAAGTTATCATATATATGTAGGGTGGGTGGGTGGCCTCTATCCCACCCTCCAATCAGTAAAATATAAGCGAGGGTTTTAACTAAAAGTTGTAAAATATAAATAAACGCACAATAATTGCAACTTTTATATATTTATTCTTACAAATTTTTCAGATAATTTTTGATGATGTTTTACTGATTGGAGGGTAGGATAGAGGCCACCCACCCACCCTACATATACATATAAATTTCAATTACTGATCGTCTCACGGTTTGGGATAAAATTAATTACTTGTTGAATAAAAAAGAAATTCAAAAGGTACATGTTTTTATTGAAGAAATTAATAAAAATTGAATGCATGATGGGTGGGCAGACTTTAAATCTAAATTAGATAAGATTAGCTATAGAAAGTCATTTATACTTATACTTAAATTTTGATTTTGTTTTATTTCTTATTACATAAAAGGTTTGATTGCTTTTAGCAGCAAAATCATCAACGATTAGCAATTAAAGTTAGCATGTATATGTAGGGTAGGTGGGTGGTCTCTATCCCTCTCTCCAATCAGTAAAATGCAAGCGAGTGTTTTAGTTATAAGTTGTAAAATGTAAACATTCACAAAATAATTGTAATTTTTAGAGATTTATTCAGCAAATTTTTCATAAATTTTTGATGATGTTTTACTGATTGGAGGGTGGGATAGAGGCCACCCACCCACCCTACATATACATATTAACTTTAATTACTAATCGTCTCGCGGTTTGGAGTAAAACTAATTACAAAACTTTTTGAATTAAAGCAGAAATTTAAAAGGTAACATTTTTGAGTGAGTATATTAATAAAATTTTTATGTGGGCAAACTTTAAATCTAAATTAGATAAGATTAGCTATAGAAGGTGATTTATATTTAAACTGAAATTTTGATTTTGTTTTATTTTTTATTACATAAAGGGTTTGATTGTTTTTAGCAACAAAATCATCAGCGTTCAGCAATTAAAGTTATCATGTATATGTAGGGTGGGTGGGTGGCCTCTATCACATCCTCCAATTAGTAAAACATAAGCTAGGGTTTTAAATAAAAGTTGTAAAATATAAATAAACACAAAATAATTGCAATTTTTAGAAATGTATACATAGAATCTTTTAAGATAATTTTGATAATAATAATAATAACTTTATTAACGTGAAATACTTTTTTAAATACAAATAAACATAATTTATGACTATTCATGATTAATAAACAACTATTGGGTACCTTTGCAATTTCCCTAAATTAAATTAAACCGTGCAATAATGCCAAAACAACGTTTCTTGAAATAAGATATGGATAGGTGAAATAAGTCAATTTTTTTATCCGATAATGAATTAATTAAGTTCGTTCGGCTCGACAAATTGGACTATTTTTACCATAATTTGTAGAATGAAATTTAATTCTAAATGAAGTGTTATGTTTTTACAGATGAGGAGGACTAGCATTAAAGTTTAATTGACAATGTAATTCCGGACAGTTTATGAAATTGTGGCATAAGTTGTACAGAAGACATAGATCAGCTATTGTCCTTCTATCCTTAAGAGGAGTACCATTTAAATAGCATCTCAGATGTAAATAATCAGTACAGTTTAGACCAGTTCTATAAGCATAAGTATTTAAGAACTTATTCTTTACTCTCTCTATTCTAATTATATTATATACCAATTAAATTGACCATATAGGTGAAGTATATTCATCTGCCTGATAAAACCACTGTGTGATGAAACAATTGTAGCAGTATCTACAAAATAAAGCTAAACTCAAAACGATCATATTCTAATATGTTTCTAACTAAGGATAAATATAAATTTCTAATTAATGACGGTGAAAATTTTCTACTAAATTTATGAATGAATCCGAGAATGTGAGTTGCTTTCGATGATATGTTACTTATGTGATTTTTAAATGTTAATTTTTTGTCGAATATAACCCCCCAAAACCAGCATATTGTACATCGATCAACTTTTTATTATCAATTAAGTAATCAACAGATTGGTATTTAAAGTTACGTACAAATGATAATTTAAAACATTTATTGGCATTAAGATCGAGTCCATTGGCAGTACACCATTGGTTTAAATTAAAAATATCCCTTTGTAAAGCAACTTAAATAAATAAATAAATAACTTAAGATCATCTGCAAAGATTGAGGAACCCCAGAAGTTACGTTGATAATCTTTGACAGTTTTCCATTTATATTAACACATTGGATCAGCTCTCCTAAATAACTACTAATCCAACTAATAACATCTGTTCCAAAACCATACGCAGACAGCTTTGCGAGTAGAGTTTTATGGACGGCATCAAAAGCCTTAAAAAAGTGAGTTTAAATAGAGTCGACTGCCAAACCTTTCTCTAAGACATATAGAATTATTGTTTTAACTACTAAAAGATGTGTAACCGTTGAGCGACCAGTACTAAACCCATGTTATTGGTCAACAATTAGATTTTTACAAACCCACTTTAGCTGATTCGCAATAATTTTGTCCAATAGTTTGAGAACAGATGATTGAATCGCTATGCCACGGCAATTCCTGATATTTGCTCTATCGCCAAATTTAAATAAAGGAGTAATGTAGCTTCTCTTCCAGCATAAATGAACTATACCTGTTTTTAATAATAAATTACGATCTTCATTCAGATAAACTGTAGGCACACTCTTCTTCAGTATTACACTGGCTTTGATCAAAGTACATTGCTTTTGGATAACCACTTGTTTGTCGAGTATCGTTGACATACTAAAATATTTCTAAAATTTTGGAAGGAATTCACTATTGGCAAATGGTGGGTTACTTGGACCAGTATATTTTGTTATCTGAGAGCCAGTATAGCTTCCAAAAAGGTAATTCTACTAGGGATGCAATCATTGCTTTTACCGCTCAAATCTATGAAGTTTTTGAAAGAGGTTTATATACTTCTGCTATCTTCGTCGATCGGAGTAAAGCATTTGATTGTGTCTCTCATGGGGTACTTCTAAGGAAACTATATTACTATAACTTCCACCCAAATAGCTATAAATTATTAAGCTCCTATTTGTACTATGGTACTATGGTACTAAAACTTGGGGTACCACAGGATCCATCCTTGGACCCATACTGTTCCTTATATATAAATGATCTTCCCAACCAATTAACTGCATCATCAGTTACATTATTAGCTGATGGTACATCTATTTTAGACATATTAGACAGTTAAGGCGAGGTCATGTATAAAAATGCACAATCCGTCAGTAATGCAACAAAATGGTTTAGGCTTAATAGACTATATGCAAATCCGGAAAAATCTACAAATATAGATTTATTTCCCTTAAACCAAATACAATTAGAAAGAGTACCAATACCAAGTTCCTTGGTATCCACGTTGATACCAAATTATGATTGAATGAATTTAGGTTAATGTAACTAAAAATAAATTAGCGAAAGTAATTAAATAATTTTACACTCAAGTTCATAACCATCTGCAGACTCATGTTTCGATCTCTTCAGTGCAGCTTTGCTTCTGCAGATGTTTTAGTGTTTTTTTCTAATTATTATTGTGTAGCATACAAAATTTAAACGGGATTTTATGTAAGCTAAATTGTTTCGAAGTTCTTTTGTTTCTTAAGAATTGGTTGTCGTTAAAAGTAACGAGAATGAAAATCTGATCAAGTTTTATTAAAGCATGTTTTTCATAAAGTTCTTAACTTACGAGAGAAAAATTAATTACATTGACAGTTTTTACCTATTGCTAATAAACTATAAGAGTTAAATGAAATTTATATAACAAGTAATTGTAAAGAACTTATAATTGACCAAATTATTGAGAATAGCCTTTTTTGAGTAAACCTCGTAGCTTTCGGGAAAAATTAAGGGAAAGTATTATGATGGCCACATCACCATTTTGAAGTATTCACTCATGTTTTCATCCTCGTGATCTTGCAATTGTGTAATGCTGGTGTGAAATAGGATTGTATAAGCGATATATAGCCCAAAGAATGAATTCTATTTTAAAAAAGTGTTTAAATTTCCACATCTTTGATTGATGATATTAGATCTCTATATAGTTGCAAATAAACTTTTTCCCACGTTTTAAAAAAAAATTAATATTACGAAAGAATCATTGTTAGCCATTGCCTTAAACATAAAACTAATCAAATCTTATAATATGCATTACAGATAATTGCTATTTTTTAAATGGCATGTCTAATAAATATTTTTTTATAAATTCCAATTCACTCAAAATTAATACTCATCAGGTATTTAATTAAATTATTATAAGTGTTTACATCAAAATTTTATTAAGAACAATTACAAAAAAATTGATGATGTTTAGTGAATCTATTCAAATCTCGAAGATACCGTTTAGAGTCTAATGAGTTGTTAGACTTCGAATAATATGAACGCTTCAAATTTCTTGTCCGTGACCTTGTTTCGGAGACAATACGTAAAGAATTTCTCGTCTGGGATCTCTAATTATGTAGTCTTTCAATATCGTGTGTCTTGTATTTCCTTTGCAAACTGTTTTTTGCTCGGAAACAATTTTTATGCATGCAATTAACCTACTACCTTCGAAAATTGAATGGGAGAGAATATGACGATGGAAAAAAATGTACCGCTTTTAAACTGAAATTTTCTGATTGGTTTAAATTTGGTATTATTAGGTCAATAAAAAAATCTTATCTTATAATTAATTTAAGACATTTATAAATTGTATTTTATTTGTATTCTAGGTCCAAAACCATGTGCTGCTCATACCTGCCGCATGTTCTGTCCACACGGTTTCGCATTGGCCAAAGACGGATGTCCTTTGTGCCGTTGCAGAGATCCTTGTGAAGACGTCAAATGCCCGGACGCGCTAGCTTGCCAACTCGAAGAACTCGCCTGTAAAGATCCCCCATGTCCGCCTGTTCCCACATGTAAGTCATCTGTTAGAAATTACGGCCCATAAATTTGAATGCGCTAATTACCTTCCGAGAGATATGAGGTGATTTGAACTAATTATGTTCCTCGAAGAGTGATAAACGGCCTCCGGGCGATGGATAAAATCCGTTTTGGTAATGAGTGAAAGTTCCACCGATCTTTTTTTCTGGGATTACGACGGTGTAGAGCACGAATGTTACAAATGTCGATGGCTGAGATATAATTTAGTGCGGTGCTTCTTCCTTTCTCCGGAAAGTTCAGGGACTCAGCACCGACTCACGATGCACAAGAGACACAGACGTAATTCACTTTGTTGACAAAGAATTCATAATGGTATTTAATGAGGGTTTGTGCTGTAATTTATATTGCCGCGTTTTCCTTTTCCGGCTTGTTTGATTTAAAACGCTTGCTCTGTCACAAACATAGAAAATTTTGTTTCATTCCGTAGGGAGTTTCTACAATTCATAAATTTTTAGAAGCTAAAATTGTAAAATTTTCATGCTGGTTTAAAATTTCCACAATTCATAACATACAAAAGAAAATTATTAGAAGATAGAGACAAATGAAAATGATGGTAACAGCCGTTACTACATGGTAGTTCATTTACCCCTCGCCTTGTTGTAATCCACGATCCTACAAGGTATAACACTATTAAAAAAATAACTTCATCATCATTATTAATTGCAACAAAAACATAATATTGGGAATTAAATTTTATTTGAATTTATAATGTTTTAGGTAAACGTGGTAGGAGTTTAGAGAACATATGCCCAGTCGGTGACCCGTTGAGGATTAGCGACACTGTGAGGCCATTCTTGTGTGGAAATGATCCCACGAAACCCAATTGTCCTCCAATGTACCAGTGTCTCGTACAACAAGGTAAGATAGTTTTTAATTATATATTATTAATGAGAGAGTATTGCATTCCTCTTCATTCAAGTGAATAAAAGCACTCGACAGTTAGAATTATGCTGCTCCATTAAACCCATTTAGATGCTCGTCGGTTTGAAATTCAATAGCAAACTTAGTCGTCAATATTAATTTAGAACAAGTTATATTGCATTACAAAGTTACTGATAATAGTAGATAATAATGCATTCAGTTTATCACTGCATTTATAAACCGCATCATAAGAAATAAATTAAAAATAATCAACAAAAAACTTATATTATAATTTATTTGTAACAGCAAAGCATATTTATAAGTTTCTCAAGTTTTTTTAATCGTAAAAATTCACTTATTGGAATTTTTACAGAAATTTCTAGTGTAAATAATGAGAGACTTTTTTACAAATATGGATCTTTACGATTAAAAAAGAATATTTACTTTTAATTCTTGAATCTTCTCGCCGTTAACTTCGTAGTACATTTTCATTTTTTTTTTAAATAAAGAAAACTTATATCTTTTTAATTTTTTAATTAATCTGGGAATTTCCATCTTAAACGACCAGGTGGACCTGTTGTACACCCCCCTCTTTGAAGCGTTTTAGTTTGTAGGATATAAACGGTTGTAATTTAGATTTTAAGTACTTGTTTGATAATGATTACCGTGTAATCGAAACTAGTCGCAAAAGTGAAATAAAAAGTGGTATAAAAAAGTTATAAGTTTTCTTTATTTTAAAAAAATATTTACTTTTGATACTTATAAATATGTATTGTTTTAGCATAAGAATGTATCTTCCAAATTATGAGAATCTTCCAGAAATTAATCGAAAATGATTCGTCGCCTCTCGCTTTAATTAAACAAAGTTATCTGTCAGTTCAAAATTATTCTTCCATATTTTTTTTGTTTTGAATAAAAATGTTTATTCTCAAGAAGATGTGATTTTCATCACTTTTTACCTTACTGTAATTTTTCTTCTAGACTTTTGGAACTTTTCAGGAATTTAATTTTCTTTAAGGTTACTGAAATTTCCAACTTTCTATATTTTTTACACTTTTAAAATTATTCTTTCAGATTTTAGAGAGTTTTCTCTTTCATAATTCAAGAACTTTTCAACACTGCATATTTTATTGCAATTTTTCTTTCAGATTTCTGCAGGAATTTTATTTTCTTTGAAGTTCATAAAATATTCTCGTGGTTTCTATAATTCTATTATTATTTAAACGAATATTTTCATCACTTTTTACTCTACTGTAATTGTTCTTCTAGATTTTTAGAACTTTTCTGGAATTTAGTTTTCTTTAAGGTTGTTAAAATTTGCAACTTTATATAATTTTTACACTTTTAAAATTATCCTTTCAGATTTTACAGATTTTTTCTTTCATATTTCAAGAACTTTCCATCACAACCTACTTTATTGCAACTTTTCTTCCAGATTTCTGCAGGAATTTAGTTTCCTTTGAAGTTAATAAAATATTCTTAAGGTTTCTATAATTGTATTATTATTTAAACCCTTTTCAAGATTGTTCAATTCTTATTCTTGATCAAACTTTTGGCCTTAAAAGTTTGCAACAATTTATGCCTAATTTTTCATTTCAGGCAATGACTACGGTGTCTGTTGTCCGGCCTCGCTGCAAATTAAAAAGTCTGGATCATGCCCAGCCAAACAGGAACAGGTCTACCAGTGCGGATTGCTTTGCACTCACGACTTAGAATGCCCATCTGTCCAAAAGTGTTGCCAAACAGAGCAGTGTGGTTCATCTTGTTCCCACCCTACAAATGTTACAGGTATTTCAATAATTAAATCAAGCTTTTATCATCAACAATATATTTTATTATTTTATTTAGAATGTTTCCATCAAAGAGCATTGTCCGAAATATTGGCGGTTAGTGAAAGGGCAGGAAGAGGTTACGTACCGCAATGTTCAACAGATGGCCAATTCGAACCCAAACAGTGCAGCAGGAATGGTTTGGTTTGCTGGTGTGTAGATAGAATGGGAAGAAAGATTAAAGGATCGATGGGACCAGCTGATAATACGAACTGTTCTTTAGTAGATGGTAAGTCATCTTTAAGATCTCTTTCAATCAAGTGTTCCTTTATTTATCCACGTGGTGAATTGCTTTGTATTATAAATTTGATGATTAATCAAAAACTTGGGTAGGTAATTATTAAAACTACTTAGAGAAAGATAATAAATGATTCATTTTTCAGCACGTACTCAATCAATTGGAAGAAGTATCAGCACAGACAATGAGGAATGTCAGAGACTGGAATGTGCGGCAGTTTGCGAGTACGGATTCAAATTAGACGAACGTGGATGTTCAACCTGCAAATGTGATGATCCCTGTGAAGGATACATGTGTCCTGAAGACGAGGAATGCATCACGGTTAAAGACTCTACATGCGCCGACTTTTTGTGTCCAACATTGCCAGTCTGTAAGATATTTATAGTTTTATTATGCAAAAATAACGCTTACATAACAATTTCAACTTCTAAATCTTGTCACCATTAAAAATTCACAAATTAAAATCGAAAATATCAGCTCAATTTTTTAGATCTTCAAGTAGTTAATATCATAATTAAAAAGGGTTTTATATCATTATATATATTCAATAATCACTATTTCTACTCATAACCACAAAATTATCTTCAAGCAATATTTTAGTTTTTGATTAATTCCTAGTTTTATTAATTAAAAGTGTTTATTTTTATACCTTTTGGTTCAATTTTCTTTATTTCTACTCGTATACCACAAAATATCTTCAAGTGAAGAGTTAAACAAATCGAAAGAAGCTGTCCATCAATTAAAAACAATATTTTTACCATAATTTTTTTATTAGGTCGTCCTAAACAAGTATACACCAACCCCTGTAAGAAGGGAACACCCCTAACAGATGATTTAAGTGGTGCACCAATTGCATGCGCCCTCCGCTCAGATGATGGAATTTTATGTCCATCCACACACGAATGCACAGCTGTTGCTGGCTCCACGCAAGCTGTATGTTGTCCATTCGAATCAACAGGAGAGAAGGGTAACATAATCCCAAAAACAAAACCAATATAATATCCTAATACCTTATTTATTTCCAGATGAAACCATGGTTATTGCGCAGAATATTGAAGAACCTAGACCACAAACTAGTAAGTGAATTACTTTTCTTGTTTACAGATGAATAATAAAAATAATAATTGATAACACAATTATTTCATTTTTAGTGTGTGAATACCTTCACAGTTTCTCGGAAAGCATGGAAGGTACGCGTGAAGGTATGTCTTTGGCACTGCCGCCGCCCAAGTGTAACTCGGAAGGAAACTACGAAGCAGATCAGTGCGATGGAGGTGAGTGCTGGTGCGTCGATCATTTCGGCACGGAAATTCCGAAGACTCGCGGTTTGGGCAGAGCGTTGAAGAACTGTACGGAGATTTGGGAAACCTCCGACTGTTTAGATCTCACCTGCCGTCTGGGTTGCGATTACGGATTCATTTTGGATGAGGAGACCGGATGTCCGACATGCCAATGCAGGGATCCGTGCACTAGTGTTTCTTGTAACGAAGACCAACAGTGCCAATTGGTCGAAGTCAGCTGTAAAGATCATTATTGTCCTCCAGTACCTGCATGTAAGTGACCTCAAAATAAATTTTTAATTCAAATTTTTTTTACAAAATTAAATATGATTAACAAATAAAACACTTTAAAACTTTATTTGTATAACACAGTATTTGTGAATAATGATGTATAATGAAGTAAAAGCCTCCACCGTTAACAGTTTAAATATGTTTAAGTATCAACAATATTAAATTTTCTTATTATATTTTTTTAGGTTTACCAAAAAAGGTCGGTCAATGCCCTTACTTAGTACCAGCGACATCTACCTCATGCGACTTCGAATGCAACTCCGACATGTCCTGCAATGGTACACTGCGCTGCTGCTCCAACGGTTGCGGCACCCAATGCATCGAACCCTTACTACTAACCGCATGCCAACACCAAAGATCCGTGCTTGAACACCAAACTCACGAATCTGGTATCCCCGCCGGTAGAATTTACATCCCGCAATGCAAAGAAGACGGCGAATACGAAACCAAGCAGTGCAACCACGGAACGCAAGAATGTTGGTGCGTAGACTTCAGAGGTTTCGAGATATCACAAACCCGCACGCAAGCTAATAAATTGCTAGATTGCGAAAAGCAAGAGAAGAGCAGCAACTGTCCGCTATATAACTGTGCGAGGGATTGTGACCACGGTTTCGAATTGAATGAAGATGGTTGTCGTACTTGTAAGTGCGTGGATCCGTGCTCGAAAATCAACTGCAGGGAGGATGGTGAAACTTGTAGGTTAGTAAACGTGGAGTGTATAAGTTGGCCGTGTCCACCAGTCCCCATGTGTTTGCCAAAAAGGGAAAATCCGTGTCAAAATGGCGAGCCGTTAAAATTGGGCAATAGCCAAGAACAAGTGTCCTGTGGTCCTGATTATGAAAGTTGCCCATCTTCACATAAATGCCAGCTGAGTCCGATAGGTGAATACGCCGTTTGCTGTCCTAAACCACGAGACGTTTGCTTCGAAGCTATAGATAAAGGTGAATGCGAACAACCGGACATGATGAGGAATTTGACGAGGTACCATTTCAATCCAAGGACGAATAAATGCGAAGCCTTTATCTATAGTGGGTGCCAAGGAAATCACAACAACTTCCACTCTGAGGATATGTGTAATATGGTATGCCCGGGTAAGTAGATCAAAAAAATTATTTGGATTCTTACTAGTGTATTGATTTAAAATTTTAGTATTGAGTCAATGTGAACGATTAAGAGAGAAAAATCAGAGGGCTTCAGAAAGATACAAGAAACCTACGTTTATGCCTAAATGCGATCCGAATTCTGGTAACTGGGAAAACGTACAGTGTTTGGATCACGTTGGAGTGTGCTGGTGTGTTACTCCACAAGGAGAACCGTTGAAAGGAACGTTGACGAGGGGTGCTCAACCAGAATGTAACTTTAGACAAGCAAGGAATCGAGCGAGGGATCGTTCTGATGTTTTTAGTGATGCAGATTTAGGTAAGAACATAGAAAACTTAACCTAATTAGATAATTATATTAAATGTTTAATTAATTTCAGTATTAGAAGAGCTAATGATGCAATTAGGAAGCCTAGATGAGGACGAGCAATCCGATCAAAGCAAGGAAGAAACGACGAATGTGAACTGGGAATTACCCTTACGTTCCAGGTGTGAAGCCTTAGGCGCACAGTGTGATCACGACGGGAAATTTTTACCAGCACAATGTGAACAAGATGTCTGTTGGTGTGTCGATGAAGCTGGAAATCAATTACCAAACACTAATACGTTCACAAAAGGAGAGCACTTATGTTGTAAGTATAAAAATGTTAATAGATGTAAAAATTAAGCATCAAAGACGTTTTATTGAATAAAAATATTAATTGTTGAAACCACTTTGATATCATAATAATAAGTTATTATTTATCAACAATTTATTTTCTAGTACCCACACCTGTAGAGAGTGTTGAGATAACGTTGGGCTTCAGAGGTGAATACGACGGAGTAAGTGCTTTACCCATAGTCAACCAGATTAACAAAATGGTGAAGAATATGAAAGGAACTGTTACGAATGAAGGAATCGATTTCGAACTAACCCCCGACGTTTTGTACATCAAATTTGCCCTAATTGGAAGCAATAAAGTCGACGTGGCTTACAGACTGGAACAAATGGTAACATTTTATATTCCCATCATGAAAAGGGCAACAATTACACATATAATCATTCTTAGGTGATGCAGCAAAGACTACCTGGAATAATTGCAGACATCACCAGGTCCAGATTCACCCATAGGTTGGGTTCGTTAGAACCATCAACTGCCGAACGCGTCGTCGCCCTGGAGCACCGGGAAATCGTCTCTCAATCGCCGGTATCATTAGTAGCTCATTACCATACTGCACTCATAGTAATCGCAGCAGCTTCCGCTTTCGTCATATCCGTTTTAACACTACTCGTCATCCTGTACAAGCGAAAGGTAAATAACTTGCAAAGATCACCTGCTTCTCATCCTAATAACCAACGCTCATTTCCAGATGGCCAGCCTTAATAACCAAACGCAGAAGGTTGTCGAGGACAACCAGAGATTCCTCTCATTAAACAGGCCCATTTACATAGAGTTACCCCACGAGAAAACAGCGGGGATTCCCCCAAATGCTACAGACGTGAAATCCGCATAAAGTACCAACAAAATATTAATACAGTATGTTTAAATAACTTTTTTATCAGTGTAACGAAATGTAATGAAATCGAATATCAATCGTCCATTTTCATGAAATAAACAATTATTCGTATCTTTTTAAAGTAATTAGAGTAGAATATTTCCATTATATATAAATAATAAAAAATCACACAGTCGAGTCTACAAAATAATATGGGTCCAGGAAAATTACTAATATGGCAAATATTTCTACAATCATCCATCAAATTTCATTTTGGTGCAATGGGTCGAATAATTTATCATTACTAATCTGAACTAATTCTATAAACCTGGACGAATTTCGATGAAAAATTTATTTAAACGCACTGTAAACACCACGATTGTGCCAAAGGAATAAAGATCGGTATTTATTTTTTTTAGGTGTCTCTTTGGCTTTTTAATCTTTTGGCACGCTAATTTATTTAAAATAACCCTTAGCATGTAAGGTTGATACAAGACTTAGTTACGGAACGCATTTGTATATATATTTTGATGATATTTTGTTTTCTTAAAACTGCAAACATTATTTATTGTTGATTTATGATTATATTTTTAAAAAAACACCCCCGAAAATTGTAATTGATGTAACGTACTTATCTTATACGTGTAAGTGATTCCGCACATGTACGTATATATTGATGTGTAAATAAATTTAGGAATAATTATTTGTATTTGATTTCTTTTATTTTGTTTTCTTTTCGTTGAGAGAAAGAAAAACACGGTAGAAGATGCTGCAAAATCAGTACCTTTTATAATTTTTTCCTTTAATATATTTCTGGAAATGCCTTTGAAGGTGTTTAACTGGTACTATAAATAAACAAAGGTTTTGAAGAAAAGTATTATTTATAAATAACGTTTCAATAAATAAGTAAAGTAAGTAATAAACTCAGTTTAATTAAAAACAAAATTAACAAGACGAAGACAAGAAGAAGTTCAACATTTTTGAAGTGAAATATATTAAGTAAGATGTTATTCCTCTTTTGGTACATTTTTGGAATTACCTTGAAGGATTAATCTAAAAATAAAGAAGAGTAAAATGTTGGAGAAGTTTATTATTTTTTATTCAGAAATTAAATCACATGAGCTTTGCTTACCTCCTCCGAAAACCATACCATTATATTTCAGTAATAAAAAACAAAACGCATTATAAATAAGTTTATCGTTTTTCAAAATATTATTTATGAAGATCAATACACTTTTTCTTGGGTTGAAGAACTTTTTCAACTCCGATTGAAGTACCTCCAAAACATAAAACTTTTGAGCAAGAAACTTTCAGAGGGAAGAACAAAATTCGAAAATGCGCGAAAGAAACAAAAATAATATTACAGTACAAAGAAAAATTGCTTCATTAAAATCATAATAATTAATTGTGAGAAAAATAAATTTTCTTTATGAGCATTTCTGCCCTTATGTTTTGCATTGTAATTTGTATATTCATTAAAATCATCATCATCTAAAATTCCGATGTGAAATATATATCATACATTTTGGATTCGAAAAGTTCAAAACCCATAAAAACTTTAAGAATAAAATTTTTTAAAGCAAAATCCAATCAAATTACGAGGGTCATTGCTAAAATACTCCAAAACCCTAAAAAAACCAATGAAATCTTTATGAGTTACTGCTTAAAAATTTTTGAATTTTGGAAGAAGAGTTGCTTGAATATTTTAGCGTCCTCGGAGAAAATTCTCGCAATTTGGAAGAGAAATTAAAAATGTAGGAAAAATGGTTATAAATTATAAGAAGTATATTTTAGAAGCCTGAAGGTGAAATTTTATAAATCTGGAAAGAAAGTTTTCTGATTAAATCTTGGAACAACCGCTAAAAGACCGCGGGTCGATAGCCACTGATTAGAAGAAATCTTAAGTCTGCTGCTTCACTATATATAAACACATACATTTTTCTAATAATAAAAATGTCTTCTCTCTCTTGGAACAACGAAAAAAGTTTTTAATCAACATGTTTTAATTCCAGGAATTCTGGAAATCTGAAAGAATCATTAAGTAAATTGTAGGCGTCTGAAAGAAAAACTTTAAAAATTTGGAAAAAAAAGTTTGCTGAAAAATCTTGGAACAACGAAGAAAATTCTTAAAATCTGTATCGTTTTCTTCCAGTATTTCTGAAAAATCTGGAAGAAAAATTACTTCAAAATAGTAGATTCTTTAAAATTTTCGCTATTTGGAAGAAACATTTATGGAAAATTTTTAAAAGAAATGTAAAATTGCTTAGAAAACAGAATAAAATTATTCTAAGTTAAAAAGAGACCTTCTAGAACATCGATAAAAATCTAAAAACCCATATGACACATTGATAGAAATTCTAGAAATCTGAAAAGAAAGTGCTTCAAAATACTCAAAAATTTTCGTAATTTGGAAGAGATAAATAAATATTTGGAAAATTTAGATAAGCTAAGGCAAAAAATGTTAGATAATTTAAAAATAAAAAATATATATTGAATGTTTTGGAAAGAAAATCAAGGAAATTTTCAGAAATTTGGGAAAGAAATTCTCTTTATTTTTAATGTGTAAAACTCTTGATATTTATAAATTATATTTGCTTAAAAATTTTAAAGCAGAATAAAATCCTCACAATTAGAAAGAGAAATTTTTGGATAATTAAATTGTTGGAAAATTCTTTAAAAAATTTTTAAAAAATGGTAAAAATTTAAACCCTTTAAGTATATTTTAAAAATCTGGAAGAGATTTAGATATTTTAGATATCTGGAAAAATAATTTGTCGGAAAATTCTTGGAGCAATTGAAAAAAATTCTAAAAACCTTGAGATATTGCTAAAAATTCTTGAAACCTGAAAGAAATATTGTTTCAAAATTGTAGCAGTTCAAATGTTGGAAAATTCTTGAACAATAGTGAAAATTTTTTAAGATTCTAGCATTTTGAAGCAATTTGATTTTTGGGTCTCCAGAATTTCTAGTAATATCTCATATAGATTTTTAGAAATTTCTTCATTATTACAAATTTTATATCAAAATTTTCCCCTCATTTCTAAAGAAACACTAAAAATCTATATGAGATATTACTAGAAATTCTGGAGACAAAAACTAAAAATGCTTCCAAATTCTAGAACCCTCAAAAATGTTTGCAATTTAGAAGACAAATTGCTTCAAAAATTTTCGCAATTTAGAAAAGAAACTTTTGGTAAATTTCGGTTGTAAGATAAAACAAGAAATGTAAATGAAATTTTTGTAAATTACCAGAAAACTAGAAGAAAAAATGAAATAAATGCAAAATTCTTGATTTTGTATAAGAATAATTTAAACCAGAAAAGTGATGTTGCTTAAATATTCTAAAACCTTTGAAAAAATCCTCTCAATCTTTATGAGCTGTTACTAGAAAATTCTGGAACTTTTTTTAAAATCCATTGGAGATATTAAAAGAAAAATTGCTTCAAAATTCTACAACACTTAAAAATTTTCGTAATTTGGAAGATAATGTTTTATAAAACTTCGGTAAGCTAAAGCATTAAATGTTAGAAAATATTTTTGAATCAAAATTCTCATTTCTTTTTTTAATGTGTAAAATTCTTGATATTTATAAATTATAATTGTTATAATTTTTAAAGCAGAATAAATTCTGGAGGGAAATTGCTTTAAAATTCTAGTAACCTTAAAAAAAATCGCAATTTAGAAGAGAAACTTTTGGAAAATTTTATTCAGATGAAACAAGAAATTTTGGAAAATTTAAAAATAAAATAAAGCAAAAATACTAGAAAATTCATAACATTTGGAAAATTTAATTTTAAAATACTTTAAGAATATTTTGGAAGTAATACATTTCTGAAAATTATAAAAACTTTTGAAGAAATATAAAATTCTTGAATTTCTAATATCTCATAGATTTTTAGAAATTTCTTCTTTGTATCAAAAATTTTATATCAAAATTAGAAGAGAAATTATTTCAAAATTCTAGAATCGCTTAAAAAAAATTCGCAATTTAGAAGAAAAGCTTTTGGAAAATTTCAGTAAGATAAAGCAAGAAATGTAAAGAAGGAGAAAGTGCAAGGAAATAAAAAATTCTAGAAAACACTATCTCACCCTACATCCTGTAAAACAAACGAGCGGGTTTGTGATGAAAAGATTTTAAACTAGAAAATATCATGTATTTATTGTGTTAAAGACTTAACTACTTGTTCTAAGAAAATGTAATTGATTTTTTAGAAAATTGCAATTTAAATCAAATTAAACAATTTATTTTTATTTAGCGCTTTGTTTTTAGATATTGTAATAATCGTAACATTAAAATATAATAAACACAATATTAACTTAATCTTATAAACTTGATTATTACATATTCTATCGTACTCTTGACCTACCTCAACAAACAATGCAATGACCTCTCGTACTCCTGACCTGCCTTTATGTCTAGACTGTTGAGGTAGGTCAAGAGTACGCTGGAGTTTAAGCGGGAAAACAGGTGCTAGGTTAACGCGTAGTTTATTGTCGTAGGTCAAGAGTACGTTCGGTTAAATAAAACAAAAAACGAACAACTTAAAATGTAAACAAAGATGAAAGAAACATAAAATTCTTGGAATTGTAAAAATTTACTTAAATATTTTAAACCAGGAGAACATTCTAAATACGAGAAACATTGCTGAAATATTCTAAAACCTTCGAAAATTTTGAAAATTTGAAAGAAAAATTACTTGAATTTTCTTCGTAGAAAATACAGCAATTTGGAAGTGAAAATGTTGGAAAATTTCTATAAGAACAAGCAAAAATGTTCCTTGTTGAGATCCCTCTGAGATATTTTAGAAGTTTGAAGACAATATTTCTGGAAATTTCCACAAACCTGTAAGGAAATTTTTGATTTTTGTAAAAAAAGGTATTAAAAATTTAAGAAAAATGTTGGAATATTCTTCAAAAAACATTTAAAAAATTCAAAACCCTCTATTATAGTATATTTTACGAGTCTGGAAGAAAAATATTTGAAATCTAAAAAAAACAAATTGTAAATAATTAGAAAAAACAAGTATTTTCGTGAATATTAGTGAATTTTCTACAACGTAAAGGACTTATAGGTTTTTAGAAAATTCTAGAAATCTAAAAGATAAATGGCTTCAAAATTTAGAACTCCCAAAAATTTTCTTAATTTGAAAAAGAAAATGTCGCTAAAGTAAAGCGAGAAACGTAGGAAAATTTGAAAATAAAATAAAGGAAAAATTCTAGATTTTTGGAAAATATAATTCTAAGGAATATTTTAGAAGTCTGGAAAATAATTTTTTTAGAAATTGCCAGAAATCTTAAAAATTTTTGATTTTAAAGAGAAGAGAAAATACTTGAAAAAAAATATATAAAATTCAAAATTTTTGGAAACTAGTATTCTAGAACCCTCTAAGAATGTTTTGGAAATAATAAATTTTTGGAGATTACCAGAAATCTGGAAGAAAAATTCTCGAAAAATGAACGAAATGCAAAATTCTGAAATTGAAAATAAAATACATAAATATTTTAAACCAAAAAAATCAAAGTACGAGAGACATTGTTGAAATATTCTAAAATCTTCGAAAAAATCCTGGCAATCTTTATTGCTAAAAAAAATTTTGAAAATTTGGATGACAAATCACTTGAATATTCTAGTAACTTCGGAAAAAACTACAGCACAGCTTTTGGAAGAGAAATTGTTGGAAAATTTTGATAAGAACAAGAAAAAAATGTTAGAAATTATGAAAAATTATTTGGAAAATTCTTGTAATTTGGAAAATATAATTCAAGAATATTTTAGTAGTTTGGACATTAAATTTCTGTAAATATTTGCAAACTTTCAAAAAAAATAAAGAAAATTCTTAAGGATTAAAAATTTTAAAAGAGCATAAAATTTTCGAAATTTCGAAGCGAAATGTTGAAAAATTCTTGTAATAAAATATTGAAAAAATTGTAAAAGATTGAAAACTATTTTAAAATTTTTGAAATCTGCAAAACAAATTTCTGGCAAATTCTTGAAACAACGAAGAAAACTCTAAAAATCTATAAGAGATGTTGCTAGAAATTCTAAAAATCTGAAAGATAAATTGCTTTTAATTTAGAACTCACAAAAATTTTGCTCAAATTAGAAAAGAAAAATTCGATAAGGTAAAGCAGAAAATGTTGGAGAATTTTAAAATAAAGAAGAAATTCTAGGAAATTAAAAAAATTAGAAAATATAATTCTAGAACCCTCTAAGAATGTTTTCGAAATAATAAATTTTTGAAGATTCCCAGAAATCTAGAGGAATTCTCGAAAGATGAAATAAATATAAAATTCTTGAAATTGTAAAAATGTACTTAAATATTTTAAACCTACGAGAGACATTGCTGAAATATTCTAAAATCTTAGAAAAAATCCTAGCAATCTTTATGAGATTTTGCTGGAAAATTCTGAAAATTACTTGCATATTCTTTGAATTTTCTTCGGAAAAAATACAGCAATTTGGAAATTGTTGCAAAAATTTCGATAAGAACAAGAAAATGTTCTTTTTTGGATAATTCTTGTAAATTGGAAAATAGAATTCAAGAATTCTCTAAGAATATTTTAGAAGTTTATGAAAATTCTTGATTTTTTAAAAGCATTAAAAAATTAAAACAATAAAATATAATACAATTGAATATTGAATACAATTGAAAAGAGACGTGAGAAAATTATAAAAAATTGAAACCCTCTAAGTCTATTTTAGGAGTCTGGAAGAAAAAATTTGAAATCTGTAAAAGAAATTGCTGGAAAATTCTTGGAACAACGAAGAAAATTCTAAAAATCTATATGATATGTTTGATATTCTAGAAATCTGAAAGATAATATATATAATCATATACCCTTCTATCCGTTAAGAGTGTAGGGTTTCTGAAGGATAAATTGCTTTAAAATTTAGAACCCAACTCTCAAAAATAAAGAAAAAATTCTGAAAAAAATTTAGAAATTTGGCAAATGGAATTCTAAAACATCCTAAGAATATTTTAGAAGTCTGATAATAAATATTTAGAAATTGTCAGAAATCTTAAGGAAACATTCTTGAAAAGTAATAGAAATGTTGTAAAATTATTGATTTTAAAGAAAAGAGAAAATGCTTGAAAATTTTAAAGGAGAATAAAAATTCAAATCATTCAAAAATCCTCGAATAAGATACTAGCAATCTATATGAAACATTTTTAGAAAATTCTGGAAAATTTTGAAGAGAAATGCATGAATATTCTTATACACATATATGTAAAGAAAGAAATGTAAAATATTTGAAAAAACAAAACAAAAATTCTATAAAATTAAGGATACTACTAAATAAATTGCTCCATGTCGATAAAACCCCGGCTGAATAGTAATACTGCTATTCAAAGAAAATTCAAAATTATTGACCTATAGACCATCCGTTGGATCTTCCATCCTACGTCACAAAATATCGCTTCGAGAAACGACACAAAAACATTCAGTTTGAAAAGTAAACCAAATGCTTTAGAAAAAGAACGCACTGTAAAACTTTCGTCGTTTTTTGAAGCGATAGTTTGTGACGTACGACGGAAGATCCAGAGGACAGACTATATACCTTTCGGTCACATTTATGTAAACTATTTATAAAAATTATAACTAACGGTTTAATTTCAAAAAGATTTTTACTAACCAGCATAATAGTCGTGATCTAGTACGATAGACCATTTACCTATCAAGTACCTATACATCTAGCCTTCGTTGTCCTTGAACAATCTTTTGACAACGTTGAAATATGGTCAAATTTCACTCAAGGAACAATAAAGCTATCGGAAATATAAAAAAGGAAGCAAAAGGTGCATATCATAATGGACGAAATAGCTACGACCAACAGAATAGCATTGGAGAGAGGTGTGAGACAGAATCAAAACTGTTCACACTAGCTCTAGAAGAAGTATTATAAAAGTAGAATGGGACACCAAAGAGATTAACACGGATAGTACCAGACTATCACCTCAGATTGGCTGATGATACAGTCCTAATAAGTAATAACGTCATAGAACTAGAGGAAATATTAAATGAATTAAATCTAGCATCTACAAAAATTCTAAGCTCCGAAGATACCAGCATATATGTTCAAAATAATAAGATTGAATGTGTAAAAGAATATATATGCATAGTTCATAATATTAGAATAGGAAAGGAAAGCCAACACGCAAAAATTACAAGGCAAATACGACTAACATGGATAGCTTTTGGAAAACTAGGGCACAGTCAATCAAAATGTTTACAAATAATCTCTTAACAACTCAAATATTTATGAAGAGGTGCTTGCTAGGCGTCTCCCTATGAAAAAAATAGAAACAAAATCATCAGCAGTTAAACTAGAGTAGCTGATATAATTCAAGAAATAGCTAAGACGAAATGGCATTGGGCTAGGCATGTAGCTTGGCTAGATAGAGATAATTGAGCACATCAAATAACATATAAAAGAGCAAGATAAAGTAAGCGAAGCATAAGACGCCCACAAAAACGTTGAATGAATGTCATAGGGTAAGTGACGTGTAAAAGGAGGTTAAATGCAGAACAGAATAAAGAGGCATGAAAGAAGATGAAGAAAGCCTATATCCAACTGCTGGTTTTAGGTTTTTTTCATGGCTCCTTAATCTTATTATAAATGCAGGTGGAAAAATAATAGAAGAAGGAGAATAATCTATATTAATAATAGTATCTAAAATCCAGTTAATAATGCAAACAAAACCTAGCATTATCCAATTAAAAACTAAGAATTAAAAACTTTTCTGACATCCATTGTTACAAATGAAAACCAAACTTTATGAAGAGAGAAATCTTTGATTATATAAACGAAACCTTCTAAGATTGTGGTTTTAAACGTATTTAGATGTTTGTGACCGAATTTATCACGTCGAAAATCAAACCAACAACCTAAAAGCCACTTTAGATCGTATCAACAATACGACGATACGTAGCAACGTTTTTCACTTGGTATTAATTTTAGATTTTCTTCTTCTCTATGAGGATAAATCTTGTAAACTATATCTATCACAACAAGCAACCTTTCAAAGTTCAGTAGTCTTATAATTGAGGATGGTTATCAATGAGTAGTCAAAGATGAGATATTTGAAGTAAAAACCAAGGCTTTATAAAGTATTTGGTGAGGAAAAATAAGTGGCGTTTCAGTTTTAAACAAAGACAAGCATAACCAAAATATGATTGTGTGAGATTAGGATACTTCCAAAGCGCTACAAAGATTTTTTCGTGAAGTTCTTAGCGAAACATAAAATTGTAAGAAAATGGGTAAGTTTAGGGAGATATTTCAAAATATAAATGTAAATGTTAACCTATATACTTTATTGAAATAAATAATCCCCGAAAAAACTTCATCACCATCCATTCCCAGTCTTTTCCTTTTGTACCAATTACTTTTGTTTGTATTTGTACGAGTCAATTTTGTTCATCATTTCGGCAATTTCAGCATCACCGATGGATCGTTTTCCCATCATCGCCGCTGGAGCTGCTGTCGTCGCCACGACCACTACTACATTAGGGTGATAACCTCCACCGTGACCTCCTTTCTGTTTCATAGCTTGTACCAATTTCTAAAAATTTCAATTATCAATCAGAAGTATTCTAATAAATACAAAACTTGCAAAATAGAAGTGGACATTAAGGTGGCATCTATTGTGTAAACATTGTACTGATTTTCCTAATTCAGTAAACAAACTACTGACAATTAGGGAACTGTTAACAGCGACAATTAATAATAGAAAATAAACATTGCATTATTGTTACCCTGACAATAACAGCTACAGATCGGTTTCGACCAGTTGAAGACAGGGAAACAATACATTTTGCCATTTTTATTAGTAATTGTCGCTGTCGACAGTTACCTAATTGTTGGTGGTCTGTTCGCTCAATTTGAGAAAACAGTACAACGTTTAGGCAATAGATGCCACCTTTACAATTAATTTGATCAAATATTTAACTATAATTATGTAAGCAATTAAGAGTTAGTAATTATTGCCAAGTAATAATTGTTACTACAATACTAATGTAATAAAATTTGATATTAATTATCACAGGAAATACGTTCCTAAATGTCTTTATAATTTTTATAATTTGTCTTCTAAAAAGTACACTAAATGTATTTTTAATTAGAGAAAGGAGTCGACTATACCAGAACGCATTTAATGAGGAAAACAGCAAAAGTGAGGAAACCCAGAGTGAGCAGCGCGCCCTCGTTAGAGGGAAACCCCATGCCGCCGTCACCTTTTTCCCACGACGCCGGATAGTCACCTCTCGTGCTTCGCGCCTTCCTGCTCTTCGCCCTAGATGACCATAAGCTGGCAATTTTCTGCTCTAAAAACGTCGTTCGTATACTTGAATGAATCTCTCTTGTCTCGCCTACTCACGTATTGCGTACAACAGCCGATTCTTGATCTCCACCAAGAAGGACACCTTCTCCTGCGGGGATTTATGCGAATTCCTAATCAGCGTGCTCTGGATGTTTTGTAAGTACGGTAGGAATCCTGCGTAGGTGAAACCGTCACCGCCACCCTTTTTGGTTCCAATATCCTCCTCTGAGTATTCACCGCCGTATTCCGTATCGTCTTCGTAATACTCATCATCGCCACTCAATTCGGCCGATTCGTCGTCATCGGGTAATCCGCGATCGTCCTCATATTCTTCATCGTCATCATAAATAGCCTCCTCGTATTCGTGCTCGTCAAGCAACACTTGATTCACTTTCGGTTTATACGTGCTCTTCTCCGTCGTCGTCGTCGTGGTTGTGGTGGTTGCGTTCTTTTTCTGATTCTTTGGACGTAACAATTTAGGCGGGTTTTTTAGTTTCTTGTTCGGTTTATTGGTCGCATTTCTTGCGAGGGGATGTGACGTTGTTCGTTTAGTTGCAGATACTGGTGTGGTGGAAAAGATGTTCTTCATTAACGAATCGGGTAGTTTTGTAATCGATTTCTTGAAAACCTCATCGCTGCTGGTTGGATTGAAGATTGGCGTGGCTATGGTTTCATACGGTGCTGAAGTCGTTGTTGATGTAAAGACTGTGGTTTTATCGTAGATATATGGTGTAAATGGTGTCACTAGAAATATTGATACATATATACAATATTAATGATGAAAATAAATAACGAAATTAACCAAATATCTAATTTGACATACATTAGATAATAATTTCTTCAAGAGATCTAGAATTTTCCAAAAAGTACTCGTGAATTTTTCGCTATCTCTTACTTTATTTAAACGAATTTTTCTCAAATACCATTTCTACAGATTTTTAGAATATTGATGAAACCCTCTAAGGATTTCAAAATTTACGAACAAAATATTTATAGCATGTTTTGTTTCATATTTCAAAAACTTTCCATCACTTATCTAGATTTCTAAAATTTCGCAGTAATTTCGTTTTTTTCGAGTTATTTAAAATTATTTAGTAGCTTTCAACTTGTATATTAATTGTAATAACACTTTGAAATAAAGAACCTATTATTATTATAGTTTTTCAAAAAATTTCCATCGATTTTTACTTATCAGAATTTTCGAGTATTTTTTCTAGAAGTTCTAGAATGGCCAAACAAATTTTCCTCCATATTTTAAGAATCTTCCAGTATTTTTTCTCACACAATCTTTAATTTTCCTTGATTAGTTTAAGAATTTCTCTTCCAGTTTCTAAGAAATTTCATCATCACTATTTTTGGTAATTATAACAAAAACTATTGGAAATTGTAATTAAGTATTATCACTTTCTTCACAAATTGTTTTTATTGACTAGATGTACATTTCGAAACACTTTAATTACAATTTACAATAATCTTCACGTATCTTAAAAAAATATAATTCTAAAACTTTTGGAAATTTGTTTAAACTTAAAAACTACAAAGTTTTACGTACAAAAAAAACAATTTTTATATAAACACTAAAAATAATAATAAGTTTACCTCCAATATATGATTTTTTACTAGCGAATTGCGGAATCTCCACCCACTCACAACGGCTGAAGACGATTATCAAATTTAGAAAGAACAGTTGAAGACAAAAATGACTGCACATGTTGCCTTCACGACGTTTCGTTGATGCTAGTGCGATAAACCACGAGCCGGTACTGGTTGACAAGTGTTTTTCTCAAAACCAGAGAAGACACCGTGGATAATCGTCCGGCGGAACTGAGTAACTCGAATGTCACTTTTTGGATCAAATTTTTCACTCAGATGAGCCCCTTAAACGCCTGACATATATGACGAGAAAGCAACAGCAATTATCATAACGTTGCATGTTTATTAGATAAACCACGCGCACAGAGTAATTGTTTGTAAGTGGTTAACGTCCGATTCACAAAGAGATGAAAAACTGATTAGTTAGCCAATTTATACAATAAAAATATTACTTGAATAATTTTCTCATTTATCTCTTGATGAAAAGTCTTTATCAATTATTTACCTATTGTATGTAACGAATTATTGGCCGAATTTATTTAATAAAAAAAACTAGTATCAAATACTTTTTCATGGGAACGTATAATTAAACGTTATATGGTAAGGGTGTGACGGAATATTATATTGTAAATTATGGTCGCGAGTTCCTAAAGCCACCAGAAGTTCATTATGTATTTAAAGGTGTATTTTTTCCTCAATTCTATTTTTAATATTAACATTACGGAATGAGAATCTTTCTCAGAACATTACACACTTCCTTGTAAGTTAGGACCCATAAGATAAATTGGTATAAGAAATACGGTAAGTATCAAAAAAATATATTTAAACAAACCCTTAAAGTGATTAAAATATGCAGAATTTATAATAAACTATTTTTGAAGTTTGTATTTCTAAAACCTAATTCGTAATTAAAAATTAAAATTATCGCTTGGATGAGCTTTTGTTACTAATATAATCTTGTGGGAGAGATAAAAGATCTTTATTGAAGATAGACATAACAACAATTTTTACTAATGAAGGTTTAAATTAAATTATACTTGGTTTGTTTCACAATTTTTCTAACATTCGCTTTTTAAGGCATTATCAAGAATGACACTGCTTCTATTCTTCTTCATTGGGTATAATCTTGATTAAAACATTTACTATTGTTTCACTAGTTTTTATTTTGTTGAGAATTACTAGCTGTCGAAACTGGTGGAACCAAGTGTTTTAATCAACCAAGATAGTACAATCTTAATTCTTTCAATGCTTAATTTAACTATTAACCACAGTGGATATAAAGAGGCACTTTATCTATGCTAACAATCTTCTTGTTACATAATATGTATTAAAATATTTATTACATTCAGGCACACATTAAGAAAATTCTTTTAAACCAGTTGGAATTTCTTTTTCTTCATTCAGAACAAAAATATGGACGAACCGATGTTTCGCTGGAACGCTTACTTCATGCGAACTATCGGTATGTATAAACCGAACAAGGAATGGGGTTTCCTGAGAAAAATCGGATATTACTTTGGAAATTTGATCTGGATGGTAGCTTTAATTGGCGGAGTCACTACAAACATTTTACGGATAGTTTGGGCCGAAAAGTTGGACAAGATTTCTGACGTCGCTATGAACATCTTATACATAGGTAATATAATTAGGTATAGTTTAATCAATGATTTTCTTTAATTTAAAAATTCAGAAAGGTTTTGCATCATTTCGTCTAAGCAAGAGATATTCAATAAAATGCTAAATTGTTTAATGAAAATGATTTATTTATTAGATTAATAAGTTATTGGGAGTGATAAACGATAAAAGCTATTAGTAGTAGTGTTTTGGCTACCGACCACATGGTTCTTCCGCCATGTATCATTTGTGTGTGTGTGTAAATGAACTTGTTACTTTAAAGCTATTATTTATGTTTATTATCTGTTTATCCGCTTAATATTTTATCGTGTTTCCAAACAGTTTACTTAATTCCATTGTTACAGTCAAAATTATCTAAATAAACACTTAATTATAGAATTATAACTGCATATGCGTTTTTTTTTTAGAATTATATACAAGTATAACTCTACGATCATTTTACTTTGCAAGAGACAATACAGGCATCGACCGCCTTTGCTTGCGTATGGTCCAGGAATTCAAGCATTCCACAAAAATGCCTTTCAAACCAAAAACAATGGAAAACATCAGGAAATATAACGATTGGTTGATTCTAGGATGGATGATTTTCATTCTAATTAATGGCGGCATAATGTGTTCAACTGGACTCTTCAAAACACCTAAGTATATCTATACTAACACAATTAACAAGTATATTTTAATGTTTGATTATAAATTATATATTGACTAAACAATCCCACTATTAATTAATTCGAAAATCTAAAGGTGTTGATTAACGTTATAATATAAAGTTCTTAACTTAAATTATTTTAGAGAATTACCCTATGATGTTTGGACATGGTACGATCTAGGTGACCCATACAACTACACCCTTACCTTATTAGTGGAGATTATATCGCTTGAAGTAATGCTCATCTCCTACGGAAATTTGGATATGTTGAATAGCACATTCATGTTACTGACATCAGCCCAAGTGGATATTTTAGGTTTAAATCCTCTGGTTCGTAAATCACTTCGTCTTTTTATTGATTTCCATTTACAGCTACCGACTTCGCGAACGTTGTACATCGTGCTTTAAAAGAAAACGGCTGTACAGAAGAAGAGGTTTTAGAGTATCTGTCTTACGGACGCGATGAAAGCGTTAACAAACAAAGGTAAATTATTTTACCATACTAATATTTTAATTTTTAGATAGAATATTGTAAATAATTTTTTAATTTCTAATTATAAATTACTGAAATTTATAGCTTAGTAACCATCGTTGTTCGTTGCTATTAAAATAACTTATTATATTACATTTTTATAAACATATTTTTAACAATTATTTATTAATGGACTCTCTTTTTTTTTCTTGTAGAATTGAATTGGACGACAAGATTAATAGAACTTTAGAAACGAAGAGCTGTAAGCGCGACCTAATATACAACATAAAATATTGCATTGAACATCACCAAAAACTTTTGGACTTCATTCAAGAGTACCAGTCATACATGTCGCCGTATTTATTAGTGGAAGTAAACTTTAATTTCAGTTACATGATTTTCATGCTCTTTATAATGGCAACTGTAAGTTCATTTATCACTACTATATTGTTAAATTGAATTTATACATTAATTTTTGAATTTTTATTGTTATTAATTAATAATTTTTAATTTCAGACTGATAACACTTCAATTTACGTCCCTATGGGCCTGTATTTATGCGCTTGTGTGATTCAAATATTTATGGCCATGTATTTTGGAGATCGTCTAATGTCTAGTGTAAGTATTTTTAAACATTACATAAAACAATCCTCTTGGTTTTATAAACTAACAAATTACTCTTACATATTTTTAATTATTTTATAAATCGTAACGTTAAAAAGAAAAATTAGTTAGTAAAAAAATATTTACTATGTATACCATCAGTACTGCAATTACAAATATATTTTAGATTGAAGACATGCGACATCGTTTATACGATATGCCATGGTATTTATGCGACAACAAATTCCTGATCAACTTTAAAATTGTGCAAATTAGGATGTCAAAAATTATTGTTATTACCGCCGGCAAATTGTTAAAAATGTCTTTAGATACATTTTTGGAGGTAACTACTGCTTATATATTTATTATATCTAGCCAAATTAATGTTCAATATGTTTCAGTTTATGAGAAGAGCTTTTTCTTTCTTCAGCGTTCTGCGACAGGTAAATTAGCTAACCATTTATGTTAATTAATTGAAATTACTGTTACATTTCACAGACACGCAAACTAGAAAACATATTAATTTAATTGCACGATTATTCACTAATAATTACAACTGTCTAATATTAGAAAAAGGAAGTTATAGAAGGTAATTAAACATTAAATATGAAAATGTTATTTATTGCCTAATATTTATAATTAGTACAAATTAGTAAAAAAATTGTTGCAATAAATTCTTTTTAATATTAATCATACAAAATATATCAATTTTAAAACTGACAAGAATTAATTTGTAGCAAAATACCAGTTATTAGAAATGTTCCTCGACCCATCGTTTTCTCTCAACTTTTAGCGAATAAATGAATAAAACAAAAGTACGTGAAATTTGCATCTGCTTTATAAAATGAAATAAATATCCTCAAAAGACGAATTCGTATCTTTCCATAAAAGGTCTTGGTGTGGACAACATTCCCTAGCCAAAGATGAACTTTTGGGTCGATAATTATTCCTGTTCTATTTGTAGGAACCGCTTCGAAACGGTCGCCGTTCTTTTTATCCTTGAAACCGCTTCCGCTTCATCATCTAGGATGGATATTGCTATCTTTCAAAACCAAGAAATATTCGCCGTTATTTTTGAGACCGAGAATCGCTGCTCTCTCGTCCAGTAATCGTTTCGTCCTCTTCTTTTCCGGAATCTTTAATTCATCCGATTATCGTAATCGTCCTCTTCATCCGGGAACCGCGCCGCCGCGTCCTCTTCATCCGGGAACCGCCGCCGCCATCCTCTTCATCCGGGAACCGCCGCCGCCATCCTCTTCGTCCGGGAACCGCCGCCGACATCATCTTCATCCAGAAACCGTCGCCGACTTCTTCATCCAGGAACCGCCGCCTTCGCCGTCATCTTCGTCCAGGAACCGCCGCTGTCGCCGTTATCCGTTCGACCAGGATCCGCCGCCGATGTCATCCGTTCGTTTTCGTCCTGGAACCGCCGCCGATGTCATCCGTTCGTTTTCGTCCTGGAACCGCCGCCGATGTCATCCGTTCGTCCAGGAACCGCCGCTGGTGTCATCTGTTCGTCCGAAAACCGATGATGCTGTTATCCGAAAACTCCATTCTACTAATTATCCGAAAACAGCCGCCGACATCTTTGGATTAGAGTTGTCGAAATCCAAAAAATTCTACGTCGTTTGGAAACTATTTACTGAAATTACATGGACTCTTATCTTCTTCAACTTACAAATTCTAACTTCTCTGCATCTCTTATCAAGAAACAAGACTGATGTTTGTGTTGTCCATCAGCCTGAAGCTCAATCTCAAAATGGAAATATGAACCAATGACTACCTAGACCAATTAAATCACCATTGTCCTCTTGATTGGTGGGCTCTATGATAAATTACCTCAGCTGATCTCATCATTCGATCTCCGTGGAAACAAATTTTAACTTTACAAAAATAAAGTATCGAAAAGACCTCAAATAATTTAAATAAATTGGTTCACATTCATTGATGGTAGGTACCGCAGACACCATTATCTTTAGGAAACAAAATCCAGGTGAATATTTAATTATTCTGAAACTGAAACAATCATCTCATTCAAGTTTCCTTTTCGCTCATGAGATGTCCTCTTCGTCCATGGGAGTCCTCCTCTTCGTCGATGAGATATCCTCGTCGTCCATGGGATGTCCTCGTCGTCCATGAGATGTCCTCGTCGTCCATGAGATGTCCTCGTCGTCCATGAGATGTCCTCGTCGTCCATGAGATGTCCTCGTCGTCCATGAGATGTCCTCGTCGTCCATGAGATGTCCTCGTCGTCCATGAGATGTCCTCGTCGTCCATGAGATGTCCTCGTCGTCCATGAGATGTCCTCGTCGTCCATGAGATGTCCTCGTCCTCCATGAGATATTATCATTTATGGTGTATACTCTCATCCAATAATATGGTTTCCTTTTCGCGCATAAGATAGCCCATTCATCATCGTCGTGGTTGCATTCTCTTCGTCCGTGGTGGGTCCTCTTAGTCCGTGGTGGGTCCTCTTAGTCCGTGGTGGGTCCTCTTCGTCCGTGGTGGGTCCTCTTCGTCCGTGGTGGGTCCTCTTCGTCCGTGGTGGGTCCTCTTCGTCCGTGGTGGGTCCTCTTCGTCCGTGGTGGGTCCTCTTCGTCCGTGGTGGGTCCTCTTCGTCCGTAGTGGGTCCTCTTCATCTGTGATGAGTCCTCTTCATCCGTGGTGAGTCCTCTTCATCCGTGGTGAGTCCTTTTATGCATGGTGCGTCCTCTTCATCAGTTGTGGTGGTCAACTCTGTTATATACATCGATGATGTCTTCTTCAAAAACTATTATTGGTGTCCTCTTCTTAAAACATTTTTGGTATGAAACCGTTCTTTTTAAGCCATTTCTAGTATTTTCTGCATTATTTTAAAACCGTTGGAAATGTTTCTTAAAGGCCGAATTCTCTTTGAACGGCCAAATTCTCTTGTGCTGGAACGGTTCGATCCTCCTCTTCTGGAACGCTTCTCGATCCTCCTTCTGGAAGTCAAATCCTCTTCCTCTTCTTCTGGAACGGTCAAATCCTCTTCCCTCTTCTTCTGGAACGGTTAAATCCTCTTCCCTCTTCTTCTGGAACGGTCAAATCCTCTTCCTCTTCTTCTGGAAAGGTCAGATCCTTTTCCTCTTCTTCTGGAACAGTCAAATACTCTTCCTCTCTTCCTCTTCTTCCGGAACGGTCAGATCCTCTTCCTCTTCTTGTGGAACGGTCACATCCTCTTCCTCTTCTTGTCGAACGGTGACATCCTCTTCCTCTTCTTGTCGAACGGTGACATCCTCTTCCTCTTCCTCTTCTTGTGGAACGGTCACATCCTCTTCCTCTTCTTGGGGAACGGTCACATCCTCTTCCTCTTCTTCTTCTGGAAAGGTCACATCATCTTCTTCTGGAACGGTGAGATCCTCTTCTTCTGGAACGGTGAGTGAGATCCCCTTCTTCTGGAACGGTGAGATCCTCTTCTTCTGGAACAGTTAGATCCTCTCCTTCTGGAACGGTCAGATCCTCTTCTTCTGGAACGGTCAGATCCTCTTCTTCTGGAACGGTCAGATCCTCTTCTTCTGGAACGGTTAGATCCTCTTCTTCTGGAACGGTTAGATCCTCTTCTTCTGAACAATCAGTTTCTCCTCTTCTTTTGTAAAGTATTCCCATTTTTCTCAAGGACGGTCAGATCTCCCTCTGAATAAGATTATATCGTGCTAGAACTCTTCTGTCGCAATGGCAAAAAGTCAAATCCAAGTGTAACCAAATCCTTATTAAATTGTCAAATTTCTAAATCATCAAATTAGATATGATATGACAGTAGGTAAAATCTTTTGGGATCGATCGTGTTCTTATGAAAACGATGAGATAATTCTTCCGTTCAATTCGAATCTTCGGAAGTATCCTTTTTTAAATTGTAGGGAGTGTGCTCTACTTTTGAAATCGTCGGAATAATCATCTTTTCTTGCAAACCGTCCGGAGTCTTTTGAGCTATCAGGAGTATCCTCTTCATTTGGAGCCATCAGGAGTATCCTCTTCTTTTGGAGCCATCAGGAGTATCCTCTTCTTTTGGAGCCATCAGGAGTATCCTCTTCTTTTGGAGCCATCAGGAGTATCCTCTTCTTTTGGAGCCATCAGGAGTATCCTCTTCTTTTGGAGCCATCAGGAGTATCCTCTTCTTTTGGAGCCATCAGGAGTATCCTCTTCTTTTGGAGCCATCAGGAGTATCCTCTTCTTTTGGAGCCATCAGGAGTATCCTCTTCTTTTGGAGCCATCAGGAGTATACTCTTATTTTGGAACCATCATGTACGATTGGTAATGCCCTACTGGAACAATGAAGAAAGAAGGTCGGGAGTATCCTTCTGGAACGGTAGGGAGTGTCCTCCTCTTCTTCTGGAACGGCAGGGAGTGTCCTCCTCTTCTTCTGGAACGGCAGGGAGTGTCAACCTCTTCTTCTGGAACGGCAGGGAGTGTCAACCTCTTCTTCTGGAACGGCAGGGACTGTCCTCTTCTTCTGGAACGGCAGGGACTGTCCTCTTCTTCTGGAACACCGGGGAGTGTCCTCTTCTTCTGGAACGCTGAGGAGTGTCCTCTTCTTCTGGAACGCTGAGGAGTGTCCTCTTCTTCTGGAACGCTCTTCTAATTTGTCAAGAGAGTATCCTTCTCTTCTGGAATCGTCAGGAGAGCACCCTCTACTTCTAGAACATTACACAGTAGAGGTGTGCCTTCTTCTACTATGATCATGAGAAACCTCTACCAAAATGATCGTCTGAAATGATCATTAGATACCTCTTTTCTCCTGGAATTTTTGAAGAATGGAATCGCCCAGATTGTTTCAATCATACATTTTTGAATTCATTCGGTCTTCAATTGAAATTATATTTTAATAGCTTCTTGAGTTTTGTCTTCATTTTAGTGTTTTTTATTTTATATATTTTTTGTTGATTTGTTGTTTGATATAAAGTCGCATTTGAAATTCTTTCTTCTCTTTCCTCACTCTTCATTTTTTGTCTCGACTTTTGCTTGGTCAATTTAAATATTAAAACACCTACAAATATCCCAAGACATCTTCCTCTTCATATTGTACTTCTAATAAACTTTTCATTATATGGAGACATCCAAGGAGCAAGTAAACAAGAAACATTTCACCTCTGTTTGCTAAGAAACCAACCCCTCATCCGTGTGAAAATATTGTGTTATTCGTTTCGATTCTTCCACCACCTTCATTTTAAACAAAAGAATCCTTTCCAAAACAAGATGAACAAACATTCTGCAAAGAACAAAAAGGCTAGCTACAATAATAACCTATAATAAAACAATTAAATTTAAAATAAAATCGTAACTTACATTTAAAAAAAAAATTCTTCAGCTTCCCATTGTCAGAACATTCAGAGAGATCCTAGAAAACCTCCGAAACAATATTGGAAATGTGTAGTGCCGATATGTGCACTAAATATGAAGTCCCATGGCATGAAAAAGAACAGCAGATCCAAGGAAAATAGGGCACAGCCAGACTGCACCTCAGGAATGGAGATCATCATCAGCCTTCGCCCAGGAGGGAAAATCCTTTACACCAACAACACAACAAAACCTAACAGCACCACCAATTTTATTTACTATAACTTCACACCATTGCTTTAAAACTTTTTCATTCACTATAATACAAGGCTTTGTGAGATTTCATTACAGATTCAAATTTTGTAAATTTAAAATAACAATTATTATACAAATTTAAGACTTATTTATATCATTTACACTTATAGCCAATTAATCTGACATACAAGGAAAAAATGTTTTTGCTCAGCACTAAATTATTACAATAAAATTTGTGGATTAATATAGGGTGTATGAATTACAATCCAGTTTTACTAAATTCTAAATATGAAAAATGTTGTTTAGTGAAGATTTCCATTAAAAATATGATTTAGAAGAGGTTTCCCTTAAAAACTATTTTTTAACAACTAAAAACTGAAATCTTCACCAAGCAAAAGAACAATTAGGTTACAATGTAAGAAATTACATTACATTTAAATTATTCAAATATATCAAAATAATTATTTCCAAAAATTAATAATTATAAAATACACCAGGATTTGGTGTTTTGGCTTTAATTGTACTCACAAAAGCTCGTATACCCTACTAGAGCTGGTGGATTGGAAAAATATATTTAATCGACTGCAAAAGAAAGGAAATATTTGCTTCCACCGTGAAAAGAGAACCATTTTGAGGGGAGGAACAATTAATTCTTGGATAACTGCTGATTGTCATGTAATCTCCATCCTAATTCCAGGATTCATTTAATAATTCAAATTCAATTTTCTGTCTCCTTCTATTCTATGGCTTTTTGTGAAGATAAAATATTCATATCCTTTGTTAATTGTGTTTACACCAGTCTTGCTTTTTGTTAAAAATTGGAGCTGGAAAATTTTCTTCTTAAACCTATGTAGGAAAAAAAGCTGAAAAAAATAAGGTTAATTGCATCCACTTAGGGTGGTTGCAGAGGTTTACTAAGTAATACATCGCTTACTCTTTTAATTCCTGTTTCAAAATAAATGATTAGATTAACATAAAAGACGATTGTTACGATTTAAAAATTGTGCAACTCCTCATTGTTTGATTTGACTTCACCTGACGATTTACTAAATATGTCGTTCTAAAAAAAAAAAGTATTCCGTGCCACCTATTGTAGCTGTAACTTTTATATTTAAATCGAAATCCTTTTAGGAAAATTCACCTTCATTTTTAAAAATATATTTTATTATGTGTGATAATATTACTAATATTTCCTGTGGTTTCGAAGTGGACTGTAAAAGAAAGCAAAATAGTGACGACCACATAGGGTGGTCAAAATTTAACTTAATCCAATGTTACCAATGCAAAGATCACAATGGGGCACACATCACACGCTTGAAAGTAGAAAAAGACGAATCATTTCTAGTTTTCACTTGGAATGGTTCTGCAAATGAAAATTAAATTTCCTCCACGCAAAACAACCACACTACTTGTATTAAGAGAGATATCAAACAAATTCAAACCTGTTTATTTTCCTTTTTAATTCAATCGAAGAACATGAACTAAAACTACTGCAGGAAAGTCTGTAAAAATCGAGCAAAACAATTTGTGGCACAAACCCATCGATTTGTGTTAAAAAAAAACTAAATCACCACCTAGTAAATTAGCTTCTTGAAAAGCTAGTGAAATTTCTTTGGCACTCACCTTTAAACTATTCTGTAGTAAAACTTTTTTTTAAATATATTGGAATTAATCATCTTAGCCTGTTTAATACACTCTGTATATGTTTTTTCATTAGCACAGCATATTCAGTGAATGAAATTCTGCAAGAGAAGCTTAATTGTTTGCACTCACCTATGAGCAGCCAGTGAGTGAATTTGTGAATGAAATAAATTAAAACTCTTTCTATTCGGTTATAGGAATACTAGAGGGCATTTAGACATTTTAAGAAATGGTTGCAAAACTAGTGTTGATCAGTGCCGAATTACCTCATCAAATGTGTGAATGCTTCTGGAAAAGAATTTTAATTTTGGTGGCACTCACCCATATTATCAAATACAACAAGTGCAAAAGATATATAAAATGTGCACCTTAATTAAAAACATTTTGGTACGACAAAATTACAAACCCTGTTTCTAATGTTCTAAAACATATTTTCCCCCAAAAATATTCTTCACGCATTTGGGAATTATTTGTACTACAGAAGTGAAATTCAATAAATAATGTAAATACCTGTGGAGTTACTATTTGGTTTCTGTTTTCTGTAAAATGCAATACACATGGAAAAATTATTTTTGCAATTACCCACAATGGTTGTGATTGATGTGATTAATTTCACCACCTAAACAGAAAAAAAAAACATTTTGCGAAAATACTGTGTTACCTTTGCATCCTAGTAAAATAGAAGTAAAGTGGTATTGGCTGTGCAAAGCCAATGTACCTTTGATGCATAAGTTGAAATTTCTTCCTAAACAAAAATCAAACATCGTTTTGATATATATACATGTATAATACCTTGATCGATTTCCCTGTGAATCGAACGAACCAATGTAAAAGGAATGAGAGGCATTAGTTATGGCCATAACTACTTGGACTAAATTAAATTTGAAAAGTACTAGCTTAAACAAAAAAATATTTAAAATGCTGAAAGAAAATAAGCCATTACATCAATTACAAATTTTAAATAGAATTTTACTGTCTTGTAAAAATTCGGCTTAAACAAAAATTATTATTATGGAAATATTGACATAAATACCTTGGAGATATTAAGTTTGCAAGCATTTAACTTCTACAAGCAAGAATGTTGTTTCTACCACATCAATTTCAAAAAACGCCCTAACAGGATTTTAGGGCAGATATATATTACAGTACCCGTCCGTTTCTATTGTAATTCTGAAAATTAAACTGCAATATTTGATAGTCACTAACAGACTAACATGCTTCATTTTGAATTGCTTCAAATTATTTTTTATTTGTTGATAATTTTCACTAATTTTAATATATTAAATGAGGAAATTATGTACGTTTGCAAAAGCTGTTTAAAAAGAAATTAACAAAAACATATGGTCAAATATTGACCCATATTTACCCAATTGGCCTACATTATAAATTAAAATTTTCTCAATAAAGATGTAATTTTCTTTCAGGCGATGTGTTGATAAAAATTAATTTAAAAAATCCTTGTTTCAGAGCTATAACAAAATCCATAAGAACACTGTTCATAGTACGATAGAGTAGAGAGGCCTTTCATACTGCTTCACTGCTTAATATTTTCTCTTAAACAAAAACAAACATTTTGGAAATACAAGCGAATTACCCCAGTGTTTCCTTCGTTTCCTATGTTGGTCATAATATAATTTTCCACAAATTTCCAACATTTATTATTTTCAAATGGTATTTTGCAAAATAAATTGGATAGAAGAATAAATATAATACAAATCTCCCATACAAGAATTGTATATACTGAAACAAAAGTACTATTTGGAATATGCAAGATTTTTTTACCGTAACTGTTGAAATTTTCTTGTAGAACGTCCATTCTAATTTTAAGTAAAGGCGATTTCTTTTCTCTCGTCAGCAAGACTTCATTCACGTATCAATAATTAAAAAGTCTTCAAGCGTGTGACTTAAATATAAAGTGCGTTGCTAAAATAAAAGTTTACCATACGCAGTCCGCAAGCCGTTCGAGATCGAGAGAAATTTAGATTTGACATGCTCAGACTAACGTTATTTCAAGGTGCACACAACTATTTGTCCGATATTTCAATATAAATTGTGAGATATATGTCTTCACCTAAACATAAACAAAAATCGATTTTCTAATACATAGTAAACAGTACCTTTATGCATGGACAGGTTTTGACGTTTTGTACAGCAGCCAGCCTGAACATATACATTCCAAAGTTGGTCCACAGAGTTTGCAATTGCAGTTCCACACACATTCACGTACAAGTAGTTATTGACAATGGATGCCTAAACATAACAAATACCGTTTTCCCATACGTAAACAAAAGATACCTTTTTTCAGATGGTCTGTTCACATCTCCTCAATGTATATAGAGTAAAAAAGCTTCAGTATTTGGTTCTTCAATTCGTTTTTGATCAGGAGCGCCACTGTATTAATTTAGATACACAAGTTGTAATAAAAGATAGTGTCCTGGAGATATATATGATGTGGCGAGTTCGGTTCCAATGATCGATAGATTGAGGGTGGTTGAGTAATGTGTACTGCTTCATCAGTCAACAGCAATATGGGTAAAAGTGCTAAGTGTCTGCTGTCACTACGGGAATAATTGACATACGAATAGTTACACCACGTGAAAGTGGCGAGTAATGATGCAAATTTTTTAAAAAATACTTATGGTTACCTGCGCCAGTGTAGAGTAATGTATCTTTAATAATCAGGATTGATACTACTTACATACATACAGCAGACTCGTATACTAAATTAATTGATTACTTATGTTGCACATTTAAGTAATTGGCATATTTATATTTACTGAAACAGATCTGTTATGTGTGGAGACGAAAAAGATTTACATGACAAGTGACAATAAACCACCATATTATTTCTAGTAATAGGTAGTTGATTAATTAAGATTAGTTTACAATTGCTAAATACATAATAAATAATTGTGTCAAATACTTATTCCTCAGCTTATTTCTCAACTTTGCTTTACTTTTGCTTTAGTTTCAGCTAAATCCCAAAACAACTATTGGGATTGACTACTGAAAATTTACTGCATTATATTCACTAATGAACTAGAGTTCCAGATAAATCCCAATATTTATTGGGATTTCTGAAAGAATGCATTAAAATTATCCCAATTGCATAATTCAGTTGGGATGAAATATATTAGCAATCAATAGTAAGTTTAAGTATATTACGTTAGTTCGAAATTTGAATATAAATAATTTTGTTTTAACATATTTAATTTAACTGTGAAATTGGCTGAAAATTCAGTAAATCAACACAATACCTTTAACCTCCAAATAGGATGCTCCTTCAGATCTCATTTTAGAGGCAGATTGTAGTGTAGTGAACAGCACGAAATTGACAGCAACTATTCTAACATTCATCCTGTTCTTAAATGTGCAAAGGAAAACACGAAACATCTTTTCTGTGATTAAACTTGGTACTTCGGACCAGGAAGGCGGACTTTGTTGTATTTCTCATTATTTATCTGTAAACATGGTTAACCATTCTGCTTGCACATTGTGCATAATTTTTAATTGGCCTTCCTCCGTGAATAAATTAAGTGGTTCCGCAAAACAAGTAATGGCCCTCGTTATCTAAAATACACTTAAAGCTCAACAGTACCTGCAAATCCACCTGCTTCTCTGCGCTGAGATGGAGGGATGCACACCTACATGTATTGCTTTGTAGGAAATTGAGCTGGGCGAGGGCTGAGAAAAATTGTTGGTACCTCGACATGTTCTCACTCACGAGGGCGAATTACATAATATTTGAATTTCTTACTTTCTTGTTCCGCTAACTAACTTACTTCGTACATTCAGACAAATATCGGCAAGCACGGATTCTTCACGAATTATCATATAAAAGCAATTACCCTGTAAAACATCGTTAGGCACACGTATTGCCACAAAATATGCGGCTCATGCATAATGGGAGTGTTAACTACCAGACTTGCCTTACTGTACTACGAAACAAATGCAGGATTTCTTGTAACCTTTCAATTTCTAAGGCTCCGGGTGAAACGGACACGCATAAGTCCCCTCATCGGCAACAGTTATCTCATTTGTAAGGAAGGCAAGGCTCCGTATGTTGATCAATGGATCCGATCCATGACAACGAGCACCGCCGTCCTAGAGAAATACAACGCTTAATAGCACCATTAGCGACCGGTGCTGCCAATGAGCGTGCGATGACAGAATAAGTTCGGTAATCGCACGCCATTTGGGAAAAATATAAGTGATACGGTTACCGCTCTCGTTTTGAACCACCCTAGCTCTGCTCGTAATAGACATCACCGTCCTCTCGATATTCTGTGCCTCTCGGAGCGGGATTCTCACATGTAAAGTCAAATCAATTAATAAGAGGTAATACAAAAAAAAGAAGTTGCAAGTGTTTTAAGAAATTACGTAACAATTTATTTCAAATATATTTATATAAAAAACTATTATTTACATAAGTTTTTCTGAGCAAACTACAGGAGAAAAAAAAAAGAGGATTAGTGATACATTACAAACCAATTAAGTGGGTCCACTGTCCTGGCTCTGAGGTTTATGGTTATGGCGTGCCCACGGAGGGACTGGAATAAAAAATTCTACATAATATCACATCACAATTAAGCGACCTATCGTTTAAGGCCTGCACAATAACGTATTGTACTACTAAAATATCACAATGGGTAACTTATAATTAAGAAAGTTCAAGTTAATGCTATCGTTCGATTAAACATTTAACATCTTTAAGTTGTGACATAAAACTATCTAAACTGTGTAATTCTTCGCAAGTCCTCGTGTCCCAAATGACAGGCGATGTGGAGTTATTTGTATTGATTTGATTCGATATCCACGCAGACCGGATTCGGAGCCATCTTTGTTTACGAAGCTGCTGCTTATGGCGGAGTTCCGTTTCCGCCTTCAACAGGGCGTTTCTCAGCATGGCTTCAACGTATAAATTCGAACGTTTCTGCCTTTTTACTAACATTTTCTTCGTTTTGACCTTATTTATCCAATTAGCTAGTTCTCTCGTTTTTAATACGGGCTCGTTATTTACGGAGCGAGTGTCATTTTTTAAGACAACGCCCATCTTGTATGTATGGCTTTAATTGAAATTACGAGCTAATTAGGAATGGAAACACACCTGCGAGTTTTTCAATATATAATCGAAGGGTTGTTGCGGCGGCTGCAGCCCGGAGTAGACTGGTGGATGGTGTGGGGGGTAATTCTTGTAAATCCTAACACAGCACACAGGAGTAACGCTCTCCACTGATTACTGACACGAAATGAGGTCGTATGACGCACCCAGCTCTTTTATACCCAAGCGAACGGCTGAAATTCCATTCCTACACCGATAGTGCGGAAAGTAGTACCGGATATTTTAATTTGAAATAAAGTAAATAGTGTACAGTTGCAATTAATATTGATGTGATTGAATTTTGGGATTAATTCTAATTGTACGGCGGTTTTTCGGCGTTTCTAAATAATTTATTTAAAAAAGAGAAATTCCGATTGAGAATCGGTTGGCGGAGTAACGTGCGTCAGGGACGTAACGATTCCCCGCAACGGTCATGACGTCAAGGATGCCATTGTCTGTGAAAACTGTCTGAGCCTTCTTTATTTTCTTTCTGCTAATTATTGACGTGGATTACCAATTGTTTTAAATTTTTAGCTGTTTTTCACGAGATTAACTATTCCCAAATACGCAAAATAATTGTCCTGTACAGTAGAAATTTCGCTGGTTTTTTTTTTGCGCAGTGTTATTGATTTTGTTATGGTGAATCATGATGTAATGTTAAATTCCGATTTTACCGTGATGCGTCATTAGGCCCGATTTCTAATATTTATTATTAATTGAATTAAGTTCGTTTTGATCATTAATATTGAGATTTTGTAAATTCATGATAGATTATTTGTACTAGGTTTTAAGATACAGCATTTAGAACGTAGTTACTATTGTTGGTTTGAGTTTTGCAAATTAAAATAACACATAGTTTATTCCTAGTATGAATAATCAATCATGAATTTACAAAATCTTAAGATTATTAAACAAAATGAACTTAATTTAATTAGAAATGAATATTAGTTTTTTAGTTTATTTATTGAAAATAATATAAATTTTGTTAATATAATGATATAACTATATTGTTAATTGATTAAAAAATTGTAATTATTTTTTGTTGCCTTTTTTAGAAATAAAATATTACAAATTCATCCTATTTGAAAGTCGACCTTTGGTTTTAAACTCGTTTTACGGTATTATTTATGTATAATAAAAATAAATACTTGATAAGAGAAAAAATGTCCTTTACATATTTATTAAACTAAAAAGTGCATTCTTATTTTAACTAGAAGCGTGTATACAATATTTCAATCAACGCTAGAAGGACAGTATAATTATACCGTTAAGAAATAAAATACTTTCTATATGTATTGAATCATTTTATTAAATAACGATGAGATCATTATTTGCATTAAGAATAGAACATTACAGTAGGACCAAATTATATTATATTATACCTAAATGAATGAATATTTCCGTAAATTTAGGATGTTTGTGAATACTATTTGTTGTTTTTTCAAAAGCTATTTTAGAGACAGATGCAAGGAAGTTCTATTGAGAGCATTTCACTTTAACTTGGCAAATTAAACAAAATGCGTTGGCATTGAATGTCGTTGACGAGATTATTGGTGTCAGTGTGCCGGCATTTAATATATTTATTTTTCACATATTTTCTTGATATTTACATATACCTTTACTTTCTTGTCTTGCCAAAACCTTATTACATTATTATTTATTTAATAAATAATATACATTTTTAATATGTTGTTTGTTTAAGACGACTACAATTGATGGACATTTCATTAAAGAGTTGTAAATTAGAAAGGATTAAGCCGTTTGGCATCGCGTGACAAGATAAGATCATTTACCTAAGCGTATTAAAAGGGATGGAGATTAAGATGGCCATTAAGGTTGACGCACTCAATAATGACTAAGAAATATTTATACAATTGCTCATTGCATTTATAACAAGGTCAAATTACGCGATAATTTACAGGATGCCATCGAATAATTTACATACTACAATATTTCGATAATGAGAAGAAATATTAAAAAGCAATTAGTGGCGCTTCAGAATGACCGCAGCAATTCTTTAAAGTATTTATTATTTAAACAAGCATAAATACTTATATTAAATCACGTGGCCCTTTTGAATTTCTGTTTTATTCAAAAAGTTTTGTGATTAATTTTACACCAAACCGCAAGACGATCAGTAATTGAAATTTATATGTATATGTAGGGTGGGTGGGTGGCCTCTATCTCACCCTACAATCAATAAAACATCATCAAAAATTATTTGAAAAATTTGTATGAATAAATCTCTAAAAATTGCAATTATATTGTTTATTTATATTTTACAACTTTTAATTAAAACCCTCGCTTATGTTTTACTGATTAGAGAGTGGGATAGAGGCCACCCACCCACCCTACATATACATAATAACTTTAATTGCTAATCGTTGATGATTTTGCTGCTACAAACCATCAAATCCTTTAAGTAATAAATAGTAAAACTAATACAAAATTTAAGTTTAATTAAATATAAATAACTTTCTATAGCTATTTTTATTTAATTTAGATTTAAAGTCTGCCCACCCACCATGCATTTTATTAATATACTTACTCGAAAATTTTACTTTTTGAATTCCTTTTCTATTCAAAAAGTTTTGTAATTAATTTCATTCCAAACCGCGAGGCTATCAGTAATTGAAATTTATGTGTATATGTAGGGTGGGCGGGTGGTCTTTATCCCACCCTCCAATCAGTAAAACATCATCAAAAATTATTTGAAATTTTTAATGAATAAGTTTCTAACAATTGCTATTATTTTGTGTTTTTTTATATTTTACAACTTTTAACTAAAACCCTTGCTTATGTTTTACTGATCGGAGGGTAGGATAGAGGCCACCGACCCACCCTACATATACATGATAACTTTAATTCCTATTCGTTGATGATTTTGCTGATAAAACAATCAAATCCATTATGTAATGAAAAGTAAAGCAAAATCAAAATTTAAGTTTAAATATAAATGACTTTCTATAGCTAATCTTATCTAATTTAGATTTAAAGTCAATACACCCAGCATGCATCCAATTTTACTAATTCACTCACTCAAAAATTTTACCCTTTGAATTTCTTTTTTATTCAAAAAGTTTTGTAATTAATTTCATTCCAAACCGGGAGACTATCAGTAACTGAAATGTATATGTATATGTAGGGTGGGTGGGTGGCCTCTATCCCACCCTCCAATCAGTAAAATATCATCAGAAATGATTTGCAAAATTTGTATAAATAAATCTCTAAAAATTGCAATTATTTTGTGTTTATGTTGATTTTGGCTTTTATCTTACATTCCCATTTATCTATCTTTTTATTTCTTTATTCATTTGATTGTATTTAATTGGTCTTAATTCCCCTTTTGTTTGTTCAGGTTTTGTCGATATATTGTTTTATTTATTCATTGTCTCTTGTTGATTTTTAAAAATGTTTGTTTTCATCTTTCGCTTTAGTCATTATTCATTTTGCTTTTGTTTATCTTTTGTTTGTTAATTTATGCACAATTATCACATTATATTTAACGGTTTTAGATTTTTTCTTACGTTTAGAGAGAGAGAGAATAACATCTTTATTCGAACATAGATATTTACAAAATTAAAACATTTACAAATGATATATAATGTGTTAGTCTGTCCGTTTGGGCTATCGACCATCGGTCTTTCTGCCCTGTCTTGACTCTAAGTTATGTGTGAAAAATAAATATCTTTGCTAGCTCTTACGTTTATTTTTCTTTAATTTTAATTATATGCCTATTGGATGTGTTTTTCTTCATTTTTAGATTTGGTCTTATCTTTGTTTACCCTTACTTTTTATTTGTTTCTTGTGTGTGTTTTGTTCTTTAACTTCCTTTTATTCACGTGTCTTTTGTTTCTCAATAAAATGGCGGTATTTAGTAAATGTTTTATTTTTTGCCTTCATTTATTTGACTTTCGTTTGTTTAGGTTCTATTAAAATATTGTATTATCTTCTTTAATCTGTATTTATTTATTTATTTATTTATTTACAACCCAACAGACTCGAAAGTCCAATAACAGGGATACATCAGTAATACATTACATTGATACAATACAAAAAAAATAAAAATAAAACATTATAAAAGAAAAATAAATTGTAATTATCAATTTATAATCATTACCTATTTATCGATCCTTTTGATTCGTTTTAGTTTATCATATGTATAACGTTTATTTTTATCTTTATTTGTTTATCTCTTATTTTTATGCTTATTTGAATTACCTTTGTCTACTTTTATGTCTTTGAAATGCCTTTATCTCTGTGTTTATCTTGATTTTTAAACGATTGTTTTGCCGTTGATTATTTTTAGTGCAAATTGTATTATTTCTCAATTGGTATATATATTTTTTGTTTTTCATTCATTTGTATTTAATTTACCTTTTATATTTGCCTTAATTCACCTTTTGTTTGTGTGGGTTTTATCGTTATATTATTGTATCTTCTTTGACTTTTTTGATTCTAAAAAATGTTTGTGATTTTATTCAGTTTGTCTTGTTTATATTTGGTTTTCTCTTTTAATTGTATTGCAATTTGTTGGTGTGACATTTGCTTTGCTTTTATTTGTCTCTCGCATTTATTTTATTATTTGTTTGTCACTCGTTACTTGCGTAGATTTTGTTTTTCGATCGATTTTTTTTTTTATAGAATGACGAAATTTTTGTGTATCCATTGTTTAGGTCTCTATACATTTTCTTTTGTTGATTTAAGTACGATTTTTGATCACACTCATTTATGTTTGTATTTTATTTGTTTTATTTTTATTTAAACAATTTTTTCACAAATATCTTGCTTTTTAACATTATGATACAGCGACAGATTTGGATTGACATTGAAGGCCTCGAAACAAGGTAGGAAATAAGCCCAGCCCTGGACAGTATACAGGGTGACTGACGAAAAACCTTTGGTGCTGTATCTCGCTTATTTTTTATCCGATTTTAATAAATAAAACATCAAATTAAACCATTTTTAAAAGACTTTAATAGAATCTGAACTGTTATTTTTTCTCGCACCCAGTTTTTGACAAAATACGATCAACATTTTTTTTAAATTGCACTGTATATATATTTTTATTGATTCGCTAGGAGATTTTTTTTCTGAATATAAAATTGTAAACAAATTTATCCATACATCAAACTTAAGTCGAGAAATTGAGGATTAAAAAAATAAATAAAAAGTCAAGTATCCATTGTAAACAATATACAGACCCTATTTTAAATGTCAAAAGTGACAGTGACAGCCATTGATACAATACTGCAACGATTTTTAATTATTTCATAATTAAAATGTTGCAATATTTCAAACACTGTACTAGAATTTTGTGCTTCTACAGAAATCGTTTTTCAGTTTTTGAAATCTTGCAACATTTTTATTATGAAATTATTAAAAATCATTGCAGTATTGTACCAATGACTGACACTGTCACTTTTGACATTTGGAATAGGCTCTGTATATTGTTTACTATGGATATTTGATTTTTAATTTTTTTTTAATCCTCAATTTCTCGACTTTGGTTTGATGAATGGATAAAATCGTTTACAAATTTAGATTCAGAAAAAAATCTTCTTGCGGATCAATACAAAATATATATACAGTGCAATTTGAAAAAAAAAAGTTGATCGTCTTTTGTCAAAAACTGGATGCAAGAAAAAAATATCAGTACAGTTCATATTAAAGTCTTTTAAAAATCATTTAATTTGAAGTTTTATTTATTCAAATCGGATCAAAAATAAGCGAGATACAACACCAAAGGTTTTTCGTCAGTCACCCTGTATATATACAGGGTGAGGTTTTTTAGATGTTCTCTATGGGGATCTCGGAAATTATAAGAGATAGAGAAACGGTTAAATGGGGAAGAAGTGTAGATTTACGAGACGAATAAAATTCCACTTGCATAAAATTATCTAAAACTTTGTCTTTTACAGTTATTTTCTATCTGCTATAATAACTGAGATATATTGATTTGAAAAAATTGACACCTTTTACTTACTCTTGACTTTTTTGAAAACTTTGAAAGTGGAATTTTATTCGTCTTGTAAAATTACACTTCTTTTCCCATTTAACTGTTTCTCTATCTCTTATAGTTTCCGAGATGCCCATAGAGAACATCTAAAAAAAACTCACCCTGTATATTTGGTATTTCAATAGAAAATAGATATTTTAATTACATATTTCGTAAAATAATTAATTTTTGTCATAATTAATGTCTTATAACATACAAATATAATATATACAGTATTTTTATCTTTTAAAATCAGAAAGTTGCTTAAGAATATATTTATTTATTTACTTAATACAAAAATATACTATACCATTCTTCTACGGCAGCAAATTTAAGTTATGTAAAGAGAATTGTCGCGACCGTTACTACGTTGTACACTTCATTTTCAATTCAGTGTAAAGTTATGTAATAATTAAATAAATAATATGTTTCATTTCGATAAAATTCCGTAGAAAATTAACATTATTCACACGTATTATATGTGGAGAAAGTGACCATAATCTCTAAAATGGGTTATAAAAAATATCAATGTTCCTACATTTTGAGAAAGTTATAAACAATATCACTCGGAAGTATATTATACAACTTAATTAGTTAATTTCTGAACGGGTGTTGCGCAATCAATTATTCAAATGCAATCAGAAATAACTTTTAAACGTTACTATAATTACGGCATGACGCATATTATTCATAATAACGGAAATAACAACCTTTAAGACAATCAAAAGCAAAGGAAATTGCTTAATTAAACTTTTGGTGTTGTTAATTAACCTCTAATTAATATAAAAATGTTTCACTACGGGTTAAGTGAGAATTTTATTCATCGTATACAAAATAAAACGTACAATGTAAAAGAAAACAAGATATTAAAAAATAGAGAAACTATCAAGAGCAAAACAAATCTTACAATTTAAAAAATCAAGATATTAAAAATAAAGGCAACAACAAACAGACAGAATAAAATACAGAAAAGGAAGAAATAAGGTAAGATAGAAAAGGCAAAGGAACTAACAAAAAAAACAAAATAAAAGAGATACGAATTAGATTTAAAATACATAAATAAGAATACAATTATTTCTATCGACACTAATTATAGTATTTTTTTTTTAAATAAACAATAAATATTGTCAATAATTTTAATCAATATTATTTCTTGAAGGGCTGTTGATACTTGATGCTTCTAGTTAGTTTTATTTCTCGAAAATTTATTTAGTCTATGAACATTATTTTTAAATCTAAACCCAATAACTTGTAGACCAGAAATATTCCTGTCTTTATTGCATTACAACATCATGCCTCCTTTCTACCTGTATGTATCTAAACCGTAATCTCCCCTTCTGAGAAAGATATGCAGGTAGGGTGTATTTATAAATTGGGGACGGAATTCTCACGTCCGGTCTTTGTAAAGCCAGATGCGCTTTCAATAACGTTTCTTGGGAAAGAACAGCAGCTGCCGTTTCGATTCAAGATATTACGTCATCGTTATACAACAAAAGTTACTGTGCGAATATTAAATTAATATATGCATTCCGTATAGAATTCGTGTGATTCAATGCAAGCGTAAATAAATGTTTCAAGTTTTTATTTAAGTAAAGTTTTCTTTATTTTCTATTCAAAACGAATGAATTATTCTATTTGTTCAAGTGTTGAAAATCACTCATTAAAAATGTAAGTTGATTTATTTACAAATAATATTTTGATGTTTTGTTTCATTGCAAACTTTCAATTGTTTCTAACTAATTTTTGCTTTTCTTTTAGTCGATCGTTTCCTCTTTGAAAAATTCTCCACTGTTAAATAGTTTATAATTAAAGTACAAATTATTCAACAGTTAGTTTATAATCGGAAAAAAAAGTTAATATACAAAAATATAGAGGAATAATTAAGGCATCTATTGTCTGACGCGTTGTACTAGATTATTTTTAATTGAATGGATAATTACCGAAAATTACAGGAAACTGTCAAAAGCCACATGAAAACAAACATTGAATAATTATTTTCCTGCCAACAACCACTTCCTAATTCGATAACATTTGGATCCTATCAGCATACCGCAGTTAAAGATAGAAAATCGGAGTTTAACTATGAACACTTCATATTATTATTGTTATAATTGTTGCTCCTGACAGTTCCCTGTAATTGTCGGTAATTATCCACTCAATTTAGTTCCCTAAATTGAGTGGATAATTAGTGCACACTTTAGATAATAGATGGCTTAAATATTGCTCAATATTTATATTAATTTGGCTTTACTTTTATTCCACCATAGAAAATAATTACATTAAAATGGTATTTTAATGGTTTCTCTTTATTTACCATTGAAAGTGGTCTATGAGTATTGGTAGAAAAATAAAAATTCAATATAAAAATGTATTGCAAATATGTTCTAAAATAAAATGGTAATTTGTTTTTGTGATTTGAGAACAACAAATGTTTAAATTTATTATTAACACCGAGAAAAGTTTACTTGCTATATTATACAATACAATTGAATTTATTCAGTTTATAAATAAAGCATTCACAAATAAACGTAAAACTAGAAATAACAACACCACAAAAGTAGAATATCAAAATTAACTGAACATTTTCAACAGTAATCACCTCAAATTTAGTTGCCACCAATATTGGAACATTTTTTGGTATATACGGTTTCCATTTCAAAATTAAACCACTTTCGTGAAACCTTTTATAAACTGTACTTATCCTAGAAGTAAACGGATTCCCTCTCTTCAACACCATAGTGCCCAATAGAGAAACGAAAGGATGCAAAACGTGCACTTTATCAGGACTGTACTTCATAAGTCCTGACCCTGCAATACTAGCAGTGGTGTAAACAGCAATGTGACCATCCACCAAACTCTGCCATATATCATCGTCCAACACTAGCCTGTATTTGGTTCGGTTAAGAAGTGTTTGGACGAGGGGGTCCGCTGAAAATTTAAGTATATCCACCGACGCTTTCAAACCAGTGATTTCCAGTTCGGAATTGACTAAGTCTTGAAAGTTCATAATTTGCTTCTCATAAATTGGCGTAAACATATATGATATCAGCATGCTTTTAAATATGCTTGTAATTACGTAAGCGAACGTAATCCAGAATATATAGAATATGTTAAGGTGTAACTGTTGATGTTTTTGATGGTAGGTCGTTAATAAAGTGTTGATGATAAAGAAAACAGTTTCTGTAAGGTTCATCTTGCTCAGAATGTGCCAAAATATGGTGTTTACTATTATAGTGATTACGATGCACAACCAAGTTGTTTTCGGGTAGATGAATAAGATGTTCATCCATTTTTGTAATGGTTTTGCTGTTGGTACGAAGTACGAAAGTTCTAGGAATAAATGGCTATATGTAAAATCGAAATCTTCGGCCGATGATAATCCAATTGGGCCTACGATGATGTCCCCAGTTTTTTCATATACAAATCTGTAATGTAAATATTTCTTTAAATACACATCAGTCTATTCTGCCATAAAATAACATGATTATAAAATAAAGTACTAAAAACCTTTCTTCACGCAGTTTATTTGAAATATCAAATATATATGTATTATATTATTGATAATGGTCACTTTTCGTCCGAAATATATATTTGGTATTTCAAATAAACTGTGCCAAGAAAGGTTTTTAGTACTTTATCTTCACATAACTCATACAATTAATTTACTATAAAATAACATAGTTATATTAATTTGTAATTTTTACGTCAAACATAATTGACGCAGGCGGTAGGATCGTAAGTAAATACCATATATTCGAGGTCCATACTTGAAACCCTTAGCAGGTATAAGAAAATGAGAGAATTTCATGCTTCCAATACAATAATAAAAATACATTATATATATTATCAAAAATCAAATTAATTTCAAATTTTTCAACGCAGCCTTAAAAATATAATCAATTTCTCCAAAATACTTTTTATTATTTGTAAAATGTAATAAATATAACCTGAAATTACCTATAAAGTCCAGAATAACTTCCATTTGGCAACTTATCAAACATATTAAACACAGTGCCATCATGTAACTTCACTGCAGTCGAATTATAATCATGATCTAAACGAATGGCATCCATTTTTAAAAACTTGACGGCTTCCCTTAAAACCACCATCGCCGATCCCGTGTTTTTATCAAAATCTTCTTTCGTCACGTAAGGTTTAAACGGAATGGCATAAATCCGAATCGTACAGTTTATTAATTTAACGACCTTATTCTCAATGAATACAAGCATATCTTTATAATCCTGCAAACAATGGCCGAGTTCTTGTGGAATAAAATCCTTACAACCGCCCTTACTCAACGGGTAATAAGTATGTAAGTGTGATCGTTCATCTATCACAACAACATTGATGATAAACGCCTTCCAAGACATTTCAAAAATTTGTTTAATTTCGATTTTATTGGTCAACGGTTTTGTAATTATAAGGAAATTATTATCGGGATTAAAGTATTTCCACGCGTGTATTTTCTGTAATACGGCTTCAAATGAGAATACAGTTACATTATTTAATCCGAGGTAGTAACAAACATCACCAACAACTACATTTTGGTTTATGAAAAAGTCTAACTTATAATTAGTGACTAGTGTGTTTGATCTATTAACAAATTCAGAATCTATATTGATTAAAGTACAGTGGTTTAATTTAATTTTCTGTAAAAGTTTTTCTAAGCATTGCTCTTCAATTTCAGTTGTATTCAAACAAAATACACAATTGGGTGAGATTACTAACAGTAGTACAATTGAATGTAGATACATTTTTAATTAAATTTTTTAGTACGTTATTGTGCACTTTAAGTTTGCCCTTTTCAAGTACATTACGGACTTTAGAAAAGAGCTTACACATTATCTATGTGTTGGTGTTATATCTGATCAAATAATCTTGACATGTTTGCCTAATAATTCTTTATAACGGCTTAAAAACTTATCCTTTTGACAGGCACTCAGCTCACGTTTCATATGTAAATAGTAAATATTTTCTTTGTAAAAAGTCAACGACATAATGATTAATGATACACGTACAAAAATAACACGGTTTTTTAATCGATATTGTCTGCAAACCCAATCAACCAGTGACTCTTCTTAGAATCGAAATGTGAGAAGTAAATTAACAAACATTTATCTGTAGATTGTCCTATACAGTCCTCAAGTAAGAGGGCTGTTTATGTGATGCCCTAGAGAATAATAATATATCGAATTGTTTATTTTTCAAACAGAACAAGGAATTATGTATAGATGCCTAGCCTCATTGGGAAATGCGACTCACTAAAGGATGCCGAGAAACAGATGGCGCATGCGTAGTGAAAATGCTGACTCACAGACGGCGCATATTTAGTTCTTGTCGTTGATTGAAATATTGTATTGTACAATTTGTAAATGAGACACAATCACTTTGTTTCACCACTATAGTTTCAACTATAAGTTAGTCATTATCAAACTAAAAGTCACTTTTATCAATCATTCAAGATGTACTACGAAGTAAACGCCTCTACCATCAAGTATTGTACAATATTTCAATCAACGGTTTAAGGTAAATAAAATATTATAATGTTTACATGCATTATAAACAGCAGACCTTCATCAGACTTTTGGCAGCTGTTTTTAAGTTGTAAATGATAAATGCCGTTCACAATATCAAATTTTTAGTTTTACATTGCCACCAATGAACAAAATAAGCGCCGATTTAATTTAATTGGACTTTTCCTGCCATTTTTAAATTTCATTTTCGAAAAACATATTGATTTTTAGATTAGTTATAACAATACTAATCAAATTTATATTAATGCTTCTAGTTGATTCAATAGTAGTATTTTATTTAACCAGAATATGAACATAATATTGCAATATTTTCTTTAATCTGCACTTGTAGTTCGGTAAAGCTACTAGCGCTAAGTTAAAATACTAATATTAAGATTTATATTTATTTTAATCTTAATAACTATTTAATGAAAGGATTCTTACCTATGTAGATTAGTGTAACTAATATAATAAGCATATTTATATTATAGGGAAGAAGAAAAGTTCAAAATCACTCTAGGCTGGAGACTGAGGCGCCTCTGTTTGATGCTGCTAGAACTGCTTTGTGAGTGGCGCTGCTGATTGGTAATACGGAACTGTCGTTTAGTATGGTAGGCAACTGTACTTTAGTGTTCCTACATTCGTAAGAATTCTGTAGCGGTGGCAGCAACAGCAAGTTTATCGGATTATAAACATTTAATTACATAGTATTATTACTCTGGTCGAATGAAGTAAAGTATGAAAAGAATAAGAGATATTTTATATAACATTTAAATACAGAATGTGAATTTTTGGTGAAATGCGATAATACATGCACTCTAATAATTTATATCTATCATCAGAAATATAGATATAATATATAAGAAGTCTATAGAACTTTATGTTGATTAATGATGAATAGGTAATGTTTGTTTTTTGTATAAATTGGTTTGTGAGAAAAATCCCTTTGTATTGCCTATCGCACCAAACTACAATTGCCCATTACAGGAAACTGCAATTACCGAACACCAGCACCACGCCCCGAGTAGTTCCAACATCATTCACTAGATGCGCCTTGGTCTTCGAGTGATCCTGAACCACAACTATGAAAAGTAAAGAAAAATATGCTGGAACTCTCAAACTTTCCCTATTCACATTTTTTATAAGCATTATTTTCCGAAATAAATTTACAAATAAAATTGGTCGATATTTATTGTTCATTCTCAGTAGGCCCTACCCGTATATACCATAAGGGTCGATTGAAATATTTCAATCAACGCCATAAGTAACGAGTAAGTATATTTTCTAGGATAGTTACTAATAGAGTAAAATAGAAGATGTAATGGTTTCAACTAATATGATACTTACCCTAATTGCAGAACACCTATTAATTATATGACAGTGGCGTTTCAAATAAGTTTATTGTATTAACGGCTACGGAGCACATTTCGAAGCCATACTCAAAAATGTATTCATATTAATATTCTGTCCATTAAATAATTATTTTGTTCTTTCTAAATTTAAATCACTCATTTTTAAATTAGTTTATGACTGCATGAGATAAATAAAAATAGGGTTAATTTTCAAAACAATCGATTAACTGAGATTGTTTTTACAAAAATTAACAATTGATGAAAGAATAAATGCAACAATTAGAAAATTGCACAATATATATTATTACTTAACATTGTTACTTAAGATTATCGACAGACACACATTGTAATAAAATAATTCAATTCATTTTGAATTGTTTGCATTTATGTAGTGATACAGCACCACCAGCAGGAACAATGTCACACCCAAGGCGTTGGCCAGGATAGCTAGATGAACGTCTGTCACCATTCTGAAACAAAAATAAAAATTAATAAAATATTTATTTTTTAGGATCCTGAGAAGGTTGGGGTGGGAAAGGAAGAAGAAGAGAAGTGAGGAGGAATGAAAAAGAAAAAGGAAAGTAAAAAATTAAGAACAAGAAGGGGATGTGAAATGTAATTCGTATTTTGATTTTTTCTTTCTCTAGATAAATATTTCTCATTATATTTTACATAATTACATATAGAGGATTAACTTGTAACCATAATATTGTCTGATAAACACTGATGAAAGCTACAAATTAAACAATTTTAATGTAATTTACATATATTTAAAAAGTTTGATAACGAAACACATTTGACTAATTAAATTCAATATTGATTTTCAACTAAATTCCTTGATCAAATGAATCAGTTCAATATACAAGACCCTCTAATAAATGTTATTTTAATTAACTTTAACTAAGTAAAAGCCTCAATATAATTTCCAAAAATCAAAAGCCTCTAATATGTAAAACAAGACGATTTCTGATTAGTTAAACCATAGACAGTCTAATAATAACATGAATCTATTAATTTATCACGTGTTGTTAATACTAACAGTTTTGTAGTAAGTAAATGGAAGTACAAAATGAAGTTTATAAATTATGTAATATTTTATAATTAAATACTTAGAGAAACATTATTTTAATAAAAGATTTAACATTAAGATCAACTCGGTGTGTTTCACTTACATATTGCTCTATTTTCAGCTTAATGCCATCATCACTAATCGTACAGTTACATAACCTATAAATTGTCACTTTTGATGTTGAAACTATTTGAAAATAAAGCAATACATAAGTGAAACAAATCTTAATTCTTTATGGGCCCTTGTAACTTTCAGGTCACATTTTGGTTTATTGATATTCTATCAAATAATTATAGCGTTTTTGTGAGATGGCGTATAGATCTTAATTCTATAATATCCCCAAAACAACCAATATCAATATTTATGACATTTCATAGGCTCATCAACCTGAAATAACGAAGTGAATACTTTGCAAATGGTCTGCAGTAAAAATAAACAAAAATAACTGATCAAATTGATATTATGTATTTGTATTTCTGACAGTGATTACCAAACTCAAAATAGCGAACATAATAGCTTTGGTATAATCGATACTTGTTCTGCTACTATCTTGATGGAACCAAATTTTCAAATTAGGAGAAGTAAAACGTGTCAGTTATCTGAAAATAAAGTAACAGAACATAAGAGTTTTACTTCTCCTAATTTAATAGCTTTGGGTTCGTATATCAATAACATACTTGTTTGCATTTCAATTTTTGATTTGTTACTGTTTTTTTATTATACACTTTTGTAACTTTGAAGTTACAGTGGGCTATTATGGCAGGTTTCGGTACATTTAAATTGTTTTCAGGTTTAAACATCATATACCAAAAATATGAATAAGAACAAAAAAAATTAAAATTACAGGCATTAGGGGTAATAGATCCGATAGTTCATTATTATATTTGGAGTCCGAAGAAGAAGTAATAGTATTTCTCTGATAATGAGTAATTGGTAGTGACGAAAAATGTAGTACCCAATCCCCGTCGGATGAGGAAGAGTGCAGGACCACAAAGAATTGTTTGGCAACCCATTGCTGTTTCAGTGAATGAAATCAAAGAATTCTTTAACTGCTGTTTTTGTATGTCCCTTGATGGATTACCGAGAGCTGAAACGATTGGACAAGAGAGGACACTGCAAAAAGCCTGAATGTAAAGGAGTTCCAAAAATTAAAAGATATACATTTTTGTTTAACGACAAGTGTAAACTGTTTTGTGGAAGTCCACGCTTAAGTTTTTATACACAGAAGTGCAAACATTATAATCTGTTGTTACCTGATAGTTACATAGTGAATATATTGCAATAAAATTGTTTCATTTGCATATATAGGATTATAATTGCTGATTTTCCGTTCCCCTGAATTTTTGGGATTCAAAACAAAAATCTGACACACAGAGGGTTAATTATAAACCTAAAATAATAAAATAATTTATTCCTAAATACAAAGATATCAAATTTAGATAAAGTATTAGAAGGAATAGAAACACCACTTTATTATTCAGTTTCTTTGTAATAGTCTACATTTTTAAATATTTCTTAAATAGATGAAAGATCTTTTAGCCTAACCCTTCTTGATAAATACGGGGAATACAATAATCCCACTATCTCTTCAAAATACAAACATCCCACGAGCACTCTTTACCAATTCATTGGATCATATTATCTAGACAGTTTTATTAAATTAAAATTCTATTTATTTATTTTTTTACATTTAGAGACGTACAGTCGATAGCCCAGACATTTTAAAAAGTGTAACATGTAAAGTATACTATTATCATTATTTATTAATCAATGATGAAAACATATAATCGTAAAATTTTTATAGAGAATTATAATAGGCTATTGTTCCTCATTAACTTTTAAATCTGGATTATTATGGTTTTAACTGAAGCAGTTAAAAAGGAACTGTCTTATCACTTCAACTCAAAAATGTTGTTTTTTTATAAATTAATAAAAACTTAACGTTTTCTCGTGGTGGCGCTGCTCACTAATTAATTGTGACTAACGGCAGTAACGTATTTATGCGAAAATTCAACACCAGCGTATTTTAACAACATTTTATACCCTCGTCGGATTTACATACAACCGGTAAGTGTTTGACACAAACATGACACGTTATACATACCACCTGATCATAACCACAATTTACACACATTTTTATTCGCAATACCATAAGTAACCACTAATAATATAACTGAGAATACACACCTGTTATTTCTTGTGTTTTTTTTTCGAAAAGTAATTGGATTACGTGTCTTATCAAACGAGACGCGTTTCAAACTTTTCAGGACCGGTTATCTGTCATCCACGTCTGTAAAATGTCCGCAACACAATAATCCCCTACGTAGTTCGTATATTCGATAATAGATGTCACAATTGGTACAATTGTAATTATTTAATATGTGGAAAACGATGTACATAAATTAGATATTTTATGAAAATTGTCAATCCAGGGTGTTTTATAGATAAATGTAATAAGGGATAACAAATCAATTATTTATTGTTTAATTTAAAAAATAAATTAGTGTAGAAATTTTCAACATCTTAGGGTATTTTACGTTAGATGGCGATATAACACATTTATAATTTTAATTTAAACGTTTATTTATCATCAGTTTAGTTAATAAATATGTACAATAAATAATACCAATAATAACAAGAACCCTCTTTTTGTTTTCATATATACTGGAAAGGTAAAGTTAATCCAAGATTGTTTACTGATACCATGACATAAAAAAATAATCTTGTAATATTTACGTTGGCACATAAAAACTCTTGATCGTGACAAATTATTTCAGAAATGGTGAAAAATTTGCTACAAATTGCTTAAATTTTCTGCTTTAATCAATCACATAATTTCTAATCTTTGTAATCATTACTCATCTACCTGATAAAACCACAGTGTGGTGAAACAATTTTAGCAATAAAGCATAACTCTTTAAACGTCCATGTTTTATTAATTTAAATACTTAATAGAGTTTCGACAAGTAACAGCCTCATCAATCCAATCTTTGTAATCACTGTTACCAATTGTGTTGAACTGTCATAAATTATTTTATATCAATACCGGTGTAGTTTTTTTTAAGATATTTATGTTTGAGCATAAAAATTTCTAATCATAAAAAGTTATTTCAGAAACAAATTGACTATAAATTGCTCATATTTTAATAATGATGATGATAATGCTTTAATAAATTGCATAACCTCCAATCTACTGTCACACTTTTAAAACTCAGTGTTGCCAATTATGTTTAACTATCCAAATATAAATTTTTTCATAATTATATACAATAATCTTTATTTGGCACAATAACAATACATAAAACATTTAACATGAATATAAATAAATGGTGTTAGTAGATCTGGGCAAAAGGACATGAGGTCTTTCTCCCTGTCTTGAATTTAATAATGCCAGAAAAAAAGTGTCTTTTTTCATAATTTTATATATTAAATATCAATAATATTTATTTATTGTATATAACATACTGTAAAGTTTTATAAATGAGAAATAAAGTTTATTATTATTATTATTTTAGATACAACATAATGCGTATAGTATCAACGTCCAAAGAAGTTAAATGCCACATATGGCCTGACGGTAAACTTCACGGCACCTACAAGCCTAACATAGCATCAAACGCCTGCATTAAAACAGTATCTTGGGCAAAAAATGGTGGATGGATGGTATTAGTTTTAGAAAATGGAAATACGGAAATCGTTTCGTTCTACGACGCTCCAAAATTATTACATACCATACGTGGAATCAACAACGCAACTTGTGCATGTTTCCAAACATCGACGAAACGGAATATAGCATTAGGCACATCGACTGGGCAATTATTAATTTACGATATTAAAAGTAATGGCATTAAAAAAACTTTTCCTAACGCACCAGATCGACTATTCAAATTGCAGTACAATCATAAAGGTAGCCATTTGATTGGCGGCTGTGAAGACGGAAAGGTTTATGTTTATAATAGCAATGCGGGGATACTCAGCAGTTCTATTAAAGTACCCAACTCGAAAACTTTAACGAACTTTAAATGCCACCCATCGAAACGGAATTTAGTAGCTGGTTGTAGTGAAGAGGGTATCGTATGTGTTTGGGATATCAACGCATCAAAATCCGTCGTGCATTCTGAACTACACAGGGCCCCAATTAATGATGTAATCTTCTCAACATCACAATCTGAACTGATGATTAGTTTAGGTATGGATTCGATAATTTCGTTTTACGATTACCGCTCAAATAAATTAGTATATAGTTTGTGTGCGCCGAAAACACCAATGGCTCTGGATGCACCAGTTAATAGTAATACTGTAGTTGTCGGATCTCAGGATGGAAAAATCGTAATGTATGATTTAAGGGATTTAAGTGAAGCGGTATTTAAGTTCAAACACGATAGCAGAATCAAGCAAATTATGTTCGAGACCGTCAGTGATAATAACCCCAGCTTGATTGATATACCTGAACCAGAAGAAGCGCAAATAAAATCAAAGAATGAAAGTGATACCCACGCCAATTCGTTTGGTAACATGATTTTCGGCCAACCAGTACCCGATATACAAGAAACCAAAGCGAACTCAAAAGATTCGTTCCTGGAAGTAATTGGTTTTAACTCCCCAGTAAATCAGAGTGTACAAACAAACACGTTAACCATTCAAAACATGAATGATTTTAACCCCGCTTCCCCTGATCCCGCCTCTGAGTCGAAGAAACAACTGAAAACGCAAGTGGATAACTTTATCAGCAAGCATAATTTCGTATCAACGCCCGTTGGTATGACCAAGCAAGATTTATTTTCTAATATTTCTCCGATACCGTTAATGTCCAACGATTTAAAAATTGATGGTAACAATAATGATATTAAAAGAGTTCTCAGGGAAGCTATTAGGGAGGAGATGGAGGATTTTAAGAAGGAGATCAGATACGAGACTTGGGATTTAATGGGGTCTGTCAGGAGACACACTATGGATTTGCAGATGATGATTATTAAAGAGTTTACGAATGTTGAGGATAAAATTCAGGAAATGAGGAATGAGTTTTTGAAAGATGAATAGTTTTTATTGTGTATATTTTTTATTTATACTTTATAAATTTATGTCTATTATTTATTAATTGTTTTTTTTAAATTTTGAATGAATGAATGAAGTGTCCCTCACTTGTTTTATTTTGATTCCTGATTTTTTATAATTAAATAATTGTTTTGTTGCTTTTAACAATAATTTCGTCTTAGCGATCATTTCTCTTGAGATTTTCCCCATGGTCCATGACTAGTCACCAAAAAGATTATAGTCGAACCGCCAAGAGATGACTGTGACTCATCGCTCTATATCAGGAGGAATCAGACACACGTTCCGTCTTTCATTTCATTCTGTCCCGGTCATCCTAGGATGATGATAAAGTAAGATAGATATTAATTACTCTATGGTTCTTAGTACGAAAATGCATGAGTTACAGTCAGCTTTCGACGGCTCCACTATACAGAGGAGTGGTTTTAGCCGGTGGAGTCCAACACTACACTACTTTAAGTGTGTGGATTTCTTTTCCTCTCATTAAATGTCTTTTGTTTAACTGTTTTCAAATGATATAACCTCTAATATATTAATAATAATAAACACGGTGTTTAAAGAAATAATATAAACTAATTGATATCTATCCTTTTTTTAAACATAGGACCTTCATGTTTGAATTGTACTCACCACCCTCAGATTCCTTTAGATTTAAAACTAATTAAGTAATTTCAAGACAAATAAGTACGAAATATACCCAAACATGTAAATATATATGTGAAGGTTGAATGAATTAAGCAACGACGAAATTAATTTGGGTGCGCTAACCGCAAAGCAGGAAGTATTTTCCTGATTTCACGGTGTAAACGAAATCAACTTATTCGCAAGCCAAATTAAGCGACGAAATAAAAATTATAAAAACTTTCTTGAAAATTATTGTTTTTATGGAAACCGTCCGTAAACATATTGTTTGCTGCGGTTGTATCATGTTGATGTGAAATTAATCGATCACAAAAAAGGTGTTGAATTGTTATTTCCTTTTTTTAAGTTGGTAATTTGGTATAAAATGACTTAAAATGGTATCGAATTATAGTTCCTTTGCCTTTAAAAGAAGGTGTAATATTACTGCTTCACAAATGACTCAAATGTACAAACATTGAATGATTTTTACTACAGGAAAGTATTTTTTTCTTCGAAATCGAAATTTTAACGGAAGTACATGATTTAAGATCCTGTGAATCATTTTTTTGGGAGTATAGTATACGCGTACCACTAGCGCTTGTTTGTTTTGGTTGTATGTAAATTCTTAAAATTTAAAAAATTGTAGAAATAGAAATTATCAACATTTTTCAATAACTTCATTAATTTTTTTAGGAAATATAAGAAGTTTACAAAACTTTTCAAATAAAAGGTTAAGGTACGAGCAAACTGAACAGCTTTCACTGAAAGAAATTTTTCATAAACTTCTTAATTTGATAGAGAGGATTAAAATGTGTTTTTGTATTTTATCAAAGACAAGGGCAATTTTATTTTTCACAATTTGAGTTTCGACCGTTGCCGTTTTGTTTCCAGCTATGATACCTCAATTGTTTAACTGTAATATTAAAAATATGTTCATAGAGGATGGATATTAAAATTTTGAAACTAATCCCAGTGAAGGTGTTATATTTACAAATTTTCTAATCATCGAAAGCAATTTGATTTTCCACAATTTGAGTTTTGAGCGTCACCATTTTGTTTCCAACTATGATACTTCAATTGTTTAACTGTAATATCAAAAATATGTTAATTGAGGAAGGATTTTAGAAATTTTGAAATTAATCTTAGTGAAGGTAGATTTTTTACACATTTTCTAATCACCGAAAGCAATTGATTTTCCACAACTTGAGTTTTGAGCGTCGCCATTTTATTTCCAACTGTGATACTTCAATTGTTTAACTGTAATATTAAAAATATGCTAATTGAGGATGGATTTTGAAATTTTGAAACTAATCCTAGTGAAGGTGTAATTTTTACAAATTTTCTAATCACCGAAATCAATTTGATTTTCCACAATTTGAGTTTCGAGCGACGCCATTTTGTTTCCAGCTACGATACCTCAATTGTTTAACTGTAATATCAAAAATATGTTAATTGAGGATGGATTTTCGAAATTTTGAAATTAATCTTAGTGAAGGTAGATTTTTTACACATTTTCTAATCACCGAAAGCAATTGCTTTTCCACAACTTGAGTTTTGAGCGTCGCCAATTTATTTCCAACTGTGATACTTCAATTGTTCAACTGTTATATTAAAAATATACTAATTGAGGATGGATTTTGAAAATTTGAAACTAATCCCAGTGAAGGTGTTATATTTACAAATTTTCTAATCATCGAAAGCAATTTGATTTTCCACAATTTGAGTTTCGAGCGACGCCATTTTGTTTCCAGCTACGATACCTCAATTGTTTAACTGTAATATCAAAAATATGTTAATTGAGGATGGATTTTCGAAATTTTGAAATTAATCTTAGTGAAGGTAGATTTTTTACACATTTTCTAATCACCGAAAGCAATTTGATTTTCTACAACTTGAGTTTCGAGCGATACCATTTTGTTTTCAGCTATGATACCTCATTTGATTAATTGCAATATTAAAAATATGTTAATTAAGGATAAATTTTGAAATTTTGAAACTAATCCTAGTGAAGGTGTAATTTTTACAAATTTTCTAATCACCGAAAGCAATTTGATTTTCCACAATTTGAGTTTCGAGCGACGCCATTTTGTTTCCAGCTACGATACCTCAATTGTTTAACTGTAATATCAAAAATATGTTAATTGAGGATGGATTTTCGAAATTTTGAAATTAATCTTAGTGAAGGTAGATTTTTTACACATTTTCTAATCACCGAAAGCAATTTGATTTTCTACAACTTGAGTTTCGAGCGATACCATTTTGTTTTCAGCTATGATACCTCATTTGATTAATTGCAATATTAAAAATATGTTAATTAAGGATAAATTTTGAAATTTTGAAACTAATCCTAGTGAAGGTGTAATTTTTACAAATTTTCTAATCACCGAAAGCAATTTGATTTTCCACAATTTGAGTTTCGAGCGACGCCATTTTGTTTCCAGCTACGATACCTCAATTGTTTAACTGTAATATCAAAAATATGTTAATTGAGGATGGATTTTCGAAATTTTGAAATTAATCTTAGTGAAGGTAGATTTTTTACACATTTTCTAATCACCGAAAGCAATTGATTTTCCACAACTTGAGTTTTGAGCGTCGCCAATTTATTTCCAACTGTGATACTTCAATTGTTCAACTGTAATATTAAAAATATGCTAATTGAGGATGGATTTTGAAATTTTGAAACTAATCCTAGTGAAGGTGTAATTATTACAAATTTTCTAATCACCGAAAGCAATTTGATTTTCCACAATTTGAGTTTCGAGCGACGCCATTTTGTTTCCAGCTACGATACCTCAATTGTTTAACTGTAATATCAAAAATATGTTAATTGAGGATGGATTTTCGAAATTTTGAAATTAATCTTAGTGAAGGTAGATTTTTTACAAATTTTCTAATCACCGAAAACAATTTGATTTTCTACAACTTGAGTTTCGAGCGATACCATTTTGTTTTCAGCTATGATACCTCATTTGATTAATTGCAATATTAAAAATATGTTAATTAAGGATAAATTTTGAAATTTTGAAACTAATCCTAGTGAAGGTGTAATTTTTACAAATTTTCTAATCACCGAAAGCAATTTGATTTTCCACAATTTGAGTTTCGAGCGACGCCATTTTGTTTCCAGCTACGATACCTCAATTGTTTAACTGTAATATCAAAAATATGTTAATTGAGGATGGATATTCGAAATTTTGAAATTAATCTTAGTGAATGTAGATTTTTTACACATTTTCTAATCACCGAAAGCAATTGATTTTCCACAACTTGAGTTTTGAGCGTCGCCAATTTATTTCCAACTGTGATACTTCAATTGTTCAACTGTAATATTAAAAATATGCTAATTGAGGATGGATTTTGAAATTTTGAAACTAATCCTAGTGAAGGTGTAATTATTACAAATTTTCTAATCACCGAAAGCAATTTGATTTTCCACAATTTGAGTTTCGAGCGACGCCATTTTGTTTCCAGCTACGATACCTCAATTGTTTAACTGTAATATCAAAAATATGTTAATTCAGGATGGATTTTCGAAATTTTGAAATTAATCTTAGTGAAGGTAGATTTTTTACAAATTTTCTAATCACCGAAAGCAATTTGATTTTCTACAACTTGAGTTTCGAGCGATACCATTTTGTTTTCAGCTATGATACCTCATTTGATTAATTGCAATATTAAAAATATTTTAATTAAGGATAAATTTTGAATTTTTGAAACTAATTCTAGTGAAGGTGGATTTTTTACAAATTTTCTAATCACCGAAAGCAATTTGACTTTTCACAATTTGAGTTTTGCGCGTCGCCATTTTGTTTCCACCTATGATACCTCAATTGTTTAACTGTAATATTAAAAATATGTTAATTGAGGATGAATTTTGAAGTTTTGAAACTAATCCTAGTGAATGTGAAATTTTTACAAATTTTCTAATCACCGAAAGCAATTGATTTTCCACAATTTGAGTTTTGAGCGTCACCATTTTGTTTCCAACTATGATACTTCAATTGTTTAACTGTAATAATAAAAATATGTTAATTGAGGATGGATTTTGAAATTTCGAAACTAATCCTAGTGAAGGTAGATTTTTTACACATTTTCTAATCACCGAAAGCAATTGATTTTCCACAACTTGAGTTTTGAGCGTCGCCATTTTGTTTCCAGCTATGATACCTCAATTGTTTAACTGTAATATCAAAAATATGTTAATTGAGGATGGATTTTTGAAATTTTGAAACTAATTCCAGTGAAGGTGGATTTTTAAAAAAAATTCTAATCACCGAAAGCAATTTGATTTCCCAAATTTGTGTTTTGAACTTTTGAAGTTTTGAAACTAATCCTGGTGAAGGTGAAATTTTTAAAAATTTTCTAATCACCGAAAGCAATTTGATTTTCCACAATTTGAGTTTCGAGCGACGCCATTTTGTTTCGAGCTATGATACCTCAATTGTTTAACTGTAATATCAAAAATATGTTAATTGAGGATGAATTTTGAATTTTTGAAACTAATTCTAGTGAAGGTGGATTTTTTACAAATTTTCTAATCACCGAAAGCAATTTGACTTTTCACAATTTGAGTTTTGCGCGTCGCCATTTTATTTCCACCTATGATACCTCAATTGTTTAACTGCAATATTAAAAATATGTTAATTGAGGATGGATTTTGGGCTCAACTTAAAACTTTATTCTTTGTATTCTTTATCAGATAAGCTAAAAAACGTTTGATGAAATATCAAAATTAAAGAGACAGGAAGTTTATAGAAATAGCAACACTAATACAAAATACACACGAAATTAAGTTTCTATCCTTTCCGCTCTTCTGATCTTCTTCTCCCATCCTAAACTATCAATCTTCTTTAATCCATTAATTTACTCCTTTATTTCTTCCCACCCAATCTTCATGAATTCTTTCATACTCTCCAAATACTTCCAAATATCGTTTCCGCTCATACACAGAACGCATTTCTAAACAAATGTTTTTTATGGGGCTTTTGCACCCCTCCTTTCCTCACTCACACCCAGCTCTTTTTACTTATTTTACTCTTACTCAAATACATTGGTAACCTCTTTTACTACCTGTCAACTCTCAAAGATATCAGTATATATTCAATACATCCCCGCCTTTCGCGAATTTCCACTTCTTTCCCTCATCTTTACTTTATACTTCGAAACCATAACTTTTTACGAATTTTCTTTAAGTCTATTTATGTTTATGTTTATTAGACTTTAACTTCCTTTCCAAAAAGAAAATGAATATACAAAAATATTATGCAAAACATAAAACAAAAGTTTTGGATGGATGAAGCTGGGCGGAATTGATGTAGCTGCGATGATCTTCTACTCTAACCTTTGTTTTTGGTAAGCAGTAAGAGTTCCTCTTCTTATCATTTAGATTCCTCTTTATGCATGATTAGTAACCATATCTGCTCTCTCCCTCCCTCTCTTTCTCTCTCTCTCTATACTTATACACAATTGTTTTAAGGTATGGTGTTGAAGTACTACACTTCTCTGAGATTGCTTTATTTATCCCTTTACATACAACCCTCTCTTTCCCAGATACCTGCCCACCGTCAACAACGTTTGCTTTATCTTTAACTAATCTCTCGCCAAATCATTCGCATTCACCAGATTTTAACGCTTCTTTGGCACACTTTATTTAACATTGGAATCTCGCCAAATTTCCAGCCAATAATTTTGGATCAGTGCCTAGTGCCGTATATATGTATATACTCCTGTGAACACTTTTGGCGTTCAGTGTTATAGTTTTGCCGAAACATCACCTCTCGGTTTCTTCTCGATCTCCCCTTTCCTGCCAGTAATTTCCAATAATTGCCATGGTGCTGCAGCTCGATTAAGGAGTGCAATGTCCAAACTGTTTAATCCATCCACTAATTACTAATCGATTAGATCGCGGTTGTTAATCGGCGGCGCACCCTTTGCCCCAAACTTCTATCCACTCAGTGATCCTGAAAGTTCGACATGCGCTCCTTAAATGCTAACAAGATCACGAGAATCATCTCTTTAGAGACCCTGTTATTCTCAAGAACCCATCCGTATTCCAAAGTCCACACTTTACTTCTTTCAATAACTATTCAGCCTGCTTGCTCTTTACTTAGAAATTCTTCTAATTCATTTCTATAGAGATTTAATAGCAAAAGGTTCAACAATATCATTTACTTTTGGTCCAAATTTTGCAATAATCTTCTTAAATTCTTCTTATCTACTTCAGCACTTCCTCTTCCGTCCAACACTCTTTTTATTACCCTTCCCAGAGTAAAATTTGATCTTTGATTCCCCTAAGTCTCTGGTGATAACCCTTTATCCTCTACTTGTTTATCTAGTTGGTTCTTTGTCAATTTTGTACTTAGTACACATTTTGGTGTTACATTTTTTCTTACTTTGGACCGATGCCATTATTACAAAGCCCATTCAGTATGGAGTTACTACTTTTGTAACATTCGCGGTAATCCTCTTCATTCATTACGCATGCGATTTTAGATTATTCGATAATTTAGGTGGAGGCATTTTAGAACTAAAAAAACTAAATGAGTTTCTCAATTCCATCTTCCTTGCGGAAAGGTTGATAGACTTATCCACGTATTCTACGTCGACCCTCCAAAACTTCAAACCTTCTATGCTCTTGATCCCCGCTCACCTTACCTTCAATGAGGAATGGCTAGAATCCCTCGAAACTCTCACCATCTTTCTCTTCATAGGCACATAACATATCGGCAAGATTGTACAACAGGTTTAGGCAAATTTTTGTTCCTTATTGAGGCAATCGCTGCCGAGAAAAGCTTTCCAAAAACAGAGAATCGTGTTCTCTAACCCAAAGGCGGGGATCAAGAAGAAGGTCCTGAGGCACCACAAGAGCGTGGATCTAGGTTTCAAAACGCCTAGAGAGGCGATTGAAAGACACTACATTGACAAGAAATGCCCATTCACTTTAAATGTATCCATTCCTAGTAGGATCTTGACTGGTGTGGTATAGAAGATGAAGATGCAGTATACAATCGCAATCAGGCGTGATTACTTGTACTACATTAAGAAGAATAATCGTTTTGAAAAGAGACATCGCGATATGCCTGTGAATTTGTCGCCATGCTTAAGGGTTGTGGGATTTCAGATGTTGTGACCATTGGCGAGTGCAGACCACTTTTAAAGACAGTCAGGGTGAATGTACTAAAGGCCACAAAAGGTACAGGTTCCAAAATGAGCTTCAAGAAATTTTAATGTATGTGTTTCAAGAAAATCTATTTTTTAATTTAAAAAAATGTCGATCCTCTTTTCGTTATTGCAAATATTTAATTTATTACTATTGCTATCATTTTCTTCTGTGGCTCCTGACGCGACGCCGTTGAATTTGATCACGGTGAGTCGACTGTTTTGAACACGTTTTCCGTTTTGTATTTTGGTTGCTGTTCTTCTGGATCTTCAGGATGTGGAGTGGAATCCAGGATGTCAATTCAAAAGATTCGTGAAATCCAGGATATCACTCGTTTCAAAAGATTCGTCAAAAATTGATACACCTGGACCTTTTATTGGTAAGTGATGTGATTCAATGAAAATATTATAGATTCATAAAACACATCATAATATTTTCAGTTTAACTAGAATTTCGCTTACTCACATTCAACGAGAAACAAATTATTTTGTATCTTAGAAACATCATCTAAAACATTCCCTTGCCTCTTTGCAACAGTTTCACTATGCCACCTTTCGCGCGAGCACCTTGTTTACTTTCAATAAAACCTAGGTATAATCCGGCACTTGTTGAACTAATTGTGCTGATGAAGTAAGTAACCTTCGAAATCTTCGATTCCAAACTGTTCATAAACATAGACGGTATACTTGATCGAAAACGTGTTTTCTTACTAACGGACTTAAGGATAGTTTAGAATTCCAGTAGACGCATCAAGTAGGAATTCCTCATTTAAGTAATTTAACTGGGGTGATTTCGCCTACAGTCCACCTTTAAGTCTTGAAGATTATGATCGTATAAAGTCTGTAAGGACTCTCTACCAGTTAATGAGAGCATTTCCGGCGTTGTTTTCACGAACGAGTCTATAGAATTGGTGGATAGGAGGGAGTGTGCAGCTTCAGCCAACCCGAGAGATCAGTGAGGATTAGCAGGGATTCACGGCTGGATATTGAAGTTCGGTCCGTTCCAGGCATGGATTCGCGTCCTAAATCGAAGGCATTCGGAAAGGAATTGCTGAAAAGGTCAAGCAGTTGAAATTTAAACTTCCTTAACAAATGTATTTTCTATATTTATTCATTCAATCTGTATAATGTGGGTGGTTGTTGTACCTTGTACAAATATATGCTTCTATTAAACGTACTGTACAAAGTCTTAAGAGATACTGATTATATATACTACAAAAATGTTTACATAAGGAAAACTCTTATTAAAGTGGGAAGGATGGTGGTGAGTTTTGATATTCCTTACGGCCTCGTTTGGTGTTGACCAGATGTTTAGAAATCCGGACCGGATGAATTGCCCATGAATTGCCTTTCTGTTTATTTTCTTGCAATAAAAAACGGCAAACAGGTCACGATTTTGAGAAAATCGTGGATACGCTGTTTCATTTTTATCCTTTCATTTTATCCTGTTTCAAAACATTGTACATTTCTACACATACACAATTCTTCACTTGTTAAGGGCCATGAAAAGAACATTGAAATGGAGCCGAGTGTAACCGACGTAGATCAAATTTTGGATGATGAAAGAATGATGTTGCGAACCTTAATATCGACCAAGTTGTAAATCAAGCGAATACTAAAATTAAATGCTTTAGATCTGATAATGGGGGCGAAGCCTTAATGAAACGATTTAGTATTATCCACCAAAAAACAAACCCCTATACACCGGAACAGAATGGTTAGAATGAGAGCCTAAAGCGAAGCATCGTTGAAAAGGCTAAGTGTATGCTTTTTGATGCAAAATTGCACAAAAAAACTTTGGGCAGAAGCAGTGAATATTGCTGTATACGTCAAAAATCGCTGTACGTCATCAAGTTTAGGCAACAAAACACCTTTCGAGATGTGAACGGGCAGAAAACTAGATGTAAGTCACCTAAGAATATTTAGTAGTGAAGCCATGTTACATGTTGCCAAGGAAAAGCGTCTTAAATTGGACAAGAAATCACAAAGAAGATTAATTGTTGATTATGGCGACAACGTTAAGGGTTACAGAGTTAATAATCCTGAAAACAATTCTATAAGTACAAGCCGAAATATTATAGTGTTCGAAAAAAACAATTTAGAATCAAAAATGATCGAAGAAAGCATCGTTTTAGTGGGAGATGAGATTACTTAAGAAACAATAGATTCAGCGGGAGTTGGGTCGATCTCAGAAGAAAATATAAATATTAACACTACAGACAATGAGAACGAGAGTTATGGTAGCTATACTTCAGAAGAATATATTCCAGAAAATCCAGTAGAAGTTGGAGAAGCTATGTGGAGAAAGTAAAACTAAAAGATTTTCCAGATTATGTTACATATCTGTGTTTTAGGAGAACATCCCCTGATGAAGCTTTATCGTGTTCTAAAAAAGAGCAGTGGAGACCAGCTATGGAAGCAGAAATTTCAGCCTTCGAAGAGAATAAAGCTTGGAGCTTTGCCACTGCACCAAAACATGGAAATTGGTGTTTAAACAAAAAATTGATAGTGAAGGTAATGTACGCTATAGAGTTAGGTTAGTAGCAAAAGGTTGTTTGTAAAAAATCGGCATTAATTATTTTGATACTGTAGTTCAACGTTGAGATTGCTAATCTGTAAAATTAAAGTTAAATATTTTTCATCTAGATGTTAAAACTGCTTTTTTAAATGACACATTAGAAGAGGAAGTGTACATCTCAATTCCTGATGTTTACACTGACAATCAATGGTGTATTGCAGTTAAATAAGGCAATATACTGTTTGAAGCAGTCGTCGAGAGTTTGGTGCCAAGAAATTAAGCTAGGTTTAAATAGTTTTGGTTATAATAAGCTAGTAAATGAATCATGTGTATTTATCAAACGTAATAATGATCTAATGACATTCTTTGCATTCTATATTGACGATATTTTTATATTTACAAATGATTCTTGTGAAACGAAGTTTATTAAAAAAACAATTATCATCTAAATTTAAAATTAAAGATTTGGGTGGACTGAAAAATTGTTGAGGCATGCGTGTTAGGGTTAGCAAAGAAAAAGTTTGTCTTGACCAAGAAGAATGTATAATTCAATTACTAAAAATAGTTTTAAATTGATGGATTATAAATCAGTTTCAACGCCATTGGATAAAAATTTGGATTTTAGTAAGCGACAAAAATTTCCCATACCAGGAGTTAATAGGTAGTTTAATGTATTTTTCAACCTGATATTACTTATGCAGTAAACTTTTTAAGTCAGTATAATAATAGTTATATAATAGCTCTCTGCCAATAAGTAAAGCGTTTTCCTAAATACTTAAAGGGAACAAAAACATTAAGTTTACAATTTGTAGACGATGGTAAAGAATTGCGACCTCTAAAATTTGAACCTGCGAAATCTACCGCTCTTCATATTGCTGCCAAAGAATCACTCGAGTATATTTACAGAAAACCACATAGGAAAAACCCGAAGAAGATTAAACATGCTAAAGGCGATGGAAATACACAAACTTTTAAATAAAACTTGTTTACATGCGATGGATGATGAGTGCTTGATACTTGAAATGTACAAATGGTATTAATTAAAATAAAATAAGTGAAGTAAGTGAATTTGCATTTAATTCAACATAATAATTTATTATTGCAAATATTTTAATAATGTTAATAAGAATAAAGTTCCTTAGTAATAATAATAATTACACTCTTAGATTAAGTTACACCGGTACTAATGAATACATTTTAGAGATTTTTTTCTTCAAAGAAATTAACTCTTTATCTTCTTGTTTAAGAGCTAGAAATCCCCATGCGTAATTTCTTATGACAGCGTTCGTCAGATCATAGCTATCACCACGAATATTGATACAAGCGGAAAAGACAAAATTAGGACACCGGTAATTATTTTATAACGACATCAATCATCAACTCATATCACTCGTAGTCTTCTTAATATAGAAATAACATACTTATCATTAAACTTAATATAAGAAGTATGTGTAATTATTATTTGGATTTTTTTGATACAGCATCTCCATCGACCTTCGTGGTTGTATAATAGTGATTTGAATTTTTCGGACATAACAATCTATTAAACTTTTTGTTCCTTCTAAAATCAATAAAGATGAATACTACCAAACCCCAATTCCTGATTCGTGAAGGTTGCTCCTTCCACGGCTGCTCAGGCAAAGAGAGGAGGCAGGCAACAGCAGCAGCGGTATCACTCCTTGACCATTTTAGTACCCGCACACCATAACATTGGACTTCAGTTGCACTTCTTACCTCGCGACCAGCAAGTCGCCAATTTCACCGATAATCGAGCGGAACGCACGTGCTCGCGAAATGCCAACGATAGTGCAGTGTCTCTGCTTCTTGTTCCTGTTCGCCATTTCCGGTTTGTCGGCGCAGGAACCGCCCGGGGGTTACTACACCACTCGGTACGACCACATCGACGTCGAGAACATTTTGAACCAAAAACGTTTGGTTTATTACTACACGGAGTGTTTATTGGACAGGGGACCTTGTACTCCGCAAGGAATCGAGTTCAAACGTAAGTCGTACTTTTTTTGCACTTTCACTTGTAATCGGGATTGTCGCGAAATTCGATAAACACGCACGCGAATAACGACAACGCGTCGATGCTTCGATTAATTTGAATGTAAAGTTTGATTTCCTCATTAGTGTGGGGTGATGAAATGTACATAATTTAATCGATGTAATATATTTTATTTTAAATCAAAATTACTTTCGTAAACTTTTCCCAATAGACATTTCCTTATAATATGGGAATAAATTCAATATTTATTTAAATATAAATTCACTTGAATAAAATATAAAAGACAAAAGATTTAATGAGACAAATCAAAACTGAAGATAAACAAAGATACAGTCTTCTTATTTTGGTAATTAATATTGAGAGTAATAAATCTCTAAATTTCAATATTTAATTTGCATATCTTCTAATTTTGTTTATAGACAGTGCATCTTGTTTATTTTTCGAAATGTTTAAAAATACATTAAATATAAGTTAATTTTGAGATTTTAAAATTATTTTCTTGAGTTGATATTTTTTTAAATTAATTGTTGCAATTTATCCAAACACGACTTTTAAGTTTTAAGTGTTTTCATTTTATTTATAAGTACTAAGCATCTTTTGTTTTTCCATCATGATAAAAAGACATTTATTTTTAATAAGTTTTTATATATTAAAGCCATTTTTATTGTTTAATATATATATTTTTTAATTATCTTATTACAAGATACAATTTTTATAAAAAACAAATTTTGTGTTTAAAGTGTCGCCATTCCTTTTAAACCCAGAATATATCGATTATATTATAATATGTTAAAGATACGTTAATTCTGAATTGATTTTGGCCATTTATTATTATTTTCTTCTACGGATAAATATTTTATGACTTTTCGAATTACGAGTTGCAATTTCTCAAAACACAAAATTTTATGTTTTAAGTGTTGGTATTTTGTTTATAGTCAGTAAGCGTCTTTTGTTTTCTTTTTGCTTTAAAAACTGATTCATTTTGGGCTGATTTTTTGATTTTACGTATACTTCTTTAAGCTGAAATTTTCTAAATAATTTTTCTAATTACGAGATGCAATTTTTCCAAAACGCATCTTTCAAGTTTAAACTGTTGGAATTTTATTTATAGTCAATGTTCGTCTTTTATTTTTTCATTATATTAAATATACGTTTATTTTTAGTTAATTTTTAGAAAACTAAGTTATTTTCACCAATGAATATAGTGTTTAAAACATTTTAAAATACAAGATGCAATTTCTTTAAAATACTAATTTTGAGTTTAAAGTGTTGGCATTTTGTTTAAAGAAAAGATAAAATAAAATAAAATCTGTTTTCACGATTTCAAGATTTCATTCATTCTTCCAGTATCATTTACTCATGGTAATAATAGCGCAATAATAATTCGTAGGAATTTTAAACTTTCTATGATTAAAAAATATTAATACAGATCTGTAAACTAATTTTAAATGGCTTTCATTATTAACCATCAAGAAAATATTAATTTTCACCTTTGTGTGATTACAAATCTATTATATACTATTGATAAAATTTTGTAAGAAATTGTGAAAACACTGTTTTTGCTTGAAATTATTTCCCTGCTGGACAACTTTCACCACATAAAACGTATATGGAATGGATGCAGTTTCGTTTTTAAATCATTTATGCAATTATATAATTTTTGAATTGGGAATAAGGAAAAATCCTGCTAAATACTAAAAAGATTTATGCCAATGTTGTCAATCTAAAATTTATTTAATGTTTATCAATCCAACTTTACAATTATTGAGTTGATTGCATTATATAAAATCTAAATTTGAGTATAAATGTTTCCAAAAACAAGCATTTGTGATACTTTTTTAATCATTTCAATCAGGAAAACATTATTTTATGAGAGGAGAGGAAACCCACCAACGACACCTTATCGACTAAAACCATTCCTCCGCGATCGCTATTATGACTAGGCGGTAGGGTGTCCATGATAGATTTCGTCTCTTCTCATCAATGGCTTCAACACGAGATCAACCTTATATTCTCTAGTCTGGTTTCAAGTGAAATGATCGCTAAAAGCCAGGGAAACGAGTTTTAACTCTCCAGATAAACCATAAGGTATTGCCTGAGCGTTGAACAAAATTAATATCTTGCCTTAGGGTTTACCTGGAGAGTTAAAACGTCAAAGTAAAACCCTATATTAAATTGGGCTACGCGAATGAGATCAAAAATATATCGAATCGGGCATATGGCTCTTGTTAACAGGAAACAATAATTTAATTATTATTGATATAATTGTAGCTATTGACACTTCCCTATGATTTGTCTGTGGTTACTCACCCAAAGATGGAATCTTCTGCAACGTCCAGACAATGGCACCTTTATGGTAGCCATTAGCCATTAGGTAGATAACTTTGATAAGTGGCTAATCCCTGGAAAAATACATAGGTAGATAAAAAATGACTCAAACACAACTGGTTTAGGCAAGATATCTTAACCAGTTATGTTTGAGTTATTTCTTTTTAATCTACCGACGCACAGTGTGCCAAATCCGAGCGCGAGCGCCAGGGGGGGTTTTTAGGAAAAAAAAATTAAATTGAAAATTTCGGAAAAAAAACATATCCACACGATTGTAGATACATGAAACCCTTTAGATCTTGCATATTTATATTTTTTAACCCGCTATATTATTCGCAATTAACGCTTAAACTTGATCGATTTAGAAAACAACGATTTTACAGCATTTCGCGCGCAATACATATACTATCAATACAATATTATACAAAATTATTTACAACATAATACTGTCCGTTATGGTTAAAAAATTATGTCTCTAACTATTATGGAATAAAAGTTAAAACATTTTGAATATGAATAATATTTTAAATATAAATTTTAACTTTAGATAGAGTTATATAAAAAATTCAAACTCGATGAGGTTTGGGAGTATCACCAAAAATTAGTTCAATGTTTTCTCTAACTGCCCTCAAAATTTCGTATCTCCACTCCTGCATATTTTTGGACTTTTTGATTTTTACATTCGGCGCTACCTATCAAAATTGAGTCAAGGGAACCCGTATGCAGTATCGCGGAGTCGAGCACACTATTTTCAAGCAGCACGCATAAACATAAAATAAAAACGCACTTAAACGCATTTCTAAATATTGAAAAAAAATAGGGCAGTTACAGAAAACCCAGACAAATGTTTCTATGATAGTGTCAATCCTCATAATTTGCGATTTTCTGAAAAAAAAAATATTAATCAGAATATTTATAAAATTTGTCTGATATTGTAGAACGAAATTATTTATTTTGAAATGTCTGATTTACTTACTTATTTAAAATGGAAAATTGTTAGTATCATCATCAGTCAATTCGTAGTCAGTGCCACTTGTGTCCATTTCACAAATAATAAAAATTTTAGCGTCTCTAGGTAGTTATGACACGATATGACACTGAAGAGGAAGAAACTGATAAGGATACTTAATTGTTTATAACATAATACTGTATACTATAAGTAAAAAATCAAGTTTCTAAATAATTTGGAACGAAAGTTCAAATTTTTGAACATGAATAATATTTTAAATATAAATTTTAATTTTAGAAATTGTTATATAAAAAGTGTCAATTGGATGAGGTCTAAAAATATCACCAAAAATTACTTTAATATTTTCTCCTACTACCCTCAAAATTTCGTATCTCCACCGGTGCATATTTTGGTCTTTTTAATTTTTTTATTCGGCGCTACCTATCAAAATTGGGTCGAGCGAGCCCGTGTTTAACTTTAGAAATTGTTATATAAAAAATGTCAATTCGATGAGGTCTAGAAATATCACCAAAAGTTACTTTAATGTTTTCTTAAACTACCCTTAAAAGTTCGTATCTCCACCGATGCATATTTAGGGTCTTTTTAATTTTTTTTATTCAGCCTATAAAAATAGGGTCGAGCGAAACCGTGTTTAACTTTAGAAATTGTTATATAAAAAATGTCAATTCGATGATGTCTCGAAATATCACCAAAAGTTACTTTAATGTTTTCTTAAACTACCCTTAAAAGTTCGTATCTCCACCGATGCATATTTAGGGTCTTTTTAATTTTTTTTATTCAGCCTATAAAAATAGGGTCGAGCGAAACCGTGTTTAACTTTAGAAATTGTTATATAAAAAATGTCAATTCGATGAGGTCTAGAAATATCACCAAAAGTTACTTTAATGTTTTCTTAAACTACCCTTAAAAGTTCGTATCTCCACCGCTGCATATTTGGGATCTTTTTAATTTTTTTATTCGGCCTATAAAAATTAGGTCGAGCGAAACCGTGCTTAAATTTAGAAATTGTTATATAAAAAATGTCAATTCGATGAGGTCTAGATATATCACCAAAAATTACTTAAAGGTTTTCTTTAACTACCCTTAAAAGTTCATATCTCCACCTGTGCATATTTAGGCTCTTTTTAATTTTTTTATTCGGCGATACCTATAAAAATTGGGTCGAGCGAAACCGTGTTTAATTTTAAAAATTGTTATATAAAAAATGTCAATTCGATGAGATCTAGAAATATCACCAAAAATTACTTTAAGGTTTTCTTTAACTACCCCTAAAGTTTCGTATCTCCATAGGTGCATATTTGGGGTCTTTTTAATTTTTTTGATTCGGCGCCACCAAATAAAATTGGGTCGAGCTCACTATTCTCAAACAGCAAGCAATGTGATTTCTACGTTGGCGCCGAACAAAAACAAAATAAAAAGACCCAAAAACGCACTGGTGGAGATACGAAATTTTGAGGGTAATTAAAGAAAACATCAAAGCAATTTTTGGTGATATTTCTAGACCTTATCGAATTGACCCAATTTTGATAGGTAGCGCCGAATAAAAAAATAAAAAAGACCCCAAATATGCACCTGTGGAGATACGAAATTTTAAGGGTAGTTAAAGAAAACCTCAACATAATTTTTGGTGATATTTCTAGACCTCATCTAATTGACAATTTTTATATAACAATTTCTAAAATTATACAAGGTTTTGCTCGACCCAATTTTTATAGGTAGCGAAGAATAAAGAAATTAAAAAGACCCTAAATATGCACAGGTGGAGATACGAACTTTTAAGGGTAGTTAAAGAAAACCTTTAAGTAATTTTTGGTGATATTTCTAGACCTCATTGAATTGACATTTTTTATATAACAATTTCTAAATTTAAGCACGGTTTCGCTCGACCCAATTTTTATAGGCCGAATAAAAAAATTAAAAACATCCCAAATATGCAGCAATGGAGATACGAACTTTTAAGGGTAGTTTAAGAAAACATTAAAGTAATTTTTTGTAATATTTCTAGACTTCATCGAATTGACATTTTTATATAACAATTTCTAAACTTAAACACGGTTTCGCTTGACCCAATTTTTATAGGTAGCGCCGAATAAAAAAATTAAAAAGACCAAAATATGCACCGGTGGAGATACGAAATTTTGAGGGTAGTTAGAGAAAACATTAAAGTAATTTTTGGAGATATTTTTAGACCTCATCGAATTGACAATTTTTATATAACAATTTCTAAAGTTAAACAAGGTTTCGCTCGACCCAATTTTTATAGGTAGCGAAGAATAAAGAAATTAAAAAGACCCTAAATATGCACAGGTGGAGATACGAACTTTTAAGGGTAGTTATAGAAAACCTTTAAGTAATTTTTGGTGATATTTCTAGACCTCATTGAATTGACATTTTTTATATAACAATTTCTAAATTTAAGCACGGTTTCGCTCGACCCAATTTTTATAGGCCGAATAAAAAAATTAAAAACATCCCAAATATGCAGCGGTGGAGATACGAACTTTTAAGGGTAGTTTAAGAAAACATTAAAGTAATTTTTTGTAATATTTCTAGACTTCATCGAATTGATATTTTTATATAACAATTTCTAAACTTAAACACGGTTTCGCTTGACCCAATTTTTATAGGTAGCGCCGAATAAAAAAATTAAAAAGACCAAAATATGCACCGGTGGAGATACGAAATTTTGAGGGTAGTTAGAGAAAACATTAAAGTAATTTTTGGTGATATTTTTAGACCTCATCGAATTGACACTTTTTATGTAACAATTTCTAAAACTAAAATTTATATTTAAAATATTATTCATGTTCAAAAATTTGAACTTTCGTTCCAAATTATTTAGAAACTTGAATTTTTACCTATAATATACAGTATTATATTATAAACAATTAAGTATCCTTATCAGTTTCTTCCTCTTCAGTGTCATATCGTGTATGAGAAGCGATGTAAAATTAATTTTATGAAAAACAACTACCAACCGACGCTAAAATTTTTATTATTTGTGAAATGGACACAAATGGCACTGACTACGAATTGACTGATGGTGATACTAACAATTTTCCATTTTAAATAAGTAAGTAAATCAGAGATTACAAAATAAATATTTTCGTTCTACAATATCAGACAAATTTTATAAATATTCTGATTAATATTTTTTTTCAGAAAATCGCAAATTATGAGGATTAACACTGTCATAGAAATATTTGTCTGGGTTTTCTGTAACAGCCCTATTTTTTTGAATATTTACAAGTGCGTTTTAAGTGCGTTTTTATTTTATGTTTATGCGTGCTGCTTGAAAATAGTGCGCTCGACTCCGCAATACTGCATACGGGTTCGCTCGACCCAATTTTGATAGGTAGCGCCGAATATAAAAATCAAAAAGACCAAAAATATGCAGGAGTGGAAATACGAAATTTTGAGGGCAGTTAGAGAAAACATTGAACTAATTTTTGGTGATACTCCCAAACCTCATCGAGTTTGAATTTTTTATATAACTCTATCTAAATTTAAAATTTATATTTAAAATATTATTCATATTCAAAATTTTATAACTTATATTCTATAACATTTAGAGACATGATTTTCTAACCATAACGTACAGTATTATGTTGTAAACAATTGTGTATAATATTATATTGATAGTACATCTACAACCTATGTAATAGATTATTTAACATTGCGCATGAAATGCCGTAAAATCGTTGTTTTCTAAATCGATCAAGTTTAAGCGTTAATTGCGAATAATATAGAGGGTCAAAAAATATAAATATGCAAGATATAAAGGGTTTCATGTATCTACAATCGAGTGGATATGTTTTTTTTTCGAAATTTTCAATTTAATTTTTTTTCCTCAAAACCCCCCCTGGCGCTCGCGCTCGGATTTGGCACACTGTGCGACGTATTTTTCCAAGGGTTAGTCACTTTTTTGTTAAAATTCCAAAGTGCCTCGAGGTTTAACATTGTTTAAGGAATTGAAAGAAATAAAAAGAATTAATTATGAAATCTTGCGTGTTTCTGGCCTTTTACATCAGAAAACTCTTGTTAATAATATTGTGATTAGAGGGTGGGATAGTGGCCACCCACCCACCCTACATATATATTTAAACTTTAATTGAAACACTGTTTTTAAATTATTTTAAAACAACATCAACACTTTTTAGATTAACAATTTTTGCAAACCACTGTTTGTGATTGGAGTTTAAATATATATGTAGGGTGGGTGGGTGGCCTCTATCACACCCTCCAATCCCTTTACCATCAACACTATTTATTTAAATAATTATTACATGTAATCACAAACCATAATAAAATATTCTGCACGTTTTACACTTCAATTTAAAGTTTAGTAATTTAAATTTATATCAAAATAATGTTTAAATTCGCTTTATAATCACATAATTTATTGAAAAAGGTCAGAATTACGCTACAATCCATATGGAAATTGTTTAGGTAAGAAACAAAAAATTTAATTATGAAACCTTGCGTGTTTTTTTTTTACAACAGCAAACTCTTGTTAATAATATTGTGATTAGAGGGTGGCATTGTGGCCACTCACCCACTCTACATATATATTTTAACTTTAATTGAAACACCGTTTTTAAATTATTTTAAAACAACATCAACACTTTTTTGATTTTCAATTTTCGCAAACTTAAATCGCTGTTTATGATTAGAGATTAAATATATATGTAGGGTGGGTGGGTGGCCTCTAACACACCCTCGAATCCTTTTACTATCAATACTATTAATTTTAATAATTATTACATGTAATCACAAACCATTATAAAATATTATGCACGTTTTACACTTTAATTTAAAGTTTAGTAATCTAACTTTATACCAAAGTAATGTTTAAATTCGCTTTATAATCACATAAATGATTGAAAAAGGTCAGAATTACGCTACTACCATCATGGAAATTGTTTAGGAAATTGTGAGAAATAAAAAATTTAATTATAAAACCTTGCGTGTTTTTGGGGTTTTACAACAGCTAACTCTTGTTAATAATATTGTGATTGGAGGGTGGGATAGTGGCCACCCACCCACCCTACATATATATTTAAACTTTAATTGAAACACCGATTTTTAAATTATTTTTAAGCAACAGGCAACACTTTTTAGATTTCCAAATTTTGCAAACTTAAACCGCTGTTTGTGATTAGAGTTCAAATATATATATAGGGTGGGTGGGTGGCCTCTATGACACCCTTTAATCCCTTTACCATCAACACTATTTATTTAAATAATTATTACATGTAAATACAAACAATTATAAAATATTCTGCACGTTTTACACTCTAATTTAAAGTTTACTAATTTAAGTTTATACCAAAATAATGTTTAAATTTGCTTTATAATCCTATAAATTATTGAAAAAGGTCAGAATTACGCTACAATCAATATGGAAATTGTTTAAATAAGAAATAAAAAATTTAATTATGAAACCTTGCGTGTTTTTGGTTTTTTACAACGGCAAACTCTTGTTAATAATATTGTGATTGGAGGGTGGGATAGTGGCCACCCACCCACCCTACATACATATTTTAAACTTTAATTAAAACACTGTTTTTAAATTATTTTAAAACAACATCAACACTTTTTTGATTTTCAATTTTCGCAAACTTAAATCGCTGTTTATGATTAGAGATTAAATATATATGTAGGGTGGGTGGGTGGCCTCTAACACACCCTCGAATCCCTTTACCATCAACACTATTTATTTAAATAATTATTACATGTAAACACAAACACTTATAAAATATTCTGCACGTTTTACACTCTAATTTAAAGTTAAGTAATTTAAGTTTATACCAAAATAATGTTTAAATTCGCTTTATAATCACACAAATTATTGAAAAAGGTCAGAATTACGGTACAATCAATATGAAATTTTTGTAGGGAATCGTTAGAAATAAAAACATTAATTTTGAAACCTTGCGTGTTTTTGGCTTTTCTACAACAGCAAACTCTTGTTAATAATATTGTGATTTCGTGGTGGGATACTGGCCACCCACAAACCCTACATAAATATTTAAACTTTAATTGAAACACTGTTTTTAAATTATTTTAAAACAACATCAAAACTGTTTAAATTTCCAATTTTCACAAACTTAAACCACTGTTTGTGGTTGGAATTTAAATATATATGTAGGGTGGGTGGGTGGCCTCTATCACACCCTCCAACCCCTTTATCATCAACACTATTTATTTTAATAATTATTACATGTAATCACAAATCATTATAAATACTTTGCACGTTTTACACATTAATTTAAAGTTTAGTAATTTAAATTTATACCAAAATAATGTTTAAATTCGCTTTATAGCCACATAATTTATTGAAAAAGGTCAGAATTACGCTACAATCAATATGGAAATTGTTTACGGAATTGTAAGAAATAAAAAAATTAATTATAAAATCTTGCGTGTTTTTGGCTTTTTACTACAGCAAACTCTTGTTAATAATATTGTGGTTGGAGGGTGGTATAGTGGCCACCCACCCTCCCTACATATATATTTAAACTTTAATTGAAACACTGTTCTTAAATTATTTTTAAACAACACGCAACACTTTTTAGATTTCCAATTTTCGCAAACTTAAATCGCTGTTTATAATTGGAGTTTAAATATATTTGGAGGGCGGGTGGATGGCCTCTATCACACCCTCCAATCCCATTACCATCAACACTATTTATTTAAATAATTATTACATGTAATCACAAACCATTATAAAATATTCTGAACGTTTTACACTTTAATTTAAAGTTTAGTAATTTAAGTTTATACCAAAATAAGGTTTAAATTCGCTTTATAATTACATAAATCATTGAGAAAGGTCAGAATTACGATACATTCACTATGGAAATTGTTTAAGTAAGAAATAAAAAATTTAATTATGAAACCTTGCGTGTTTTTGGCTTTTTACAACAACGAACTCGTGTTAATAATATTGTGATTGGAGGGTGGGATAGTGGCCACCCACCCACCCTACATATATATTTAAACTCTAATTGAAACACCGTTTTTAAAATTATTTTAAACAACACGCAACACTTTTTAGATTTCCAAATTTTGCAAACTTAAACCGCTGATTGTCATTAGAGTGTAAATATATATGTAGGGTGGGTGGGTGGCCTCTATCCCACCCTCCAATCCCTTTACCATCAACACTATTAATTTTAATAATTATTACATGTAATCACAAACCATTGTAAAATATTCTGCACGTTTTACACTTTATTTTAAAGTTTATTAATTTAATTTTGTACTAAAGTAATGTTTAAATTGGCTTTATAATCACGTAAATTATTAAAAAAAGGTCAGAATTACGCGACAATCAATATGGAAATTGTTTAGGGAATTGTAAGACTTAAAAATTTTATTTATGAAACCTTGCGTGTTTTTCGTTTTTCACAACAGCAAACTCTTGTTAATAATATTGTGATTGGAGGGTGTGATAGAGGCCACCCACCCACCCTACATATATATTTAAACTTTCATTGAAACACCGTTTTTAAATTATTTTAAAACAACATCAACACTTTTTAGATTTGAAATATTCGCAAATTTAAACCACTGCTTGTGATTGGAGTTTAATTATATTTGTAGGGCGGGTGGGTGGCCTCTATCCCACCCTCCAATCCCTTTACCATCAACACTATTTCTAAATAATTATTGCATTATAAACTAACCGCCCACCTTTTACACTTTAATTTAAAGTTTAGTAATTTAATTTTATACGATAATAATGTTTAAATTCGCTTTATAATCACATAAATTATTGAAGAAGATCAGAATTACGATACTCATTTTCTCAAATTACAAACACTTTTTAAATTAACAAATCCATTCCGTTCAATAATCTCCAAGTCACGTAATTAGGAACACTATATCTAATGTCTGATTTATGTATTCATTATATTGCAGAATCTTCTAAAAGATTACTCCGTTCTAATCGCCATGATCTTTTTGGTACACGTAATTACCTTGAATGTGAAGATTAGCCGATGCAATGCAATATTAATTCCAATAAATGTTTGCATATACGCGGCTTTTTAATAGATTCGATTTTTTTTATTGCTGCAATCAATTTTAATGCCATGTAATAAACGAACACAGACAAAGACACAATAATACGTAAATGATGACAACTTTCCACACGGTCTTCAATCGACCCAGTCAACTGCGTTATTATGTCACGTTTCTAAATTACTGGAAATTGCCAGTAAAGAGAAAAGAATTGTAGGTATATAAATATTCATATTATAAATATTAAACAATATGTTATATATACGATAGTATACCTCACTGATAATTTTTAACGTCAATACTTTCTTTACTTAACTTTTATATTTCGATATTAGAGAACAAAAGATAGAAATTAATCATCGCAAACAATTCGAAATGTTTTAATGGAAATTTTAAATATGTAGAGATCAATAAAATTATGTAATCGCTAACCAAGAATAAATATATAATAAATATAGAGAAGATAAACTTGCGAACTGAAAACATTCACAATTTTCCTTATTGTGTAATAAACAACGTTGTAAACTTGGAAATTTAATTTATACATAATAATATCAAATTGATGCAGTAAAGATTAATTATAATTTCCTAATAAAAACTCGAATTTTAAAAATATAGTTCCCTAATAAAAAAATTCACTTTATTATATATTGAATAACATTGTAAACTCGGAAGTTTAATTTATATAATATCAAATTGATGCGTTGGGAATTCATAATAATTTCCTAATTTTAAAATTTCACACTTATTTGACCAAACGTATTAATGTTACATAAAACAATATGTGAATTGCTACGCGTAATACGTTTGCACAATTAATACATTGAGAGTCAAAGAGAAATGTATAATTAATTTTTTTTTTTGATAATATGACCTTGCGAATAAGTGAATGTAATTCCGTACATCTATAAATTCGGAGATACATATGATCGATTAAAATACTAATCACACCTAATGTATCGCACGTATTATACCAACTCGAATAAATTATAAGATTGCGACATATCCGGAAGGATAATTTAAATTCAACGCACGCGTACACAAAAGGAAAATGTCCGCGCATTTGAAGATATTAATCATGGATTTAATTGAGTCGCGGAAATAAGTGTAACCAATATTTTTGTTATACAGATCATCGTGTTGATAGACGTTATGAATTAGTTGTGAATGTCAAGGTTGATTTTTATATATTAAAAAGTGGTCCTTTTAAATTTAAATTAAATTCATTAAATTGATTCATTTGTTAATTTTTATTTAAATAAAATACTGAGTGGGTATATATAAAAGCAATTCCAAAATTAAAGCAAGATTTGATTTTGTAACAATTTGTGCAGTTGGTGTTGGTAAGCCTATTAATAACTGATGGTTTAGTGTTTCATTATTACAAATGAAACTTTTACAGTTTTGAATGTTCGAATTATGAACAATTAATTAATAATGCACTAAAAACCTTTCTTTACAAATTTTATTTAAGTTTAAGTTTTATTTAAGTTTATCTTCACGTAACTCACAAAAATCAAACTATTATGGAAAATATCTATAAAAATTAAAAATATTTAATTATCACCAAAGTTAAACTTTTAATAATACACCAGTCAAGAAAATATTTCCTAGGATTTGAGTTCTTCTTTATAAGTATGGTCAAGAATTAAGTGTAGCCAAAATTCTATTTTAATGTTTGGTTCATTATATTGTATAAATGTGTTAAATACATATTCTTTAAAAACATTATATTTCATTTTTAGGATAATAAAAAAATATGTTTATGCTCCACATAAACTAATTTCTTACAAGAAACTATAAAAAAAAACATTTATGTTAGCCCAATTTTCTACTTTACTTATGACCTTAAAAATCCACGTCCTTAACAAATACTTGCATTATAATACATATTAAAAACTATTTGATATTTACCTTGTAATGAATAGGATTACACGGTCCACATGTTTGTTTGTTTTAAATGTATTTTATACTCCTAAAATAGTGAAGTTATATATTAATTTTTTTAATTATTTATAATCCAAAGAGACTAAGAGATGTATCAAAACAAACATCTAAAGTTTTAATAATACATTTAATTGACAATTTATAACCCGAACTCTGACCTTTATAAAAAAAAATAATGACGACTAAAAATTCATCTACCAATGATCTTTATTTTGTTTGTAAACCGGACAGTCGAAAACCTTGAATTGTATATTCTCTCGTTCGTTGCGATATCTACTAGAAAACGACGAATAGAATGAGAAATATAGCAGAAGGCTCTTTCCTACATTAGACGTAATGTATAAAGAAAACCGTGTTAAATGGTAATTTCTATTTACAGAAAATCCATTGTCACATCTCAATTCATAAGGAAATTGTAGGTCAACAAGTACTTACATTAATGAGATATTTACTGCATGCACATAAGTTAACCGCAATTAAAAATTAGATTGAATTACTTGACTCTTTTCTTAACAAAGACACTGATTTTTAAACATAGATACAATTTTTGCTAGTAATTTAATGGAATAATTTAAAAATAAAACATTTACCTGTTTGATAGTGAAGCTGAAATTGCCAAAACTATAGTAACAAGTGTAAATAAAGAAGTAATTAAAAGTTTAATTTAGAATTATAAAAAAGAAATCACAATAAAACCTCCACATTGTTTAGAAAGGTAGTTTAAAATTTGAATAAAACAGTTAGAACTTAAAAAAGTGAAGAGACACATAATACAATTTATTAAGTTAATTAAACTAAATGGCTAAATTTGAAATGGCTCACAAAATAATTGAAAATTCGCATCTTTGCTTCAACAGATAAAAATGTTAAAAAGGAAACCATTGAAATTTGCCATTTAAAACAATTGAAAACTTTTTAAAAGAAAGAAATTAAAATTCAAAAAATATCATCATTTATTAAAAGAGAATTCAAGAATTAATTATTTGTTTTGCAGGCTCAATATGACTCATCATTGCAGATTTTCGAAACGTTTCATATTTCTTGAATGACTTTCTCATTTATCACTTGGTGAAACATTTTGAAAAATTGTGAAACAAACCATGTGTAATTTAATTTAAAACGTTTCGTATTTTTAAATTATTAACAAAATATTTCATTTTTAATTAAACGCACCAATTAATTACCTTTAATTGGTACAGTTAAATGCAAAAAAAAATCGTTTTCAACAACAATCGCTTACTACATAATAATGATTACAATTTTCAGCTTTTAATTACATCATTAATTAATAAAAATAACATTTTGCAATGGTGTTGCAAGACACGGTTCCCTCTTTCCAATTTACCTTAAGTGGTAACGGTCAAGGAAAGGTCGCAGCCATTACAGCCACTAAAATGTACTTCTGTACACGCGAAAAATCCATATTTAAATTGCATTTAAACGACGAAGGAAAAAAATGGTGTTTGCTTATGGTTAGAATTTTTCGTGGTACCTTAAAGGCCAGGCAAATATTTATTTGCCAGTGTTGGCATTAGATTTGTCACGGTGTATTATTTCTCATATTTTTTTATTTGCTATTTGTAAATGTTTGTCTAATGTGTGTGTTTACTTAAGGTAAATAGCTCAAACATATTAGGAATAATTAATAAATAATATTAAAAACTTAAAAATTAATAATAATAATTAACTTAACTCTACTTATAACATTAAAGCAATAATTAAATTAAAAAATATATAATTTAAGCCTTATTTCTGCAATTATTCCCAACATCCTATTTAACTTTACTCATTTATACTTTAGATGCTTTGATTCTTTTTGAATATTGGTGAAGGAATGTATAGACTAACTTTACTTCAAAATTACTTTTTTTAATCAATCCACTATATTTATTTATTACTTTCATAATAGACCCTGTATATGCTTACAATATATTAGTTATAATAATTAAAAGATACTAAAAGATAAAAAGGCTAAAAGGATTATAACGGTTTTAAATATTAAAAAGGTTTTGAGATTCTAAATTTCTTAAAGATTTTAAAAATTCTAAAGATTGTAAATATTCTAAAGATTCCAGAGATTCTAACGATTCTAAAATTCTAAAGAATCTACGGATTCTGACATTTCATATATTATAAGGGTTGTACAGATTCTATAAATTATAATGTTTTTAAAGATTCTAAAGGTACTAAATATTTTAAAAATTCTAGTAATTCTTCTAAATATCCTAAATATTTTTAAGATTCCAAAGATGTAAAAGACGAAATTCCAAAGAATCTAAGGATTCTGACATTTTATAGATTCTAAAGATTGTACATATTCTATAAAATATAATGTTTCTAAAGATTCTATTAATTATAATTTCAAACATTCTAGTACAAACTGTACAATCTTTAGAATCCATAAAATGTCAGAATATTAGATTCTTTAGAATATCGTCTTTAGGATCATTGGAATTTAGGATCTTTAAAATCTGTAGAATTACAGATTCTAAGGCTTTTGAAGATTCTAAAGATCCTAAAGATTTTTTTTTAATTCCATAGTTCCTACAGACGATATTCTAAAGCATCTAAAGATTCTGGCATTTTATAGATTCTAAAGATTGTACAGATTCTATAAAATATAATGTTTTTAAAGATTCTAAAAGTACTATGTTTATATTTTCAAAACTCTAGTAATTCTACAGATTCTATAGCTTTTAAAAATTCTGAAGATCCTAAATTTTTTTAAGATACCAAAGATCCTAAAGACGAAATTTTAAAGAATCTAAGGATTCTGACATTTTACAGATTCTAAAGATTGTACAGATTCTATAAATTATGATCATTCTAAAGCTTCTAATGGTTGTAGATTTTACGAAATATTTTCGTGTTTTTCTAATTATTTTCTAATGGTACTTAATATTTTAAAAATTCTAGTAATTCTACAGATCCAAAAGATTTTAAGATTCAAAGATCCTAAGGTCAAAATTCTAAAGAATCTAAAGATTCTGACATTTTATAGATTTTAAAGATTGTACAGATTCTATAAAATATAATGTTACTAAAGATTCTAAAGCTACGAAATATTTTTAAAATTCTAGTAATTACAGTACAGATTCTAAAGCTTTTAAAGATTCTAAAGATCCAAACGATATTTAAGATTCCAAAGATTCTAAAGATGAAATTCTAGAGAATCTAAGCATTCTGGCATTTTTTAGATTCTAAAAATTGTACAGATTCTATAATGATTCTAAAGTTTCTAAAGGTACGTCATATCTTAAAATTTCTAGTAATTCTACAGATCCAAAAGATTTTTAAGATTTCAAAGATCCTAAGGACGAAATTCTAAAAAATTTAAAGATTCTGATATTTTATAGATTTTAAAGATAGAACAGATTCCATAAAATATAATATTACTAAAAATTCTAAAGCTACTAAATATTTTAAAATTTCTAGTAATTGTACAGATTCTAAAGCTTTTAAAGATTCTAAAAATCCAAACGATTTTTAAGATTCCAAAGATTCTAATGGCGAAATTCTAAAGAATCTAAAAATTCTGAAATTTTATAGATTCTAAAAACTGTACATATTCTATAAATTACAATAATTCGGTAGCACATACTTCAAAAAATTCTAGGTATTCTAAAGATTCTATAAATGATACATATTTTAAACAATTTAAAAATTACATAAATCCAAAAATACTCATTATAAAAATTGCAATGTTTGTGATGATTCTAAAAATTTATTCTTAAGATTATTATTATTATTATTATTATCGATATATGCCTTTTTACTTTCTATAAATTATTTATTTATTTATTTATGTATACTTAAAAGATTTTAAAATCAAATGGCTAAAAGTATTGTAACGATTTTGAATATTACAACGGATTTGAGAATTAAAGTTTCTAAATCTGAATCTTAAAAATCTTTCTAAAGATTCTAAAAATTCCAATGATTTCAAATATTATAAATATTCCAAATATCCTAAATATTTTAAATATTCTAAGGATTCTAAATATTGTGAAGATTCTTAAGATTATAAATATTAAAAGCACTCTAAAGGTTTTCAAGATTCTAAAGATTCTTATTTAAAGGTTCTGGTAATATTTTAGAATCTAAAGATTCCAAAATTTCTAAAAATTTAAAAGAGTTAAATGATTCTAAAGATTTTAATAGTAAAGATCTAAATATTCTAGAGATTCCAAAGATTCTAAATGTTCTAAAGATTTAAAAGATTCTCAAGAATCTAATATTCTGTAGATTCTAAAGATTTTCTATTGTCTACAAATTGTAATGTCGTAAAGATTTTAAAGGAACTAAATAATCCAATTAATAGGAAGGTTTTAAAGATTCTAAAAATAGTTAATATCTACAAATTCTAACAATTCTAAACTTTTAAAAGATTTACATGATTCTAAAGATTTTAATACTAAAAGATTTTAGAGATTCTGAAGATTCTAAACGTTCTAAAGATTTAAAAGATTCTCAAGATTATAAAGAATCTAAAGATTCTGATATTCTCTAAATTCTAAAGATGTTATAGGGTCTATATATTATAATGACGTAGATTTTAAAAATTCTAATTAATTCAAAAATTTATGTAGGTTTCAAAGATTCTATAGAAACTTAATATTTGCAAATTTTCTAAAAATACTAAAAATTCCATAAATTTTAACGATTCTAAAAATTTTAAAGATTTTAATACTAAAAGATTCTAAACACTCAAAAGATTCTAGAGATTCCAAAGATTCTAAACGTTCTAAAGATTTAAAAGTATCTAAACATTCTCAAGATTACAAAGAATCTAAGGATTCTGGTATTCTGTAGATTCTAAAGATTTTCTAGGGGCTATAAATTATAATGACGTAGAGATTTTAAAGGTACTAAATAATTTAAAAAATTAAGGAAGGTTTTAAAGATTCTAAGGATATTTAATATTTAAAATATTTTAAACGCATTTGAGAATTAAAGTTTCTAAATCTGAATCTTAAAAATTATTCTAAATATTCTAAAAATTATAATGATTTTAAATATTCCAAATATCCTAAATATTGTACATATTATAAGGATTCTAAATATTGTAAAGATTCTTAAGATTATAAAGATTAAAAGCACTCTATAGGTTTTGAAGATTCTAAAGATACTTAATATTTAAAGGTTCTAGAAATGATGAAGATTCTAAAGATTCCAAAATTTCTAAAAATTCCAAAAATTCTAAAGATTTTAAAGTTTCTAAATATTTAAAAGATTTAAATGATTCTGAAGATTTTAATACTAAATAATCTTTTACACTCTAAAGATTCTAGGGATTCCAAAGATTCTGAATGTTCTAAAGATTCTTAAGATTCTCAAGATTATAAAGAATCTAAGGGTTCTGATATTTTGTAGATTCTAAAGATTTTCTCTGGTCTATAAATTATAATGACCTTCAGATTCTAAAGCTACTAAGTAATCTAAAATTTAGATATTTTAAAGTTTCTAGAAACGAGAAAATTTCTAAAGATTATATAAATTTAAAAGATTAATATTATTATTATTATTATTATGTTTGTGGGGATTTAAAAAAAAATATTTGAAAACTTGTTAATAAAATAAAAACTTAATACAGTAGTATCTAAGTTTATGACGTCTTGAGAGATTTTAAATATTTTAATAATTTAATAATTTTAAAAAATGAATAATTGAAAGATTTTAGGAAATAATTTTATGTAATAATATTACAAAAGTTTTGAGATTTTAAGTTTCTAAATCTGAATCTTTAAAATGATTCTAAAGATTCTAAAAATTTTAAAGATTCTAAATACTCTAAACCTTCTAAAAAATCTAACGATTCTAAATATTCCCAATATCCTACATTTTCCTAAATTTTTAAATATTCTAAATATTTAGTTATTTGTTTGTTTATTTTACATCTTTGAACTCTTTTCTAACAAAATATCACAGAAGTTGTGTATAAAATTTGAAAAAATACTTAAAACTTTAGTCGAAAGGAGAACAGGCGGAGTTCTAAATATTACAAATATCTTAAGTATTTTAAACATTCTAAATATTGCAAAAAATCTAAGGATTCTAAAGATTCTAAATATTTTAAAGATTTTTAAGATTCCAAAGATTTGTAACATTTAAAAGATTCTAAAAATTCCAAATATTTAATTAATAAAGGATTTTAGGTATTCTAAATATTTCTAAAGGTTTTAAATATTCTAAAGATTGAAAATATTTTTAAGATTCTAGAAATACTAAAGATCCTAAATTTTCAAATAATATTCTAAAGATTTAAAAGATTTAAAAAAATTTAATACTAAAAGATTTTAAACACTCTGGTGATTCTAGAGATTCCAAAGATTCTAAACATTTTATCTAAGCATACTGATATTTTATAGATTCTAAAGATTTTCTAGAGTCTTTAAATTATAATCTAGAGATTCCACAGATTCTAAAAATTCTAGAGATTCTAAATATTTAAATTATTCTAAAGATCTTAATACTAAAATATTCTAAACACTCTAAATATTGAAGAGATTCGAAAGATTCTAAACGTTTTAAAAAATTTAATTCAATTTAATCCTTAAGATTATAAAGAATCTAAGGATTCTAAAGATTTTCTAGGGTCTATAAATTATAATGACCAAGAGAATCCAACGGTACTAAATAATCCAAAAATTTATGGAACTTAAAGTTTCTATAAATGAGGAAATATCTAAATTTAGAACATCCCAATTATTAAAATTATAATGTTTCTGAAAATTTAAAAAAAAATATTAAATGCATTTTAAAATATTACAAAGGTTTCGAGATTTAAAGATTCTAAATCTGAATCTTTAAAATGAGTCTAAAGATTCTAATAATTCTAAAGGTTCTAAATACTCTAAACATTCTAAAGATTCTAACGATTCTAAATATTCTAAAGATTCGACATATTTTAAATATTGTACATATTCCAAATACTCTAAATATTCTTAACTCTAAAGGTTTTAAAGATTCTAAAGATACTTAATATTTAAAAGTTTTTAGAAATACTAAAAATTCTAAAGATTGAAATATTCCAAATATTTAAAAGATTCTAAAGATTTTAATACTAAAATATTTTAAGCACTCTAAGGATTCTAAAATTCTAGAGATTCCAGAGATTCTAAATATTTTAAAGATTGGAAAAATTCTTAAGATTCTAGGAATATTAAAGATTCTAAAAATTTTAAAGATTCCAAAGATTTAAAAGATTTTAAGCACTCTAAAGATTCTAAAGTTTCTAGAGATTCGCATTCTGAAGATTCCAAATATTCTAAAGATTTAAAAGATTCTTAAGATTCTAGAAATATAAAAAAATTTAAAGATTCTAAATTTTCTAAGGATGTATACGTTTCTCAAGATTATGAAGAATCTAAAGAGACTGATGTTTTATAGATTCTAAAGATTTTCTATAAAATATAATGATCTAGAGATTCTAAAGGTAGTAAATATTTTAAAAAAATTAGGAACTTTTAAAATTCTATAGATTATAAAGTTCATATAAATTCAAAAAATCTTCATTATTAGAATTTTAATGTTTCTGAAGATACTAAAAATTTATTTTAAATATTACTTTGTAAAATGATAAATAAGTAATGATAATCAACAGATAACAGTTAATAGTTGACAGATAATCTTTGATAAATAATATGTGACATAAGAAAGAAGAAATCACTAAAGTCACTTTGCAAAATTGAATAGAGAAAAAACAAAAATCATCAGAAAATCCAACGAAAATTACTGCATTATTAGAGTTTTAGAGCAAATAAGTATTTCTAATTGATTGAGGTTAGAGACACTTACTTCGTGGTACATTTTAGTTTTTCTAAGATTTTAGTTTTAAAACTGAAATAAATAAGATAAACTTTTGCCAAAGTAATTTTTAAAATATTTTTAAATTTTAATTCACAAGTGACAATTAACAAATGTGAGATGACAAATTATAAATGGCAGACGACATACAACAGATAATAGATGATAGATGATAGATGATAGATGATAGATGATAGATGATAGATGATAGATGATAGATGATAGATGATAGATGATAGATGATAGATGATAGATGATAGATGATAGATGATAGATGATAGATGATAGATGATAGATGATAGATGATAGATGATAGATGATAGATGATAGATGATAGATGATAGATGATAGATGATAGATGATAGATGATAGATGATAGATGATAGATGATAGATGATAGATGATAGATGATAGATGATAGATGATAGATGATAGATGATAGATGATAGATGATAGATGATAGATGATAGATGATAGATGATAGATGATAGATGATAGATGATAGATGATAGATGATAGATGATAGATGATAGATGACATTCGACAAATGCAGATGACCATTGGAAAATAGTAGATAGCAGATAGCTAGATTATAAATAATAAATGATACATGAGAAAACATCATTAATTGAACTATATAAAGTTGTTCAAGAATATAAATAGGAGAAGAAGAAGATCTTGCGGATAAACCGATGACAGATGACGGATGGCACATGACATATAGCAGAAAGTAAATGACTTATACTAGATGATGACAGATGACAAATGAAAATACTAACGATAGAAACTGATGACACATGAAATATAGCAGAAAACATTAGCATTATAAGTTATTAAATATTAGGTCAAATGTATTAAAAGTCGTTTATGTGGTTGTAGAAAAACACAATTATTCCTATACAGTTATTTACATATTACATGTTCATCCAATGATTCTGAAGTACTGTGTATCGCATATTTATTGTTTTTGATTACTCAAGACAATATGATAATTACCAGAGAGAGAGAAAAAAAAACATGTTAATAAATTTGGTAACAACAAAGCACACACAACGTACGTGTTTGTATGAATTAATTTCGTTTTTCTTCGAGTGAGTGTAATTAAAACGTTTGAAGCAATATAGCCTTGAAGGTCGATTGGTAGGTGTGGTATTTGCATTGTTAGCAGGTGAACATTTCTTCGATAATGTTGTTAGCAAATAAAACTTTCGGTTTTTGTTCAAAGTAGATAAACAAATCACTTAGTTGAAATATATACAAAATGCATCCAAAAACTTCCAAAATTAACATTTTTGGGCGCATTTTGTTCATCATCAGATAGTTTATTATAAAGGATTAATTGCGGATGAAGAATTTAGTTTTGCTCTCTATAAAAAATATCTCAATTATGTGAATATAATGATGCAATAAAGTTAATGGAGACGACTGTTATGAGGTCTTTGTTTATCCATTGGTTTCTCATTATCATAAGCTAAATAAAATAAATTAAGGAGGAGAAAATATTTTATTTGTATAGGTATAAGATAGTAGTATTAAATTAGATACCAAAACATGCTATTTAGTGTGGTTTATAATTTATCCTTATATGCGAATTGATTTGGATTTAAAAAATGTCATCAATATATGTAATAAAAAATAACAATAAATATAATAATTGCATGAAAATGCAATAATGAACTAAATTAAAATTCCTTGTTTCACTTATTATTTGATTTAGTTTGTCATCATATAAAACACTTCATATTACTCAATTAGAAATTTATAGATAATATAATTGTAGATAATGAAAGAAATGAAGTAGTTTAATAACAGTTGACGAAATTAATAGCAGTCATTAATGTGGGAAGGGCAGATTATGGATTAAACAATTAATTACTCAACTTATAAGCTGGCAATATTTACCAATTTAGTGTTGTGTTTTTGTAATAATCTGATGAAAAACTCGATAAAGCACTCCCTAATTTCTCTAGTCAGATTCATGTCACTATCGTAAGACAGCAATTTTCAATATCGATCTCGTAAGTTTCTAATTTATTCAACACAGTCTATTAGTAATTTCCAACCTGTCTCATTCATGTCAGTAACAGGTAAAAACAAGTGGTAACCATAGAGTCTTTCTTTATAAATAGTTTAAATATTGTAAAGTATTTTTTTCATAATAGGAAGAAAGGAATATTAACTCCCATTCCTTCTTACATTTAAAAAGGTGATTTTGAATAAAAAATTCCTCGTTAAAACAGTAAGAAATAAAAGAAAGAAGAAACGAGTGGTACGTGTAAGGTCCGCATCAACAAAATTTAAAAATCGGGTGGGCTGAAAGAGCAAAGGTCGATGACCAACGAAGAACAAAGAAGCTGTATAAAAATTGCCATGTCTTATCTTCAATAAGGGTGTTGATCTCTCCCTCTCTTTATAAACATCGGTTAAAAGATGTGTTAATGTCAATAAACCAAAGAATCAAATTTAATCCATAAAAACTATCATCAGCAAAAAGTTAGAATCACAAATTAAACACACTTTTCACTTTGTTTTGTATAAGTAATAGATATTTTGAAAATGGTACATTAATGTATTGAAACTATTCGTTACCATATAAATAAAAATCTGTTATACAAAACAAGGTGAAAAGTTTGTTTAATTTGTGATTAAATATGTATAACGAAGTAGAAGACGATGGAGTTAAACTCATTTTCAATTCAAATAAATGAATAGTTTTTAAAAATATCATGAAAAAACGTAACAATTTTATCACCCCATTATATTACCCATCCCTCTCTTATTTTGTTTGTTTCCCTTATCATCTGCCTACGATAGATAAGTCTACAGTTAAGTGATCATTTAGTTTAAAGGAATTTTAAGTGCACCTGCCGATAGCTATTGAAGCAAACAAAAATTATCACATCTACATTCACGACAGACTGGAAAACTCTTATTTTATACAGAACCCATGTTTGCCTTGCAAATAATAAAAAGAATCAACTTTACGAAATAAAAAAAATCGAACTGGTTTTCGAATATTCATGCGCCACACGAACCGGATGGTCGATTTAAATCTGCGGGGTGCGCCTTGTTTTTAAAGCATACTATAAAATATATCGAATAAATTTACTTTTATGTAATGTAAATTATAAATATATAGAGTCTGCAAATATCTCTACATTTTTTTATTATTTCATAAACATAAAACCTTAACTTCTTGAAGAAGAACATTTAATATAATTTGCAATTTATTTTTTTGTGTCGAAGGGAACATCATCAAAACAAATATTTCTGTTAGAAAAATTACTATGAAAATCTTTACAGGAAAAATAAACACCTTAAAATCATCAAATACAAGTTAAAATTGCAGATGTATAATATGATTAAATATACAGTGAAATATTGTTAAGAAAACCGATTAATATTACTAAAATAGAAAAACACTACAGTTAGAAAAAGACTGTAGCGCATTTTCATTTTATATTAACCGAGCGTACTCTTGACCTACCTCAATAAACCATGCTTTAACCTAGGGCCTATTTTCTCGCTCAAACTAGCGTACTCTTGACCTACCTCAATGTATAATTTATTTGGGCGGGTTAAGAGTACGATAGGTCAATGCATTGCTTGTTGTGGTAGGTCAAGAGTACGCTAGAATAAGTAACGATTAAGTTTATAGCGCTATATAAGGTTAATATTCGATTTATTATAGTTCTAACAAATGATCTGATCGTAAAAATACAATTTATACTACTATTTCTAATAAAGAGAATGGTTGCGGCCGTTACTACGTGGTAATCCATACTTACACTGAATTGAAAAATTCACTATGTTTTATTTGTGGTTAAAACATAGTGAATTTTTCAATTCAGTGTCTACTATTTCTAAGTTGGGTGGTGGTTTGACTATGAATACATCAGTTTGTATGTATTGGTTTCCAAAATACGGTGTGGATCTCTTGATTTTCTGATTAAGAGAATGTCGAAGATTTGTTTGTTTATGAATTCGATAAGCTGTTTTTCGTATTGTGTAGTTAAATTACGAATGTATCGTCCACGCAACGTAGCCAAAAAAATATGGTTTACATGGTGTTAAATTAATTGAACCGTTATTGATATTTTACCAAGTGATAAATGAGAAAATAATTCAAGAAATAATTGAACCGTTTTCAAAGTCTTTAGTAATTGTTTACAACGACAGACAATGATGGTGACCTTCTTTTATTCTGTTGTCACGCGCAAAATAAATATTTAATGTAGGTACAGTGCTTGATTAAGTTTAGTTTATAGTCAGGAAGCCTACACCAAAAGGTAAATGGAATTTTTGATAATACGTATATATTTATAGTCAGGAATGGAATTTATTGTTTTGAGAATGAACTACGTATCATCCATTAACATTTTTATAAAGTTACTTACTTACTTGTTACTTATTTCTAAAAAATGCTGTTAATTTTCAGATTCGTTAAATAGTTTGTTATGTATTTTTCCAGGTGTGTATAAATTTCTTAAGATTGTTATCTGCCCCAGTGGACATCTTTTTTCGTGAATTTTTACTAATTTACGTACAATTGAGAACATTTGGATAATGAAACTAACGTTTTCTTTATTTTTAAATCCAGTGAAGAGGCATTCATCTTGGACAATGTATTCTTTTTCAGTCGCAATGAAGATATAAATTTGGTTGTCTAAAATGAGCAGCATTTTTGTTTTTGTTTTGAAAGACGATAACATTTTCTTTCTATGCAGTTAGAATTATAATTGACTCATTATCAGATATTTCAATCAGTAAAACATAAGCCTGGGTTTTAATTAAAAGTTCAAAATACAAATAAACACAAAATAATTGCAATTTTTATAGATTTATTCATACGAATTTTTCAAATAATTTTTGATGATGTTTTACTGACTGGAGGGTGGGATAGAAGCCACCCACCCACCCTACATATACATATAAATTCCAATTACTGATAGTCTCGCGGCTTGGAATAAAATTAATTACAAAACTTTTTTAATAAAAAAAATTAAAAGGTAAAATTTTTAAGAGAGTAAATTAATAAAATTTGTATGCATGCCCACCCAGCAGACCTTAAATCTAAATTATTTAGGATTAGCTATAGAAGGTCATTTATATTAAAACTTAAATTTGGATTTATTTATTTTTTATTACATACAAAGTTTAAGTGTTTTGTAAGCAGCAAAATCATCAACGATTAGTACTTAATGTTAGCATGTATATGTAGGGTGGGTGGGTGGCCTCTATTCCACCCTCCAATCAGTAAAACATAAGCGAGGGTTTTAATTAAAAGTTGTAAAATATAAATATACACAAAATAATTGCAATTTTTAGAGATTTATTCATAGGAATTTTTTAAATAATTTTTGATGATGTTTTAATTTTATAATTTTTTAAAAAAATTTTCGTGTCATATTTGGCACATACATTTTTTTTAATAATTAAAAATTGTTTTGAATTTTTGGATTTATGGACTTAACTATTAAAGCATGTTGAAGTTTCATACTCAGGCCTTAGAAATTTTTAATAATAAAATGTAATAATTGGAAAATAGTGTTTGTTTTCTTTTTTTTATTTGATCTCATGTGGTATTGACCATTACAGGAAAAATGATTTATATAAGTATTTATGCTTTATTTAGGAAAAATTATCTAAGCATCTTGGATAAAAAGATACAATTAGTTATATATATATACGTAATGTAAAAGTAAATTTTCTAAATGACCTGACCAATAACCTTAAATAACATACAACTTTAAGATAGCTGAAAAATGCTTATAGTATTAGTATTAGTATTAGTTTATTTATTCCAATATGCTTACATAAAATTCCAAAAATGTATGTAAAATCCACAAATATCAACAAAAATTTCAGTCACATATGGAAAGGGCAGAGTTCACAATATAGCGTTCTTCCACTCATACGAACACTTTCTTCAGCGAGAAACTTGCTTCTTGATGTTCATGGCAAAGTATTTAATCTTTGTTTTGGCCAAATGCGGCATATTATATCCTCTAAAGCATGGATGCACAGACCGCGGCCCGCGGGCCGCATGCGGCCCGCCGGTCGAATACCGGTGGCCCGCCGACAGCAAAAATAATATTCTCGTACATTCTAAAAATATTGAATTCTATTCCAGAATAAAACCAAAAAAAATATGTTCGAAAAGTAATTTGAATCTCGCGCGCGCGCTATTACGGTGCGCCGTACGTGCGTCGTCGGTAACAGCGGTCGGTAATGTTCGTGCTGATCTCGGTTAAATTCGTTTGCTTGAAGAAGCGCGGCGGCCGGCGGCGCGATGACGATCGCTCGCGTAGATAGTACACGACTCGAAGCTTCCAGAGTCGGTTTCGAGATTTCTCCAGACAGTTTTCGACTCTATACGCGCGGTATAAAAGCCACGTTTAATCGCCGCTAGGTGTATTAGTGTTCTGTGAGTTTAATAGAGGTTTTGGAAGGCAATAGTTGTACTCCACTAGCCGGTGTCATATATTTTGATCCACATTCAACGTAGATTTCCTGTTGCAGTGTTAACCGTCAAGTGCCGTGTATAATTGTGTTGTGAAATCGTAAGTAAAACTCTATTATTAATAAGTGTTTCCCTACCTATTTAATCAATTATTTTTGATAATTTAAAAAGGATGGGTAATTTAAGTAGGTACTGTAATTGTTTTTAGGTGCTGTGTTAATCCTAGCCAGGATTAGAACGCAACATGGACAAGCCAGGACCTAGTAAAAAACGTAAGGTTAAAGATGAAAATCGGCAATTTCAAGAAATTTGGACTGAGAAATACTTTTTTGTATGGTCGCATAACAAAGTCGTTTGTTTAATTTGCAAGAATTCTGTTGCAATTGCAAAGGAATATAATGTAAAAATGTATGAAACGCAGCATCCTTCTTTTACCAAGTTTACAGGCGAATTAAGAAAGCAAAAAATGTTGTCTTTAAAACGGGAGCTTACGGGTCAGCAAGCTATGTTTAGAAAACCCATTGAAGATTCAGAAACAGCTACAGAAGTTAGTTATGAAATTTCTCGAATGATAGCAAAGCGAAGTCGCCCCTTCAATGATGGGGATTTTGTAAAAGAATGCATAGAAATTGCCGCTAAGAAAATGTGTCCAGAAGCAGCAAAAAAGTTTGAGAAAATTCAACTGAATCGTATGACCATCCAAAGACGAATTATGTCTTTGTCAGGTAATATTGCGGAACAATTAACTGAAAAAACTAAGATCATTGAATTTTTTTCATTAGCACTCGACGAATCCACTGATATTAGTTCCACAGCTCAACTTCTAATATTCATACGAGGTGTTACTCAAGATTTTGAAGTCGTAGAAGAGTTATTAGGAATGTGTTCATTGAAAGGTCAAACCAAAGGAGTTGATATACTCAATGTACTTTTGGATGAGCGTTCAAAAACTGATTTGGACTTATCAAAATTATCGGGAGTTGCGACTGACGGTGCTCCTTCGATGATTGGTGTCAATTCCGGGCTAGTTACTTTGCTGAAAAAGCATCTGCAAGAAAAAAACATAAAGGCTGAAGATCTCATGCAGTTTCACTGCATTATACACCAAGAAGCCCTCTGTGCTAAACAAATTGAATTTCAAAATGTCATGAAAGTGGTAGTTTCGACTGTAAATTTCATAAAATCACGAGGACTCAATCACAGGCAATTCAAACAATTCCTTGATGACATCGAAAGCGAATATGGAGATTTACTGTATTATACAGAAGTAAGGTGGCTAAGTCGTGGATTGACACTGGAACGATTTCTAAATTTAATAGAAGAAATTGGAATATTTCTGGCGGAAAAGCAAAGGGATGTCCCGGAACTTAAAAATCCTGATTGGTTGTGTGATTTGGCTTTTTTAGTTGACATTACAAATCATTTGAATGTCTTGAAGACACGGCTTCAAGGCAAAAATCAACTGATATCCCAGCTCTACGCTCATGTATCATCCTTTCAATGCAAGCTGACACTTTTCAGATCGCAATTGAATTCTGGAAATTACAATCATTTTCCGAATTATAAGAAAATGGCTGAAAAATTCAACAAAACTGCGATTAATTTCAGTTATGTAGAAAAGCTAGATATTTTGATTCAATCTTTTCAAGACAGATTTTCGGAGTTTAAAAAAGTGAAACCTCTGTTGGACATATTCAGCAATCCTTTCACGATTTCAGTTGAAAATGCGCCAGAGTCAATGCAGTTAGAAATTATCGACATTCAAAACGACGAAGATTTACGCAACAAATTCAACGAAGGAGACTTGCTGAACTTTTACCGCTGCATTGATAAAAAATATGTACAAAGAGTTGCGCATAAACGCTCTGAAATGTGCCAGCTTATTTGGTTCTACCTATATATGTGAACAAACTTTTTCAATACTTAATAATAATAAAACCAAAAATAGAAACCGCCTTGCAAATGAAAGTTTGGAAGCAGTTTTACGTGATGCTACAAGTAAATTTGAGCCAAATATAAAAAAGATTGTAAGCACTATGCAGTGCCACGCTTCAAATTAATAAATTCCTTTTTAATTTTAATACATTATTATCAATTATTTATTGTCTTTAATTACCTACACTTCTGGCGGCCCGCCATCAGTTCATGATTTGCCCGAGTGGCCCCTAGTCTTAATAAGTCTGTGCATCTCTGCTCTAAAGGAACTTGCACAAATATGTGACTTATGTCATCTTGACATATAATTCCATTTAATTGATAATTTCTGTTCATTTTGGAAATATTTGTAAATTTATAATAACTATTGAAGCATACGTTGAATTTCAAAATTTCTTTGGGACTCAAATATCTAAAAGATGAAAATTAAGTCTCCGTTCCTTTTTCCAGTTTTATTTGCATAATTATTGAACTAAATTGAATTCAAGTTACAAAAATGTATAACGAAGTAGAAGCCTCTAACATATACAGGGTGACTGACGAAAAACCTTTGGTGCTGTATCTCTCTTATTTTTTATCCGATTTTAATAAATAAAACATCAAATTAAACCATTTTTAAAAGACTTTAATAGGATCTGAACTGTTATTTTTTCTCGCACCCAGTTTTTGACATTTTTTTTTTTTTTTTAATTGCACTGTATACAGAGTGAGTTTTTTTCGATGTTCTCTATGGGGATCTCGGAAACTATAAGAGATAGAGAAACGGTTAAATGGGGAAAGAAGTGTAGATTTACGAGACGAATAAAATTCCACTTTCAAACTTTTCAAAAAAGTCAAGGGTAACTAGATATTTTGAAAAAAGTAAAAAGTGTCAATTTTTTCAAATCAATATATCTCGGTTATTATAACAGATAGAAATAAACTGTAAAAAACAAAGTTTTAGATAATTTTATGCAGATTAATAAAAAATAATCAGAAAATTTTTATCGCCATTATTTTCCGAGATATGACGCAAACTTACATTTTTTTAAATGGAAACTATAGTTGGCTGTGACCTCATTCAAAAGGTATTTTTTTTTCTCTTTAATCCAATATGGCATACGACATAGTTATTTCTGAAAATGAGTGAGTTATAGTAATTTTAAATTTTATTATAAATAAAAAATGGGTAGCCATGAAAAAGGTGAAAGTAAAACAATTGCAATTGTTTATAATATTAGGAATATTGTAATTATTAGTTCTACAAAGTTAAATAAAAATGAAAAACCAGCATAAGAATATTAATTTTGTAATTATCAAATGGCCTTCTGTATGTGGTATAAATCCATTTGTCAAGAGGATAATACGTTTCTTACAAAAATATTATGAACAGATGAATCGCGATTCACTAATTGTGGTATTTTTAATCTACATAAAATTATCTTAAAACTTTGTCATTTACAGTTTTTTTCTATCTGTTATAATAACCGAGATATATTGATTTGAAAAAATTGGCACTTTTTACTTTTTTCAAAATATCTAGTTACCCTTGACTTTTTTGATAACTTTGAAAGTGGAATTATATTCGTCTCGTAAATCTACACTTCTTTCCCCATTTAACCGTTTCTCTATCTCTTATAGTTTCCGAGATCCCCATAGACAACATCGAAAAAACTCACCCTGTATATATTTTTATTGATTCGCAAGGAGATTTTTTTCTGAATATAAAATTGTAGACAAATTTATCCATACATCAAACTTAAGTCGAGAAATTAAGGATTAAAAAAATAAATAAAAAGTCAAGTATCCATTGTAAACAATATACGGACCCTATTTTAAATGTCAAAAGTGACAGTAACAGCCATTGATACAATACTGCAACGATTTTTAATTATTTCATAATTAAAATGTTGCAATATTTCAAACACTGTACTAGAATTTTCTGCTTCTACAGAAATCGTTTTTCAGTTTTTGAAATCTTGCAACATTTTTATTATGAAATTATTAAAAATCATTGCAGTATTGTACCAATGACTGACACTGTCACTTTTGACATTTGGAATAGGCTCTGTATATTGTTTACTATGGGTATTTGATTTTTAATTTTTTTTTAATCCTCAATTTCTCGACTTTGGTTTGATTAATTGATAAAATCGTTTACAAATTTAGATTCAGAAAAAAATCTCCTTGCGGATCAGTACAAAATATATATACAGTGCAATTTGAAAAAAAAAAGTTGATCGTCTTTTGTCAAAAACTAGATGCAAGAAAAAATATCAGTACAGTTCATATTAAAGTCTTTTAAAAATCATTTAATTTGATGTTTGATTTATTCAAATCGGATCAAAAATAAGCGAGATACAGCACCAAAGGTTTTTCGTCAGTCACCCTGTATAACATTGAACTAAATGTTGGATTAAAAAATTCTTCAAGATTAAATTTGGGTTTCAACATCTAATAATTGGAAAATTTCTTTTGTTCTTCGGTTGTTTCGACTATCGACAAAATATTCGATTACAAAATTTCTTTGAGATTCTTACTCAAGACTCCGAAATCTTGTCAAATTTCTAGGAGATACCATTGACATTCTTTAATAAGTTCACCAGCGTTATTAATAAAATATTAGTTACTAGGAAACAACCTTCAAAACAACATTTATCAACAAATTATTAATAAATGAAAGAGTAAAAATATCAAGTTTATTCTTTCGACTCTTAAAAGAAAACATTTCTATTATTTAAGAGGAAAGCTAACATCTAAAACACTTTAAAGAGCGTTTTCGCAGCAGGAGAGTATTTGTATACACGCATTCACGACAAGGCTTTCTAAAACGTAAGAAACATTCTGAAAATTCTGATTCTTGCCCTAGCTGAATGTAATCATCTATAAGAGAGAAGAAAGGGAAACAAAAAGGGAATTCAAACTTCTATCTAGAAAAAGGATTAAAAATTTTAGAAGTTAAAGCCCATGACAATCAGCTTCGAGGCAATTTGATAAAACTCGCTTTAAAAAATTGATTCATATTTAACGAAGGAGTTGATAGTGATTTTTAAGTGTGTAATTAGATATCAATAAAATATCTATTAGTAATCTATGATATGACAAGTAAATCTCTAAAAATAATAGTAGATTAAATTGTAGTGTTGTAAATTAATATCACGTTATTTAAGTATTACATATTTTTGGAAAAATCTTAAGTTAATGCAATAAATCACCATTCACTTGATAAGAGAAACACAACTGTATTTATATACAGTTGTGTTTATCTTAATAATTCATGGATACTTCTAATTGCTTTTAATTATATAGTAAGTGTAAATTTTCGATTAACAAAAACCAGAACTTAAAAAGTCGTTTTTCTTAGAAGATAACCTTGATGCTACTAATAACACAACAAAGGTCGTGTTTCTTTTATCTTCAATTATAGTCTTATCGAAACCGTGACCAATTATTTGAATATTAAATTGACTTGAGCAGGTTTTTTTATTATTAATTATTATTATACATGAGTTTTTTAATTGAAATCCACAATTTAACAATAGTAATTTTTCATTACTTAACTTCTTAATTAATTTTTTTAAAGCGTTATTAAGAACTGAAATGGTATTATTTTAACTAATGATGTTCGATAATAATGAATTAATCAATTAATAATCTATGATGATGATGATGATGAATTATTTGATTATTGCTACAAATTATTTGATTAATCGTTTGATGAATTTATTGGTTAATCGTTCAATTCAATAATCTATTATTAAGAATAATAAAAAAATGTTACAAATTAAAAAAATCAAATTTGCCGAGATAATTATTTAAAAAAATAATAATATGTTGTAGATGCAATTAGGATTATGTCAGAATGTCTAAAAAATATATCAAAATCTATTAAAACAACTGCACAATTACAATCATAAATGTATTCAATCATAACAATGTAAAATTTACCATAAACACGCAATTCAATTACCCAAAAAAAACACAATTATAATCCAATGTCAGAAATGATCAAAACTGTACGAAAATTGACAAGGACACGTGACCATAAAAAGTATTTTAATTAATTAAATTAACCGTTTCATGCAAAAACGAACGCGTTGCGTAAGAATAATCGAGGAAATTGGTCGCATCATTCGTTTCAAACGCGAGGATGTTACAAAACGGGAAATTTGGGGATTTAGTTGATTTAATTTTGAGTGTGTTTTTTTCCTTATGTGCGGTATCGATTGACGGATTAAATAATGTATTTGCCAATAAGCGCGCGTTCTTGCGCGATTCCAAATTGTGTCATAGAAAGTTGGCGGCGATTCAGTATATGGAAATGTTAGTCAATAAAAGATGGTGTTTTAATAATTAAAAAAAAATATTCACTCGATCAGACAATTCGTAGGAAATATATTAACAATGCAAATGTCAATTATTTAATTTCCTTATACGTCTCTATATAATAATTGATTATTGTTGTTAAACCTTTTTAATATTTATAAATGTCATAATAATAATAAATAAAATCATGTTGGTCTAGTTTAGGAGCGTTGAACAAGGCCTACAATTTTTCTACTTTCCATTTTTCATGATAATTTTTGAATATTTTTTTTAGCAAAAATATATGTTTTATATAGGGATTGGATCGTTTTAACGGAAGATGATCTAATCGTTTGAGGAGAAAAAGAGGATCTGAACGTTTCAGAAGAAGAGGAGGAGGGTTTGATCGTTCCAGAAGAAGAAGTGGATCTGATCAATCTGTAAAAAGAAGAGGATCTGATTATTCCGGATAAAGAAGAGAAGGAGTTGGTCATCGCATAAGAAGATATCTAATCGTTCCAGAAGAAGGGGAAAAGGAATACAATTGGGATTTTATTTTACAAAAGAAAATAATTAAATTCCAGAAGAAGAGGAAGGGGATTTGTTCGTTCTAGAGGAAGCTGATTTAATCGTTCAAGGAGAAAAAGAGCAACTGATCGTTCCAGAAGAAGTGAATCTGATCAATCTGGAAAAAGAAGAGTATATGATTGTTCCAGATAAAGAGGAGAAGGAGTTGATCGTCGCAGAAGAAGAGGAAGGGTATATAATCGTTCCAGAAGAAGATCTGATCGTCCCAGAAGAAGAGGAAATGAATCTGACCGTTCTAGAAAAAGAGGAAGATGATCTGAACGTTCCAAAAGAAAAGGACTGTTCTAGAATAAGAGAACCTGGCCGTTCCAGAAGAAGTGGACGTGACCACCTCATAAAAAGAGTAGGTAGATCTGAAAGTTCCTAATGAAAAAAAAACAGATTGAAAATTTTCAAAGAGAAAACTTTTAGGAAATCTCTTGCAAAAATAAGTGTTCAATTTTCCCAAGAAAAAGTTGAAAGTACCAATAACAATTTTAAAAATATTGAAAAGGCCCAATACACAAAAAACTAAAGAATTTTTTTTGCAAAATAAACAATTAGTTAAGATTAACTCGAATGAATTTAGCAAAAATAAAGACTAAATACAATAAAAGGAAAGAAACTTTTTTACAATTACGAAAGAAACAATTGATTAAAAAAACTCAACTGCAATTGGCAAAAATAATTCAAAAACTGCAAAGAAAAACAGTTATAAACATGATAAAAATTGAAATAGAAATTTATTAAGAAAATTCAAATGAAAACTGAAAAAATACGGATTTTTCACAAAGAAAGATAAACTTTAACCAATTTTGTCGATAGCAATTTAAATATACTATACAAAAAAAAAAAAGAAACAATGAATTAAGAAAATATTGGCAAAAATAATTGGAAAAAACTCAAACAATTTATCAAAGAAAAAGAAATTTATTAGGAAACACTCAAGTAAAAAAATTATTGGCAAAATTCCACTTATGAAGGCTCCAAAAAAAACGATACTTCGAACGTTTCGATAAGAAGAGGATACTTCGGAAAGTTCGAGAATAAGAGTATATTTCGGACGGTTCGAGGAAAAGAAGAAGATGCTTCCAAGGGTTTCATGATGATCAAATATGATTATACTTCTGAAGATTCCAAATGAACAGAATACTCTTGTCATTTTCATTAGAAAAGAACACTTGGTCATTTTAGAAGACTCCAGACGGTTCCAAAAGATTTTCCCTGCTGTCATGTCTGAAACTAGAAGAAGAGAAACAGGATCTGACAATTCTAGAAGAAGAGAACTTGACCGTTCATTTGATATTAAAAAAAAATCCGCATTGTGCTTAAAAATTGATTGTTCATTATAGAAATTAATGTGGCAGTTTTAAAAATTTGTTAAGAAAAGAAAAGAAAGATTGGTCATTCCAAAATAAAAGATTTGACGATTAAAAAAAATTGCTCCAGAAGAAGAGGAGGATCTGACCATTGAATACAATAATCTATACATTGACCTGGCATACCCTTGACCTTTCCCAATAGCCAATTGGCCTAGCGTACTCCTTACCTTTCATATAATCTACGCATGAGGCTTACGTACTCCTGACCTGCCTCAATAGTCTGTTTGCCCTATCGTAGTCAAATTTCAACTGTTCAATGTTTACAGATGAAAATTTCTAATTGAATTGATTTAAATAAATTAGTAATTTGTGAAACAAACCAAGTGAATTTTAATTTAATCTAAAACGTACATTAATACAATGTTTCACCAAGTGATTAATGAGAAACCAGTATATGATAAAAAAAAAAGAGGAAGATCTTCCAGTAGAAAAGGAGAAACTGATAGTTCCAGAAGAAAAAAGAAATGCTGATTGTTCTGGAATAAAAAGAAGAAGAGAATCTGATCGTTTCAAAGAAGAAAATTTAAACGTTCGAGAAGAAGATGATGATTTCATCGTTTCTGTAGAAAAGGATAAAATGATCGTTCCAGAAGAAGAAGAAGAGAGGCTAATTGTTCTGGAAGAAGATGATGAGGATCTTATCTTTCCAAAGGAAAATGATTTAATCGTTCAAGAAAAAGAAGACGTTTTGATCGTCCCAGAAGAAAAGGAGGATCTGATCATTTCAGAAGAAGGAAGGAAAAATAGTTGTAAAAAACCAGAAAACAAGTGTTTATAAAATGATAAAATGTAATATTGATCGTAATTAATGTGAATGCACTAAAATTATTTTGAACATTAATTCGTTGGCTACTTTTTAAACTACAATTTATAAGTTTTGCTTGTACAAAAGAAACCTTATCAAATTTACAATTTATAATTTTATATCCGTAATTACTTGAATCTTACGTACACCATCTAACAACGATGAATTTTAATAGACTTAATTACCAACCTGCATAGCCGCAGAAATGGCATTGATTAATAAAAGGAGTGCTGCACACAATTCTCTTTGACATTACATCACTTATTGGTATGCACTACTGTGTTTATCATTACTGGTTTAACGATTTTGATTGAAACTCGTTGATTAACTGTTTATCCATAATTTTAATCTACGCACAGAAACTACTAGAATTGTTGATGGGTACAATAATACAATGCGGATAATTTAACTATGTATTTTGATAATTAGAAGGAGATAATATCTTTATTTTTGATGATCTAATGATCATTAAAAATCATCTATATAATTACTATCAAGACAATTAAATGATTAAATAACCTTTATTTTATTGTGCGGTCCTAATGTTTGTGTAAGTATTAGTTTGAGTCTTAAGTCATTTCGAATTTTTTGCGGTTAAAACTCAAAAATCCACTATGAATATTTAAATGAATTGCAAATCGAGGACTTGCATAAAACTCTACACCAGTATGTATTATTATTTAGTTATTAATTTTGAACATTATTATTTATACCATGTTTTATTATTATTATTATATTTTCTAATAATAACCTTAGCATTATATAATTTATAGAAAATCCATACCGTTTTTACCTCCAAATATAACATATTCATAAATTCGCTGCATGTAACTATTATGTTTACAATCTTTTATCCTTTAAGGTTGCAATGAAAAAGTAATAACTTTAAACAAAGTGGCACATCGCGCAAACCAGTTTTTAAAATCTTTAACGAAGCCCGCAAAATCTTGCAGGACAAGGCGAACGGCGAACTTTTACATTGCATTATTGCATCTGTGGAATTTAGAAAAGACCGTATTTATTGTGTTCTCCACGCGTTAAATCAAACATTCAAGGTGTGTTTGTTCACGGTGAAGAAACGAAATTCTCATCGTTGGGAAGAAATGCAATGGACACATTTGTGTTGGTGAATGCTACTGGAAGTTGGTAACGATTTAATCAAGAGAGTAGTTATTAGAGTCTTATTGTGTGAAAAGTATCAATTATTGTTTTATTTGTAAAGTATTAACAAATGTCATTAGAAACTTTATTAATTGATTCTTTTTTAATTGTGACTTTTCATTTTTTATTACTGTAAATGGTACTAAAATAATATATGGATTGTAAAAAATAGATTTAGATTTAATACTGTTTTGTTATTGCTACAAAAGAAAAAAGATATTTTCCAATAATGAAATATCCTAAAAATTCATATTAATAAAACCAATTTATGAAAAGTTACCTACCAACTTTGCATACACAATATTATAGCATTTACTTTACACTTTTTACTTCAAAAAATATTATTAGTTTTAGTGCTGGTGATTATAATTAAACATAATGTTCTAGATTAAGTTTGTGTTGCCCTACCGTAATCTTGACATTTTCCAATGATTTTAGCATTAATCTAGCGTACTCTTGACCTTTTCCAATAGTCTACACCCTGTTGTAGTGTACCCTTGACCTTTTACAATAATGTATACATTGACCTGGCGTACCCTTGACCTTTCCCAATAGAATATGCATTGACCTAACGTACTCATTACTTTTCATATAGTCTTGCTTGCGTACTCCTGACCTGCCTCAATAGTCTGTTTGCCCTATCGTACTCTTGAACATTCCCAATAGTCAAATTTCAACTGTTCAATGTTTACGGTTGAAAATTTCTAATTCAAAAAATGAGAAGCATTTGGTATTCTTTCATTCTCTGTAAACAATTGATTAAAAATATATATAGAGTTAGTTTTTTAATTTTCTTATTGACTGATAAATTTATTTATTCTTTGTCATGCTTGTTTAAAAAACTGCAGTTAACGGCAACGATTTTTAAATTATCAACAAAAAATGTATATAATTCCTAAAAACACCAATTTCTGGTGAAAGACATTTGGCCAAAAACTAAAAAAAAATCCAAGAACAAAAAAAAGGAAATTTAAAATTTCATTTGACAGTTTTGAAAATATATCACCCGCAAGGCATATGATTATGGATTCATACAATAATTATGTGATCAACATGAATCAATAAATCACGAAAGAAATGTTTTTGAAAGCATAATTAATAACGTAATCTTGTTTAGTTAGAAGATTAAGCTGTCAATTTCATATCTTAAGAAAAATTTGATTGATGCTCGAAGTCATTACTTACCGATACACTATTTGAAAAGATTAATTGACATCACACGCGGTTTATCTCTTAGTGAACATTAGTAAAAATCGTGTGCCATATCTACACAATGAATTTTATTTTATTAATCTTATGAAAGAGCCAGTGATCTCATGTTATGTATAGATACAAAACATGTTTTATTACATATATTTACATATATTACATCAAACCTCCCAAAAATAATAAAAGCATCAATCAAAAATGCAAATATATACACACTAGTCATAATAATAACAATGATTTGCATAATTTAAACCTCCTAGCATAAATTTATCTATTGTTAGAAACCGCAAAATCCATTTCAATAAACTATACATATTAAAATTTTTAACTTTCTTAAACATCGAACATCAATAATAATTATATAAATAACCAATATTTGAACTAACATTGTAAACGAATAATTGCTTAGAATTTCTAAACCTGTTTAGGATTTGTTCAGGAGATAATTGATGATTTAATTGAAGACAGTATGCAACGAATTTTGCGTTTTGAGAAAAACCCAAATTGCCCTCTCGGAAATTTTTATGTTAATTATTACCATGCACGATTATTAAATGAGACATCTAATAATATATAAAATCAGATTTTTTTAATGATTTAGCAATTATCGGCAATCAAGTGAAACCGTTTAAACTAAATTATAAACAATATAAAATACCCACTGCCTCATAGTAGAAATTATATTTTAAAATTTTAATTATTATAACAATGTGTTGACTATTACATAATACCACTAGTAGCATTCATATTTAACTTAACACTCATTGATGGACAACTAATTAATTGTTAGTGTGTATTTTTTTCTTTTTATAACGCTCAAAGTAATTAATCTCATTATTACTAATATTTTTAACTAAGTTAATCATTTCTAGTTTAGAATTAATTTTTATTTTCTTTACAGGAATTTTACCAGAAGCCATCCGTACCAACTGTCTAAGATGCACAGAAAAACAGAGATTCGTCACGATGAAGAGCATCAAGAGATTAATGAAAGAGTACCCGGGTATTTGGTCTCAGCTCTCGGCCGTCTGGGACCCAACAGGAGAATACGTCAAAATATTAGAAGAATCCGTTAGCAAGAAAACAAATAGATCGCCTGAAGTAGGTTCCGAAACCGTCATCAGAGTTAGAAGTGAATTACCGGACAATATCCCTTCCAAAGCTAACACAATCGCTAATAAACCAGTGAGTTTTTCATCGACGACAACGGCAAAAACCACCACTACAACAACCACTACCCAACCAACCACCAATCAACAAATATCAACGCAGAAACAAATCCGTGCAGAACCATCATCATCAATAACAAGTACTACTACTACTACTACAAATGCTCCACGTAGAAAGGCCGTTCAAGAATCAAAACGTATTAACTACAACTACGATTTTGCGGTTACAGTTAAACCGCCAGTCCTGCATCATAACAAACCGATAGATGGTATCAACAAAGTTCTCAAAGGTGTTAATAATATAATCATCGCACCAATTACAGATATTGCCGGTAAAGTGATTACCGCCGGCACAGATTTGGCTGGAATGGTCTTAAACGCTCTCGGCTGATTATACGCTTTAATTTAAGTATTTATTATTTTAAACTCAATCAGTGATTTCCTATTCCGTTTGTTTTAACTAACATTTTTAATGTTTTAATTAATTATGTTACACTGGCTGTAAAATTATTTTACTAACATTGCCTTTTGATTATTTTTAGTATTTTTTTTATGTGTATAGTTTTCAGAAGGTTTGTGTATATTTTTCTGTTAATAAAATACATTTTTTTAAATTAAAACATATTTTCTTTTTCCATTAATAAAATATATTTAATTTTAACAAATATTTTTTTTTTAAATTATTCACGATAAAAATTATTCAACGAATAAAGCACTAATGACCTTGCTTCACACTTTTTTCAAGTATCTCAATCAATTAATTTATTAAATTATTCACTTGTATACAAATTTCTTTTGCGTAAACTTAATCCTCAAGCCCAATATTAAAATTTTAACAATGACACATTCATTATTACTATGATCTGAACCATGAAAAATTATGCACGTAACATATGATTCAACCAGAATAAGTATAAACGAAAATAAATGGGTTTCATGTATTAACGACAACTTTTTTCATTCGTATGAAAAATTATTGGATAAAAACTTTAAAAAAATTCACAATAATTACATAAAATATTTATATACAACCATGCATTAGCTTCATAAATACAAAGAATCCAACACCGAAAAGTAAACAATAATAATACATTGAATTTAACAGTAACGTATATATTTATAGCGATTCGACAATAACTATTTTTTTTTTAATCAGCGTAAGAACGAAACAATTCCTTTGTATGCATCCTTAAGTATAAAATTAAATATTACGTATTTATAAAATAACTGGTTACGTATATTATAACATAAGTATATATTCAATCTAAATGTTTAATGTAATACAAGAAAATTAAAGATGAGCATTTAACCGTACCCATTATAGAGACTTTATCGAATCGATGAAAATCTAAAGTTTGTAAACTGCATACTTTTCAAATTAAGTAAGAGTACAGAGAGTATTATGTAAACCACTGCTATCAAGAACGTAATGATTATAAAATAAATTATTATAATTAAGTGCCCAATAGCAAAACCATGTAAAAAAAAAGGTAATTCAAATTAGTCTGCTATACCTTCACTAATTACAAGTAATTACTCCATATTTTTTACATATATATATAAAGATTCCTCCATGCTAGAGTAGTTTTTATTGATAATCTAAGACCACACTCAGTCTTTAATGTAGTTTTCGTGTAGTCTTAGGCCTTCTGGTGTTTATTAAAATATTATAACACTAATATTTTATTTCTATCATATAAGCTAAATAAATGCACAATTTTCCAATTATTGGTTCCTTCAGCACTTATATTTTATATTAACTATGTGTTTTGTGAAATTAGCATTTTTTAAGCAGTTAAATTAAGATGAAGGAACTCAAAAATAAAATCTTATATGCAAAATCATAGTAACAGGTACAATATTTCATGCCCACCCTTAATTTAAATACATCACTCGTTCTTAGCTAACCGCAATACATGTTGAATGACTTCATCTACAGTTTGATTATTCAGCAATGATTTAACAGCCTCGTCGTCGATGACAACCGTGAACAACAACTTCGCGTTTTCTCTGATTCTGTTGATGTAGTCGAAGTCCTCCGCAGAGGCGGGGTCGTGCCCGCAGCGTCTTATAACGCAGTCTAAAATTTTGTCAACCGGAGAATCGGGCCAGCCGAACGATGTCAGCGTGTTTTCGTCCACCAGCAATCCCAGTAGTTCTCTGATAGAGTCTGTCAATGTGAGCTCGTTCCAAATACCCGATTCCACTATTTCCGACTTGTTAGTGTTGGCTGCGTCCGACGCTGCCGTCAGAAGTTGCTGCTGCAGGCGTCGTTTTTCCGCAGACACCATTATGTCTTCGAGGGCGTCCCTGTGCTTAGCACGCATGTGTCTCAAAAGACAGTCTTGGCGGATGAAAGCACGACCACACTCATAACATGAACAGGGCTGTTCCTTACGGTGGACATTCGCATGAATTTTCAGGGAGGCTTTAACGGCGAAGCGCTTATGGCAGATTTCACATTCAAAAGCTGAAATTTAAAAAAATACTTTATATACCTGTGTATAACTAAAAAGTTAAAACACTTAATTGAAAAATTCACTGTTTTAACCACAAATTTGTGGTTAAAACATATTGAATTTTTTAATTTAGTGTAAGTATGGATTACCATGTAGTTACGGTTCGCAACCATTCTCTTTATTAAAAAGTTAAAAAGTAAGATTAAAAGTAAAGAATTTTAATGCAATTCTTATTGGTTTCCCTAAATTAAGTTTCTATGAACTCCTTATCCTCTAAGAAAATGGATAGAAAATGTGAAAATTGCCAATATCATTCTAATATTATATATATCAAAAAACATTATTAATTAATGGTTTTAGTTAATAACTAAAACTAATAATTTAGCTGATAAGGTGTGATTACCCCCAAACAAATACTTATTACAATTTTTTTCACACTCATAAACATCAAAGGTCAATATATAAAAATAAGCAATTAAAATATGTTAAGTTCATAGTTAATTCAAAAAATTTAAAGAAATTTTATATACACACTTGTATAGATAGCATTCAGATAAATATTTCCTTACGTTTCTGTCCAGTGTGTAGTAATTCATGCCGACTCTGGTCTTCCTTCCTGTAGAACTTCTTGTCACATTGGCTGCACTGCATCGGCTTGGCACCTTCGTGCACGAATTTGATATGAGTTGTCAAGCGTACCCGACGATTAAATGCCTTGTTGCAGTGGGGACAGGTAAAGGCATGCTCTCCAGTGTGGTGGAAAATGTGAGCCCTCAACTGGGTCGCTTGAATGAAGGCTTTCCCACAATAAGAGCACTGATGAGGTTTGTTACCGGTATGGGTGCGTGTGTGTCTGTTAAGAGTTTCCTTTGCAGCAAACCTCTTCTTGCACTGAGAATTATGAAACATTTTTTATGATCTAGAATACGTAATGCAAGCATATCAATTACCTGCATGCATTGATAAGGTCGTTCACCAGTATGCATCCGTCTGTGCTTTTTCATTGCACCGCTTGAAGGAAACCACTTCGGACACAAGTCACACGCAAAAGGCTTCTCACCTAAAATATACAAACAAATTATATATTCATATTATCAATTAAATATATATATTTACCAGTATGAGTTCTCACATGTACAGCCAATAATGTTGCTCCCTGAAAATCTTTCTTGCAATAACTACAGGTGAAAACCTTTTTCTTTTTAATTTGTCCAGCATGGGCCCTGAGGTGATCTCTTAGGTTATCTTTCCGAGAGAAACTTTTGTCACACACCTAGGAAGGAAGTTAATTAATTAAATCATACAGAATTTGGGTTATCGATTATAATTTCACTATTACTTTGACATACATACTTGACACTTAAATTGATTCCTAGGTGTACCGTCACAACCAGTTTGCTGTACATGCCTATCCAAGTGATACTTCCTGGTAAAATCACGGTTGCAAGCCTTGCAAGAAAACGGCTTGGCCAATGGATGTGAGAGCATATGTTTGTGTATACCCTCTCTACTATCGAAAGTACGCATACAATCACAACACTTATATAAATTATTGCCGTCTGGATGTTCAAGACTAAGATGCCTTACTAAATTACTTTGCAGCACAAATAGTTTATTGCACATTGCACAATTTATGCTGCCAGTCTAAAAAAATAACAATTTAATTTTTATTACATTTATTTATATAATTATTAAACTTACCAAATGTGCAGAATCCACAGGCTCTCCACAACAGCTACATAATTCAAAAGCCAAAGGATCTTCATTTTTATCTGCTTCTTGATCATGAACCACTGTTATGTGTCGTTTTAAACTCTAAAAGAAAAATCAAATTAATTCCACTAAGAACTTCAACAAGACCGGCCTTAAACTTACAGCTGAACTTTTAAAAACCCTCATACAAATAGCACACATGAATTCATCAGCTTGATAGTTTGGATCGAAATCTGGATCTGGATCAGGGTCATCGGGATCTAGAGGTAAGGATGTCTGCTCCTCATACTCTTCTTCCTCTTCATCTTCTGCATCTTGTTCACGTTTTGTTTCTTCAGTTCTGATTTCATACTGTTCCTCGGCGTACTGATTCTCTTCTTCGTACTCCTCCTCTTCGAATTGGGTACCGTCTTCTACAAACATTTCACCATCTTCCTGGATGTAGGCACCGTCCTCGGTTCTTATAAGCACATGCTGAGATGAGTCACTTTCATCCTCTTGAAACTCACTGTTAAAATTTGTTTTTATTTATTTTAGAATAATAATAATAATACACAATAAACTCAAAATAAAATCAATGAATATTCTATATATAACATATTATTATTAAGAAAAATAAAAATAAAAATAAAAATACATGTAACTTATAAAGTGAAATTGTAATGAAAGACAATGGATTAATTATTTTCTATACTTCCTTTAAAACAATCTATAAATTAATAATTATAAATAATGAAGAAAGAACATTATAATGACTAAACTAAATATTTCATTTAACATAAATAATCTAGAAAGTAATAATTTTTTAAATTATAAAAATATATTTAAAATTTGAGATTCATTATTTTACAAAACCTTAAAATTTAGAATGAACACAAATTGTTTGTTTGTGTGAATTTAAAGTGTATACTAGATTAAAATTAAATCTTTTGGTTATTTACAAGGATTATTCAAGCAAAGCTAAAAGCAACCATCTGTCAAATTAAAAAATAAATTGGAAATATAAAGCATTTATTCAGTGGCATATAAAAAACAATAAATAACACTTGAGTACACCTACACTAAAGACAGACACTGCCTCAATGAACTTGTCTAATTATCTAAAACCAGTTATTGTTAATATGCATTAATATTTTTAGAAAATAGATTTCAACATTTGTAAAAATAATATTTGATAATAATCAAACCCACAAATTAAAACTAAGGTTATTTATCAGTATTGGAGTTACATGAAATAACAATTTAGTTTAGTTCAGTTTAGCATTGAAATTGGACTGAAATGTACATTTGTAATTAATTAAATTTGTAAAGAAAGGAGATTTGTATTTCTTAAAGGTTGTTTATATTTCATTTAATAGAATCATCTTGCCTACGAATTAATTTTTATTTACTGTGTAAACATAGCAAATAGATTTTTGAATGTTGACATTGTTTACTTGGTGGTACAATTTTTAGTAAAATCCCTTACAAAACATTGTTTTACCATTTTGTTTTCAAATGATCTTTATCAAACTTAAAGTTAATAAAAAATTACCAGTTTGTGGTTGAAATTATAATCACAATTTTTCAAATATACAATGGTAAAGCAGAGTTGTTAAGATGCTTTCTAAAATCGTTATTAGCTAATAAAAATAAAATAAATACGATTATTATTATAATTATAAACTTACCCTTCATCAACAACTTCCTCGACGACCTGGTACGTATTAATGTGTAAATTTCCATCGGTGTTATTCAAATGCTCTTCCTCAAGCACCTGAATGTGCTCCTGCGGTGAATACAGCCCTAACGTCTTCATATCCACTTCTTCTTCCTCGCCCTGAGCAATCGGCTCAAGCTTCCCTATCATTTGAGTATCTTCCGCCATAATCTGTGACACACCAGAAATAAGGCACATTTAAACATATCCACTAATGTGTTTATAAAGGGCTAAAAGCCTGTTGCACATAAAATTTCTAATCACAAATGTAGGCAGCCATTATAGCACCCCTGCAGGTTATGTCCTTATTTTATCTGGGTTTTAGTTAAAAAAAATGGCAAATTATTGTTAAACAATGTAAGCAACGGTGATTGAAAGTGTTGAAAGTTGGTTGCCGGATTACGTCCAACGGTTTTCGTCGTATGGGAGAAGAATGCTAATGGGGGACGCTAATAACCGGCCATTATGGCTGTCTTGGGTGAGAGTTTGTGTGGGGGATCGGGAAATCGGATATTCTCCCGTAGGAAATTGTTTATTGATGGTGAAACTATGTTGTGTGCATCGAGTGTGGCATAATTGATTATTTTATGTAAAGTTATGCATTTTACTTACGCCCCTTGAAAGTCGTCAACCTCTTTATCACGCATACAAATAAAATGGTGGATGGACTAATTTTCAGGCGCGGCCATTGCGTGCGCGCAGTGTTGCCGGTTTGCATAATTCACCTTTTCTTAAAGAATTATGAATAATTCAGATATTTCATTAATTCGGATACAATTAATTAAAGAATTATATAAAAGAAAAACGTTTAAATTTAACTAAAGAATATTATTCGATTTTTTCTAAATATTTTGGTTATTGTGCAATATGTAGATATTTAGTTTTAATGCCTACATGAAAATTATGTATACATTGTGTTGCCTATAAATATTTGTCCTTATTTATCTTTGAATGTGTTAATATTAGAGAAACATGCATATTTGTAAATATATACGTATGCTAAATATTAAACATTGGTAAGACGAAAGAGAAATCGATGAGAAAATAATTGATAGACTGCTTAAAGTAGTATCCACGAAATAATTCTGCAATAGATTATTTAGGTATGATTCTAGACAAATTGTAAATAATTGTATTCTAATTATTCTCAACTAGGCGAGATGTACTTAATATATCAGGTATAATAAACACTAAACATGTTTACGTTACGATACTTAATCTGTCTGTATCATCTATCTATAATTTCGACAAATAGACATATTAAACAATACCAAATACAAGAAAACCTACCAAGCTTAAGGATATATTCCCTAAAAAATTGATGTAGTAGATTCTATGCAATATAAGTATCACAGTTTGTAATCTTAAGTAAATCTTCCCATCAATTACTAAATGCCTATGATAAATATTTTTAAGGCTATTGTGAAGTGTAGTATAAATAGTTACTATCTAACTAATGTTACATTAAATATAAAATGTAATAACATAAATATATCATCAATATATTAAGGATGGACATTTTAGTGGTTCATTTTTAATACGTAGATTGATATTTAACTTTCATTAAAATTATTTTATTTTATTTTTACAAATGTGAAGTACAGTTATGATTTACTGTATTTTCGTAACCTTTAATATTTATAATTAAACAATAAACCATTATTGGAAGAATTACTAAAGATTTACTGTGATATATTATCCTGGAACAACGTTGGTATACAATATATTTATTATAAACTAGTTGGAATTGTTAGTTTTAAGAAACATTAAATCGATGTTTAATTTTCATTTTAATTATTAAACACAACTTTTTGTTCGATTTGGCAACCCAGCAAAGGACAATTCAAATTTCCCGCCCAGCATTGGCCTGACAGGAAACGTCTACGTGATACAAATTGAGTACGCGCAGTGTGAAGCTTTCTTTTTGACTGGAGCGACTACCGGTTATGTTACATTATTTACCGTGCGAGTTGGTTTTGTGTAACCTCAGTTGAATTGAATGGGTATAAATTACCGCGTAATCAGTCGAATATATAGAAATACGCATGTTATCAAGTCCTGCACCACCTGAAGCGTTGTAAGAGAGGTAAGGAACCCGATTTTCCGGCACGTATCCAATAGTCGCCATCGCTTCGCGTCCCGAACGGCGGGCACACACGTGGATATGGGAGACAATGCTTGGCCGCTTTCCGTTTGTGATAATTTCCGGACGCTTAAACTCTTCGGCTGCATTGCGTAGGCCCCCGGGGGCCAACGCTCGGCCTCCCCGGGCGTCCATCTGCCGTTTTCTTTTTTTTTATTCCACGTGTAAAAAGTGCCCGTCATGGGATTTATTTTTTCGCTTTCTCAAGAATATACATCTCCATCTTGTTATAAACGCCACGCCGGGGCCTTTCCGCTCCATTCCGGTTCAATTTTTACGCCGTTTTACCGTTTATTTTACAAATGCGTCACCTCGCATTGAGGTTATGTCTAATTGTTTTTGCCGAACGGAATTTTGGCGGTAATTGATGTGCCCGTTTCGGGTAAACAGCCATTTGGAAATATTGATAGTAGCCGTTTAAGATCACGCCAAGGGTATATAATAAAAATATTCTGACGTAAAGTCCACTTTTATCAATTTATGGTACCATTGATTTAGAGGTGACCCTTTTAGTATTTTCAATTTACTACTATCTTGATTGATATCTGTGTTTGTAAAACTTTTTTATATGCAGGATTTACCTTACCTTTCAATTGTTAAAAAATTTCATTTTCATTTACAACAATTTTAATTACTAAATTCATGCTCGAGTACATTTTCAATTTAAACAAAAGTTACAGTTTACATCTTCTAAGTATTCATTCTCTTTTATTACTTACTTTCTTTATTCATGTCTTAGTTTCATACCTCTAAGTACTTTCTCTTTAATGTGAGTTTTTCATTAACATACATTAACAAAAAAAAAAAAAGGATGATCACAAATTTCACCATCTTTTCTTTTTCTTTGACATATATACAAAAAGCGTTTCTTATCAGGATAATTTAAAATGGGCCAGTAAGAAGTATTTAAATTATAGTTTGTGTATCAATCTATCTTATTTTTATTACCAATAGCTTTAATATTTCATTAACCTCTTCCCGCACAATTATTTTTAAATATAGTGTGCCTGAGATATCTCGGGCATATATGTGGGGAGTGGTTAATTGTATCGAAGTAGTAAAGGGTAATATGTAAATACTTTTATTGAATTATGGTAATATTGTGGACCTGTAGTCGCATAGAATCTTAACTGGAAATAAAATATAGAAATGATAATTGTATGTGGGCTGTTATACATATTTAATGCACTGAAGTCAGTTCTGACCTTATTGATAACCTTTCACATTCATAAAAAAACATATTCAACTAAAAAATCTCATGCGAAATAGAAAGCTACAACAAGATCATTTCCTGCATAGAATATTTGAATTAACTACCTATATTATGGATTACCATGTAGTAAAGGTCGCAATCATCATTACGATATTTATATGTATTTATTATACTATAATTCTATTTCAAGTGTAATTGCATGATTAATTATTACTTATTTACATATTAAAATGCCTCAATGTAGGTGAATAATTAGGCTTTATACAATAAAAAATGGTGCATTTAATTACAAAAAACTTTCTAAAGAGTGCCTAAATACCATAAATAAAACAAAAACAACCAAGTGTGGCTTTTTTAGTTACATAAAAATAAATTAATGGTGTTTTCTGTCAAATAAAAAATTATCTGAATTGTTTTTTGACAGTTTTGATTTTGAAATTTTATTGTTGCTAAATAGATAAGTAATAGAACTATGAAAAAGGAAGAATGAGGATGTTCCCAAAAGTACCACTTCTAAATTACTTTTTCTACTAAAACACCCTTAAAATCAGAATATCTAGAAGTTTAATGCAAATTAAATTAGGAAACTTCAAAAATAAACATGGAACATAACAAGTGTTTTCCTTCACTTAATTTATATTTTCAGTTCCATCAAGAATGTGGAACACAAGCATAAAATGAAGCCTTCAAGATAGTTATTTTGAAAATAATTCAAATAGCTCTATTCTAATTGGATACTTACAATATATATTAATTTTTGTTTCAGGAAGTAGGAAAGGAAAGGACAGCTGTTAAAGATGAGTTCAAGTGTATGCTACAAATGTAGTCGTCCGGGCCATTTCGCTCGCGAATGTTCCCAGCCCGGCGGAGGGGGCGGCAGAGACAGCGGAAGGGACAGCTATGGCAGAGGCCGCGAGAAGTGCTACAAGTGCAACCGTTTGGGCCATTTCGCACGCGACTGCAAGGAGGAAACCGAGAGGTGCTACAGGTGCAATGGCGAAGGCCACTTTGCCAAGGATTGCCACCAGAGCCCGGACACCCCGTCCTGCTACAACTGCAATAAGCCGGGCCACATAGCCCGCAGCTGCCCGGAGGGAGGATCCATGGACCGCATGTCCAGCCAGACTTGCTTCAACTGCAACAAAATGGGGCACTTATCGAGGAACTGTCCAGAAAATACTAAGACTTGTTACATCTGTAACAAACCCGGCCATATTAGTCGCGACTGTGACCAGGATAAGTAGCTATTAGGCATCATGGTGGAAGTTGTTGTATTTTTTAATATGTTTAACTGTTTAGGTCTATGACTGTTTTCAATTTGAAATTGTCTATTTATTCCCGAATTCCTGTTTTTTAGGTTTAGACTCAACCATGATTTATATTATCTATATTTGTATCTTTATTAATAATGACTGCATTGTCAAAAAGTGACTTTTTATTATTATTGATTCAGTTGAATACGTCACAACCTCCACAGTATTAAAAAATACTACTCTAAATGTAAATATAACTTTACATGAACAAAAATCCATATTTTAATAAAACGAGGAAGAGGTAAATTTTAGACATCCATCTTATTACTGTCTACAAATTAATGTAAGCAATTCAAAATATATAACATACAACAATCAATCTAATCACTTTGTTTTATTTTATATCAATGATTAGTGAACAAGTGAACAACAAACGTGGGCAATCTAATGGGACCGATTATGTTATCTGTTAATTATCTCTAATTTTATCTAGTTTAAAAAGATGCTTCCTGACAAAATACAAATTATTTTAAATCCTTGAAATAAAAAGTAGAAAGTGAATATTAAAATAAGTTTTTTTGGCTTCTAATGCAATTTTAGTTAACCATATAATGGTTTTAAAACGAGTTAAAATATTGTTATTTAAGATATAAAATAAAGAAAATTTGTGACCATGAAATAAATTAATACTTGGTGTTTGGATGAATTCAAGTTAACGGGAAAATCAAATTAATAGGTAAGTATATCTATAACATTAAATTGTAATTTATATAACTGTTTTGTAAACATATTAATTTCTTAAAATCTTTGGAAATTTATCAACAAGAAGGCATAGCTAAAAAATAATAAAATAAGTAATTATACTATAATTATACACCTGTGCTGCAGAAGAAGCTCATCTATAAAATTGTTCCAATTCCTTCAAGATTGGGATTACGTAAGTATACTTTCAAGTTGTTAATAATATTTATGTAGAAAGAGGAAAACCCCATAAAAATATAATTCATGAGTTACAAAACATATTCAACTCCTTTGTATTCTACGAGCACATGAAAAAAGCATTCTGAACATGAGAATGTTTTTATTTTTCATTTTTGCTGATCTTAAATCATTTTAGTTTTTAATGAGAATTTAAGGCAATCAAAATTATTTTAGTTCATTTTGACACCCCACATGCTTTTATCTGAATATTTTGACTTCATCAATAGTGTGTAAGAATACTTTACTTAGAAAACATTCATAAACAATCGGCTAGAAAGTTTAACAAAGCACATAGCCAATTCAAAATAAGCAATGGATAGTATTGTGTTTCATCAGAGGTTAAGTGAGAAATTAATCAACCTGATATTATTTTGATATCAGCTAACACATTTGATATAAAGATTACTTTTACATTTTATCTGAACGAATGAACCAACCACTGGAACATTATTTAAATTATATTTGTGGGAACTGCATAGGTTTGCATAACCTGTTTAGTAGAAGATATTAAATTTATGAGTCCTTAGTTTTATGAAATTTAATGTACTAAAATGTAATGTAAACTACACTGAATTAATAAACATTATTATTATTAAAGAGCATCGAATTTATTTTTCACAAAAAAAGGAAAACGACATCCATTTTTAAATATAAAATATTTATTTCAGTATACAAAATATTTTGTACATATCCTAACTCTGTTCCAGAGCAGGCATCATAATAAAAAATTTTACAAAAAATCTATCACTTAAGTTATAAAAAATAAATAGGGGTAAAAAAATATTGTATACACTATACAACATTCGTATAAAAAAAATATTTTCATATTCTAATATTAAGTCTTTATTAAAAGACTTATTTTTATTGTAAGTAAGGGAACATCAGTAGGCACGATTATTTCAGCATATATCTCTAGTATCATCTACCAAACAGGTATTATTAGATTCAATAGTAATTAGGTTTAAAAATACTGTTATATATATATAAATATTATATGTTTTCATCCTCATTTTGTTAGATATACTAGAGACGAAATAAAATTATGCTTCAGGTAGATTATTGTTTCAAATTATATGACACAATGTTACTATACAAAGTATAAAAACAATACAAACATTATAATTTAGTTTCATGCCTATATTGCCTCCTGAGGGGCCTTACTAATGCTGGTGGACAATTATAATCCGACTCATCATCAGCCGAGTCGACATCACCATCTGAACTATTTGTTGATGTAATAGCCCTAATTGGCCTTCTAGTCCGGCCCCTCCTATAATATTTAAATTCCCTTGGCAATGTGTATGACCTGGGTAGACTAATTTGACTTTCTATGTCAGAATGGCTTTGCCCGGGCAGTTCCACAGGCTCTGGATCTGGCACAGAACAATCACAATATAAATACCTAGGTGTTAATAGTAATTCTGGTGTACGTGATCGGGGGGCTCTAGGTGGAGGTCGCCTGTTAAGGTTAACACCATAACTAGCTAAATTATTTAAGGAGGCCAAACTTGATAGCTGAGGTTCCACATGTCTTTTAGAGCGTGGAATGGGCTGCCTATCATCAGGATCTGTGCATTCAGGTCCTACGAGTTTTCCTTGCTTAATCTCTTCTTCGATTATTTTAAGCTCAGCTAACTGTTTTTGCTTCTTTTCCTGGAGTTTTTGATGAATGTTCACTCTCGATCCAACACTGCTGCCCTCATTTTCACTAGATGAAGGAATTGGCCTCCTCCAAAATGGAACTGTCATGGGTGTCAACCCTGGAGGTGGTACAAAACTTGTTGGTTTTTTCTTTTTCCGATATAAAGCAGCAGCAGTAGGACCAGCAAACCGACAATTAAAAACACCAGGAGGTTGTGCTGGTTTATCAATGATTCTTTTAACGTGGAAGTATCTATAATAAACTAACATAAAAAATAAACCGCCTAAAAATAATGAGATGGTAAGTACAGGTACTAAGATCCAATTTTGTGGTTTCATTGCCCAAACTGCTGCTAACCATGCTGTTACCAGCAAACAATTCTCCAATATCATTACACCATAAAAAATCACCATTGTTCTCCCATGTGGTTTATCTTGCAAATTAATATATGCCAGAATGTAGATTCCAGCCATCAAAACACAAATCCCCAATCGTTTACCCTTCTCCCCATAAAATGCACTCCTTGGTGATACCAACCAAAGGAACATGCAAGCCCAGTGCAGTGCTAGCACAAAAAATATCCATGAATGATAACTAGCTGCATATGCAGATAAAGCCAAAGCTCTGGCACTCACTGTTCCAGCCCTCCACAATAATTGTGATAGCACCCCCAACCAAGTTAAAACTAACTTTTCCACCTTCTGCACATGTTTGCTGAATGAAGCTAGTGCCCAGCAAACAGAAAACAGTGACAATGAGGCAGAGACTGTTATCAAATCAGTAGGGGGACCCTCACCACTCTGCGTCAACAAAGACAATTGCAGCAGCAGCATTGGCGTTGCCTGCAAAAATGCGTGTATCAGCCTCAGTATGCACAAGTCACGCACTTCCTTTTTCACACTCTCCAACTGCACCGGTGCCAACAATCTCGCGTACCTCCAGACTACACCCAGTTGGGTTACGTGCAGGCCTACGATCGCATATTTCCTCCATCCTTCCACGTTCTGCTTCAGGAACCAGTAAAGAGATACTATTTGTGTGATAATTGTGGTCAGCACTATGGCACTCAGGCATTGTGCAAACAGGATCCTTGAACCCTGATTGTAGAGAGCGTAAACCAGCAGGATATCAAACACAATATCGCAGAAGTATGCCGCCAATGATACAACATTGAATAGTAGATCGCAGAGCGGTAAAAACTCTGACATATTTATCAAACTTAACCATCACATACTGAAACAAAAATATACATTAGTATATTAACAGTGATTACATTGAAATTAATATACAAATATTTAAATATTTGGATTTAATATAATTAAAAAAATATATATCCATAATAATAATTTACCCTTAGATAAATGCAATTATGAAAAATGAAAATGTATAGATGATACTGTCTACATCCATTTTTTAATTATAAACTAATGAAATGATATAATTAATTGACCATTAAAGGATAATAAAATTTTATGATCTATAATCATTGACAAACCTGAAGAATTTAATGAAGATAAATGTAATTAAGAAGATTGTTTGTAAAACTGTTCAAAATCTGGCAAATAGCCCTTTAAGTAACTTTATGTATATAGTAATAAAGCTCCTGATTTTAAATGTAATCAGTAATAAATTGCAAATGTTATTCGATCTAATAAAATCCATAATAAACTAAATTATAAATTTATAAATATTCATTCTCCTGTTATTAAGTTATAACAATTTGTAAATTTTAATATTAATAATATAAAATAGGTGTTAACTTACTTGTTGAAGAGTGTTTGCTTGGGCAACTGCCCCGAATTCCTAACCTCCCTTCATGCTCTCCATAACCCATGGGAACATTCCGCATGTTAATTTCACTTTCGTACACCCGATTCCATTACACATTAATCCCTCCTCGTGTCTGTGCCCCCTTTACACACTATTTCATTCACATTTACACCCTAGACATTTCCATAGTTCCGTCGAGGTACTCGCCAAAAGAATGGAATGTTGTCAGTGTCAGTGGCTAAGTCTACGCAACTATTCAACTTTACAGCAATTAAATATAAAACGTTTAATTTATATAAAGAATGTAGGGTTTTATTGTAAAATATTTTACAATTAATAAATTATTTATTAAACATTGTGTTTTTCAAATATTAAATATTTATTGACCATTAGATTGGAAAATTTCTATAAAAGAAATTACTTAACATTTTTTTATTATTGAAATTATTTCATAAATAATATTTATAATTTATTAGACATATTTTAATTATTCCTAAATGATTGAATTCTTTATAATTATTTGTTAATTCCTATTTCAGTATTAAGGGATTTCAATTGTAAAGGCCGAATTTTACCACTCACATCACAGGTGTCGTTGTAACCACGACCAGAAAGAATTTCTTGTTCGAATGGACATTAAATCCAATTGAAACAAAAAAAGTTGTTGCACATTAACCTAATGATTATTCAAATTTACGATTTTGAAAATGTTTAATTCAAGAAAGAAACCATTCCGAAAATTTTGGAACAACGCCAAAAAACAAGACGTTAATAATAAAGAAGTTAAAAATCATGAAATTTATCCCTGCTATGGATACCATGGATTTCAACTTTATTTTTCTGATAAGGGTGAGTTTTTGAGGTTAGTAGAAATTTTGTATATAAATTTCTCTTTAATTCGTTCTATTCAAATCTATACATTACAATTTTTATCGAATATAAATAATTTATCTGGGGCAAGATACAAATTTAAGAGTATTGTTAAAATTTATCATTTCATTTAACTAATATTTGATTTTATAATAATAGTTCCATTAATACAACTGAAAATAATTAACATCAGTTCCTCAAAAATAAAATAATGTAATTAAAAAAATAATTAGTGTTATTATTTTATTAACAAATATATATTTAAACCATATACAATATTTATTACTTAAAAAGTTAAATTAATGAATAATTGATTTAATAATATAATTATAAAATTATTCTTTGAAAACATTGAATAGAGTATATCAACTTAGGAATAAATATTTACCTTTTTTTTTTTACAGAAGAAAAAGTTGAGGAAACTTTAAATAATGTTAAAGCGTTTGAAAACTACATTAATAGAAACATCACACGTTTTACATTTACACAAATCAAAGAAAATAAAGCATTTGTTCTCGACTTAAAACAACTCCTCTCAGACGAAGAGTTTCTGAATGAATGGAGCAATTTTAATGAAAAGATAGTTGATGACACAGACTACTGCCTGTCATGTTTGGGACTTGCCATGCATCAAACTATATACTCAGAGGAAACAAAAGATGACATTACTGGTATAAAAATCCTGTCATTATTACCGACCATTCATTGTAGATTAATTAACAATGAACCGGTTATAAAAATAAAAAATTTACGTGTTAATTCATATGGCAAATTAGTATCGATTCGTGGGACAGTAATTAAGGCAAGCATGATTAAGTTGCAATGTCAGGAACTGGCATTTTCTTGCTCAAACTGTTCGGGGACGCAAGTCGTGGAGCAGGTAGATGGTGTTTTTAGTCAGCCTACTAAATGCAGATCAAAAAATTGTAATGCAAGGAGTAATTTTATACCACAGCTGTCTTCTGTGTATACCAGAACTGTTAACTACCAAACAATCAAGGTGCAGGATTTAGTAGGGCAAGATACTGATGATCAGGGTAGAGTACCTAGGACTGTAGAGTGTGTGCTGAAAAATGATTTAGTTAGGCGGTGTGGACCTGGAGATGACGTTACAATTACTGGAGTTGTTAAGGTTAATACTTAATATAATGATTTAGTATTTAAAAAAAAAAATAGGTTTACTATGTAGTAATCCATACTTACACTTTTAAATTTTTAGGTTCATAAAGAGAGTGAAGTTTCTAGTAAATCAAAGCAACCCTCAGTATTTCTTTTGTATATAGAAGTGGTTTCAGTTGTTAATGAGAAAAGTTCTAATAGTGCAATCCATTCTGGAATACATTTCAATCAGAAGGACTATTATACAATACAAGTAAATAATGCACAATAATAATAATGGAGCTGATAATCTAATATAATGAGCAACATAAAATTAAAATTTTAGAAAATACATGCAGAACCTGAATTATTTCGTTTTTTGGTCCATTCATTGTGTCCAAAAATATACGGGCATGAAATAGTAAAGGCAGGACTTTTACTCGTTCTTTTCGGTGGGACCAAAATGAATGCATCGACTCGGTCCGATTCTCACCTGTTGATGGTCGGTGATCCAGGACTTGGAAAAAGTCAACTCCTACAAGCATGCAGCAATGTTGCTCCACGGGGTGTATATGTTTGTGGAAATTCTAGCACATCTTCAGGACTTACAGTTACCATGACCAAGGATTCTGGATCTGATTACTCGCTCGAAGCAGGGGCACTAATGTTAGCCGACCAAGGTTGCTGCTGTATTGACGAGTTTGATAAAATGAGCAACCAACACGCAGTAGGATAATTGAATCATTTTAAAGTTAGATACTTAATATGTAGTTTCAGTGTTTGCTGGAGGTAATGGAACAACAAACAATCAGTATTGCTAAGGCCAATACATCTTGTAGATTAACGACTCGGCCTAGTGTGATAGCTGCTGCTAATCCTGTAGGTGGGCACTATAACAAGTCGAAAACTATTGCTGAAAATTTAAAACTTGGTTCTCCTCTACTCTCTAGATTTGATATTGTCTTTATCTTATTGGATCAACCAAATGAGGTGATGTATTTTTAAATTAATTCAATTTAAAAAAATTAATAATATAGTTTGACTTATAAATAGCTTACTAATTTCATTTTAAATCTGCTATCTATTTATGAAATGATATTTAAGTGCACCAAGATGTTATTTAATATGGATTATATTAAATGCTTTTCATGCCCAATCTAAAAAAACTGAATAATAATAATGTATTAACTATAAAGATGTAAAGTTTATAAATTTGTATTATTGTATTAACTCGTATCTAATAATTTTAAAATTTTAGCAATCAGATTTACTTCTATCTGAGCATATTCTAGCATTGCATTCTGGTAGAAGTAAGAGAGGATCAAGCTGCACCAGCCAAAAGCAATCAGAAACTCAATTGGTTGGCCTGTCATTGAAGTAAGTTATTAGTTAATAAATGAATAAGAAAATAATATCAAGGTTTATTTATCTAAAGATATTTTATAATAAATAATGATTTTTGATTTTTACCAATATTTTGAGTATTATTATTGCAGAGATCGACTAAAGTTGCAGCGGGATGAAACAATTGATACTTTACCTCATGTTCTCTTCAGAAAGTATATTGCTTATGCCCAGAAATATGTTCATCCAGTATTAAACAGAGATGCACAGAAAGTGCTGCAGCAATTTTATTTACAGTTAAGAAACAACTACCACAAGGCAGATTCCACTCCAGTTACACACAGACAAATTGAATCAGCAGTAAGGCTGACACAGGTATCATCCTCTAAATAATAATTGCTTAATAGTACACCATTATTTCTTGATTACCAAACACACGTTCGTAAAACTATTTGAGTTATATAATAAAACATATTTATCCATATATATTTATAGATAAAATGCTTAATATATGTACAACAATTAAAAGAAAATTCATTTATTCATTATGTAACATACTATTTATAAAAACTAGATTTTGAATTTTTAGGCAAGAGCTAAACTAGAATTACGGGAAGAAGCCACAGGAGAAGATGCAATTGATGTTGTGGAAATAATGAGACACAGCCTTGCCGATATATTTACTGATAAAATAGGAAACTTGGATTTTACGCGGTCACAGAATGGAAGTGGAGTTAGTAATAAAAAGCAGGTAAATGACCATTATGAAAAGAAATGCTTTTAAAATTATCAACTCAATTCTTAATTCCAGATGACAACATTTTTAAAAGCACTGCAACATAAAGCAGAGACAATATCTAGATCAACTTTCACACTGAATGAAATGATGGAGCTAAGTAAACAGTTGGGTTTGTCGAAAGATGTATACGGAATCATAGATTCATTAAATATCCAAGGGTACATAATTAAAAAGCAAGATAGAAAGTTTCAGTTAACGATATGAATAAACCTGAAATACACTATTTATTAGTTGATCAATATGTGATTGGAAAAGAGGTTAATAAAATTTTCTTCCAGAATAATTTATTTTCAATGAGTTAAATGTTCAACAATTTACATAACATGCCTCAATATATGTCAGGGATAAAAAATACAATTTTATATCTATATAATATACATTTAATATAAAATCTATGAATTCCCTATACCCAAGCTAAAACGTTAGTACGACAATAAATACTTACATGAATCAATTAAAAATTACATTTAAACAATCGATAACTATGCAAGTACAAATACTGAAGCTTTAAAATTATTTAGGCCAACATTATCTACTTATAGTTTAGTGGAATAACATTCTTTTTTCTTCAACATGTGCTACTTTTCTCCTATAAAATCACATTGTAGTTTTTATATAAATGTAAATCCATCAATTATTGCAATTGATTTTTAAAGCACCAAATATTTATATTTATGCTGCTTATCCTCATTAAGAAATTAATAGTGAGTATTTAAATTGTAAATAAAGATCACCTTCATTACTCTTACTTACATAAATAAATAATTTAAATATATAGTTTAAAACTGTGCGAATATACTTACATCCAATATACACTGTTTCCTTTGTTTTTTTTTTGCTTTTTAAAGTACGGAATAGGATTCAACTTTTAAACCTGTTACATAGTTAAATTTCATCATCTTAATTTTTAAGTACGAAGAAGAGAGAGTTGAGTGCAGCAAAGTTTACAAGAGACGGCTTTATGAATCAGGTCAACGTGCAAAGTTCTTTGAGGGAGACTTGGTGTGTTCGGGTTAAGTTTGAGCTATATCTTTAATGTGCTTAGGCACTTTTTCATGTTGTGGATCCAGCCTTTGTTAGGTCAGAGGCAATCGCTCCTGTATCTTTCCCATCTTGCATCGTCCGATTCGTGTGTGAGGTAACGCACTCCTATTTGTTTCTCGAGTACTCTTAAATCGCACCATGTTTCATAATCCTATAAAAATTACATTCAATAAAATACCTTATTTAAACTAATTTAACTTTACATGGTGAATATACATATAATTAATATCTTTTTTAAACTAAATCTAATACTAATTTTTATAAATAATACCTGTAGCCAAATATGTTGTAAAGATTTATCGACTGTATATCGTTTCCTCTGCTTCACTTGTAACAAATTGTTAATCAAGTCAATGGCTGAAAAATAAATACATCCATAAAATAATTCATTAGAATGATTTTAATAATTAATATTAATACCATCAGAAGATATTTCTTTCCAAGGGTTCGGTGGATACATGAATGCAGCATTCTGAATTTGTTCATTAATGTCTTCATCTTCGTTAAAGGGAAATGTTCCACTAAGGCTGACGTACACAATTACACCAACACTCCACATATCCAGTGACCGGTTGTAGCCTTTATTTCTTAGCACTTCAGGTGCTACAATAAAATATTTATTTAACAAAAATGTTTACAAATCATTTTTATTGCATTAAGATCAACTAGAAATTTAAGGGTTTCAGAAGAAGATTTTTTTTTGTTATAGTTATAGTTTATACTATTTAAAAATTCACCAATTTTCTCTCAAAAAAAATTTGAAATTTGAGGTAATGGTGCTTTAATGAATGTTGGTTAATTGTTAACTAACAATTTTCAGGCAAATGAAATTTCTAAAGTTCGATACTTGAATTTTATTGCAATTTATAATTAACTTTTTAGATGAAAAACTATCAAATAAAATGATCTAACAAATTGCCAACTATAATAGTTTATTAGTGCATAAATTATTTAAACTATTTTTATATTCAAAAATAATCAATAATCTTGTGAGAATGGATATAATAATTCTTATTATGTGTATTTTTTGCTCACCTAAATATGCAGGAGTGCCAACAACAGATCTTCGAAATGATTTTTCACCAATAATCCTAGCAAAACCGAAATCGCACAGCTTTACTTGAGGATATTCTGCGTCCGAACTCAACAATACATTTTCCGGTTTCAAGTCACAATGCACAATATTCTTGCTATGCAAGTGCTTTAACGCAATTAATATCTATAAAGAAATAATAATTACTGATTTCTCTTCATTTTATTTTTACAATTAATCAAATCAAATTAAAAAGTAAGCCAATACAATTTTAAGTGTTTAACATGCTTTTTGCTGTGTAAATGTTCACTCGTGTAATAAACAATGTGCTATTTTGTTATATTCATTATAAATAAAATATTATTACTATATATTTATGCTGGAGCCTGGAATATTTTTGGCATTACAATAAAAACAAAACAATCTATATACCTGTGTTATCAAAAACTTTGTGACACGCTCAGACAATCTACCTCTTTCATGTGAAAGAATCATTTCCAGCATATCCCCTTTTAACTTCTCCATGACCACAAATATACGTTCAGGAGTTTCGAACATTCTTTCCAGATTGACCACACCGGGATGTGATAAATTCTGCAGGATTGCCACTTCGTTTTTGAGCTGGGCCTCTTGTTTGGTTGGGAAGCGTAGTTTATCTATGACCTGTGTAAGTGCAAATATAGAAATGAATAAAAGTACTAGTCATTGAAAAATGATTTACCTTAATTGCGACAGGTCGTGATGTCTTACGGTGAATACCTCCATACACAATACCAAATTGACCGGACCCTAACACCTCTTCAGGATAAATTTGGAATATTTGACTCATATCAGTCACCTGTTCTTCAGACTCATGGGTATCTTCAGTTCCTACATAAACATTATTTTTCCTTAATTGTGGTTTTCATATTAATTTTCATCAAATGAGTGCTACTATGTTAATAAATTATAGTACTACATTTATTAGTACCTAACTTTATTTTATTTTAATTACTATTATACTCACTTATATTTGCTGTGACAGGTATTAAAGCTTGTCGAATAGAGGTTTCCCAGCTTTTGGCCAAGTAAGCACCAACACCGCTATCTGGTGGTGGAAGAGATACCGAATTGCTATCACGTAAATCATGCAGAGGATCCTGTCCCACAAAATAATCAATGTTGGCCGTTCTAATTTCGAAACAGTGCATCACATCACCCTGTTTTATTCGCGCTGAATCTATGGTGAGTATATCGGTGAGGGGAATGTCTTTGTAATACTTTGAACCCTGATCACTCTGGAAGAGTGTTATCGACTTCGTGTCCAATCTCCAAAAATGTCGACGAATCTTGTAAATATTATTAGTTTTAATAAAATTTTCATTAAAATTACTATTAAATTTATAAGTACATAAATGTGAATAATTTTACTTTATGCAATAATTCTTTCATATTTTAGATTGAATTAATCTTAAAAAATTCATTTCTACATCAAAAAATGGTGTTAATTCCCAAAAATTAAGAGATGCAACTATTTTTTGAAATATTATAAATCTGTTTGGACTTATTGATTAAAAAAAAAATCAGTCTGCTGAATATTCACCATTTTATCTTTGTTTGTGAAATGTACAAGCCACCCTTCTTTAATAATCTTGGAGCCTCTTCGTTTCGTGTGTTTTACAGATTGAACAATTCGTTGCAGTGGAATGTTGGCACTCGGAGAGGAAGAAGAACTGAAAGAAATCAAAAACCAAATCTACCGTAAATAAAGATTATTAATAACAGTTATTTTACTAGTTACAGTTTAATCTTAATCCACGAGTAATATGCTTGTTTGAATTGATTACTGATTGCAAATTTTATTTCTTCTTTGTGCTTAAAATGGCATTTAATCAATTTCAACTTATTTATTATACTACATTTAAGAGATCTGAATTTCAATACAGGAGTAAGTAAGATTGAAACAAATCAAGAATTTAATGAATTAACTGTAGTGCATTTACTTAAATTACTTAATGAATTTGTTACGCAATAATCAAGGGTCACTACCAAATTAAAAGTACATGAAAGTAGAAATAAACATTTCATGAACAATAATATAATTTTTGATTATGGATGCATAATATTTAAAATATACATCTAGTAAAAGTAATAAATATTTTATTAACTACATATTTAAATATTGATGTAACTAATAAGTACCCAAAAGTTAATGGTTTTTAAATTATATTGTTTTCACAAATTTTAATATGTAGGATTAATTTTACCTGGAAGGAATTGAATCGTTGTCATCATCATGAACTGGGAAGGCTTCTGAGTATAGAGTTCCATTTATCTGGGGAAAACCACAGGAGGCTTTCTCATTATCGCTCTCATCCTCAGTGAGCAGCAAATTAGACTGACTCCCACTGCTCACTGAGCTTTCCATATCTGTGCAATTTGACACTAAAAGAATTAATATTCATAAACAAACAGTAATCTCTATAATAATATAGTTTACTAATCTTTTCTTTTCATAATTGGCATGATTAAATTATTACTATTACAAATTATTTCAAATAAATATACTATAATTAGGAATGTATTAAGTAACCATTTAACATCAACCAATTAAATCAATTAAATTGTATATATTTATTCATAAATTAATTTATACATTATTATTAATACACCGTATTAAAACAGAATAAAAATAGGTAATAATTGTCTATTGAGAATTATTTTGTTATAACTAATCTGGTGTAATATCTATTAAAATAACAAAAATATATTTTGTGAACTCATTGAATATTTGAAACAATTTAAATGAACAAAATTACATTACCTGTTTCCGTATACTCTCTTGGCAATTCACCAGTGCAGTCTTTTGGTATTTTATCGATACATTTTTTATGTGCATTGTAGTTGCAGTCCTTGCACTGGAGGCCCTGCTTGAAAAGACCCTTCAGCAGTTTCTTACAGTGCTGGCACACTGTGGGCCGGGTGTACGAGTGCAGCACAAACGTGTGTGGTATCCGCACCCGGCCCGACATCTCTTTTTCTACCCAGGGAGGCCGGCCTCCCAGCGACGGGGACCTGTTAGGCGCCTAGAATATATCATAAAGTACATTCGCACGTGCCCACACCACGGTATTACTTTTTCTTCGTTAACGTGAAGGGTCATCATCGGGATGTAAAATAAAACAAAGGAGGAAATAAAACAATAACAAAAAAAATGCAACAAAATATATATTAATAAATAAGTGTATAAAAAATAAAAACCCTCGCCCACATTAATTATAAAAAAAAAGTAATACAATGTATGTTTTGAGTAATAATAATAATACAATAAGATCTTAACAAGATAATACTTTTAGAGATTCTTTAATTCACGCCGGTAAAAAAGTTGGTGATTCTTACCAGAGTGTTGTCATCGCTATTTCCTGTAGAGCTTCCCGAAACTAGAGAACTTGTAGATCCCCCGGACGGACTCCGAGGCACCTGCAGTGTACTCGACCTGCGACGTTGTTTGTCCTCCAGTAGGACGTAAGTACAATTATTCGGCACTTTGATCACACATCGTTTGTGATAATTCTGTCCACAGCCTAAGAATAAATTATTTATGTGACAACTATTGAGTAAAAAAATAAAATTCTGGACTTACCATCACACTTAAGGCCTTGGCGGACTAATCCAAAAAGCATTTCACCACAAAAGTCGCAGAATGTTGGTGTTTTGTAAGAGTACACAGTAAGGGCATGTTGCCTAACTACTCTTATATCCGGAACATTCGATATGTGTGGAGCTGTAAATAAATAAAATCTAAATTAGTTATTTAATAAATTTAAAAATGGTTTCTATATTTTTACCACAGTTTTTTTAGTTTAATTGTTTATCGTATATTATCACATACTAATACTTGTAACCATCCTTATGACATGAATATATTTATTGACTTTAACATTGTTATTTTTTGTCACATGCATTAAGTTCATTAAATTTTCAACACTAAAAATGATTAATTAAATTATAAATGAAATTTTAATAATATGAATGGATAGGCTTTTATAATATTTATTTAATTAATGATTCAACTTACATTTTCCACTCAGGACAATTTCTACGATGGTCTCATCAACAATGTCCGTGGTAGAATTGACGACTTGCAGTACATTGCTGGAGTTGTATTCGTGTCGGAAGAGCAGTATTCGATCACTAAGCCTATTTATGCCATGGTCAGGGATCTGTTGGGGGATGCAAGAATGATTAAATCAGTAAGAACGTAAGATAATTGAATCAGCATGAGCAAATTTCATTACCTTGGAGTTGATGAAATCACATGCGAGGTCTTTTAAGGTTTTGAGGTTTAAGGACGACTGAGGCACTGTTACAATGTTCCTCACCAGTCCGAATTGGAATAAAAACGAAATATCAGGTCCCTGGTTATCCATTTTGTCTTAATTTTTTTATCTGAAATTAACACATTCTAAATTAATAAAATTAAAACAAAAATCTGTTAACCATTTTCTATTTAAATATAAGTAATTGCATTTCAGAATAAACCTAGATATAAACTCCGTTACACATACAAATTCATTAAATAATACATATGAAGTATTTCATGCATGAAATTCAATTAAATAGAAACTAACGAATTAAATAAAAATTATTAGTTTTAACCATATAAAATAATAAATAAATATTATTTCATTGTTTTTTTAACACTTTAATAAAGACTATTTGTTATTTGATAAAAACAATTGAATTCTAACAAGAATTCTACATTTTTATGTTTGAAATTATTAATTATTTTTATAAGATAATATATTATAAATTATAAAAAAATAAATAGCTATCAGTGTTTTACAATATATTATAGTAAATGTCTTAAATATTTATAACAAAAATGAAGGGTTAAACCTTTTAGTATCGACAATTAAAATAATTAGGAAAACTAAAAATCGTAGGTTTGAACTCTAGCTGGACACGACCTAATATACTCCTTTCACATTTCACACATTCACACAGATCTTAGAAGATAGGACACAGCACGAATTCCGCCTAGAATGCAATAAACAGTTATAATACCTACTTACGTGCGTGTGTATGGGTGCGAGACAGTCTTGTATTAAAAATGAAAATTCGCACGACCAGGGCACAATTGCGATTTTTGAGGTACGAATACGAGGCCCTGCTAATCGTCGACAATTAAAAACACGAAATTATGAAACACAGCGATACCGTTAGACACCTGCTAAAGCAAATACGCGCTTCTACGTGACGGCCTGCTGACGCCCGCTTACCTGTCAAAAACGTGATTCCAGCTCGTAACGCACTTTGGGCCTTAAACAACAGTGCCAATAAAAATAACTAAAACTATATAATTATTTAAACAATTAATTAAAACCGTTCCAGTCCGAGATGAACATGATGACATATTGACACACAGGGTATGACAACAAAACAGTGTTGTCAGTTCTTAAATTCTCATAACCTACACTTTCTAATCCCATTATATATCTGTGAAAATAATTCTATAATATCAATTAATTGATTCCATTTGCGATGATTGAGGTGACGGCCCGGTTATTAAGGGGGCCTGTTTACCTTTCGGGTGAGCTGGTGGAGTGCAGTATTTCATTCGCTCATCCAAAAACAGCCGCTCATAAGGTCTCACAGAGTCATAGTGATGTTTTCGAAAGCCTTGCTTGGGCCTCGGCACAAATACACTGCCAATGTACCACTGATGGGAAAGTACGTAAACACGATGATAAAGGGAACAGCCTAAGCTACAGTGATACATCACTGGCTGTTTGTGTGCAAGAAGGGGGTATAACCGAGGTCGCTACGAAACCACGAATTCTATTCTGTGATTTAAGATTATCTGCAGGACAAGTGAAGACATGTAAGTGAATTAATTTTTCATTTTAAGTGTTTGTATATACATAATTAATTTGCACTTCTTTATCCAAAATAAAATTAATAACAAAAAAACAAACAATTTCAACAGTTATAATTCGCCTCAAATAAATTAAAATAAATATATAATAAGTTATATTATGAATACATTACTATAAGCTAAACATGCTTTCTTTTTATTTTTTAGATATATATCGAGAAAAGATTCCAAATGATGCTCCTCCTAGTTACAGAGGGCAACTAGTAAAATACTCATATAAAATAACAATTGGTACTCAACGTGTTAATAGTCCCATTAAGTTGTTAAGAATTCCGATTAGGGTGTTGCCTGTAAATGTGATTGGTTTGGGGGATGTTGGTGGACTGTGTAATGATACCTCTGAAGAGTTATCACCTGCTAATCCATTTCTGGAAGTTAGAGAAAGGGAGAAGGAGACTCCATTTGTTTTAGCATTACAAGCTTTACAGGTAAATTATTAAATTACACTACCTCAATATAACATTTATCAAAAAATATTTCAACTAAAACACAAGGCATGTGTTAGCCAAACATTACCACAACTATTTTAACTAAATAAGATTTATTATTTTACAGAATATTACAGCTAGAAGAAATCCAAACTTTTACATGATATCAAACACTTGGGGAAAAGTGGCGAGATTCTGTTTATTCAAACCAGCTTATAAGTTGGGCGAAGACATAATAGGAACGTTTGATTTTACAGTGGCGACAGTTAAATGTGTCCAAGTTTCAGTCTCTCTCCAATGCGAAGAGGATACTACAATGGAAGGCGCTTTAGATAAAAATAAACAAACTAGGATTATCACCTTTAGTAAACACCACGAAGTCTGCTTGGGCTTAAAACACAGCCAATTAATCCTCCCCATACCTCTACATGTAACACCTGCATTCACAACACAACTGGTTAGCCTAAAATGGCGACTGCATTTTGAGTTTGTTACCAGTAAAAGTAAGGACCTAGAAGGGCCAGTTGGTGATGCTCTGGATTGGAAAGCACCAGCCGATTTACCAATTGAGACTATGGTGTGGAGTTTGCCTATTAAGCTATTTTCTACAACACCAGTTCAGGTTGCGCAAGGTTTGCAGGCAAATTCAAATTATAAATTAATTATACGGTAGTGCATCATACGATATTTAATTATTCATAAAGTATTAAATAAACAAGTGGAGATGATAATGTATTTGATAATAGGAACAAAGTGGTTTTAATAATATTTTCTTCTTAATAAGGAATGATTGTATAAAATGTATTTAAATAATCTGTAAATACATAAAAACATATAAATTTGTAACTAAATGCAGTATATAAAAGATAATTATTGTGTATTTTTTTGTAATAAATTTTATATAATAAAGATTTTGTTAATGTCATTATATATTAATTTATTTAATATCACTTTATATTTTAATTTATTTAATGAAAACAAACATAAATTTATGAAAATCATTTATAAATTAATACTTGATCGTACATGTTTCTAGAAACTGAAATTAATGAATATTTTGGAAACAAAAAATTGAAAGAATTGTTAAAAAATGTTTATTATTATTGTTCTTTTTAATTAAAAACTAAAAAATATAAATGAATAATAAGAGTATGAATTTGGAAATTAAATAATAAGCTACAATTTTATACTTATTAATAAATATTATACTATCGGTTTTAAGTTTTAATTCAACAAGAACCAATTCATCCACAGGTGAGGGCAGTTAATAATATTGAGGCCAAGGTCAAAATTTAAATTTGAGAACCACTGTTCTAGAAAAAATAATATTCAAAACTCCCACTAGAGGGAGCTGTTGCATTCGTGCACCATTTGTAATGAACCGATTGATTCCACTAAAAATAAATAGATGGTGCAAGTCGATAATTTCATTAAATAAATCAGTATTTTAATAAATTAACCCAATATATTTATCGAGAAAATTTATAATTTTACTTATTATACAATATAAAAAGTGAAGAATAAATACGGTATGTAAACTATCAATTAAACATACTTTCCCGCACAATTTTCATACATGTTTATGTCAGCTATTTTGAAACTTAACCTTAACAACTGTGTTTTTTGTTAGGACTTGAATTAATTATGCCCTAAATCCACGATGGCAAACACACTCTATGAAAAATCGAAGCCAAATACTAGAAGCAAAAAGAACCATCAGGATAGGAACGGTATTTAACAATAATATTAGGATTAAACAACAGCTGTATGTATATATTTTCAGACTCCCCAGCAAGATGCTCAACCCCCACACAAAATAATAATGCACATAAAAATCAATTAGACAGAGATTACAGTCCAGTTTTTCTTCCATGCACACAGGAATCTTTGGAGGACGTGGACGTGTTATGGGACTGGAATTCACCACAATCGAAAATGTGTTACTCAAAGACAAAAAAGCGGGTGCAGAAAGCGCCTTCACCACCAAAACTACCACTCAAAAGGCATAACTCCAACAACAAATTGAATACCTTTGAGAAGTTAAAAGAGGAGTTACGAGCTTTCAAGGATGAGATTAAAATCTCGAAAGTTGAAGAAGAATTGCAATTTAACACTAATAATTTAGATGACAATAGAAATGAATTAGATGATTTATTTAATGATTCCATTGACCAACAATTGTTAATGGTTAGCCAACAAATTGAAGAGAAGTTTGTTGCTAAAGTTAACAAACGATCAGAATATAGCAGTCCGTTAAACTCTAAAGCAAAAGGTAGCCCTAGGAACCTGTTAACAAAATCTTTTAGTTCAAATATGCTGGAAATTGAATCGCCAATTAAAAGATCTGAGATGAGAGCACCGTCGAATTTTAAAACAAAAATGCAACAGATGAAAAATGATCATTTTGATATGAATGATTCACTCGAGAATACATTAAAAGAAATTGATGTTAGTGACCTGATACCAAAAATACCAAGTAAACAGGGTGAGACTAGTAACGTGCTCAAGTTTAAAACAAAGAGTTTGAGTTTCGGGGATCATTACACTAATACTAGGGTTAATATACAGAAGGATGCTGATACTAAAATTAAGGAACAGATTGAGAGGAAAAGGTTGGAAGCTCTGGCTAAGCTCCGAGCGAAGAAAAAACAAGAATTTAGTGATTGTAAGTAGAATTTTTATTAGACATTTAATACTATTACAATTAATACAGGCATGTGAAACAGAAATTTTATTGCCGATGATTACACAGTGATTAATGTAGGTCCTGAAATAAGGAGTTATTAAAGAAAGTTACCAGTAGGTGTGAGCAAATACTCTTGTTGTGAATCTGAGCAATAAAAGTTATAAAAGTGTTTTAATTTTATTGTTTAAAAATTGTACTAGCAGTTAGTTTTTACCTTCTGATTATTATACAGCTATAATGTGTAAATATTTTTATTTATATAATCTGTTTATACCTTTCTCAGACTATATATTTTTATTGTTGTTAAATTTAGTAAATATATTTTTATTTTTTTGTAGCTGATACCTCACCAATAAAGTGTTCGCCCGAGGAAATAGAATTGAAAAGGAAGCAGGCTCTTGCAAAACTAGAGGCGAAGAAGAAACAGGAGATAATAGAGAGGAATCGACTTGAAGCTTTAAAAAGGTTAGAATTGAACAGGAAAAAGAGGGCAGTGAATGGTGCAGAACCCAGCCAGAAGAATAACATGAGGTGAATTTACCGAGCCTTGAATCAGGGTTATATTTATATACTCATACATTTTGTTAAGTGAAATTGATTTTTATTTTTTATAAACTTATTTTGTTTATGTATAAATGATATTTGCCACAATAATGCGGTCTAATTAAAAGTTACTGTACTTTATTGGACTTTGGATTTTTGTCGCACCTCTCCCAGAATTTTATCTCGACGGACACTTGACAGCAACAGTAAAGGAAGAATACGAGTAGTGAACTCTTTTTTAAATCTGAAAACAAATATTAAAAAGAAATAAATTTCTGTAATTTAAAGACATAAGTCAACTTTGTTTATACAGGGCGAACAAGTTAGAGACAGCCCTGTATAACACAGGCAGGTGTTTAATTTTTATAAATGTTTTTTTTACTAATTTATTTTATATGAAACATTGACCAGTTCAGTGCTATTTATTTGAAGTAATAATAGGTATTTATAGGTCACATGATTTACTTATATTTTTAACTTACCTGAGAAGAATTTTGTGTAGAAAATAATACCAATATCAAGCCCACTTATAAAACTGTAGCTATTTATGGTCAATATAGCCAAAAGTGGTGCGGCAAACATGGAATTCACACGTCTCCTCCACCTATCTGAAATTTTGTGCTTGCCTTGGATTTTTTTGAAATATTGTGCTGCTGTGTTCTCCACAATAATTCCAATGAAATTTAGCACACTCCAAAGTAATATGTACATTTCCAGACCATGCCACACGTAGACAAACATAAAACTAAGTATTGTTGCTAATAATTTACTTCTGGTTTTGTTTTTCAATATTGGTATATAAATATATCTAAAAACATACATAATCAATTGTTTACTAACTACTTCTTAAATAAAATACAATTTTAAAATTTAATATTATCCATTTAGTAAAATACCGTAATTATATTAAACATATTTACCTTAATAGAAATTTGTGTAATCCCTGATCAAAATGCTTCCACATATCGGAATAAATGTGGATTCGACCTATACACTTTGGTTGGCAAGGCATGGAAGCTCCTTCAAATTGTGCAAAAGCACTAGCAAGACCATAAAATATGACATACTTTAAGTGGAAGAACTGCCCCATCGCATATCCGTAACCATATAATGTCCATGCATCAAACTTTCTCACATACTAAAAATATTTTAATCAAACAAATTAATAAGTATGTTATTTAAATAATTTAATGTAGCATGTACTCGAGCATAAAAATTTACTAATCAACTCCTAAATAGTACTATTATTAACATTTACTCACCTCTAATTGAAATACCATGACATTCACATAAATAAAATGAAGTGCCGCTTCAGTAAACACTGTCCAAAATATAACCCTGTATAATCTCCACACCAGCCTAATAAACCTAACTTTAAAATCACTTTGCTTATTAAAACAACCCTTATAGTCAATAAAACTAACAAACGGGCCACTCAATAAAACAGGCAGATAAAAAATGAAAGCCAACAATTCAATATAATTCGTAGAAATGCATCCATTAATTTTATCACTATAGTAACTAATACAGCGTAAATTTGCCCAGTAGAAAGCTGCAATTAATAACATATGTTTATACTCATCAAATTTAAAAACTGGAAAATCTGATGGATCTAATGATTTACAAAATGTGATAACGATTAGGTTTATTATGCAACAGAACCACATCAACCAAATTTTTTTAAACCAAGAGAATAATTCGAAACTGACGGTTTGAAGTAATAAAAGAAAAATAATCGATGGATTCGAATAAATAATTAAAAATATAATTGAAATGGAGAATTGTAAATAAGGTGTTAATTTTTGATTTATAATCTTTATAATTTCAGTAAGGATTATATGCAGGGTTAACCATGGTATTAAAATTTTTAGGGAAATTAAAATAAAGGCCCATTCTGGATCTGAAACATCTTTTTTTCGGCCAATCCAAGTCCATCCATCGGTAAAGTCATTGTAAACATCTTCATAGTCTGAGAATACTGATAAATAAAAATTAAAATTTGATTTAGATTTTTAAACTTGTTATTTACCTTCACACGCTTTAAAAAATTTATAATTTGAATACAGTACGCCCCCGGTCCATAATGCAAAATTGGCTGCTACTTCAAATGTTGGTAATTCTGGCATATTTTGATATTAACAATTACCATTAAATGTTATATTTCGGATCAGCATTTATTATTTTATAATTTAACATATTTGCAATGAAATAAGATTTTACCGGCGTTTGTAAACTTGTAGGTTAAAATTGTAAATGTTGAGGTTAAGTTATTTTAAACAACAACTTTTCAGAAAAGAAACAAAACTAAATTATACGTTTAATCTTGATTGGTTAATACAAATAAATGGCTTTTTTTACGTAACCAATAAAAATATTCGAATTTGTAGGTTAAATCAGTGGGGTAACAACATTACATTATTATACAAAGAAATGATTATAATATTATATATATTTTATAAAACAATAATAATGCATAATAGAAGAGGAGTAGCACAATTTTGTTACTCTTCGTTATTTTTACTAGATGATACGTGAGTATGTAAGAATTTCGATTTTTTTCTAAAACTATTTCTGTGTCCTGAACTTATAAATTTATTAATGTAAATGTGCAAATTCATCATATGGTCATTATTCTTTACTATTGGGATATAATAGGGGACACTTCAGAGTGACAGGTAAGTAACAATTTCATTTCGACAATCAAAAATACATTAAAATACGGCAGAAAAACCACGTGATCGATAGTCAAACACTACTATTACTACTACTGTAAACATTATATTTTCTTATTTGTTAATATTGAAGACCAATTTATTATGTATCAATTTGTAATAATTTTATAAGCAACAATTTCAAATTTCGCGCTTAATATCCACAAGTAGTACCAACGGTACGTCTTTTAGGGTAATATTCTCTAATCATTTCAATAGTATTTTTATACCAATATTACGACGTCACTTTTCCCAACCTAATCAAAACAATCGTTTGTTGGTGATTTACTCTCATCTGTGGTTGGTGAGCTTGATTGATCTTGATTTTATAAATTGGTGTTTCTCGTACTTTAATAGGTTAGTATCGTTAAACATTTTTCAAATGTGCAAAAACAGAGTATTAAATAAATTATAGGATTTATCATCAAAATGTCCTATCAATTATACCGCAACACGACCCTGGGGCACACACTGCAAGAAAGTCTAGACGAGCTTATTCAGGTAAACATAACCTAATGTGATCAAAAAAATAAATGGTAATTAATGAATTATTTAACAGTATGGCCAAATAACACCTCAGCTAGCATGCAAAGTTCTTCTCCAGTTCGACAAATCCATAAACCAAACCCTCGCCACAAGAGTCAAAACTCGACTTACATTTAAAGCAGGAAAGCTCAACACCTACAGGTTCTGCGACAATGTGTGGACGTTCATGTTGAACGACGTCGAATTCAGGGAAGTGCAGGAAATCACTAAGATCGATAAGGTGAAGATTGTGGCTTGTGATGGAAAAAGTAAGTAGTAAACAAACGGAACGTAAACAATTGATTACATTGTGCTCTTTTTTCAGATGTGACGGAGGAAGGTGGTTCTAAGAAATAGAATGTCTCACCCAAATTCATTAGTCTAAGTTTCTTGTTTAAGTTATAGGTTGTGCATTTGTAATATTGTTTTATCTTATACATAAATAATAATAAAGCCTGGTAATTGTTTATATTTCTTTGTGCTTATTTTTATACTAAATAAAAACCTTATATGTATAACATATAACAAATACATTCTTGTTATTTATTAATATTTTAGAATCTTTTTAAATCGTTATGTGAATCTACCTAAAAGTAACCAGTTATGAAAATAATACCATTTAATTACTCATATTAAAGGTAAAACAGTGACTTCATCAAGGAATTCAATTATCTCAAGGTTCGATATAATTTTTTTTTGGAAATTCTCAACTGATTAAAATAATTTAGGCGAAGAAAAACATTTAATACTTTCATTTTCAGGAAACTGGAAAAGTAATAATAAGGAAGTTAATAAGTGTTTTTCTTCGCCAAAGTTACATATCTTTCCATCAAGAGGGTAGCTCAACAAATATTGACTGAATTAAGTAACACTGTGTACAAAAACGAATAGCAAATATTAAAAAAAGATTGTAGAAAATGCTAGAGTAAAACAAAGACTATAGAGTAAGCTCTACCTTTTTATTATAATTATAGTGGATAGACGCTGAGGAGATATTGAAAAGGTACAAAATTACTACTAAAAAGTAAGCTAAATATAAGGATGAAATAAAAGTAATCCCATAAATATAGATATAATAATGTAATTAAAAATTTTACTTTATTAATAGGATCGTAACAGAAATAACAAATATACCAGTCTTTTATTCTTACTCGCAACTGCAGTTTTGACAAATTTATCTTGTCATTATCAAACTATAAATTAAATAGTTAAATGCTATTATTTGTTTCATGCAAAATGTACCATGCAATTTAAACCTAAAAAATACAATATAGTATAGGAAAGATATAAAGTATAACAAATGTTCAAAGAGGACTAACAAAGACAAGGAATATATTTTTATTTCTTGTTAGACTTAATTTTTAGCTTGAATAATGAATATTTTCAGAACTAAAATGTTAATATATTGAATTGACTACACATAATCAAGTCTAATCCTTTTATAAAAATTAATTTTTAATAACTGATTTATTATCAGATACATTTTCTACAGTTTAACACTTTTAAAGCGTATAATATTAATTTTTTAAATATATTTTTAAACTTTAAAAAAATAGGGGGAAACTTCTCGGTCGGTAATATAGAGGGCGTAGTTACCGTCCGAGAGCGCGGCGTCGGTGTCATGAGGACAGTTGTTTTTGACCGCCATTCCGAACTGTCATATCATAAACACGCGTGACTATTCAACTGTTGAAAACTTGCTAATTTTGTGTGTCTTCAGCTTAAAAAGTGTGCAAAAGTAGCGGCGGTTTATCAGAAATCTGCGAAAAGTATGAGTTTCCGTGAAATGCATCTTAAGCGCGCGGTCAAACAATCGCTTTTCGCGTGAAAAGTTTGTTTTGACAGCTCCGGTGCAATCGCATTTGTAAACAACCGGAATCCACACGGGGGCCACTGTCACGCAGCAAGTACAACCCTTTTCGCCGATTCCGTTACGTAAACAATATCACGCTTCTCATTTGACACCTCAACTGTCAACCATGAAGATTAAAGCGCGTAAGTTCCTTATTTTAATATAACACAACTTAAATTTCAGCGTTAAACATTGTATATGATTGCAACTATTGTATTTGTAGTATTAATTTATTACATTATTCCCCTATTAACGTAAATTTCCCAATGTTCCTTCTCAGCGAGGATCGGGACCACGAGGTAGCCATTTGTGTCAAATGTCAACCAACGTTTATAAACGCTTACAAACAGCGATTACACGCTTAAAACCACAATGAATCGCGTCTAGGAGGATAATTCAACATCATATTAATTCATATATGGAGCTTTTAACATCGTATTTACAAAATCCTTAAAGTTTTTGAATGTTAAAAAACCGCCGTTGAAGTTTATACTCGTGCTTGTCATTGCGGAACAAGCACGGCGGCAATGTTGCCGGTTTTACACGCGGCGAAACATTCAAATATTGCGATTTAAAAAGGGGCCCCCCAACTTCGCTCTCTTATTTAATCGCCTCTCCCTAATTATATCCACATGTCATTTTTTCAATCACCGCATCAATTATATGACGATTTTATCCGAACGCACATTTTTGAAATATTAAAAGTGCACATTAAAAATAACAAATGATAAACAAGCTGGAAACAGTTTTTGTTTCCATGTTATTTATTTAAAAAAAATTGTGTTCAGTTTGGTGCAGGCTTTTTCATTAGTCAAATTATGTTTACAGACAGGGACAGGTTCCAGTCAACGAGTAGCACGGATGAAATTGATTCGGGGTCTGATCAGGAGGAACACGAAAATGCTCTACAGCAGTTGGCCGGCATTGCCTCACATCATGCGGGTGTGGGCCCGGTGAGGAAGCGGCGTGGAAATTTACCTAAGCATTCTGTCAAGATTTTGAAACGATGGTTGTATGAGCACAGGTAAGGGTAAAAAAATATAATAGAATAAGTTCATAGAAGTAAATAAAGTAAAAATTCACTTTTCTCTTATAAATTTTCTGGTATTAAATTTGTTTTTTTACTGTGTTAGTAGCTGTATTTTCATTTATGCCATTATCAAATTATTACTTGTAATTGAACACATGTAATGATAAAATAAAAAAATGTATTTATGAAACTGTATTGTATATTATTTCAGCATAATGATCTTGAACGTTTTAAACCATCAATGTCTGATATTAATTAGATTTTATTTTATTTATTGTTAATTTTATAATAATTTATTCAATAATAATCTCTTATTTAACCTCTTCCCGCACAATTATTTTTTGAACGATGTAATGTGCTCGTGCCCAAGATATCTCAGGCGTATGCGGGAAGTGGTTAATAAAATGTTTATTATAACATATGTAACATTGATATACAATTTTTTATACTCTTTAGATACAATGCATACCCAAGTGATGCGGAGAAAATTACCCTCTCACAAGAAGCAAACTTGACTGTGTTACAAGTTTGCAATTGGTTTATAAATGCCCGGCGACGTATTTTGCCTGAGATGATAAGAAGGGAGGGACACGATCCCTTGCATTATACGATATCCAGGAGGGGTAAGAAACTGTCTAGCGGAGGATCACTTATGCCGGATCATCCTGGGCCGGCCAGCTGGGAACTGGATACCAGCCTCTTGGGAGGGAAGAGAATTCGGCTGGATCATGACTATGATGAGAGTATGACACTGTTATACAGGTCAGAGGGGGATTCGCCGAACGAATATGAGAGTTCTAGCCCCAGCGAGGAGGAAAAGTTTAATCCTTGGTCGACAATTGTGAGGTACGGGATTCCTGACAGTAAGGAATCATCTCATCCAGCCAATAGAGGGTATGTTTTTTAAAATGATTCGGGAGATCAATAAATAAATATATTAGATTACTTTATATTAAATTATTACTTCTCTTGTTATTAATTAGTGATATATTTTTTTTAATATACACACTTGCTTGTTTAATTGTATATAGAAACAACTAAGTGTATTTTGATCTTATTCTAATATTAATTTTTTACAGAAGAGATTATTTACTTACTGTTCAAACAATAATAAGTATTGTTATATTGCCTTAATTAATCAAATTATAAATGTTGATTTTCTGTTTGAGATTTCTGTCTTGTTCTATTATATAATTTTATTTATTTAATCATTTGCCCTTCTACCTTTCGGTGTAGGGCGTCTCTTATACAAACATAATTTTATTCTGTTATCTTTTTAATTTATTATATTACAGGTCACCTGAAGAAAAGATAGTAACAACGGATTACTGGAATGCTCCACATCCTCAACTGGCGCACTTGCCTCAGCTCCCCCATCCCCTTAACAATCCAAAAGTGCAGGTTATGCCAGCACATTCTGTTGGCCCACTTCTCCCGTCTTCCCCTCCGCCGACCCCGCCCGAAGGTGAGGACAAAGATAAATTCAAGTGCTTGTATCTGCTCGTGGAAACGGCAGTCGCCGTCAGACAACGCGAGAAGGAGCAGGAGGATGTGCAGGCATAGCCAACTCGACTTAACCTGGTCATCGTGCATCTGCCGATGTCGAATTATTGATGTGCCTTTAATTACCCATGGTAAACTTAACATTAAGGTTGAATATAGTTATGTTGTATACTTTGTTGTAATAGAATACTTTTTTTATCGATTATGGAGAGAAGCCGATGATCTTGATCACGCTAGCGAAAATTTGAATCTCCATAATCGAATAAAACTGAATCATATATTGTACAAAATATTCATTTTTCATTTGAATAAACATAGCTGTTAGCGTAGAAAAATATGTTTGATTTTTTCAGGCGGTTTTGTTGATTCAGCTTGGAGGCCATATCTTTTGATTTTTTAATGTGTGTCATGAATTTTTATTTCTTCTGATTTTACCAACATCTCAAAATTTCGAATATAGTTAACATTTTCTTTATTCACTTATCCTGAAATCAATGCAAAAATTTCAGATATTGTTGATAAATTTTAATATCTGTTGTTTTAATAGTTTATTATTTACACAATTCGGTAGTAACCCCTATTAAAGAATTATAAAAAAGGAAAATTATTAATAATATAATAATTATGATATTTTTTGAAATTATTAGTAAATTTGTTTTTCTTTTTTACCAGTGTATATCATTATTTTATATTTAATATCAACAAGAACGTATTAATGGGGTGTCATACTACATAATTGTAATTTCAGGGTAAGTGATTTATTATGTAACAGAGACAAATTTTCAATTTGATTAATCATATTGGAGCTATTGGTAAAAACAGATGCGAAAATGTATAAAGCAATTTAAACTGGTTGTTACATGAATCCAACCTCATGAACAAATTTACTGTACATTATATACACAATTAGCTAACTAGTTTTCTTTTGTTTTTTTTTATATTCATATATATGTATGTGCGTGAGACCGTAAGATTTCTATGATTATTTTAAACTCGATGTACTCGTAGGAGAAAGATATTTTTCGAAACTTTATAGACCTTTTACAAAAAATGTACCTGTCCATATTATTGAATAGTGTTATAAATGAATAAGGGACACAAACCGATTGGCTTTGTACTTTAGTTTTTATCAATGTTTATATCAAAATTATATACAGATCTATTTTAACGTTGATTCTTCTTCCCCATTTGTGTTCCATATTTGTGATACGTAAACGTTTGCTCAAAAAAGAAAATGGAAAAAAAACTGATGTAAAATGTTTTATATATTTAGAACCACCCACTTAACCCTTTGTATAAAAGTTGTTTATGAAAAAAATAAATGAAAGTGGAAACCCACTGCCAATGAGAAATATTTATTCATTATTGAGGTTGGTTTAATTTTGTAAAATGATGTGTTGATTTTCAATAAAATATATAGTTATATATACATTTATGTTTCTGAGCTTTTATTTCATTGCCTTTTTTTATAATGGTGTAATGCAGTCCAAGTTAGTTTCTGGAACAAATAGTTTAGGTTGGAAGACCGAATAATTGTATATATAAATAAATATGAAGGTATTTTATTGTGAAGAAAAGGCTTGATACTAAGAAACATACTTTGAAAGAATTTTTTGTGCATTGGTTAAAATTTCTTCGAATATCATAACTGGCCGCCACTCTTATACTGATAATACTGGATTTTCAAGGTAGATTGATCCTGTATGTCACTTGAAAGAGTGTTTAAACATAGATTTATTACAGCAATAAAATGTATTCAAGAAAATATTTGAAAGAATTAATATTTTTATGATGTTTATTAAAACTGCAACTTTGTAATAGTTTTTTTTTTGTTACTAGTATCACACATACAAAAACTGGTTGTAAGACCTAACTAAAAAAATAGTGGGGTCATTTGCTATGGAGAACTAAATAGCAATGATTCATTCAATATTCATCGTCTTCCAAAAACCCATTCATTCAATCCTGTAGTATTACATTCATTCATCTTCTTTATTTTTATTATAAATAATTACTAAATGAAGTAGATTAATTCTTATTCATGCATTTTACATAATCTAGCTACTTTTATACTAATCATATCTGCATATGCCTTCTCAACTACTTTACAGGCTCATTTTATATTAAATTTTTGCAATAACTAGCTAAAATGCTATAATTATTATTGTAATTTTATATATCATTTCCAATAGTTTTTTTATTTCACGTTTCATATATACGTGAGTTTAAATAATTAAAAGTTAAATTTTGTTTGAATTATTAATATTATAAATACAAGTCAAAATTTAGATGATTGAGGTATACCATTTAATGTGTTTAATGGCCTTGACCTGTTAATCATATTAAGTGGTGTAAACTGTCCAAAATAAAAATACACTATTGTAGGGAATTTTTTGTTGCACGTCTTGGACATTTGAAATTGATCATATTGATTATTATAGTTTTAAAAATGTTGATTCATTCGAAGTTGTTTATGGTGAATATTAAAAATCATATTATAAAGATTTGTAAAAATATGCTATATACCTCATACAATGGTGAAGAAGGAAAGACCGTAAATGGTCGTTTTTATAATACTAGTTTCCTAGCCTGTTTGTATATTGTGTTGTCTATCCTTTTAAATATTGAAAAGGTACAATTACTAATATTTTTCTAATATAGTATTATATATAATATTATATATTTCATTATTATCATTATTAACAATTCTTAAAATTATAACAATAATTTATATAAAATTTTTACAAAACGTTTTAAATTTAAATATCCCTCCCACCATACACAATCGCCAACACTACAACCCCGTTCAACTAATTGAAATTGAAGTCATTCATCCCAATCCCAATCGGAATTGTTTATTTTGATCAAAGAGTATACATTCATTGCTAATTTATTACCTGATCACTGCGTGAAACACAAGTAAAAAAATATGTAAGCAAATTCATCATTCACCTCTTGAAGCTGGGAACACTTAGAAATAGAAAAATGCCAGCCGCAGTGGTTGATAAAGCTGATCGTTCGGAGCAGATGTGGAATGCTTTGAAAAAACATATTCTCCGAGAGAGGGAAAGGAAGAAGCAGGAACGAGAGGCTGAGGTCGAGGAGGAAAGGCTGAGGAAAGAGCGAGAGGCTAGAGAACAGCAGGATGTTATGTCTTTAGGCGAGACGAAAGAACAGATTGTGCAGCTGGAAGGTAAATTAGCATTGTTAAAGGAGGAAAAGCACCAACTTTTCCTTCAGCTAAAAAAAGTGCTTAACGAGGATGATAATAGGAGGAAACAATTGCACAAAGAATCAACAAGGTATGTTTATTAGTGTTGTTTTAAATTTCAAAAGAAATATTTTATAATCCTAATTACTAATTATAAGTTATGACCATTTTTTGAGTAATAAATACTATTAGTCTAATTTAAACTTGTAAAATTAATAAATCTAATGATTTTTAATTATGTTTTTGGTTTAGTGATGTTGTAACTCTACAAACGCTTCCACATGGTATAGTACCTCAGCAGCTGTATCTCCCACCACAGTCTATTCCAAGAGGTGTCCCTGTGACTCAACAAGGTTTTAAAGCAGCAACTAAACGCCCACGTAGCCCTAGTCCACCACCCTCCACAATTCCGGTATCATTGTATCACCAAAACTATGGATACAAACCAGCCAATGTAGCGAATCCATCTTATCAATCATCACCGCAAAGTAAGTACTTTCTCTGTGTTTCAGTTAAAAACTATTTTTCAGAATTTTGTGATGTAGCTAGTTTTAAGCCTTGAGACGATGAGATCATATTTGCGGTTATGTTTAATACAGTTTTATTTTCTTACAGAGGATGATACTAGACGTCATGAATTTCGGGCAGTCTTGTGGAACAGTGAGTGGTCAATCTCACTATTTATTCATTTAATTTGCTTTCACCGCTTTTTGTGTTACTCTTTTTGGTGGCATTATGCTTTTTTTTTTGTTGGTTATATCTGCTTTATTATTTCCTGCACCATTCATTTTTCACCAGCAATTTTCTCTAAGTATCATTTATTTAATGCATTTTTAACCATTTGCAACAGTAGGTCGAATATTCTTATTGTTTGGTTTTAAAGATATAAAGAAAAACTTAATAAAGATGTATAATATCCCTTTCCCGCACAATTATTTTTGAAAGTAATGTGCTTGGGCGTATGCAGGAAGTGATTAAAGAATGTTAAAAATCTAAGTGATGCTTGAGGTCATTACATTTTGATTCAGGAAGATTAATAAAATACACTTTGTTATTACAGATAATTTTCATTATATGATAGTTTAAAACCGATGATTAATAAAAATTGTGTGTGATAATAATAATGTTTTATTATTAATCTTCCTGAAAAACAATGTGTATATTATTAATCTTCGTGAAAAACTTATGTGCTGAAGTTTCCTTCAATTGTATTTTGTTTGATCTCATTTTATTATTTGTGTACAATGATTACATTGTAATATAATTTATGTAATTTCAGTGTAGATGTTAATAATTAAATCATGTGAATTTTCTTAATTAGTTACTCATACAAGAGTATAATTGAATGTAAAATTTTGTATCTAATTTAAAATTATTCATTGATAATTTTAAATAATACCAATTAAAATTAACTTCTTAAGATAATGCATATTAATATTGGCTGCATAAAATGCATGTTTTAAAATTTATTTTATTATTAAAATTATAAAAAGCGCCCTGTAGATACATTTTTTTGTTTGGTGGTCTTGGGACAAATAGTGTTGAAATACTTCACTGCTTTGAAATAAATTATTACTGTAATCTTATTAAGTTATGAATAAGTATTAGTCGAGAATTTTGTTTCATACATATGAAAATCGATTGATTAAATTCATTATTTTCCTCATTAATTTAACGCTTGCGAAATATGTAAATAATCATGTTCATCATGCCTTCATTAATTTGGAATACAGGAATGTCACATGTATGGTAATTTATTTCCAGAGACTCCTCAGTATGCAAATCAGCCAGGAGCTTTTTATCCTGTTGCCCCTCAAGAGCTCTCCATTTATTATTCACAACAGGGGGCCATCCCTGGGAGGGAGCCCACTCGCCAAGTGTTTGAAGCTTCTAGACAACCAACTTATCACCTGGAGCCGAAACCTATGGAACATTACGCACTAAGACCGCCTTCTTCACACGTGATCCATGGAGGATCGATAGGACTGAGTCCGGCACAACAGGGTAAAACAGGTAATCGCTCTAGGGGGATTATAAAGTTAGGTATATTGTATTTAAGAATAATTTTATATTATACATGGGTTATTTTAGTATTGTTTAAGTATTAGAAATGAAATGAAAAAAAAACCTCAGTATTTAAAACAATATTTTGAGCTTATAAGTTATTTTATATTTTTATATAATTTTATTATAAGTATGGTTTTGACCATTAGTACGTGATAATTTATGATGATAAATACTAAACTAAAACACTCTTTTTAGTGGTAAAATGATAGTAAGCATTTCAGTTTAGTGTTTCAATTTTATTGTAAGCATTATTTTTAAAAATTTATATATTATATATAATTTCAGGCAGTATAACAGCAGGTTATCCAGTTCGACAAACGCAGTATCAACAAACACCGTCTCCCGCATCAGCTTTGTACACGACACAGAGCAGACCAATGTATCACCAAACATCAGGCGCCCCGATGAGTTACAATCCTAGAGATCAGTAACACTTATAAATGTATATTATTCGTCAACTCTATAGTTTGTGTTACTCTTACACGATCACCACTGTGATTGATTCGTTACAAGGATCCAATCAAGAGGTTTGATTTATTTCTAAGGTGGAGTGATTTATTAACTAAGGAAAGAACATACTTTAATCCATCAATATGTCACTTATTTATATACCTTACACTCAGTTTCATTGCAATGACACTATTAAGGGTGAGTATATTCTTCATTAATTTTATAAATTGATCCATAATGGTAAAACTTGGTGAATGACATAAAAAAAATATAAATGTGAAATTGTCTTATTTGCAGCATAATTTTTTCTTCAGAACAATTATTTTTTGTAAATGTTAATATTCGATAACTGTATATATTTGAAAAATATATATAAACGTATACATTTCATTTTTTTTAAATCATTTAATCCTACAAGTTTGCTCCTAGTTTTATATATATATTTAATTTCTCATAAAATTACCTTTAACTGTTTTTGTTGTTTAGAAATTTGAAGTGGGTAATCTGCCATGGCAAAGATAATACCAGAATAAATGAAAAATTAATAAGTACTACAAACTTACATCAATTTTACAGACAAACTGTTTATTAAATTAACTAAATCGAAACAATGTTAGTTAATTTGTATATACAGTAAAATAAAATAGTGCATTGAAATAATAATAAGAATATTTTTAGTATAAAATTAGGTAGAATCAAAAATTAATCCATATTCAGAATGTTTGTATTATTAGTCAGATTATATATGTTATCCACTCGTAGTAAACCACAGATCCTTACCGATTCTTTAGTTATCATATTCTTTTATGATTCCCAAAATATGTGCAAATCATTCCTTAAAATAAATTCATATATTTAATTTATAAACATCATTAATAACAGGTTACGTATGCATTAAAATAAAACTAATAGTTACGATGTGTTTCTTAAATTTATTGATCTAATAACATTCATGTCTACATTTGATATTTTTTTTTCTTATAAGAATGATAATAATATATCTCATTGCATGTCTAATATGCATAAAATGTCTACTTACACCTTTTTTTTTGTTTCTGAACTTCACCTTTTAACCGTTACAACATATAGTTTTAAAGTGTGCTTAAAAAAATAACGGATCTTCCTAATAGATGAGCTACAGCAATAAAACCTACAGTCTAAAACAAATAAACGTCTTTATTTTCCTTCTTGATGCGCGTGTGTACGTGTATATGTGTGAGTAAAAAATTAAATTATGTGTATTAAGTTAACTATTTGCATTAATGGTTTTCTTTCTTTTATTTATAAAATTGTATACCGCGTTCCTGGTATTTATTTAGGGCGAATAGAGCTTTTTCTCGTTGGACTGTATGACCCAGCGCGACCTGAGCTGGGCCATGTTCTTTAAGTTCTGCTGGTGGGTCCACGGTTTCAGCTCCTTCAGCTCGTTCTCGAGCATCACGTCGTCCTCGTTCGTTCTCGGTTGGAGGGGTTTCGGCGCTATTACCGAGACCGCTATGTAAGCCTTCGGGTTTTTGTTGAAATTGGTGTGCGTCAGAGGATTGCCCGTCACCCTGTGATATGCAAAGTTCTTTTGATATGCCGACTTGCTGGGTCTCGTCGATAGTTGCCACGGGTATTTTGTGGTCTCGGATTGCTCCCTATCTATTATCCACCGATTTGATTCGAGGGCTTTATCCGCCGTCGTGTTCTTCTTATTCCTGTCATGGCCCAGGTCTAGTTTGTGGATGTCTTCGCTGGCTGTACTCTCGTCCGCCGTTATCTGTTCCTCGGGCATTTTCTCGTCCTTCTTTTCTTCGTGATGGACCGTCGTTTTCATGCTCTCTATTATTTGTTTCGATTTTAGCAGGTCTTTATCGATTTTTTCTGTAACGAAAAAATATAAACATTATAATAATTATAAGACATTTTTATAACTAATAAGGCTAAATACATTATTGTTGGTTTATTGAAAAAAAAATCAAATCAATTGATTGATTTAATCGTCAAAATATAGTCATTATGATTATGATTATATAACGCATGAAATATAATCATAATCTTAATGATTTGATTTTTTAATGTATAGTTTATGGAGTATACATTTTTGTATTTCTTTTCAAAATATTTACGTGACTTGTATACTTGATGATTGTTCGGATTGTGCATTTCAAGACAGTTACTTTTATTTCGCGTTAATAACTTTATAGCTGAATTTTAAACTTATGAAAATACTTCAATATATGTTTTATGTGCGTATCATAAATCTACGCGAACCCATTTCTTTTCTTCTAAAATTTGAAGGGTGGCTTTATCATTGCGATATTAAAGAGACGTATATACCCTCCTTTCCCCCACTTTTTCATCTTTACTTGGGGTATTCCTGCCTATTTCGTAATAACCGTATATGATATCAGATTGTATCCAACTTTTTTTTTTCTATATAGTATGTAGGATTCCTTCATTCCGACCGTTTCATCTTAAATTTCAATTACTGGCGCATCTAACGGCAATAGGTCGTCGTGTATGGATACGGACGTGTGTTTTCGCAATTTTTTCGATTCACTAGCGTACGCTGACAAATTGAACGTTGCGACGCGAAAGGCACACAATTTGAAAGAGGGGGGCCGTTATTGGTTATTAAACCGGGGATTACGGATGATGCCGGCGGTTTGAGATAGTGGATATTAATCGTTCGCCTCCTTCATATAAATTACCGAAGGATTATGGACACGATCTGTTGATGGTTGTTTATGGCCTGGAATGCATTAAAATTTAATCTATTATAGCCATCGTTATACCATAAAAGTGGGGCGATAGATTAAAATAATTAATATTAATATAACATAAATGATTTATTCATTTGAAAAAATGTAACCTAAAAACTATTTGTAACTTAAAAATTTAATCTGAATATATTCAGTTCAGTGAAGAATATACTACTAGTGGTAGTATTTATTTATCCACTGTCCTTACATAATAAAATCGAAAAAATACATATGTAACAATAAATTCTTACAAAAATTTTGATTGCACACGGAAAGGCTTGAGTTCATAATAAAATGTTCTTCCACTCTTGCTTCACTAACAGTGATGGCACAAGTCTCTATGATGAAGGTTTCACCATTTTCTTACAAGGGCTTTTTAAGTAAATAAAATATTAATAATGTTAAGACAAACAATTGTATGATACCGTTATTAAAATGAACGGAAATTTTCAATTTTAAAACTTTCAGTGTAGAGAATGTTGTTGCACCTCGAGTAAAATAATATTAGCATTATTATACATATATCTCCCTGACCCATATATTATAAATTGGCCATCATCTATGCACACATATCGATCATAAACAGTGTGGCCAAATCCGATTATAAGGGCACATGGAAATCTATACAATTCTATGATCTAATATTCAGTCAAGGGGAATTTGCAATGCTGAATTGCATCATTTAATTCACAAGAAACTCCATTAACTATTTGCCCAACAAATGTAATCATTGTTTCTATTTATGCAGAGGTGGGTGTACAATAGAAACCTATTTACGGCAAATAACAAATTTTAATAGAAGCATTTTTTTAATACAAACATGTGTATTTGAAAGTATAATTAAATTTATTCATTCACATAAAATACAATATTCGATTTGTCAGTAATCTGCCGGTTCGGATTTCCATTATTAGAACTAAATCGGATTTGATTTGGAGCCATATTTTACATGATTACTCTCTACTACCTACCTCCACATTAATTGCTACAGATTATTATGTCGGTTTTTGGATACGATAAAATATCACCTCGTTAGGAAAGCAATTCGACTGTTGTGCGTATTTGCCATTTAAATATTAAGAGGTCCCGCTAAGCATATTTATTATTAACGCTAGTTCAACACAGAAATACGTGTAGCTTTTGCCTTTATCCTCGACATAAAGGTTTTCCCTACGAAAGGAAATATCCTCTCTACATCAATTCGATTGTGATAATCTAGTTCGTACGAATATAGGGCACTTATTAAGTCAAAGTTCATAACTTTGAGAGGATGTAATATTGCTTTAAAATCCAGACAAAGGTTTTCATGAAATCTGACTTATATAATTTTGAGTAAAGAATTTACGATTATTCTAATTTATAGGTACGTTCGGTGACGTGGAATTAATTTCTCGCGATAAAAAAAAATGCGTCTGAATAAAAACGAAGTGTCTGGAACGAGTAAGAGAAAAAATTATTGTAAGAAACAGGCAGGAAAATGTATTGGGATATAAAAAAGTGATGTTAAAGGTTAAAACGAGGGGAGAGAGTAGGGAAAAAATTTAAGTTTTAACGATAAGGATTGAAAGTGTGAAAGGTAACAATATGGGAGAAATTGTTTAGTTTAAAATATAATAAATATTTAGCACATACAAAACTTATGCTTCGAATTTTTAACCTAATACAATAAATAATGAAATCATCTTTAAAGTAAGGAACAAACTGACTGTTAGTTTCATTTCAAATGAATCAATATAGTATCGAATTATTGAATTATCAAAATAAATTTGTTTATTAAATTAGTTTGAATCTGAAATATTGTCTTATTGAAATATGTTTTGTATCGTATTTATAACCTATCGCAATAAACTTCCATAATTTTCTGATAAACAACATTTTCAACTTATTATTTTCCTCTCTGGATTACCAGGATGCGCGTTTTTTTTTATGATGTATAATTCCTTTAATAACTATATAAACATCGATACGAAAATTACGTTACAACGGTTGTAAGCGGATTGGACGACTTCCGCAGCTTATTGATCATTAAGCTCCGACCGTATCTTTTTTCGTTTATCTTGTATTGCGCTGCTAGAATAATGGCCACCCAGCCACTGAATAATAATTAATCCCGGGACAAATGACGCCATAGGAGTTCATGTATGCGCCCACCGCCAAAAATTCTTATTATAAACGCACAATGCCGTACTTTATTCCCCTATTCATCCCCCAGCAAGGTTACCCGTGAAACGAGATATTATCATATTTATTTCCCATCCAATTACGGAAATAAAAAAAGTGAGCTCCTGACTACTCGAAAATACTCGTATAATGGCTTTGCCCTTCAACATATACTCCCTATTAAGACAAGAGTAGTATTTTTTTGTTTATTGACAAGGCCATTCCTCCTTAGGTATTACTACATTTTTATGAGTGTGGAATATGTGAAAGATATTGTTATTAAACAATACAATAGTATTTATCTCACAGAGTTTCTCATAACAGTAAGATTTTTTTAAGCAATAAAAGTTTTAAAAAAAACACTTCTTTCGCCATCAAGTCATTAAGACTATGGATTGGTCTGAATTTTAATTGTAATTATATTTAAAATTAAAATTTAAAGCTCTAATGATTATTTTGTCTATTACTTTAATCTTGAAAGTTAAGCTAGCTAGCAACATTATTTTTTTACACATTACTTAGAGTCAAGACAGGGCAGAAAGGCCGATGGTCGATAGCCCAAATGAACAGACTAAACCATATTGTTTATCATTTGTATATGTTTCTTCAAATTGTACAAAAAATAAAAATTAAAAATATGTAGTTACAAATACATTTCAATTTATAAAAACCTGAGCTGGAAAAGAAGATGAAACTATGAATAAAAATTTAAATTTGGTAATAAATTAACACACATAATTTAAAATATTGGTTAGAAAATAGATGCCTACACTTCACTTCACACAAAACATTTACTTCTAATAATAAAGATGTTTTCTCTTTCTAGATGCCTAATAATTTCCAATCATTAATAATATGTACCATTAAACACTAGCTTACTCTTGACCTAGGTTAATGCGTAGATTATTAGGATAGGTCAGGAGTACGATAGGTCATTGTACTGACTATTGCCGTAGGTCAAGAGTACGCTAGAATAAATAATGGATCTGGAATATTCTATTTATAAGGCTACATAAAATTAATAATCAGTTTATTATTGTTTAAAGCAACGATTAATACAGTATTTAAAGTAACGCAATAGCAAACAAAACAATTGAATGTCTTAATAAAAAACAATTGAAATTACTTGAATTAATAAACAATGGAAAGCGTGACGAACGCAAAGAATTGATAATTATTTAAAGACAATGTTAAAAATGCTAAAATATTTTAATGCCACTCTAAATTTAAATGATTAAATATTTACAAAAAACCAATTGACAAATAACGAAAACAATTGAAACTAATACAAATGCTTGTTCTATATATTGCTCAAAAAAATTAACATTATATACTTAGTGGAAAATATTTAGGGAAATTAATGATTTTTTTTATTGGCAAAACATGTCAAAATGCTGTAAAAAATTTATGAAAAACAATTTCACAGGATAAATAAAATAAAAATTGTAGTAAAATTCCGTAAAAGTGGAAGAAAATGCTGGAAATTCTAAAATAATAACTTGAAGGAAAATTTCTGGGAACCAGAAAATATTGTGCAAATTAGAAGATAGATTTTTGGAACAGAAAAAATACTGAAATTAAGAAATATAATTTTTGAGGAATGAAAAATTCTAAAAGTAAAATAGGAGGCAAGAATGTAGGAAAAATCTAAAGAGAACTGGCAAAGCCATTGCTGGAAAATTCTAGACCAGTCGAAAACAATTTTCGCAAGTTGGAAGAACTTGAGGAATTTCTGGAATAAACTAAAACTCTTAAATTAGTAGAACATTCAAGGGAATTTCTAAAACTCTTGAAAAACAATTTCACAGGATAAATAAAATAAAAATTGTAGTAAAATTCCGCAAAAGTGGAAGAAAATGCTGGAAATTCTAAAATAATAACTTTAAGAAAATTTTCTGGGAACCCTCGAAGAAAATTTATGTAAATTAGAAAATAGATTTTTGGAACAGAAAAAATACTGAAATTAAGAAATAGAATTTTTGAGGAATGAAAAATTCTAAAAGTAAAATAAACTAAATAAATACTAGAACAGTCGAACACAATTTTCGCAAGTTAGAAGATTTTGAGGAATTTGTGGAATAATTTAGAACTCTTAAATTAGTAGGACATCTAAATGTAATATTCTAAATCTTTTATATATATATATATATATATATATATATATATATATATATATATATATATATATATATATATATATATAACAGCCTCAAAGAAGAATTTATTGAAAAAAAAAACTGGGAAAAAAATGTTAACATTAGAACTATTGAATACATTTTTTAGAGATTCCTGGCGAAGGAAAAAATCTAGAAAATTCCGCTAAAACAAAGCAAGAAAAAAAAAACCTATATATTGAGAAATTGTCTAAAAATTGAAAACTATTAAAGAAAATTATCAATTTCAATGATTTTAAATTTGTTCCGGTGACATTTTTGTTTTCCATTATTTTTTACCACAAATTGGAAGAAATATTTCTGTAGAAGAAACATTGCTAAAAAAATCGCCTTATACAGGGTGTTTCTGTGACTCTGGGAATAAAATTAACCACATATACTAGAGTGAAACTGATGATGATTCGTAAAAAAAATAGTGTTGTTTTAGTTTTATTTATTTATTTCTCTCAATGTTGATTTATTTTGTATTTTTTTTTCTAATGTATATAGGGTGTATCCCGTTAATAAAGTTATTATTATTATAAAAGTCTTCAAATGACTAAGATATAGGCCATCAACGTTAAGAAATTTTAACACATTTTTCTAAATACATATTTTCAATACCGTTCATGGTAGAGTGCTGCAATTTGATACAGCCTAAACTAACTTCAAGTAAATCCTTTAGACAATTGGTCACTTCGATTGGACCTAGGAAACCATGCTATACAGGGTGTTCCTAAAATTTGTTTGCTCGTAAATCTACATTTATTTTTCCACATTTTAATAGAACATTTATTTTAGAAACTTTTATCACTCTTTGAAAATTTTGATAGCAGTGGCCGTTTTTGAGTTAAAAGCAAAAGTGTTAGTCTCAATCGTAACAAACAAAAAACTGATAACAATTGAAAAACGAATTGAGGGCTGCTTCCAGGTCATTAGTTTGGTCTCCCTGGTATGTCGTGAGGGTTGAGGCATGGAATATGCCTAAAGATAGCTCTGGTTGCTCTGAAGATGCTATCTCGAAGCTGGTTGGTGAGATGACCCGGATGATCCTGCATGGTCCGTCTCGTGCGTGGGGCGAGCTTTGAAGAGTATTGAACCTGTGTAAATAGAGCGTGATTTCTTCTACGAAGTTCTCTGCATCAATGACCTGTCGTAGGTCTCTGTTGATGTCGTCTGGGCTTCTGAGTTCCCGTCCAAAGGTCAGGTAAGCAGGTGAGTATCCGGTGCTGGAGATGAGCGCCGTGTTCATCGAGAAACGAATCGAAGGCGGTTTCTCTGCCCAACAGGTATGGTCTCGGCCCACGAGGATTCCTAGTTGGGTTTTCAGATCCCGATTCCTTCGTTTCACGGGATTCGCTTCAGGATGGTACGCAGGAGTGTATTGGTGTCGTATCCCGAAGACGTAGGTCACATGTTGCAGGACGGCACCAATTAACTGCGGCCCGTTGTTACTTACAACCTTCCTGGAAAATCCGTAACGGAGGAAAATTTCGTTGATGAGAACTTTTGCACAGCATTCTGTTGTGGCTTTGACAAGGGCGAAGAGCTCGTTCCATTTGGTAGTTAGATCTTCTACGATGAGAATGGTCGTCTCACCGTCTCGGGATGTTGGAAGTGGTCTAAACAAATCGAAGGCAATCGTCTCAAAACGCTGGTTGGGAGGAATAGTTTGCAGCAGTCCTGCTGGCTTGGTGTTCGAGGGCTTGTAACGCTGTCACGGAATACATTTCCTGATGTGATCGGCTACATCCTTCCTCATTCCCGTCCAATAGTAACGTTTCCTGATCCGGTAAAGGGTTCTTTCCACACCGTAGTGGCCTGCTTCTGATACATCGTGGAAGGCGTGGAGTATCCTTGGTACTTCCTCCTTCGGTACAATTTGCTAGGCATAATCATAGCGGTGGAGGACTCCTTGGAAGAGGACATATCCTTTGTTACATCAGTAATGGGTATCCTCGGTTCCAGTTGGGTCTTTTTCATCCGCTTCCTGTATTTTTCTTTCGATCTTTCCTGACAGGGTGCCGAGCTGTTCCTCGACGTGGGAGATTGTTGTCGGAATGTCCTCGGTGATCGGTCTAGATAGGGAGCTACGTGGTTAAATTTCCTTTCAGGCTCATGAGCCGTTTCAGGGCCTGGTGGTCGGTGCTGACTGTGATCGGATATCCCTCAATATACCCTCGGAACTTGGCGAGAGCTCAAATGATGGCAAGGGCTTCGCGTTCGGTTGTCGAGTAGTTCCTCTCGGCTTGATTAAGGAGTCTACTGGCGTATTCGACGGGGTGTTCCTCGTCCCCCTGGACGAGAACTGCTCCTAATGCGTATTCACTCGCATCTGTTCGTATTATGAATGGCCGGCTGCTGTCTGCTGGCTGGAGGACGGGTGCTTCACATAAGAGTTCCCTCAGGCGGGTGAAGGCTGTTTCTTCCTCGTTAGCCCATTTCCATGCGGCCTTTTTCTTGGTGAGGTCCGTGAGGGTTCGTGCCACGTCTGCGAAGTTAGGCATGAAACTCCGATACCAGGACGATTGGTGCGGCCCAGGGCGAGCTGGTTTCCTGGATAATACCGTCTCTTAGGAGTTTTTCCAATTCCAACTTCAGCAGTTGTTTACGGGGTTCGGTTAGCCGGTACGGAGGTGAAGCGATGGGACGGCTGTTTCCGGTGTTTATGGAGTGCTCCGCCATCGGTATTGCCTCTGTCAAAGGTCCGAATAGGTCATCGAAGTCGTGGAGGAGGTTGAACGTTGATCTCTTCGATAGAACCGAGGTGAACGCTGTTTATGCGGCACCTGGCTTTGCATGGAGGCATTCAAACAACTCTTGGAAGCATACCTCGTAGGTGTCCAGGTTTTTGTTCACTGTATACTCGGCGAAAAGATAGTCGATAAACTGGGGTGAATAATTGGCCTCGCGAGCGGCTTCAAAATCCCCACTGATTGCTGACATTACCGAAGGTTCTCGGTAGTACCCTTCTGGTACTTCAGTCTCCATCGGAGGGTCAGTCTTTGTATCCTCCCTGGACGTGGCGAGGGCGCGAAATTCTTTCGTCTTACCAGCCGGAGGGGAGTAGTCGAATTGTTTCTGTGGCTCTTCCATGAAGCACCAGGTCCTCTGCGGGATGTTAAGGATGATTCTGGCATCCTCCATGAAGTCGACGCCTAGCAGGGTGTTATTGTCCTCTTCTCCAGGTAACACTAAAAAAGTTGTCGAAATTTTCTTGGGTTTTACCTGTATAATCGTGGTGGTTCCTACCACTAACTCCGTGCAGATTTTTCCATCGGCAAGGGTCACTTGTAAGTTCTTCTGCCAGAACATAGACGTGGAGGCGATGTTTGCTTCGGCACCGGAGTTATTGTCAGCTATCGTGTCGTCGAGCACCGGGCACTGTTTTCCGGTACTTTCACAGAACGAGAGGTAGCCGTGTTGTTTGTCGTCGGTGGAGGACTGCAGGTCGGGCACTTGCTTCGCACTACACCAGACTTTCCACACCCATAACATGCGAACTTAGGAGTGTTTTCATTCGTTGGTTTATCTTCGTTCTGCTTCTCGTTTTTCGCGAGCTTCTCGCGCTTTCGGTACTTGCTCAGTGTGTGTCCATAGTTTCGACAGAACGTGCACTGAGGTTTTTCGAGGTTGTTCTTACCGGGTTTCTCCACTCGGGTTTCGTTGAGGGTGCTCTCTATCTCGCGCATCGTCCGCACGAGGTGTTTGAACTCGGTGATGCTGCTTCGTGGAATCTTGTTGCGGGTATCACGGTGGATCAGACAGAATACCAAATCCAGCTGGATTTCTTCGGGGAGGTCGTGATTCCTTATCTCGGAAATTTCCTGCTCCTGGGCAAAGATTTCCCAGAAAATCAAGTAGTTTGCTCGTTGCGGTGCGAAGTGTTCCCTCAAGTTCGTCAGTGCGTCATTCCACGTGGTGATGTTTTTTTCACTCCGTCCCACCATACTGCGGCATCTTCTTCAAGAAGTAGAACGAGCCCCGTGAGAGCATCTGCGTCTGAGTGAGATGTTCTCGATTTTCTTGTAAATTCTGATTGTATTCACAAAACTTTCTACATTCGCTTTTTCGCGATTCCCGCGATATCTTGTCGTGCAATTTGCGATGTTTCCGCTCCTCTGTACCCCTCTCTCATCTCGGTGGTGGATCAATTGGTTGAATTATTCTTCAGAAAGAACTATCTGCTGAGATATTGTAGCCGAGATACTCCTTGTGGTGATTCTGGCCGAACGTTGGGCTGCCAGATTGTAGTGGATTGTTCGGTGGTTGGGGTAATAGAACTCCGGATTTGATGTTAAATATAAGATTTATTTACATACACACACACACACACATATATATATATATATATACAAGTAACACACAAGAAAATAAAAGGGAAGTTGTAAACAAACGTTGCACTGGCGTTGTGCCGTTCGGTTTTAGAGAATGCTGTCAAGACTGTGTTCAGTGCTTGAGAGTAAAGACTCGAATTAGACTGTATTCAGTGCTAAGGGAAGAGGCCGAAACTGTATTCAGTGCAAGACACTAACTTTCTTGACTGGTGCAGGGGTTTAAATAGGGATGGCGATCCGTCTTCGGGGGGAATCGGTCATGAGCGTCTCGGGTACCGGAGGGGGTAGGTGCGTGCGGTATGACCGGGTGGTGAACGCGGTGCGAGGGAGAAAGCATTCGAGCGCATGTTGCCTTCTGTCTCTTTCTTCAGGGTGGTTTTCACAACGAGCCATCTTGGGACGTTACAATTTGTTTAATTTTTTTTTAAATATTTTTTTTATACTAATGAAAAATTAAACTTTTAGTTTAAACGACATAGGCGAGTTAACAGCTCAATTTGGTTTTCAATTGTCAACCCCGACTAAGATTTTTTCGGAGGTTTTCGGTTTTTTGTTTGACTCTTATAATTTTTTAGTATATGTGGTTAATTTTATTCCCCAAGTCACAGAAACACCCTGTATAAAGCAAGTAATAATAAAAAACTTTTGAGGAAATGCTGGAAAATTAAAAAACAAATTAAATTGGTAGAAAATTTGCAGGAAAAAATAGAAATTTAAAAAAATCTCTCAACTTGGAAGAGAATTTCATTAGAAGATCTCTAAAGCAGACTGTAATATTTTAAAAAGAGCCAGAAAAGTGAATTTCTAGTAACTTTAAAGGAAATTGGATATAAGATTCCTTGAGAAGAAAATAGCTGGAATCTTCCTCAAGAAATATTGGAAAGTTTTCTACAAGAATTCCTAGAAAACGCTGAAATTCTTGAATCAGTAGAGGATTTTTTTTGGAAAACTCTAGAACCCTTGAAGGAAACTTTTCCTTGAAAGAGAAATTTATTTATTAATTCTCTAAAAATAAAGGAACAAATTATGAAAAAAAAGTTTCTGCAAATTAATATAGTAATAAAAAAGAAACATTGTAAATTGAAAGAGCAATTTCTGAAGAAAAAAATTTGGTAAATAAAATTTCTGAAGAATTTCTAAGAAATTCTAAAACTCTCGAATTTGTAGAATATTGAAAAAAAACTGTAAACTAAATTGCTGAAAAGTTCTCAAGAAAAATCTCGCAAACTGAAAGAGAACCTCATTCTAAAAATGGAAAAAAGCTGGAAAATTCTAAAATGGTCTCAGTGGATCTCAAAACAGATATTTACGTTGAAAAATAATTTTGAAAAATTTTCACGAAAACTACTTTTCCTATATTATATAGATGTAGAATTCATCAACAATTAGTAATTAAAGTTAATATTTATATGTAGGGTGGGTGACTTCTATCCAACCCTCCAATCAGTAAAACATCATCAAACATTATTTGAAGTATTTGTATGAATCAATTAAAAATGCAATTATTTAGGGTTTGTTTACATTAAAATAAAAATATATTTTTTCTATACTAATCATTAACCAATTAAATTTTAATTTAATCATAATATATCTGAAACCCGTCATGAGATGATGAATTCACGAACTTTCATTTTATATCATCCACTCCTTTGAATTATTATTAATATTATGTCGTTATCCAGTGTACAAAAAAAGCGTTTTTGTTTTATGGAAAGTAATTAATTTCTCACCGCCTCGTCATAATGATAAAGACATCGTAGTTTTTTGTTCCATTAAAAACCTCATCAAGTGCGTCGTTAAAATCTGCGCTGTAGACATTTTTTTAAAATCTCATCTTCGGAAAACCGAGGGCACGTCCTAATGAAGGTCGCCAACGGCACGAAAGAGCTTATATTTTAAATATAATTAAAAGTTTGACGATCGATACTCACGCAATAAATCATGCACTTTGGACCACTGCTCCGGGTTCTCGGCAATCTTCACCATCAGCTCCAGCAGGAGTTCGCTGGCTTTCGCCTCGTTAACGGAGGGATTCTCCGCCTGTAAAAATAAATCAATTTTTACCGACAGTCGCTCCTTCGGGCCGGCGGGAATGGATTACACTTTTTGCGGAGGCCGCCCTCTCGTCGCTGGTGATTTCGTAATTCGAATTGTTCCTTTTCACGATGCCCATCAAGAATTCGTAGCTGCGCTTCTTCCTGTCGCCGATGGTTAGCTTCGGCTTCAGTTCCCTGTTGTTCATGGCTTCGTGCGAGTCTGGCGGTCCCTCTGCTGATGAATCGCTGGTGTTCCGCACCTCTGGCGATACTTCCATCGACTGTAACAGAATCGATCTTACAGCACTTAAATAAATAATGTCATTAGGAGCGATCCGTTGCTCCCACTCGTGAAAATGTTATGAGTTTAAAGGAATTCAATCTGCTGAAGAATGTAAATCATGATGTTACTAATTGGCATAATGTAAAGCCATAAATTCTTTAAAAAATAGGAAAAGTAGGCTGTGATTTTATAAAGTTTTTTTTAGTTAAAACTAGGTTAATATTCAGTAATAAATATCTATAAAACAAACCAAGAATTTTTAATCAAAACCGAAATAGAAAGTAATAAATATAAAATATTCTGGGCTGGATTGTAAAAGTTATATTTTCATCAGGTTGGTTTATAAAAGACCTCGCGATTAAATATAAATATTTTTTTAAATTTTAACTTTACATTCACACAAAGAACAAAGTTGTTTTTTTTTTCACGTGTTGAAAATAATTTAGTTTTGATTGTAAGGCCCGTATTTGTTTCCACGTATATTTTTGCACATATATTGTTTTTTTTTTAACAAGAGATTTGTATCAGGTGGAATTATCTATAATTTAGTACGCATAGCGGGGTGAGTTTTAATTATGCAGGGGCTGTAAATAATGAAAATTTCGCGCGTACAAAGAAAATGTTCCTGCATAAATTACGCTCTTAATTTTTATCAAAAAAAATTTCATGTTAATTTTCGGCGGATGGAAAGCGGCGAGGTTCTGATTTAAATAATTATTTGTTGTTTGTTGTGTTCCTAGGTGGGCGTCGAATGAACGGGACGGGTTAAGCGAATTAAGTGCGATTACTGAAAAAAAACATCTTCAAAATAATATTAAATTCATTTCTAAATATAGAGTGTAATCCGAGAGTAAATACTTTATTTAAAACGAATATTGCAGCTAATATTAAGTGTATATCTATTTTTTATATTAAATATTGCATTTAGTTTCGTATTTTAAATTTCACTAGTATAAAGTTTAGCATTTTTAGGCCTTAAATTTCTTAAATATATTTTAACATTGTTTATCTGTCTAATGATCTCGTAAGTTATCGTTGAAAAAACCAAGAAACAATTGAACTGAGATTTGTAGGAATCTATTGGTGTAATAATTTCCCTAATCTGACCAATATTTCGGAAGTTATCGTTGAAAAACTAAAAAACAATTGAACTACGAATTTCAGTTTTTGACTCAATTTAAATATATTCGATTGTAGGAATCTATTGGTGCAAAAATTTCTTTAATTTGAGCAATATTTCAGAAGTTATCGTCGAAAAACTGAAAAACAAATGAAGTACGAATTTTAGTTTTACATTCTATCCAGTTGCTTTCGTTGAGAGTAATCTATTGTGGGTTGATTTTCTTAAATCCGGTCGCCAGTTCAAAAGTTATAAGCAAAAAACTTAAAAACAATTGAATTACGAATTTCAATTTTTTGCTTAATTTATATATATTTGTTTGTAGGAATCTATTGGTGCAAGAATTTCTTTAATTTAAGCAGTATTTCGGAAGTTATCGTCGAATAACTGAAAAACAAATGAAGTACGAATTTTAGTTTTACGTCCTATCCAGCTGCTTTCGTTGAGATTAATCTATTGTGGGTTGATTTTCTTAAATCCGGCCACCAGTTCAAAAGTTATAAGCAAAGACTTAAAAACAATTGAATTACGAATTTCAATTTTTTGCTCAATTTATATATATTTGATTGTAGGAATCTATTGGTGCAAAAATTTCTTTAATTTAAGCAATATTTCGGAAGTTATCGCCGAAAAACTGAAAAACAAATGAAGTACGAATTTTAGTTTTACATCCTATGCAGTTGTTTTCGACGAGAGTAATCTATTGAGAGTCGATATTCTTAAATCCGATCGCCTGTTCAAAAGTTATAAGCAAAACACTGAAAAACAATTGAATTACGAATTTCATGTTTTGCCTAATTTAAATATATTTGATTGTAGAAATCTATTGGTGTAAGAATTTCCCCAATCTGACCCACATTTCGGAAGTTATCGTTGAAAAACTAAAAAATAATTGAACCACGAATTTTCGTATTTGGCTTAGTTTAAATATATTCGATTGTAGGAATTTATTGCTGTAAAAATTTCTTTAATTTGAGCAATATTTCGGCAGTTATCGTTGAAAACTGAAAAACAAATGAAGTACGAATTTTAGTTTTACATCCTATCCAGTTAGATTTCGGTGAAAGTAATCTATTGTGCGTTGATTTTTTAAAATCCGATCGTCCGTTCAAAAGTTATAAGCAAAAAACTAAAAAACAATTAAATTACGAATTTTATTTTTTTGCTTAATTTAAATATATTTAATTGAAGGAATCTATTGGATTAGGAATTTCCCTAATCTGACCAATATTTTGGAAGTTATAGCTGAAAAACTAAAAAACAATTGAATCACGAATTTCCGTTTTTGGCTTAGTTTAAATATATTCGATTGTGGAAATCTATTCGTGCAAAAATTTCTTTAATTTGAGCAATATGTCGGAAGTTATCGTTGAAAAACTGAAAAACAAATGAAGTACGAATTTTAGTTCTACGTCCTACCCAATTGCTTTCGTTGAGAGTAATCTATTGAACGTTGATTTTTTTAAATCCGATCGCCTGTTCAAAAGGTATAAGCATAAAACTGAAAAACAATTGAATTACAAATTTCTTTTTTTGCCTAATTTAAATATATTTAATTGTGAGAATCTATTGGTGTAAGAATTTCTCTAATCTGACCAATATTTCAGAAGTTATCGTTGATAAATTAAAAAACAATTGAACCACGAATTTCCGTTTTTGGCTTAGATTCAATGCATACGATTGTAGGAATCTATTGGTGCAAAAAAATTCTTTAATTTAAGCAATATTTCGGAAGTTATCGCCGAAAAACTGAAAAACAAATGAAGTACAAATTTTAGTTTTACATCCTATCCAGTTGTTTTCGACGAGAGTAATCTATTGATAGTCGATATTCTTAAATCCGATCGCTTGTTCAAAAGTTATAAGCAAAAAACTGAAAAACAATTGAATTACGAATTTCATTTTTGCCTAATTTAAATATATTTGATTCTAGGAATATATTGGTGTAAAAATTTTCCTAATCTGACCAATATTTTGGAAGTTATAGCTGAAAAACTAAAAAACAATTGAACCACGAATTTCCATTTTTGGCTTAGTTTAAATAAATTCGATTGTGGGAATCTATTCGTGAAAAAATTTCTTTAATTTGAGCAATATGTCGGAAGTTATCGTTGAAAAACTGAAAAACAAATGAAGTACGAATTTTAGTTTTATATCCTATCTAGTTGTTTTCGGTGAAAGTAATCTATTGCGCGTTAATTTTTTAAAATAAGCAAAAAACTAAAAAACAATTGAATTACGAATTTCATGTTTTGCTTAATTTAAATATATTTGATTGTAGGAATATTTTGGTGTAAAAATTACCTCAATCTAAGCGTTATTTCGGAAGTTATCGTTGAAAAACTAAAAACAATTGAACCACGAATTTCCGTTTTTGGCTTAGATTCAATGCATACGATTGTAGGAATCTATTGGTGAAAAATGTTCTCTAATTTGAGCATTATTTTGGAATTAATCATAAAAAATTGAAAAACAATTGAAGTACGAAAATTAGTTCTACATCAAAATATTTTGTATTCGATGAAAGAAATCCATTAGTGATTGATTTTCAAAAATCCAATCGTCCATTTTAGAGTTATTAACAAAAAACTAAAAAAAAAACAATTGAAACACGAATTTCAGTTTTTAGGTTAGTTTGAATGTATTTGATTGTAGGAAACCATTATTGCAAGAATTTCTCCAATCTATTCATTAGTTTGGAAGCTATCGTCGAAAAACTAAAAACAATTGAAGCACGAATTTCCGTTTTTGGCTTAGTTTAAATATTTTCTATTGTATTAATCTATTAGCGCAAAAATTTCTTTATTTTGAGCAATATGTCGAAAAATATCGTCGAAAAACCGAAAAACAAATGAAGTACGAATTTTAGTTTTTTGACTTAAGAATTTCTCTACTCTGTGCATTATTTTAGAAGATATGATGGGAAAACTGGAAAACAAATGAAGTACAAATCTTTGGTGTAAGTCCTAGTCTTTTTAGTTCGATAAAAGTAATCGATTCGTTCAAGAGCTATAGACAAAAAACTAAAAAAAAACAATTGAATTGCGAATTTTATTTTTTGGCTTAATTTAAATATATTTGATTGTAGGAATCTATTGATGTACGAATTTCTCCAATCTGAGCGTTATTTCGGAAGTTAACGCTGAAAAACTAAAAAACAATTGAAATACGAATTTTCGTTTTTAGCTTAGTTTAAATATATACGACTGAATATATTGGTGCAAGAATTTCTCTAATCTACGCATTAGTTTGGAAACTATGGTGAAAAAACTGAAAAATATATTATTTTAGAAATCATCGTAAAAAAATTGAAAAACAATTGAAGTACGAGTATTAGTTCTACATCCAAATAGATAGCATTCGATGAGAGTAATCCATTAGTGATTGCTTTTCAAAAATCCGGTCGTCCATTCAGGATCTATTAACAAAAAACTAAAAAAAAAAAACAATTGAACCACAAATTGCATTTTTAGGATAGTTTGAATATATTCGATTGTAGGATTTCATTGGTGCAAGAATTTCTCTAATCTAAGCATTAGTTCGCTATAGTAAAACATGTACATAAATATTATTATAGTTTGGAAATAAAAGTAAAAACAATTAAAGTACGAATATTAATTCTACATCCTATTATAATGCATTCGATGAGACGAATCCATTAGTGATTGATTTTTAAAAATCCGATCGTCCGTTCAGGAGTTATTAATAAATAAAAAACAATTGAACCACAATTTTCCGTTTTTAGCTTAATTTGAATCTATTAGATTGTAGGAATTAATTGGTGCAAGAATTTCTCTAATCTGATCATGAATCTATTGGTGTAAAAATTTCTTTAATTTGAGTAATTTTTCGTGGAAAAACTGAAAAATAGTTGAAGTAAGAATATCAGTTTTACCACCCATCGCAAGAATTTTGCGACCTTGCGATATTCATTGTCAATTAAATGATGTGTAAGGATGTGTTGTCCATTAGGCGTTGATGTCTTCAACTTAGAAAGAGAAAAAAATCCATGATGAGTTTTTAATCTATATTACTTTCCAAATAGCCCTCGTATAAACATAGTTTGCTTGTATGCTTATTTAAACTCATCTCAAAATGAACTTTTTGTATCTTCTTGATGAACGAATGTCTTCTCTTTTGTTCTTAAAATTAGTTTATAATCTGTAGATTTGGTCTTGTCACTGTCTTATGGTACTGGTTTATCATAACCTACCAGCAGTAGTTGAGGAATAACAACTCTTAAAATAACCTCGTATTGTCTATATCTTACTTCAAGAAGACAATTACTTGAGTTTCTTAATGGAGACAAACTACTTATTAAACAATTCCAACATTTTATTATTAGCAAGACTTATAATTCAAATAAATTTGAGTTATACCTTTCTGTAACATTTTAGGTGCTGAATGTTGTATACATTTATATAAACATTTTGATTGATTGCAATTGTTTTACTTGTATCTTGTCACATTATTATAAATAAACGTCGCAGCTGAAAGCATTCCGAGATTCGATTGATTTATTGCAATAAAAATAAACTACGTGAACTACGGCTGTTTTGATAAAAGGATTCCAATTTTTTTTTTTTTTAGTTGAAAGGGAACATCAGGAAACACGTATAGCACTGTTGACTAACGAGAAAGAAGTAAGCCAGTATCGATTGCCCTCCTCGTTCCACTCCACATCCGCCCACATCGCGTTTTCTCATTTCACCCAATATCGTTTCTGCTTTATGGAACTCGCGCGGCACGGAGGAAAGCCATAAAATATATTTAATTAACTTAATTCCGTCCAAACAATCGCAGCGTTCACCTGTTTCCGTCGGGCACGCATTAACTTTTGGCGAGTTGCATTTTTTATTTACTTTTACGGTAACAAAGGAATTATACCATTGTACGATAAAATGATTATCAAAAACATAATTTCAAAATCACGTTTTTTTAATCTTTTGTTCATAATCCTGTAGATTATGATTAAATTGCAGGAATTGATAAAATGATTTCTACAAAGAATTACTTGTATTCTTCCCACTATATGTTTTTAATAGATAGATAGATACATATATTTATTGACAAATTTTACAATATTTACAAAAACATAGTGAATAATGAATGAGGTGTTAGTGAGTTAATCTGTCAAAAGGCTATCGACCAGAGGTCTTTCTGCCTTGCTTTGTCCAGTCATATGGCGTCAGTCGTTAATGCGTGAAAGGATGAAATGATGATATGAAATCGAATATGGTTGAATTGGGATTTTTAAATTTAGGATTTATACTAGGGTTCCTAGGATGACAGTAAAGGGATAATATCTTGAAGTTGAAAGGATTTTTGGAGAATTTTTCTGATAGGAATCGAAGTCGTTCTTGAATGGGGATAACTAGGGTTGTATCGTAGAGGAGTTGGTTGGAAGGATTGTGTAAAGGATTTAGAGGATGCCGGAGTTTTGTTAGGGTACGGAGGGATGCTCGCTCGCTAACTTCAATATTGCGGGATATTGGATTGCTGGGTTTGGGATAGAGGGCACAACCATAGTCAAGTAGTGGGCGGCAGATCATCTTATAAATTTTTACAGCTGTTTTTGTATTGATGCCTTTATTCTTATAAGTTAAGCTTCTAAAGCATTTTGCTCTAGAAGTTATTTTGCTTTTACTGTGGCTGTATGTTTTTTAAAATTTATTTTTTGATCTATGGTTATGCCCAGGTATTTTACGGAAACTGAAGGAGGGATCATAGTTTGGGAAATATGGACTTTGTGAGGGGAATTGTTGGCGTGATGGTAAGGGAATAGGAGCTGTGATTTGTGGGGATTGATTTTAATGCGCCATTTTGCAAACCATCGTTGGAGGGAGTCAATAAGCTCTTGGAGGGATTGAAGGGCTTTTGGTAGTGTGGGAGCATGTGTAATTAGGGCAGTGTCGTCTGCAAATTGCAGGAGGTATGTTTTTAATATTATATTCATTTTATTTGTTTTAATTTGCATTTCATAATTTGTTCAGAGCACAGTTGTCCTAACTTATAATTTATTTTAGTTCTTTTGTTTCTTTTTAAAAAACAATTCAAATGATATCATTTAGTGTATTTACAGTTAACTTTTTATCTGTTATAACTTTATTGTACTTACATATTAAACAACAATTTGTCTTAATTAACAGCATTCGTTATATTTTTTATTTGCAGAGACAAAAGCAACGGACCTTCGCGTGAATATTTGAGACAATCCCGTCGGAAATATTTATGGAGGACGGATTTTAATTAATTTCGCTCCGTAGTGTAATTATGTATGTATAATGCGAAAGGGTTAATTCCGGCGCTTTTATCCTCATCCCTGTCCTCCGCTCGTTCACTTAAATATTTATTAATGTGCATATATTTTTACCGGGATTTTCTGCATTGCTTGTGTACAATATGTATATACGGGGAAAATTATAAATTTATGTGAAACTGAAAACTTCCATGCATGCCGGGAAATGTTTCAGCGCGATATTCGCGACATCCTCGAATAAAACGCGGAATAGGAAACTATATTAATTATTACGTACGTCAGGAAATAAAGAGGAAATTAAATTATCATGCGTTATGATTTTTTAATTAAAAAAACTAAATCTCAATGGGGTGGTGTGAATTTAAGGACGACGCGTACGTAGGCGTGAGATATTAATTGGCAATTAACCTAATTTTATTCATTAACCATTGAATTGTCGTCTCGAGGTTAGATTACCTTTATAAATGGAATTTGGAGAAAGAATTATATAATAGATGTTCTTGATAATATTAATTGGAAAATTGAAATAATTTACATAAAGATAAGGTATATGCAAAATTAAGTTTATTTTTAATTAGTAATATTACTAAAAATGTGGATTCTTTCAACAAGAGTGAACTCTTTTCTGTTAAGAATGTATTTAAAAACGACAAAGGAATTGATTTAAATATCTAATACGAAAATATCTGTTGGAATACACCAAAAGTCTTATAGACAAATTAAATTCTCTAAACATATGTAAAACTAATGTATTCAAAAAATCAAAAAAGACATTCTCAGTTCTAGAATGAAACAGAAAGAAATGCAAATATCTTTAATTACATAAATAATATAATTTCAAAAGAGAATGTAAAGAATGTCTATTTCAACAAGATTTCTAGTTTTGAAAATATTTATGCATTCGTTTATTTGTTAATTATTTCTTTTAATGAAATTAATGCTTTAACATATCTTAATTGTTTTCAAGACTAACAAATAATGTTCCTATAATTTTTGATTGTTTCCTTATTAAATTTAAATTAAAAAAAAAACAATTAAAATTATTCAGACATATGGAGATTTTTCTGAAAAATTTCAATTGTTTTTTTTTAGTTATTAATTAATTAAATTAAAAATTATTATTAATAAATTTAAAACAATTGAATGAAGTTCAATAGAAAACAATTGATTTTAACAAATAATTATATTTATCAAAAGAAAAAAACTGAAATTGATTATTATTGACAACTTAAGTTATTCAAAGACTATACATATATGTATTTGTTCTTCTTAAAAATAATCATAATCCATAAGAAAACAATTGAAAATTATCAGAAAAGCAAGTGATATTTATTTAAAAAAACCAATTGAAATATATCAAAAACATTTGAAATTAAGTTTCAAAAATAATTTATAATAATTTATTATTCTTGTGAAAAAAATAAAAAAAAAACAATTGAAATTAATTAAATAACGATTTTAAACAATATTCAACTGTTTTTAATTATCTACTTTTTTTCATAAATATTATTTCAATAAATCTAAAAAACAATTGAAAAATTTAAGAAAACGATTAAAATTTATCAAAAAACTAATTGCATAAATTTATTAGAAAGCATTCAAAGTTTACAACTTTATAGTAAAACAGTTAAATTTTATCAAAGATTATCAGAAGACAATTGAAAGCATTTATCTGCTATTTGTCATCTATCAGGTGTTATCTGTCAACAGTCATCTGTCAATTTTCATTTGTTAGTTTACAACTGTTATCTGTCAACTGTCAATTATTAATTGTCAACTGTTATCTGTCAATTGTCATTTATGATCTATTACTATTAATTGGTAAGTATTGATTGTCAAATATCATCTGTCAATTGTTAGCTACTTCTAACAGTTGATAGTTGACAGTTCGCTCATAAAGATGACAGTTGGCAACAGCTCATTGTACTCTCCTATTTTTGAATGTGTATTGTGTTTTTTTTGCCTTTATTGTTTATGTCGTTTATGATCATTCCTCTATGTAACGGATGCCACATAATAAAAATAAAACAACTGTCATCTGACAATTATTATCTATCAACTGTCATATGTTAAATGTTGACTATTATCTGTCAAATATCATTTGTCAATTGACCTCTGTGTTTGTCAGCTGTCAACTGTCATTTGTCATCTATCATGTAATATGTCAATTGTCAATTATCAACTCTCATCTGTCAAATGTTATCTGTCAACCGCCATTTGTCAACTGTCATTTGTCAATTGCCATCTGACAACTGGTAACTATCAACTGTTATCTGTCAACTGCTATATGCTAACTGTCATCTATCACCTGTTATCTTCCAATTTTTATCTGATAACTGTCATCTTTTAACTGTTATTTGTCATTTGTCAAGTATTATCTGTTGATTGTCATCTGTCAACTGAAATCTGACAATTTTCATGTGTCAACTTACAGTTGTAATCTGTCAATTGTCATTGATCAACTGTTAATTATTAACTGACAACTGTCAACACTTGTCATTTGCCAATCAGAAACTCATTGTACTCTCCTACGTTTGAATGTGTATTATGTTTTTGTTGTCCATTATTATTTATGTCTTTCATGGTCATTCCTTCGTGCAAATAATAAAAATAAAACAATCTCTGTAGACTGTCATCTGTCAAGTGTTATCTATCAAACAGTCATCTGTCAAATGTTGACTATCATCAGTCATCTGTTAAATATCATTTGTCCATTGTCAACTGTTATCTGTCGTTTGTCATCTGTCAACTGTCATCTATCATGTCATATGTCAATTGTCAATTATCAACTCTCATCTGTCAAATGCCATCTGCCAACTGTCAATTATCAACTCGCATCTGTCAAATGCCATCTGTCAATATATCAGTAAACATTTGAAGTTAAATTTCACAAATAATAATTTATTATTCTTGTATAAAAATGTTAAAAAAAAAACAATTGAAATTAATCAAATAACGATTTTAAACAATTATCAACTATTTTCAATTATCTACTTTTTTAATAAATATTATTTCAATAAATCTAAAAACAATTGAAAAATTTAAGAAAACGATTAAAATTTATCAAAAAACTAATTATATAAATTTATTAGAAAGCATTCAAAGTTTACAACTTTATAGTAAAACAATTGAATTTTATCAAACATTATCAGAAGACAATTGAAAGAATTATCTGTTATTTGTCATCTGTCAAGTGTTATCTGTTGATTGTTATCTGTCAACTGTCATTTGTCAACTTACAACTGTTTTGTCATGTCATATTTTAACTGTCAATTGTCATTGATCAACTGTCAATTATTAACTGTCAATTGTCATCTATCATCTATTACTATTAATTGGTAAGCGTTGATTGTTAGATGTCATCTATCAATTATCAGTTATTTCTAACAGTTGGCAGTTGATAGATGATGGTTTACAAATGACAGTTAGCAACTGTAATCTTTGTACTCCCTTATGTTTGAATGTGTATTGTGTCGTTTTGCCTTTATTGTTTATATCATTTATGGTTGTTCCTCCGTGTAACGGATAGCAAATAATAAAAATAAAACATCTGTAGAATTGTTATTTATTAACTGTCATATGTCAAATGTTGACTATCATCAGTCATCTGTCAAATATCATTTGTCAACTGTCATCTGTCAACTGTTATATGTCAACTATCATATGTCGTCTGTCAACTGTCATTTGTCATCTGTCATCTATCAGTCATATGTCAAATGTGATCTGTAAATTTCCAAGTATCAATTCTCATCTGTCAACCGCCATCTGTCAACTGTCATTTGTCAATTATCATCTGTCAACTGTTAAGTGTCAACTGTCATCTATCATCTGTCAGATGTGATCTGTCAAATATGATCTGTCAACCGCCATCTGTCAACTGTCATTTGTCAATTGTCATCTGTTAACTGCCATATGCCAACTGTCATCTGTTATCTATTAACTTCCAATTGTTATCTGTCAACTGCCATATTTTAATTGTTATTTGTCATCTGTCAAGGTAATCTGTTAATTGTTATCTGTCAATTTTTATTTGTCAACTTACAACTGTCATCTGTCATGCCAACGTTTAACTGTCAATTGTCATTGTTCAACTGTTTATTATTAACTGTCAACTGTTATCTGTCAATTACCATCTAACATCTATTACTATTAATTGGTAAGTATTCATTGTCAAATATCGTTTGTCAATTATTAGTTGATAGTTGAACGATGATGGTTGACAAATGTCAACTGGAACATAAACATAACAGTTGGCAACTTACAGTTAACATTTGCCAATCGGAAACTCACTGTACTCCCCTATGATTGAATGTGTATTGTGTGTTTTTCTCTTTTACTGTTTATGTCATTTATGGTCATTCTTCCGTGTAACGGATGGCAAATAATACAAACAAAACAACATCTGTAGTCTGTAATCTGTCAATTGTTATTTATCAACTGTCAGATGTCAAATGTTGACTATCATCAGTTATCTGTCAAATATCATTTGTAGGTTGTCATCTGTCAACTGTCATATGTCGTCTGTCATCTGTCAACTGCCATTTGTCATTTGTCAATTGTTATTTGTCCATTGCCATATTTCACCTGCCATCTGTTATTTTTTAACTTCCAATTGTTATCTGTCATCTGTCATCTTTTAATTGTTATTTGTCATCTGTCAAGGTTATCTGTCAACTGAAATTTGTCAAGTTTCATTTGTCAACTTATTGTTATCTGTCATGTCATCTTTTAACTGTCAATTGTCATTGGTCAATTCTCTATTATTAACTGTCAACTGTCAATTGCCATCTGTCAACTATTAATTGGTAAGTATTGATTGTTAAATGTCGTTTATCAATTATTAGTTGATAGTTGACAAATGTCAATTGGCACATAAAGATGACAGTTGATATTTGCCAATCGGAAACTCATGAATGTGTATTATGTTTTTTTCGCCTTTACTGTGTTTGTCATTTATGGTCATTCCTCCGGGTAACAAGTGTCAAATAATAAAAATTAAAAAAAAATCTGTAGATTGTCATCTGTCAAATCTGCCATGATGTTTGATTTATTTATATTTTTTGTTTTTTTGTTGTATTTGTATTGTTGTTATTTTTAATTTGTACACTTTTTAATATTTTAATGTTATTGTAAAGTTGTATTCTTATGTTGTAATGGCCTTCCGTAAATAAATAAATAAATAAATAAATAAATATCATTTGTCAACTGTCATCTGTCAACTGTTATCTGTCATTTATCATCTGTCGTCTGTCTTCTGTCAACTGTCATTTGTTTTCTGTTAGCTATCATGTCATCTGTCAAATGTGATCTGTAAAATGTCAACTATCAATTCTTATCTGTTAACTGTTATCTGCTAACCGCCACCTGTAAACTATCATTTATCAATTGTCATCTATCAACTGTTAACTGTCAACTGTCATCTGTCAACTGCCATATGCCAACTGTCATCTATCATATTTTAACTTCCAATTGTTATCTGTCAACTGTCATTTTTTTATTGTTATTTGTCATCTGTCAAATTTATCTGTTGATTGTTAAATGTCAACTGAAATTTGTCAATTTTCACTTGTTAACTTACATTTATGGTCATTCCTCCGTGTAACGGGTGGAAAATAATAAATATAAAACAAAATATTTAGATTGTCATCTGTCAATTGTTATTTATCAACTGTCATATGTCAAATGTTGACTCTCGCCAGTCATCTGTCAAATATCATTTGTCGACTGTTATCTGCCGTCTGTCATCTGTCAACTGTCATTTGTCATCTGTCAGCTGTCATCTCTTAAATGTATGTGATCTGTCAATTGTCAATTATCACTTTTCATCTGTCAAATGTTTTTTGTCAACCGCAATCTATCAACTGTTATCTGTCAACAGCCATATGCCAACTGTCATCTGTTAATTCCCAATTGTTATCTGTCAACTGTCATTGTTTACTTGTCAACCGTCATCTGTCATTTGTCATCTATCATTTGTCATCTGTCATTTGTCAATTGTCATCTATCAACTGTTAACTGTCAACTGTCATCTGTCAACTGCCAAACTGTCATTTGTTAATTTTCAATTGTTATTTGTCAACTGTCATTGTTTATTTATCAACTGCCATCCATCAATTATCATCTGTCAACTATTAATTGTCACATGTCATCTGTCATCTGTCAACTGCCATATGCCAACTGTCATCTGTCATCTGTTAACTTCCACTGATTATCTTTCAACTGTCACCTCTCTTTTCTTAACTGTTATTTGTCATTTGCAAAGTGTTGACTGTTGATTTTTATCTGTCAACTGAAATCTGTCAATTTTCTTTTGTTAACTTACCACTGTTGTCTGTCAACTGTCATCTGTCATGCCATCTTCTAACTCTCAATTGTCATTGGTTAACTCTCTATTATTAACTGCCAAAACAAGAGTATTTGTCAAAAATATTTGAAAATCAAATGTTTGATCGGACTTAAGCAAAAATATCTAGAATTTTTAGAATCTTTAGAACCTTTATAAACTTTGGCATATTATATAATCTGTCAACTGTCATTGTCATCTTTTAATTCTTAATTGTCATTGGTCAACTGCCATCTGTTATCTGTTATCTAATTTACAAAATAAGCTAAAAAAACAAATAATTTTTTTTATCATAGTTTCCATTTTTTTATCGTTACAATGTTAAGACTCTTTAAAACCACCATAATATTTATTTAACTGTATCACTTTCATATTAAAATGACAAGAAAAACAAGAGTACTTGTCAAGAACGTTTTTTGTTTAGAACCTTTTGCATATTCCATAATCTTTCAAACCTTTAAAACCTCAGCAATGCTTACAACATTAATTTACGTTTTAAACTATATCTTTTTCCTCTTGAATTTTGAAAATCTTTCTATTATCATTTATTTTTTAAATATCTACATTCTTGAAAGGCTTGACGAGCCTTAAATAAAATCTTTAAAGTATCTAGCATTTGTATTTAACAGTATTGCATTTTTATCATTGGTATGTTTAGACTTGGAAATTTTAGATTAATAAAAAAGTTTCACATTTATAACAAAATATTTGGAAATAGTATAAAATTTATTTTAATTATTAAACATAATTGTCAACAATAAGGTTTATTAAATTTCGCAAATTACATTGTCTTTAATATGTTTGCGTTTAAACATTCACAGCAACATTATAAAGAAGTACGTAAATCTAAATTACAGTTACTTAAATTAAATTCTTATTACCCCTATAAGTTAATTAAATCAACAAAGGTGCTGCACTGTATTTCAATTGAATTCACTACTTTCATTGTGCTCCCTTAAGGTGCCTTTTTTTATGGGAGCATTAAATGCGCGTTTACTTCAAAATACCATCGACATTACAGGCGGGCAATAAAAGAAAAATCGCCGAGGTAATTATTAAAGTTACAGCTTTCCTTATCGCCGCGCCCTTAAAATAATCCATCTTTCTCCTTCTCCATTTAGTTAATTGAGTTTTATTTATAAATTAGATGCATTACTTAGTAATCTACCCTATACAAAAACGAATCGATGTATTAAATATTCTTATAAAACAGATTATTATGATAATAATTGTATCTGAAAAGTTGTGGTAAATTTAAAAATCAATACAATGCACTCATAAAAAGAACATAACAAAACGAAATTATTGAAATTGTAATTAATAAAAACAGTTCAAACTTAAGCCTTAGTAGACTTTTAGAAAGGCATGGATCTTAATTATAATAATCTATTTACAGTGTAAAAATTTGAGGAGGAGTAATGACTTCACGAAAGATTTAAGTGTTTTATTAATATTTAACGTGTGTAATGAAATAAATGAAATTGTAATATTTTAACTTGTTTTTAAAATGAATATAAAATTGTTTACCACAGTCCTTTATAAAATTGAAAAAATTGTGGATTTGAGAACACGCTATAAAAAACTTTGTTTTCCCATTTAATTTTTCAATTAATTCCATTTAATTGATACTAAACACGAATGTTAGTGTTTATTCTGTTTACACATTTTACGAATAAATGTTTGGCTAACCTTTGACATTACTTCCCCCATTCGTCACCCGGAAGCTCGTGATTTTATTACGCCGACCCCAATGTATTCATTTTCTACGAACTTCATCCAGTTTTCGTAAAGTATTGAAAGAATAACACTAGTTCGAACAAGTACTTTAAATTCAGTTGCCCAATTTGAATAATACTAGAATTTAAGTTTTGAATAGGTTATTTTAATTAACTTTATAAGTAATTACAGACCCAAAAAGGAAATTAGCAACTATGTTTAAAGTCTAAAATAAAGAAACACTAAAAAAATAACGATTAATAAAAGTTGTATAATCAAATCATCTAAACAGCACTTAATAAAATACTGACACAGTATATGGTTTCAATAAGTAACAGCCTCAACAATCCAGTATCTAAACATCACTTTAATGTTTTGTGTACTATGTTATGTTTAAGTTTTGTTTATATTTCTCTGTTAATGGATGTTGTATCTGTTGAGAAATAAATCATTATTATTATTATTATTATTATTTGATCGTGTGTAAAATTTCATATAAGTAATGTTAAGAACTACATGATTGAATGTTTCATTTGATAATAATAAATTATGAGAATAATGGTTACATTTTTATGGCTGTCCCAATTAATATTCAAACGCGTCGCTAATTGTAGGGAAAAGTAAACTGCGAAATTTCCTGGAAACCAATAAATGGGCATTAAAGTGTGTTCTGTTTACATTTCATGAATAAATGTTTGGTTAACCTTTGAAATAATTTCGCTTCTGTGGTCCCAGAAACTCGGAAGAAATTTCCGCATTTTACCACAGCGGCGCAAACGTATTCCCTTTATGCGGAACGTCGGAAAGTTAAATGAAATATCGGAAGTAATAATATTAGTTTGAATAAGTAATTAAATTGAGTTATCATGTATATGTTTTACAATTATACAATTGAAAGTTATAATTAGTAGTAAAGCAAAGTTTGAAGTTAGTGTTTATATTGTATAAAGGGTATCCCGAAATTTACACAACTTTTGAATTAAATAGGAACAACTGTTTTTAATATTTAGAATGTTATATTTTTATTAAATCATAAAGTACATAGGATAGGGTTATTTGTATGGGTAGATCAATTTCATCATATTTCTTCTAGAATGAAATATCTTCAGTTATAACAAAATGGATTGCAATTTTGTTTATAGGTGATGTATGTCAATTGTTTGAGTAAAGATTCATATAGTCTGTTCGTTGGATCTTTCATCGTACGTCACAAACTATCGCTTCGAGAAACGACGCAAAAACATTCAGTCTGATAAAGTAAACCAAATGCGTTAGAAAAAGAACGCACTGTAAAACTTTCGTCGTTTTTTGAAGCGATAGTTTGTGACGTACGACAAAAGATCCAACGAACAGACTATAGCTACACTTTTTGTCAATAGATTCTGAATGGTTAATTCCAATTCCTGCAACAGATATTTATTTTACAATTTTTTAAACTCTGAAGTGCAATTTTTCACATCTTCTGTTTCAACAAAATTGATTGTAATTTTGTTTATAAGTGATGTATGTCAATTGTTTTAGTAAAAATTCATAGCCACACTATTTGTCAATAGGTTCTGAAAGTTTAATCTCGATTCCTGTAGCAGATATTTATTATACAATTTTTTAAACTCTGAATTGCAATTTTTCATATCTTCAGTTTCAACAAAATGAATTGTAATTTTGTTTATAGGTGACACATATTAATTGTTTTAGCAAAAATTCATAGCCACACTATTTGTCAATAGATTCTGAATGTTTAGTCTCAATTCCTGCAGCAGATATTTATTTTACAATTTTTTAAACCCTGAACTGCAATTTTTCATATTTTCAGTTTCAACAAAATGGATTGTAATTTTGTTTCTAGATGACGTTTGTCAATTGTTTTAGTAAAAATATATAGCCATATTACTTGTCAATAGATTCTGAATGATTAATCCCAATTCCTGCAGCAGATATTTATTTTACAATTTTTAAACCCTGAATTGCAATTTTTCATATGTTCAGTTTTAACAAAATGGATTGTAGTAGTGTTTATAGGTGATATATGTCAATTGTTTTAGCAAAAAATCATAGCAACACTATTTGTTAATAGATTTTGAATGTTTAATTCCAATTCCTGCGGCAGATATTTAATTTACAATTTTTTAAACTTTGAATTGCAATTTTTCATATCTTCAGTTTCAACAAAATGGATTGCAATTTTGACGTATGTCAATTGTTTTAGCAAAAAATCAGAGTCACACTATTTTTTAATAGATTATGAATGTTTAATCCCGATTCCTGCAGCAGATACAATTTTTTAAACTCATAATTGCAATTTTTCACATCTTCAGTTTCAACAAAATGGATTGTAATTTTGTGTATAGGTTATGTTTGTTAACTATTTTAGTTAAAATTCATAGCCATTTTTCAATAGATTCTGGAAGTTTAATGCCAATTCCTGCAGCAGATATTTATTTTACAAATTTTTAAACTCTGAAGTGCAATTTTTCATGTCTTCAGTTTCAACAGAATGGATTGTAATTTTGTTTATAGATAACGTATGTCAATTGTTTTGATAAAAATTCATAGCTACACTATTTATTAATAGATTCTGAATGTTTAATCCCAATTCCTATAGCAGATACTTATTTTACAATTTTTTAAACTCTGAATTGCATTTTTTCATATCTTCAGTTTCAACAAAATGGATTGTAATTTTGTTTATAGATGACGTATGTCAATTGTTTTGATAAAAATTCATAGCTACACTATTTGTTAATAGATTCTGAATATTTAATCCCAATTCCTGTAGCAGATATTTATTTTACAATTTTTTAAACCCTGAATTGCAATTTTTCTCACCTTTAGTTTCAACAAAATGGATTGTAATTTTGTTTATAGGTGATATATGTTAATTGTTTTATCAAAAATTCATAGCTACACTATTTGTAAATAGATTCTGAATGGTTAATCCCAATTCCTGCAGCAGATATTTATTTTACAATTTTTTAAACTCTGAATTGCAATTTTTTATATCTTCAGTTTCAACAAAATGGATTGTAATTTTGTGTATAGGTTATGTTTGTTAACTATTTTAGTTAAAATTCATAGACACACTATTTATCAATAGATTCTGAATGATTAATGCCAATTCCTGCAGCAGATATTTATTTTACAATTTTTTAAACTCTGAATTGCAATTTTTCATATCTTCAGTTTCAACAAAATGGATTGTAATTTTGTTTATAAGTGACGCATATTAATTATTTAAGCAAACATGCATAGCCACGCTATTTGGCAATAGATTTTAAATGTTTATTTCCAATTCCTGCAGCAGATATATATTATACAATCTTTTAAACTCTGAATTGCAATTTTTCATATCTTCATTTTCAACAAAATGGATTGTAATTTTGTTTAAAGTTAACGTATGTCAATTGTTTTAGTAAAAATTCATCGCCACATTATTTGTCAATAGATTCTGAATGATTAATCCCAATTCCTGCAACAGATATTTATTTTACAATTTTTTAAACTCTGAATTGCAATTTTTCATATCTTCAGTTTCAACAAAATCGATTGTAATTTTGTTTATAGGCGACGTATATCAATTGTTTTAGTAAAAATTCATAACCACACTATTTGTTAATTAATTCTGAATTTATAATCCCAATTCCTGCAGCAGATATTTATTTTACAATGTTTTAAACTCTGAAATGTAATTTTTTACATCTTCAGTTTCAACAAAATGGATTGTAATTTTGTTTATGGGTGATGTACGTCAATTGTTTTTGCAAAAGTCATAGTCACACTATTTTTTAATAGATTCTGAATGTTTAATCCCGATTCCTGCAGCATATATTTATATTATAAAATTTTAAACTTTGAATTGCCATTTTTCATATCTTTAGTTTCAGAAAAATGGATTGTAATTTGGTTTATAGGTGATGTTTATCAATTATTTTAGTGAAAATTCATAGCCATACTATTTATTAATAGATTATAAAAGTTTAATCCCAATTATTGCAGTAGATATTTATTTTACAATTTTTTAAACTCTGAAATGCAATTTTTCATATCTTCAGTTTCAACAAAATGGATTGTAATTTTGTTTATAGGTGACGCATATTAATTGTTTTCGCTAAAATTCATAGGCACATTATTTGTTAATAGATTCTAAATGTTTAATCCCAATTCCTGTAGTAGATATTTATTTTAAAATTTTTTAAACCCAGAATTGCAATTTTTCACATATTCCGTTTCAACAAAATGAATTGTAATTTTGTTTGTAGGTGACGTATGTTGGTTGTTTTTATAAAAATTCATAGCTATGCTTTTTGGTAATAGATTCTGAATGTTTAAATCCAATTCCTGCAGCAGATATTGATTTTAAACTCTGAATTGCAATTTTTCACATCTTTTGTTTCAATAAAATGGATTGTAATTTTGTTTATAGATGACGTATGTCAATTGTTTTAGCAAAAAATCATAGTTACACTATTTTTTTAATAGATTTTGAATGTTTAATCCCGATTCCTGCAGCAGATATTTATTTTACAATTTTTTAAACTTATAATTGCAATTTTTGACATCTTCAGTTTCAACAAAATGGATTGTAATTTTGTTTATAGGTGATGTATGTCAATTGTTTAAGTAAAAGTTGATAGCCACACTATTTGTCAATAGATTATGAAAGTTTAATTCCTGCTCCAGATAATGTCCTATGTTTTCTGTCAAGTCTCAGCTGTCATTATTGCTTTCTGTTAATTTTCTTCTACCTCCTAACATGTTGAATGTCTTCTGTCAAGTGTCAACTACAATTTCTCAATTACTTTTTCTAATGATGTTGTTTCTGTGATTCTGTTTTCTGCTAATTGTCAAACTGAAATAAGTCAATATTCTAATATAATAAATTTATTACATTGTTGTAAAACATTTTGGCTAAATATTTACGATAATCAGGCGTACGAGATTTAAATTATGCGAACAACTAAACCCCGAAGTTTGAACATTCCTGTAATATTAATAAAAAGTAATGATTTTACACAGCCGCACTCGACTTGGAACAATTTCCAAAGTTTGCCTGAAAGTTTTATATTGCGTTTTGTATTTACTACACATATTATTAAACGGGGCGACAGATTGCTCCAAAGTTTCGCATAGAACGGGGCAAAAAAATATGCATGCCGCAGTTTAGATTAAAAATTTACATAATATAGTAACTTTCCAAAAAATGAAAAACAATTGAAAAGTACATATATTAATTCCTTAATTACACATTAAATAGTTTAGTAATTATTGCATATATACGAAAAATTAAATATTCAAATAAATTAATGTGTAATTAATATATAGTACTTATACGAAGGATATTTTACACCATTACGACAAATGTTTAAATCTGCTGAGTAAGTGTGTAGAGAAGTGTGAAAGATATGTTATTTACAAATAAAACGTTAATATTTGTTAATATATACTAGTTTTATTTTAATACACAAGGCCCTCGTATATTTTACAAATAACATAGTGACTATTATTATTTATTGATAATGACTAGCTATATAATAATAACAAACGTCTTTATTGACTAAACTTCGCCCATTTTTGTGAGCAAATAAAGAAGTTTATTATTATTATATAGCTAGCCATTATCAATAAATAATAAATTATTTTAGAAAATAGATATTTTAGTTAGTTTAATATATTGAAGCTGACTTCACATATCTGATATAACCGCAGTCTGTCTAAACCCTGTTATTCTTTTCGCCTTTTATTGATTGCAGTCCGCAGAAAAAGTAGCTCCCGATATCAATAAAAGAACTTGTTCCGGGACAAGGTCTGATACATATCCTGTCGGGGGATGATGGCAACTAGGCAAGATCACGCCGACCGTGTGAAAGCAATCTGGAAACTATTGAAAAATAGACCCACAGTAATGTTCTATATATCAGGGGGTAATCGAAAGAGATGAAAAATCCTGAAATAACTTCACACGTGCAATTCTTTCTTTATAATTTTCACCCTTATTCCGGAACTTGGCAAACGAGTACATTAAAAAAATCCATATTTACCTAGGCACGAGTGTGTAAGCGGATCTTTTATACGCGAAAGCTCTTAATACGAAAAAGCATCGCGAGTGCATTGTGTGTACAATGTCGAAAAAAAAAGTCTTCGTGTTCGAGTGCATCAAACACCGACGCAACTTTGTAGTGTAGTATTTCGACATTTGTCGACGCTGCATTACAGTTTGCGCCCACCGTAATTAGTTTGAAATTCCCGATTATTTTGTAATGAAAGCGAGCCGTAGTTTGTAGTTTCAATTTCGCACACGAGAATCCGGCGAACAATAAAAATAACGGGCGGTTTGGAATAATTGGAAGTGCACATGCAGCGTTTGCTTTGAATCGAAAATTCGCACGCAAATAATAATTTAACACAGGGGAATAAATAATTCGAATTAAACTACATACTTGTCAAAATTTGAAGTTTACAATACGTTTTTCACCGCGATTTGTTCTCGTTTTAAATGTGAAATTATAAGCGTTGAAATTAATAAAAAATGGATACAGTTTTATGAGTTTAAAACTTTAACGATATACAACAATAGTTTTGATTTTGATATAAATCTTATCACTTTTTAAATAACTACAAATAAAATAATATTACATAATTAGCTTTGTAAGTGCTTTTTGTGCCCAATACAAATGATTGATTTTTGAATTTGCAGCTCAATAAATATTTTCACCTCTACTTTCCACATCTCTACTTTCAGTCCGTACAAATCTGCTGCTTTTCTTGGTTTTACTTCATCATTATATGTTAAGTTAGTCACCATGACAGGCCCCTTGGTGTGAAGCGAAGAGCTCTATTTCACATCTTCTTTTTGCTAGGAATATAGCAGGAGAATACTAAACAGAATATTAAACAAATAAAAAAATTAATGATTTATTTTTTGCTCTAATTAAATATTACGCATAGATACAATGAGTTACACACTGTCCAAATTATACAACACGTTACATTTAATCGAAACAAATTGGTTTAAAAATAACCCTACATTGATTCGGTTACGGTCGACGCATTAATAACGAAATAAAAAACAACTGGAACGTAGTCAAATATATTTTATTGGATGGAATAAAATTCGAAATGTAATTACTCAAACATGTATTTGTGGCTAAAAACATTAATCACATAATATTCATACAAAATATTATACAGATGTCTATTTGGTACGTAAATATGATAAATTTAATTTTAACATAAACACTAATTAAATTGTACATAAATGTAAAATTAATTACGTGTTTTTCGTTACTATAATTTATTTCTATTTACGTACATAAAATAAAGAATTAGTTTCGACTTATTAAATAATAATAATAATAATATATGGTTTATTCATTGTTTATAAAAGGATATATTGATGATAATAATTAAGATACAATGATAAACCTAAAAGAATAAGTAAACCGTAGAAAGTCACGAAGTTTTACAACTTGTGTGTGTTGAAAATTATTTATTAGATCGGATTCAATATGTTAAACTCAATAACTGTGTTTCAAAAGCTATTCATGCGAAATCTGGGGTACCACAAGGATCACATTGTGGACCGATACTGTTCCTCATTTTCATTAATGATCTAATGGACTCCATCACTTATTCCCAAGTTTTATTGTTTGCTGATGATCTCAAAATATATAAAGCCATTACAAGTAAATCTGATATTGAAAGGCTTCAGTTAGACCTTGTAACTATTCACCTATGGTGCGTGCGATTTGGGAATATTTCTTGATAGTAAACTTCTTTTTACTCATATAAAGAATATTAGTTCAAAGGCTGCGCGTACTGTAGGTTTTGTACAAAGATTTTCGAAAGACTTTAGCCCTGAAATATTTAAATTACTATATTCCACATTAGTAAGACCCCTCCTAGAATATGCTGCTATAGTATGGACACCTAATTACAACACCACCCAATTTGCAATTGAAAAAATACAAACTAAATTCCTAAAGCTTTTATGTTATCGTTGTGGCATTAACTATGATAGAAATTCATTTCGCTCTTTTAATTTGATGTCCTTAAGTGAGAGACGGTTCGTTGGAGATATGGTATTCCTTTTTAAATTAACCAATGGTCTGATTGATTGCAAATTTCTTTTAACTAAATTAAATTTCAATGCAACTTCTCTACATTTGCGGAGAACCCGATTAACTTTTAGACCTGAATATCACAGAACCAACTTTGGGATGAATAGCCCTATATGTAGGATGATGCGGCTTTTTAATTTATTATGTAAGTTTAATGTCGACTTGTTTAGTGTTTCGCTTAATAGTTTTAAGAAGCAGTGTAACAAAATCTTGTGTAGTAATAGTATTTTAAATCTTAACTAGTTTTTATTATGTTTAATATATGTATATATATATATATTATTTGTAAATTTATATTTATATTGTATAGCTCCCATTTTATCCCTGTTATTGATTGCTGTATTGGTAAATTCGTTAATAAATTTGAATTTGAATTGTTAAATTTCTTTCAGTAAACTTTTCAGTAATTTCTCCTCAAAATATTTAGACTTTTTCGTCATATTTTCTAACATTTCAAGAGTTTACACCATATTTGATACAAATTTACCAGAATCATTTTTTATAATACGTAAATAAACTAGATAAATTACTAAAAACATAAATTATCGTACAAAATTTTTTCTTGCAGATTTCAAGATTTTTATATACTTTTCTTATATTCTCGAGCATTTCCTAATCATATTTTTCTAAGAATTGATTTTCCGTGAAGAAAAAAAGAAGAATTTTTTGTAGTATTCTAGAAATTTCCAGGAAACTATTTTCTGGATTTAAAAAAATTCCAGCATTTTTTTAGAATTTTAGAAATTTAAAGCAAAATACATATCTAGTTGTTAAGAATTTTTGTTTCAAAAATCTATTAATTATCCAGTTATTAGAATTATTCGGCGAATTTGCTTCAGATGGTTTTAGAAAAAATAGCAATTGCTATTTCACATTTATGGAATTTTCTAACTATTTTTTTGACTCAGATTTCCGTTTCTGAATATTTTTTGATAATTTATATTTTCTATCTTTTCCAAAATCAAACTGATTTTCCAGATTTCTAGATTTTTTTTCCTACATCGTATTTTTAATTTTTTTGAGAACTTTCCAGAATTTTTTGTACGAGACTTTCCCTCCAGTTTTCGACCATTTAATTTTTCTTTCTTTTTTCAAACTGCAAATTATCTTACAGACTTCTAAAATTTTCTATCATATTTTCACAATTTTTATCTTTATCTTATAAGAAACTTCTTACAAACATTTTATTATAAATTATTATACTTTTCCATTTTTCGAGAATTTTTGATGATTTCTTTTTTATCTCATCACTATTTTTCATGAATATATATTAATATATACAATTTTCTTATAAGTTTTCACAATTGTTCAGCATTTCATTTACCAAAATTTCATTGGATTTACAAACTTTATAAAATTGTTAAATTTCTTTCAGGGTTCTAAACTTTTCAGTAATTTCTCCTCAAAATATTTAGATTTTTTCGTCATATTTTCTAACATTTCAAGAATTTACACCATACTTGATACAAATTTACCAGAATCATTTTTTATAATACGTAAATAAAGTAGATAAATTACTATAAACATAAATTATCGTACATAATTTTTTCTTGCAGATTTCAAGATTTTTATATACTTTTCTTACATTCTCGAGCATTTCCTAATCACATTTTTCTAAGAATTAATTTTCCAAGAAGAAAAGTGGAAGAATTTTTTGTAGTATTCTATAAACTTCCATGAAACTATTTTCTGGATTTTAAAAAATTCCAGCATTTTTTTAGAATTTTAGAAATTTACAGCAAAATACATATCTAGTTGTTAAGAATTTTTTTTCAAAAATGCATTAATTATCCAGTTACTACAATTTTACAGCGAATTTGCTTCAGATGGTTTTAGAAAAAATAGCAATTGCTATTTCACATTTATGGAATTTTCCAAGTATTTTTTTGACTCAGATTTCCGTTTCTCAATATTTTTTGATAATTTATATTTTCTATCTTTTCCAAAATCAAACTGATTTTCCAGATTTCTAGATTTTTTTTCCTACATCGTATTTTTTATTTTTTTGAGAACTTTTCAGAATTTTTTGTAGGAATTTTCCAACAAATTTTTCTTACAGAGACTTTCCCTCCAGTTTTCGACCATTTAATTTTTCTTTCTTTTTTCAAACTGCAAATTATCTTACAGACTTCTAAAATTTTCCATCATATTTTCACAATTTTTATCTTATTCTTATACTTCTTACAAACATTTTATTATAAATTACTACAATTTTCCATTTTTCGGGAATTTTTGATGATTTCTTTTTTATCTCATCACTATTTTTCATGAATATATATTAATATATACAATTTTCTTATAAGTTTTCACAATTGTTCAGCATTTCATTTACCAAAATTTCATTGGATTTACAAACTTTATAAAATTGTTAAATTTCTTTCAGGGTTCTAAGCTTTTCAGTAATTTCTCCTCAAAATATTTAGATTTTTTCGTCAACATTTCAAGAATTTACACCATATTTGATACAAATTTACCAGAATCATTTTTTATAATACGTAAATAAACTAGATAAATTACTAAAAACATACATTATCGTACATAATTTTTTCTTGCAGATTTCAAGATTTTTATATACTTTTCTTATATTATCGAGCATTTCCTTATCACATTTTTCTAAGAATTGATTTTCCGAGAAGAACAGAAGATTTTTTTGTAGTATTCTAGAAATTTCCAGTAAACTATTTTCTGGATTTTAAAAAATACCCGCATGTTTTTGCTTTCTTTTCCAAACTTTAAATTATTTTCTATTTTTCTAGGATTTTTTTAGCAATTTCGCCTCCAGTTTTTTCAAGAATGATTTCTCCCAGATTTCTATAATTTTCCTAAGACCTTTCATCCATTTTTCGACCATTTGTTTTTCTTTATCTTCCAAACTGCAATTAGCTTCCAAAGTTGTAGAGTTTGTCCGCAATTTCATCTCCAGCCTTCTAAAATTTCACAATATTTAGCTTTATCTTGTACGAAACTTTTTTAAAATAAATTTCTAAAATTTTCTAGAAACTTAGTTCCAGAGAAACATTGAATCTAGTATATACATTATGCTTTATAACAATAATTATTGTGCTTCTTCATCGTCCTCAGGGCTATTTAAGTCTTTAAGCTTAGTTACATTTTCCAGTTTTATTTTTATCATTTCTTATTTTATCCTCTCATTTTTTTAAATTAATTTATCTTCCAAATTACAAATTTAATTTTTAAGAGCTTTCTTTTCTAAATTTTTACAATTTTCCAGCATTTTAATTACCAAATTTGCTTCAAAGAAAAATTTACAATCATTCTTTTCCAGATCATTGAATTTCCTTCAGGGTTCTAGAATGTTCTCTTCTAGATTTCTAGAATTTTCCATAATTTCTTATTTTATTTAATGTACTTTTTCCAGAAGTATTTCTCTCATTTTCAAGATTTATCGACCAATTCTTGTTTTATATTACCCCAACTTTTAAAATTGCAAAACATTTCTCCGAGAGTTGTAGAAATTCTAGATTTATTGATTTATTAATTTTCTCTTTTAGATATTTAAATAATATGTAAGATAACTTCGTTCAGTTAAAACAATATTTAACGGAAATATAATCTATCCATTATAAACTAATAATGAACTGTAATTGTGTTCTAATTTTCTTATTATTACGAAATATTAAATCTATTAACATTTAAGTCAGCTATTTTAATTCCAATTTAAAATCAATTAAGGTATATCCTAGAAGAGGATGTTTGTAAAAAAAAATATCATTAAATGTATTCCCTTTCTTTGCTATATATAGCAACGTGTATTCTGTAGACGTGTGGAATCCTACTTAATATAATACGTTTCCAGAAAATAAAATGGGAGCTTGAGTTACGGAGTTTTCGTGATCGCGCGCCTAAGAATAATCGAAAAGACGTATGGCTTAAAAAGGCTGTATGATAGAATTTAAAACGTAAAAAATTATAAAATACTAAATTAAAACAAGTAGTATGGTTTTTGGACATAATTATATTATAAAAATACAACTAAAGTTAAGCCAAAGAAATGAATTAACTTTTTTATTGACATACAAATATTTCTCCACGGGTTAAGTGAGAATTTAATTCATCGTAAATTAATTCTCATGATTACGTTTATTAAGTTAAGACGTTTACAGGCCACTATTAATTAATGATCGAAACTATTTCGCAAGATTATGATTTAACATAATTCTCTGTAGTACAAATTAATAATAACTTTGGCGAATAAAAACAGCTTTCAAGGCGCAATATAAAGTTTTAATGCAATGTAATTTGAGATGTTTACCAATACGTCAATCAAAGCCCTCTATTCTTAATGTGTTATATGTGAATTAAATGTCAGTTTCTGATCTAACAGAATTTATCCAAAGCGTTTGAGAGGTACTGTTTATAGTATAGCAAGTTTGAGACTGTGGATATTTTTGGGGACAAAGCCATATTGCTGTGGTGCAATTTTTGGATGAGACATCTACGCTAACCTATCTGCGACCAAATTATCCAACATCTTTGGAATGATTGATTAGAGACAAACTACTCGATAATTTTCTACCAAATCAGGTTGGCCAGATTTGAATTTTGGTATAGTATATAATAATATGTATATAATAATATATAATATATATAAGTTTCCATCTGTTGATATAAGTAAGAAAATTATTCATGAAATACATTTATAAGTGTTTACGTTATGGTGGATGCGCCGGGAACGCGCGAACTAAATGTAATTAATTTACATTTAAATGTTAATATAATACATTCTATTCTAAAAATAATTATATATACGCATGATTGACATTATATAATACGATATGAGTTTATTGGCCCTTTACATTGTATTTACAATATGAAATATTACCTCAAAATTGGAGATTGATAATAATTATATTTTTACTTTGAAATAATGTTATGATATAATAATTGAATTAATTCACTCGTTGGCGCTAAGGACTTTCATATTCGAGTTATATGGGCCTTTTCCGGCATTAGGTATTAATAAAGATCGCACACTTTTATGATCCGAGCGCATTTCTTATCAGACGGACTATAAACACGTAAGCCGGGAAATAAATTTTCCACACTAACGTATAGCGTGTCCGTGGCACACATTTCTTTAACACCTCTGATAACGATCATTGCGAATATAATTTATCGCCTTCTTTAAAGGCTACTTTTACATCCATTGTTACAATATGTAAATGCTATTGCAAAACAATAATGGCTTAGCATATAATTATTTCAACTATACACGGTTGGTACAATCAATTTGACCTTTATAATATTTATAGGTGTTTAAAAAGTATACGCTTTAATAATAGTGATAAAAATATTTTAATTAATATTTGTAAAGGAGTTCAATAAAATAATTTTTGTCGATAAAATTATTAAAAATTTTCATAATCAATATTTTTTAATTTACACGATAAAATTATTGTTTATTGCAATTGATACTTGTTGAGCTATACTCTGGATAAAACCAGGTACGTACATTTGTTGAAGAAAAATTATTATTTCATTGCAAGTAATTAATTCGCGTGTGAATTATATTATCATAATTTTGCATTAATATAAAACCATCACATTTTTTATGGTGCATTTCATAAAATATTTTATAGTACATACCTCCATATTTGTATTTAATGTATAATAATTAACGCACTAAAATATGATTTATTAATAATGAAGTAATTTTCTATGGTCTTAGAAACATTTATTATGTATAAGAAAATAATTGCATATTATAAAAATGGTGATGTGGCCATCATAGTACTTTCCCTATATATTTCTCGAAAACTATGAGGTTTACGCAAAAATGTTATCTCTAATAATATGTGCAATTTTGAATTCTCTACAATTATTTGTTATATAAATTTTATGTAACTTCAATAGTTTATTAGCAATTGGCAAAAAATATTAAAATTTTCAATTTTTATTTTTATTTCTCGAAAGTTAAGAATTTTATGAAAAACATGTTTGAATAAAACCTATTCAGTTTTTCATTCCCTTTAACTTTTGTTTGACCCGTTTTTTAAAATTTTTCATATTTAGAAAAATATCACGAAAAAACCAAAAAACGCCTCGAGTAAACAACCACTTCCGGTTTATGAATGTTCACCAAAAGCTTTTCAGATCGAGTTTTTAACGATAAAACCTTAAGTTTAAAGTTTTATCTCAATAGGATCTTTTGTTTTTGAGATACAGCGCCCACCGACAGACAAACACGAAAACATTACACTCAAATGGTGATGTGGCCATCATAGTACTTTCCCTATATTTTTCTCGAAAACTATGAGGTTTACGCAAAAAGGCTATTCTTAATAATTTGTTCAGTTTTGAATTCTTTACAATTATCTGTAATACAAGTTTCATGTAACTCTAATGGTTTATTAGCAATTGACAAAAAATGTCAAATCTTTCAATTTTGTTTTTCTCGAAAGTTAAGAATTTTATGAAAAAAATGTTTGAATAAAAGCCATTTATTTTCTCATTCTCTCTAAGTATTGTTTGAAAAGTTTTGTAATATTTTCCATATTTGGAAAAATATAGACAGAATACCTCATTTTCATGCATTTTCATGAACGAAAACAATACTATTCAAATGGTGATGTGGCCATCATAGTACTTTCCCTATATTTTTCTCGAAAACTATAAGGTTTACGCAAAAATTTTATTCTTAATCATTTGTTCACTTTTTAATTCTCTACAATTATTTGTTATATAAATTTCATATAACTTCAATAGTTTATTAGAAATTGGCAAAAAATGTCAAAATTTTCAATTTTTAATTTTTTTCTCATAATTTAAGAATTTTATGAGAAACATGTTTTAATAAAAGTTGTTCAGTTTTTTATTCCCTTTAACTTTTATTTGAAAAGTTTTGTAATATTTTTTATATTTAGAAAAATATTGCTAAAAAACAAAAAAATGCCTCGAGTAAACATCCACTTCCGGTTTATGAATATTTACCAAAAGCTTTTCAGCTCCAATTTTTAACGATGAAACCTTAAGTTTAAAGTTTCATCTCCGTCGGATTATTAGTTTTTGAGATACAGCGCCCACCGACAGACACACACACACACATACACACAGACACAGATTTTTTTTTTCCAGAAATTAGTTTTTTGGGCTTAGGGGACATCAAAACGAATATTTCCGCAAAAAAAATTTTTCAAAAAAAAATCACGAAAACAATACTCCCCCTATATATACTATATAGGGAAAGTAATAAATGGTGATGTGGCCATCATAATACTTTCCCTATATTTTATTCGAAAACTATAAGGTTTACACAAAAAAGCTATTGTTAATGATTTGTTCACCATTGAATTCTCTATAATTATTTGTAATGCAAGTTTCATATAACTCTAGCAGTTTATTAGCAATTGGCAATAAATGTCAAAATTTTCAATTTTAATATTTTTTCTCAAAAGTTAAGAATTTTATGAAAAATATGTTCGAATAAAACTTGTTCAGTTTTTTATTACCTTTAACTTTTGTTTGAACCATTTTTTAAAATTTTTCATATCTAGAAAAATAAAACGAAAAAACAAAAATGTGCCTCCAGTAAACATCCACTTCCGGTCTATGAATGTTTACCAAAAGCTTTTCAGCTCCAGTTTTTAACGATAAAACCTTAAGTTTGAAGTTTCATCTCAATCAGATTATTCGTTTTTGAGATACAGCGCCCACCGACAGACACACAGACAGACACACATCCAGACACAAAATTTTTTTTTCCAGAAATTAGTGTTTTGGGTTCAGGGTACCCCAAAACGGATATTTCCGCAAAAAAAAATTTTCAAAAAAAAATCACGAAAACAATACTCCCCCTATATATACTATATAGGGAAAGTAAAAATGGTGATGTGGCCATCATAGTACTTTCCCTATATATTTCTCGAAAACTATGAGGTTTACGCAAAAATGTTATTCTTAATAATATATGAACTTTTAAATTCTCTACAATTATTTGTCATATAAATTTTATGGAACTATAATAGTTTATTAGCAATTGGCAAAATATATCAAAATTTTCAATTTTTATTTTTTTTCTCGAAAGTTAAGAATTTTATGAAAAAAATATTCAAATAAAACTTGTTCAGTTTATTATCCCCTTTAACTTTTGTTTGAACCGTTTTTTAAAATTTTCCATATTTAGAAAAATATTACCAAAAAACAAAAAAACGCCTCGAGTAATCATCCACTTCCGGTCTATGAATGTTCACCAAAAGCTTTTCAGTTCCAGTTTTTAACGATAAAACCTTAAGTTTAAAGTTTCATCTCAATCGGATCATTCGTTTTTGAGATACAGCACCCACCGACAGACAGACAGACAGACACACACACACACACACACACACACACACAGACACAATTTTTTTTTTTCCAGAAATTAGTGTTTTGGACTCAGGGGACCTCAAAACGGATATTTCCGCAAAAAAATTTTTTCAAAATAAAATCACGAAAACAATACTCCCCCTATATATACTATATAGGGAAAGTAAAAATGGTGATGTGGCCATCATAGTACTTTCCCTATATATTACGCGAAAACTATGAGGTTTACGCAAAAATATTATTCTTAATAATTTGTTGACTTTTTAATTCTCTACAATTATTTGTCATATAAATTTTATGTAACTCCAATAGTTTATTAGCAATTGGCACAAAATGTCAAAATTTCCAAGTTTAATTTTTTTTCTCGAAAGTTAAGAATTTTATAAAAAACATATTCCAATAAAACTTGTTCAGTTTTTCATTCCCTTTAACTTTTGTTTGAACAGTTTTTTAAAATTTTTCATATTTAGAAAAATATCAAGAAAAAACAAAAAAACGCCTCGAGTAAACATCCACTTCCGGTTTAGGAATGTTCACCAAAAGCTTTTCAGTTCCACTTTTTAACGATAAAACATTAAGTTTAAAGTTTTATCTTAAAAGGATTATTCGTTTTTGAGATACTACGCCCACAGGCCGACATATTCACGAAAACATTGCTACCCAAATGCTGATGTGGCCATCATAGTACTTTCCCTATATTTTTCTCGAAAACTTTGAGGTTTACGCAAAAATGTTGTTCTTAATAATTTGTGCACTTTTGAATTCGCTACAATTATTTGTTATGTGAATTTTGTCTATCTCCAATAGTTTATTAGCAATTGGCAAAAAATGTCAAAATTTTCAATTTTTATTTTTTTTCTCGAAAGTTTAAAATTTTATGAAAAACATGTTCGAATAAAACTTGTTCAGTTTTTCATTTCCTTTAACTTTTGTTTGAACTGTTTTTTAAAAATTTTCATATTTAGAAAAATATCACGAAAAAACAAAAAAACGCTTCGAATAAACAACCACTTCCGGTTTATGAATGTTTACCAAAAGCTTTTCAGATCGAGTTTTTAACAATAAAACCTTAAGTTTGAAGTTTCATGCCATTCGGATCCTTCGTTTTTGAGATACAGCACCCACCGACAGACAGACAGACAGACAGACAGACACACACACACACACACAGACACAGAATTTTTTTTCCAGAAATTAGTGTTTTGGGTTCAGGGGACCCCAAAACGGATATTTCCGCAAAAAAAATTTTTGAAAAAAAAATCACGAAAACAATACTCCCCCTATATACTACGTGTATAGGGAAAGTAATAAAGTAAATAAAAGACTTTATTTACCTTATATATTATGGAATTTCACCAAGTAACAGCCTCGTCAATTCAATATTTAATTTCATATTTTAACCAAAGGAATAAAAACATTAACATTCTACGTGTAGGTATAAATTACTACGTAGTAACTTATTATTTACTTTATTGATTAATTCCTCGCTCAAATTACAATCATTGGTCTTTAATACTCCTGAACTACTTTAAATACAGTCCTCTTGACCTATTTTAATAAATTATGCGTTGACTAGCGTAGCGTAATCTTGACCTACCTCAAATAATATTGCATTAGCCTGGCGTAATAATAATATAGACCAAGCGGACTTTTTCGAGCATCCAAATAAATGATGCTTTGTCCTAGCGTCACAATCCTGATATATTTGAGGTAAGTCAAAATTAAACTACAAGTTCTAGCTCTATTGAAAGAATTTCATGAAAACGCCAGCCCAGGACATTACGGATTCCACGGGATTTAATACAGGCTATCACAAAGTTACTATTGGAAGAAGATGAGGGATGACAAATACCTCAAAAATTGTATCGAATGTCAACGTTACAAACCAAGTAACCTAAAGCCCGTACGATTAATCCAGACTACAGCCACGATTTTCGCGTTTCGAGACGGTCTCATTTGAACAATTAGTACCGCTGCCTACTTCTTCAGAAGGATACACCACTATTCTCATAGTGGAAGTCATCGCCAGCATATGAATGGAAATCCTGCCACCTCGTAAAGCCACAGAATAAGCCTTCGCATTACTAAATGAGGTCTTTCTATGCTATGGAATTTCTTCCGATAACGGGGCCCAGTTCATTAGTGCTGTCACGCAACAAATGATGTATAGCTTATGAGTGCAGCACAATTTCAACCCGTCTTACTATCAGAAAGCCAACCCGGTGGAACGGAAACATTGGGTTATTAAATTGACGAGGCGGATACATGATGAAACTCTATAACACATTGATTTAAAACAACTCAGTTGGGAGGGTTTCATATTTATTATTTAAAACTGCAACATGTTTAACCACACAGTACTTATCTGCCTGATGAAGCCACTATGTGGCGAAATATGTTGCAGTGTTCAACAATAAATGTGAAACCCTCCCAACTGTGTTGTTTTAATTCAATGGAAACATTGGGATATGAAGCCTCAGCTTGCCAACTTAAAGGGAACACATCACAATTCCTGGCCTACCAAATTAGCAGTCGCCAGGTTCGTTCATGTCTTCAGCAGTACTGGATATAGCGCTGCTTACCTCACCTTTGGAAGAACCCTACAAACTGCCGAATACGTGAGCAGGGACCAAAGGACCATCGTGTCAGTGGAGAACTTCTTTGCCGAGGTTACTCCACACCTTCTCCAGTTAGTTGATACCTTAGAGGCCGATCTGCAGCTAACATACGGGAAACAGGACGACCACAAGAAGTATGCAGATGCCATCCGAAGATCTTCACCAGAGAATCAACCAGGGGATCATGTCTGGCTTGATACACAACTTCTAAGTCGAGAGAAGGATCACTTCACCGAAAAATGTTCCCCTAATCCATGCTGCCGCCCTCACCCCAGAGGACGATGAGGACGTCCACGCAATACCTAAGCTAAACTGGTTACTTCATCAGGACGATAGCAATAGGCAAAAAATGTCAAAATTATTAATTTTTAACTTTTTTTTCGGAAGTTGAGAACTTTATGAAAAATATGTTTTAATAAAACTTGTTCAGTTTCTCTTTCCCTTTAACTTTTGTTTTAAAAATTATGTACTATTCTTCAAATTCTATACAGGGAATGTAAAAAGGATGTAGAATCCATCAATAATTAGTAATTAAAGTTATCATGTATGTGTAGGGTGGGTGGGCGTCCTCTATCCCACCCTCCAATCAGTAAAACATAAGCGAGGGTTTTAATTAAAAGTTGTAAAATATGAATAAACGCAAAATAATTGCAATTTTTAGAGATTTATTCATACAAAGTTTTCAAATAATTTTTGATGATGTTTTACTGATAAGAGGGTGGGGATAGAGGCCACCCACCCACCCTATATATACATATAAACTTTAATTCCTTATCGTCTCGCGTTTCCAATAAAATTAATTACAAAACATTTTGAATTAAAAGAAATTAAAAAGGTAAAATTTTTGAATGAGTAAATTAGTAAAAATTTAATGCATGATGGGTGGGCAGGATTTAAATATAAATTAGATAAGATTGGCTATAGAAAGTCATATATAATTAAATTTAAATTTTGTTTTAGTTTTTATTGCATAAAGGGTTTGATTGTTTTTAGCAGCAAAATCATCAACGATTAGCAATTAAAGTTTTAATGTATATGTAGGGTGGGTGGGTGGCCTCTATCCCATCCTACAATCAGTAAAACAAAAGCGAGGGTTTTAATTAAAAGTTGTAAAATATGAATAAACGCAAAATAATTGCAATTTTTAAAGATTTTTCATACAAGTTTTTCAAATAATTTTTAATGATGTTTTACTGATTGGAGGGTGAGATAGAGGCCACCCACCCACCCTACATATACATATAAATTTTAATTCCTTATCGTCTCGCGTTTCCGATAAAATTAATTACAAAACCTTTTTAATAAAAAAGAAATTAAAAAGGTAAAATTTTTGAAAGAGTAAATTAGTAAAACTTTGATGCATGATGGGTAGGCAGTCTTTAAATCTAGATTAGATAAGATTAGCTATGGAAAGTCATTTATATTTAAACTTAAATTTTGATTTTTTTTTATTACATAAAAATTTGATTGTTTTTAGCAGCAAAATCATCAACGATTAGCAATTAAAGTTTATATGTATATGTAGGGTGGGTGGGCGGCCTCTATCATACCCTCCAATCAATAAAACAAAAGCGAGGGTTTTAATTAAAAGTTGTAAAATATGAATAAACGCAAAATAATTGCAATTTTTAAAGATTTATTCAAAGAAATTATTCAAATAATTTTTGATGATGTTTTACTGAACAGAGGGTGGGATAGAGGACACCCATCCACCCTACATATACATATAAATTTCAATTTATTATCGTCTCGCGTTTCCAATAAAATTAATCACTTTTTAAACAAAAAAGAAATTAAAAAGGTAAAATTTTTTAGCAAGTAAACCTAAATTTTGATTTTGTTTAATTTTAATTACTTTAAGGGTTTGATTGTTTTTAGCAGCAAAATCATCAACGACTAGCAATTAAAGTTATCATGTATATGTAGGGTGGGTGGGTGGCCTCCATCCCACCCTCTAATCAGTAAAACATAAACGAGGGTTTTAGTTAAAAGTTGTAAAATGTAACAAATATAAAATAATGGCATTTTTTAAAATTGATATATTCATATTTAAAATAATTTTTGATGATACTTTACTGACTGGAGAATAAGATAGAAAATAATTTAGAAAAAACAGATCAAAATCCCCGAAGAAACAATTTTCTAAGGAACAGCTGAAAACTGAAAATACATTTAAACTTTGAAATTTTATGCAAAGAAAAATAATTATCATAATTAAGTGCAAAACTAAAAATTAAAAAAAGAAAAACAAACAGATAAAACTGTTAATGGTGGAGGCTTGTACTTCATTATACATTATTATTTGCAGATAAAAAACTTTTTAACTTTGTTTGTATAGAAGTCTTCTAGTTTGATAATGACAAGTTAAAATTGTTGAAACAATAGCCACTTAATAATAATAATAATAAAGTCAGTGTTATACAAACAAAGTTGAAACAGATAAAATTTTACAAAACAAAAATTAATTGAAATTTTTCAAAACAATTTAAACATTTTACAGTTTGCGTAGAGACTTTGAGAATTTCTGTTTAAAACGTTTATGTTTTACAAAAAGAAATAGCTATTAAACATTTCTCCTTGAAGAACAAATGTTTTTAAAAAGTAAGAAAATATATTCTTAAAAAAATCAACTGTAAAACTTTAAAAAAAAACAACTGAAAATTTTAAAATCTGCTTAAAGTGAAACACACAAACAATTTAATATTGTAGTAAAATAAAATAAATGAAAATATATCAAAAAATGAAAAGTGCTAAAATAGTTGAAACATTTTGACATTTGCGGGAAACTTGAAGGAATTTCATTAGGAAAAATAAATGATTTAGAAAGAAAAATAACACAAATAAAAAATAGATTGAATTTATCAAAAAAAAAATATACAAATAGTTGCATAAAAATTAGGAACATTTAAAATAATTTAAAAAAACACATAAAAATTCCAGAAAAAACAATTAATAATCTCATAGAAAACAGCTGAAAACTGAAAACTCAAAATAAATTTCATAATTAGCAGTTAAAATTGAATTAAAATAATTAAAAACATTTCAAAAAACAGTTGAAATTGAAACCTAAAAAATACATTCTAAAATTTGCTCAAAATAATTTATAACACAAAATATTTCAATTGCAAAAAAACAAAATTAATGGAAATATAGCAAAAAATACATTCTAAAATTTGCTCAAAATAGTTTTTAACGAAAAATATTTCAATTGCAAAAAAACAAAATTAATGGAAATATAGCAAAAAATGTTAAAACAGTTGTAACATGTTGAATTTTGCGGGAAAAGTGTTGAAATTTTATTACAAAAAAGAAACGATTTAAAAAAAATAAAAAAAGAAAAATAATAGAAAATAAATTAGATTCAATTTAACCAAAAAAATTGAAACCATTCGTTAAGAAAAACAATTAAGAAAGAAAAATACAAAACAGATAATATCTACCATAAGAAAGGGATTGAAATTGCTAAAATAATTAAAATATTTCAAATATTGAAATTAAAAATTCATTTTAAAATTCGCTTAAAGTGGTTTACACAGAAAATAAATAAAAGGAATTAAACTACAGCAAAAAAACTTGAAATGTAATAAAAATAATCAAAAGTATAGTTGGAATTAATTCAAAACTAAAAAAAAAATTTCAAAATTCACTTAAAATAGTTTACAAAGACAAATATTTACAATTGCAATAAAAACAAAATTAATGGAAATATAGCAAAGAATGAAATGTGTTCATTAGGAAAAATAAATGATGAAAAAAAAGACAAAAAATAAAAATAAAATTGATTGAATTTAAAAAACAAAAAATAAAATATTTGCATATAAATTATGAATATTTGTTACTTCAAAACAGAAATAATTTTGAAAAAACAGATAAAAATCTCTCAAAAAATAGCTGAAAACTGAAAAATAAAAATACGTTTTAAAATGCGATTAAATCAGTTAAAACTTTACTCAAAGAAAAGTAATTAACAATCGCCAATAAAAAAGAAAAAACAAAGAAAAACAAAATTTTATAAAGAAAAAAGGAATTGAAATTTGGTAATATAATTAAAACATTTCAAAGTTTGAAACTAAACATTCATTTTAAAAAACTTGTGTGAAATGTGTTAAGACAGTTGAAATATTTTGAATTATGCGGAAATTTTTTTTTAATGGCAATTTCTTAGTAAAAAACAAATTAAGAATGAAAGTAAAAATATATAAATCCTTTACGTTGTAGAAAATTCACTAATAATTAGAAAAAACACGAAAAATTTCGTAATATCTACAACATTATAGATTTTACGAATTTTTTTTTTAATTATTAAGAATGAAAGGTCATAGTCTCAAAAAATGAAAAATCAAAAAATCATTTGAAAGACTCTTAAAATTACAGATGAAAATTAAATTAAAAGTATATTTTAAATTAAAATTCATCCAAACATTTGATTTTTTCCTCTTTCTTATCATATATTTTCTCGAGTATTCTGTTTTGAGCCTATTTAATCTTATGAAGAAAACTAACTTATTATTACTATTAGTATCAATTTACTAATATATTTTACTACAATTCTTGTAAATAACTTTGCTTGTCTTTTCTTGTTCCTGTATTTCTTCAAATTTTTGTAATTAGTATCTTAAATATTTTATTACTAGTATAATATTTTTAAGAAATATATTCTGTTTGCATTTTTATTAAGTTACATCTGTGTACATGTAGTATTTCTTTCTTTTTTTTCTCTCGTATTGTATCTTTACTGTAAAATGGGGTTCGTTAATAAAGTATTATTATTAAGTTATATTATTATTATTACTCTTTTCATTAGTTATTACACAAACCTAAGCTTAAGAAAAAGTGTCCAGCCAGTGTGAGCTTTTAAAGATTTTTAAAAATTGTGTGTTATAACAGCCAAGTATATTTAATTAATTTTTATGATTTAAAATTTATCACACAGTAATGAGCTCAAATAATTTTTTTTAATATAAACAGTAAACTAAATTATTGTAAGGGTTAATTTTAGTGTTTATATCATGTACGTAGCAACGGTCATCCTAATGATTACATTTTTCGTTTCGTTCTATTTTAAATCTCATCAATGTAGTTGTAGTTAAGGATAGTCACTGTTATTAATTCAATATGATTATCAGTGGTATAACTATAATTAGGGAACTTCAATGTAACTCCCTAGGTAATCTTAATGATATATCAATATTTACTGATATGATAAATATTTTGTGATTGCTCAAACATCATCAGTTTGTGATATATTTTGAATTTTAAAAAAATAAGAATATTAACCTACCTGATAAATATTTGATATGATTTTGGTTTTTATTATTATTGGTATTTATCATATATTAAAACGACTTTTAAGAGTATTTTATAGTAGAAGTTACATTGAATTTATAAGTAATTATAAGCTAGCAAAGGCTAAACATAATTATTTATATCATTTCATAATTTAGTTTCAAATGTTTTGAATTTTAAGCTTCAATATATATCATTATCTATATTAGGTAACGTTAATATATAATTTAATTACCATTAAATAACTTTGCATTCCTAAATACTAACAAATTTAATAAATTAATTTATTGCGCCATTTATCCATTAGCCGGACTCGTATTAAACATGTACGCAAATAATTTATTCACGGCAAACCCTCGCGTAACTGTCGAATTCCAATTTTAAAATTAAATATTAAATTTTTGGCGCTGTTATTTATTTAATACCTTCTCAATCATTCAGTTACCACCGGTGACGTCACATACGGTCTGAATTTCCTGAAATGCAGGTTTTGTTCTGCGTTGAGGGTTATTTCCGGACGATATAGAAATAGAATGTTCTCGTCTAGGTAACGTCCATCCGGGCTCGTTTTTCCGCTTCCGTCCCAGCAGGAGTATCGATAGTTGGATGGATGATAAAAACAAGAAACGATTTCGCGTCACTCACACCACCGCGACGTTGACGCATTACGGTTGGGAAACTGGGAATCATTTACAATTTTTCAGTATTTTCAATCATAATTTTCCCGATAATATAAATTCGAAAGCGCAGTGCGAACAATGCGAATAAAGTAAATTTGGCTGCAGGAATTAATTAATTGAAACACAATTGTAGTTTCGATAAGCTGAAATGAATGAAAAAAGGGCAATCAAGGATGAATATTTACTACCCTGGGTTAATAATATATTCATCCGTTCTCAATACCCTTTCTATTATCATGTTAATCCTCACGAACTAATTCAAGATAAATAGGGAAGTTTAAAGGGGATTTAAAAGCTCAGGAAAGTAATAGTTAATAAATTTTATTTTATTATATTCATTAAATTATTATTATTTAATGAATATTAAGTGGTATAATTTGAGTTATTAAACATAGTAACGCTTTAGAATCTGAATCAATGTGTTTATTATCTCTATTTCTCTTTGATAAAATTCACAAAGCCTCAGCTATTTGTTCAACAGAGCAGAGTTGCCAATAATCATAACGTTAATTGAATTGATACGTCAAATCAGGAGAGCGGGTTATCTACGGAATTGGAGTGGATGATAATATCTTTATTGTGTAGTGAATTTCGCGAATACTCGTGCCCGGGCTGAAATGTATTCAGCAAAAAGAGTGCAAATGAAGGGGCGGCGTAGGCAAGAAGAGAGACATTCCCTGATATTATTTATATAAACACTTTGTGTTGGCGCACCCTTTATGCGGCAATTTGCATACCATTATGCCGATTCAAAGCGTTTAGATTCATAATTGTTCCGAGAACACTACTTTTTCCGCCCTTCCAAGTTTGTACGTACGGCACTCACCTCGACAATCAAATTAAATCCTGTGTGTTCAACAATAAATGCTTCAGCATGTCTACCATATATAATACCTAAATGGATCCGGTCTAAAATATTGGTAAAGATATGTAGCACTTTAGAACGTAAATCCAATTTTTATTTCGTCGTATAAAATGGGGGCATTGTTTTCCTGAAAATTAATAATTCCCACTATTTCTCAACAAAAGCTGTTAGCGACGGCGTGTTTATCAAAAAATGTCGCAACTTTAAATAAAACGAAATAACGCTTTTCCATAGTTATGATCAATAGACGATGTAACGTAACATTTTATATTACAAACGATCTGAATTTCTGAAACTAATACAAAATATGTCTATTTTTTACAATTAACGTAAGAATCATATTCTAATTTATCACAGAAAAAATATACGTTAACAATAATCAATCATTTTAAGAACATTTACATTCTAACAATTTCTAGAGATAATGGAAAAATTAATTTAGATTAATACCTTTATTGCATCATCCTCGAACTAAAAAAGAAATATTTTCTGTCTTGTCAAAATTTTTAGTGATTCTATTTGACCCTTACATACAACAGTGGCACTTATGAAGGCCAGAGTTTATTAAACTAGAAAAATTAGGTGTTTCTAAATGAATATAGGGATTTTAACGCTTTGTGGTACTTATTACGTGAAAATTAAAATCATAATTAATACATGAAAAGAAAGAGCAACTACGTTAGAGACCACTAGTAACAAAAATGATGACTAGTGAACAGAAAATAGACTTGTGAACACTCATAATGTGTATTAACTGATAAGGCTGTTATATGTTGAAAATTCATATTCACTCATAATGTGCGTATCGGAGCTCAGATAATCCTCACGAAAATTGCAACGAGACTTTCTTAAATTGAATTTTGTTTGTGCCGGAAAATTTTTGGGCTTTTTGTGTGTGGTTAAGCAACTGTAACTAGTACTTCCTATCTTGATGCTCTAGAGCGTTGATATTCATTTAGAAACACTCGAAACTGCACTTACTGGTATTCAAAAATATGCTAAATATTAGATACCTCTGAGACACTCTCCATGGAACTACTAACCATTGAACTGCCAAATATTCAGATTGGTGAAATATCGTAATCTTAAACAAATAAATTCAAAGATCAGTTACAGTTGCAAAGTTACTGTATGGGCAGCTTTGTCAGCAAGAGGCATTATTGGTCAATACTTTTTTGAAGTGAATACAGAGCGGTATATTGCCATGCTACAGAACTTTTTTCACCAGCGCTACAGGATTTCACTGGTTTCAATTAACGATCGTGGTTTCAGCAAGATAGGGCAACATGCCACACTTCCAACGACTTATTAAGTGCTGTTCGCGAAATTTTTGAACAAAAAGTTATATCCAAATGAGGTGCCATTAACTGGCCACCTCGTAGCCCGGACTTATCTCCACTGGACTTCTTTCTTTGGGTTTACATTAAAAGTAAAGTTTTCAACAGTAACCCAGTGTCCTTAGAGGAATTAAAGGAAAACATTCGAGAGGAAATGAAAAACAATTCACGAAACACTTGTGAGGCCGTCATTGAAAATTTCCGCTCCAGGTTGCAGCAGTGTCAAAATAGACAAGGATCACATATGGATGATGTAATTAAAAAAAAAAAATCCCTAATTGTGTACTTTAATTATAAATAGAAAGTTTTTATCGCACATTAATTAGTTTCTCTTAAATCATCATTTGAAGTGTAAATGAACTTTTGGTCATATAACTGATACGTCATGGTTTCCCTTGTGTTTGTGCCCTGGGTGGAGACATGTATCATAGGATGAGAGTCAACTAGTTGTACAAACAGCAAGGTTAGTAATACAGTGTTTCAGCCTGGATTTCTTCTAAACGGGAGGCTTAAGTCTAATCCAACAAGATCGACTGCGCTGGCCAGTTTTTGCAGATTGGATGCATCATTAAGGGTTGTTAATATTAAAATGCTTCACCATTTGTCTCATGAACTCCGTTCAAACCTAGGGTCTAAAAACTGGTGAGGCTGGAGGGCAACCTTTACCTTTGAAGAGGGCTGACAGTTCCTGTTTCAGACACAGCTCCAGAATCCCAGAAAAGGATTAGCGGTGCTGAAAAAAGCCAGGATCTTCCACTAACATCATGGACACCAACCAAGTAGACCCACTGGCAGTCCCTGATCTAAGGCCTCGCCGAGAGTGGTCAATTCTGCGAGAACTGGAGTTTCAGGTAAAAATAAGAAAATTAATAGATTAGATGGTTCTGTTACCTAATAAGATAAAGATGGAGGGACAACAACAAGTGCTCCATCCTAAAGTCGCGACGAAAAAATGTAAAGTGAACTCAAATGTGTTAATTTTGATACAGTCATGGATACTGGTTGTGTAAAGTACATGAAAAATTTGAAGATCATCAATGAACTAATAATTTTTTGTCAATAAATTCAGGTAGATGTCATTGTAGATGAAATCGACGACGAATACATCGATACATCGTTTAATAGTGGCCACACTGTAACAGAAGTCGGAAACCTTAAATATTTAAAGAGCTTTTTAAACTCAAAAGATGAAATCTTTGAACGGTCTCAATAATCATCATAATCATAATCTCAGATCAAAACCTTAAATCAATTACTATTAACACAGACAACTGTAAAGGTAACGAGCAGTACAACTCCTCCAATAATTCCAAGAGAGGTCAGCACTATGTCCAATTCTAATTTAAATCCGAAAACAGCGAACGTGGAAACCCAAAAAATGAATTCAGGTGAGACGCAGGAAAAAATTCAATAGACGAAATACAGTCTGGGCATAAAAGAAAAAGGGCCAGCGAAGGCCAATATAAACAAACAATTGAATCAAAATAAAACTGTTCCGAATAAAATATGTGACACGCCGGCCTCAAGGAGTGTCTGTCGACTAAAAAACATCAAGCCCCTAGAAAAACTGCAAAAGTAGCATACTTGTTTACCACGTCGATACGGTTTTTGTGGATGGAAACATTGATGGAAACTCTTGTCGACTGCTACTAGACATGGGTGCTACTAGGACAATTATAAGACCTAATATTGTGTCAAAACCGCAAAATGTACGACCAACGACCTGGAAATTACGAACAGGAGAACCTGCTAATATCCATAGTGAAATAAAATCCACGATTTCCATAGAGAACACATCATTCCAACACTAACTATTAACTATACTATTGGTAGAGTTCGGGTAACCCTTCCAACGGAAATATCAATTCCGGAGAGAAGTGAAGTAATTATTGAGGGCCAGTTGGAAGAAGCATCCCATCACAAAAACATTATGATCTTTGAACCTATCCTTGATGACGATAAACTGGGACGAGGAGTAGCAATAACAAGTAACACTCGTTTGCACCGATAACAATGTATTAGTTAGAATATGGAATACTAACTATTACTCTGTTCATTCGAGGAAGGGAGTGCTGCTAGGACATTGTTCTGCTGCTTCATCGATATTGCGGAAAACCACAGCAGAGAATAAAATCAATGAAAGGAGTTACCCGGAACTACAAAAGTTGATTTCCCTTTCGACCCAAGATTGTAATCCAACTAAAAGAGTAAAAAAGTTGATCATGGAATACCAGGACGTATTTGATATTGGACAAAAAGGAAGAACCAATATCGTTCAACATAAAATTAATACCGAAAATTCTCGACCGATTAAGCAGCCAGAAAATTGCACTAGCGAAGCGGGAGGAAGCTGATAGGATTGTGCAGGACATGGGGAGCGAGGGCATTATAGAACCATCTAGTAGTCCGTGGGCCTCGCCAGTGGTATTGGTAAAGAAGAAGGACGGATCAACTCGCTTCTGTGTTGACTATCGTCAACTAAATAATGTGACCAAAAAGGACAGTTATCCTTTACCCCGAATTGACGACACATTGGATATCTTGGCTGGATCTACTATTTTCTCCACACTGGATCCTAAAAGCGGATATTCGCAAGTTGAAGTAGCTCCCGAGGACAGAGAAAAAACAGCATTTACAGTAGGCAATGGATTATGGCAATTCAATGTTATGCCATTTGGACTATGTAATGCACTCGCGACGTTCGAGAGACTAATGGAGACGGTACTCACAGGACTATCTTGGAAAACATGTTTGGTTTACCTCGACGATATAATCGTAATAGAAAAATCCTTCGAAGACCACATGAAGAACTTAGAAGAGGTGTTCCGACGATTAAGGGATTCTGGTCTGAAACTCAGACCGAAGAAGTGTCACGTTTTCAAGAAAGAGGTGCAGTACCTAGGACACATTGTTTCAAGCCAAGGTATTGCAGTCGACGACCAAAAAATCTCAACGGTGTGGGAATGGCTAGTTCCAAAGGATTTACATTAACTCCGGAGTTTTCTTGGATTATGCACGTATTACCGTCGTTACGTTGCGGGATTTTCAAACATCGCTAAACCATTAACCCGCCTCACTGAAGGAAAACAACGGTTCTTCTGGAACGGGGAATGTCAGGAGGCGTTCCAAAAACTGAAAAACGCACTTACCAGCGCACCAGTTCTAAGTTATCCGTTGCCAGAGGGAAGGTTCTTGTTAGATACCGATGCAAGCAATGTAGAACCAATTCCTAGCTGTTTTATCACAAATACAGGATGGACAGGAAAAAGTGATCAGCTATTTTAGCAAGACTTTATCCAAGCCTCAGTGGAACTACTGCGTAACGAGGAAAGAGTTGATTGCAGTAGTCAAATCAGTAGAACACTTCTATAAATATTTACGTGGAAGGAAATTCTTATTGAGAACCGATCATGCTGCTCTTAAATGACTTCTTCAGTTCAGGAATCCGGAAGGACAAGTCGCAAGATGGTTGGAAAGACTTCAGGAGTTTGACTTTGACACTGAACACAGAGGTGGAGCGATCCACAGGAATGTAGATGCTTTATTGTGAAGGTCATGCCTAGAAAATTGCAAGCACCGTAACAACGCAGAATCAAAGGAAAGTCAAGAACTCCGAACAGCTGTAGAAAGCGATGACTGGAATTTAAAAGAAATCCGACAGGACCAAGGCGACGACCTTGTTCTAAAGACCCTGATGACATGGAAGGAAAGTGGAACCAGGACAACATGGGTTGAAGTCTCAAAATATTCGCCCGAATTGAAGTCATACTGGGCTCAGTGGGATTCTATTGTACTGGACAAGGGACTGCTTAAACGCATATTCAAAGTTTTAGAAGGCCGCGAAGAATGAAGGCAGATTATAATTCCAAAGAGTAGAATACCTGAAGTGATGAAAGATATTTACAGTGGATCTTCCGGTGGACACCTGGAAAGACTTTAAACAAACTTCGGGAGAGGTTCTACTGGGTGAACTGTAAGGTAGACGTCAGAGAATGGTACAAGAAATGTGTGATTTGTGTAGCAAGTAATGGTCCACCACGACGAAGGAAAGCACATATGCGTCAGTACAACGTACGTAGTCCTTTTGAACGAATCGCAATTGATGTCGCTGGACCATTCCCCGAGTCTCACCAAGGAAATAAATACATCGCTGTAGTAATGGATTACTTCAGTAAATGGGTGGATGCCTATGTGTTACCAAACCAAGAGGCTTTAACAATAGCGGAAGTATTAATTAAGGAGTGGATATGTCTTTTCGGCGTTCCCTTAGAACTACATTCTGACCAAAGAAGAAATTTCGAATCCAATCTTTTTCAAGAGGTGTTCAAAATCCTTAAGATTCATAAGACAAGGACAACAGCTCTGCATCCACAATCAGATGGTATGGTGGAACGAATGAATAGGACAATCAATCTCTATTTGTCAAAAGTAGTCTCTGACCATCAAAGCGACTAGGACCAACCAATCTTTTCTTGCTGGCGTATCGATCGGCTGTACATGAAACAACCGGGCAGACTCCAGTGAGCATCGTCATGGGTCGAGAGCTACGACTTCCATTTGATTTAAAATTCGGCTGACCTCCGGGAGAAGATTTGGCAGGGGAAGACTATGTGAGCGACCTGAGACGAAAAATGGACGAAATCCATAATCATGTGCGATCCAACATCCAATGTGCTAGCGACCAAATGAAGGAGAATTATGACGTAAAAACGTATACCAATGGTTATAAAGATGGAGATATGGTGTGGTTATTTAACCCACAAAGACGCCGAGGTCTCTCCCCAAAATTGCAAACATCATGGGATGGACCATACCAGATAATAGAGAAAATCAACGACATCGTATACAGGATTCAAAAACCACCCCGAGGAAAACCAAGAGTTGTCCATTTCAATCGTCTTACCCCTTATACTGGCGAAGAAAATGGCGCAGCGATTCGTGCGGTGGTTGAACAAAGCGACGAGGAAGCATTTGAAGACTTCATGGTTTAGCACTCTGATGTAACGAGAGAAGAACAACGAGATCTATTCCAAGTACCTTCGGACTATTGTCTTGACTATTGTGTGGCCCAGGATTTGAAGATGTCACGAGGAATTGCTACCGCCTTCAAGAAGAAATTTGGAAGGTTGGAGGAACTACGCACTCAATGTCCTAAAGTCGGAAGCATAGTCCACCTAGATGTGGACCTACCGAAAAGGATCATTTACTATCTGGTAACGAAGAAGTACTCTCATCAGAAGCCAACCTACAGGGATGTATGGCTATCATTAAATGAGTTGAGGGATTCACTTCTACGTGAAGGTATCAAGAAATTGGCAATACCGAAACTAGCTTGTGGATTTAACCAATTGGACTGGAGAACAATCAGAAGCATGGTAGAAGTCCTTTTTGCCAATTCTGAGATCGAGATTTTGTTCTGTTATAATCCCAGTGGTATACGACATGAGAAGCCCATAGACTGCTATTTCTTTCCAACGTCAAAATTTACAAAGGGGTCCCAGTGCAGGTATCGTCATAAGGTGCCGGAGGACTCATTTCGGGACGAAAAACTTTATCAAGACGAAAATATATTTGAACTATATTTTTAAAGGATTTTGATGATTTTCTTCATAAGTGTTTTTTTTTTGATAATAACTTTATTTTGTTTAATTTTCTTTTCTAATCTCTATAATCCAAGGACCAATATTTTTAACAATAAAAGTAAATATATAGCGAGTTATTAATTAATAACCTGAAACTGAAATTCCGAGTGAAACGTACGACTTTATAAAGATAACTCGGCGTTGATACGCTTATTAAATCAGCACACACAAAAGATTATATTCAGCGTTAGAGGGGGGTAACGTGATGAAGTTAAGCATTTCCATACTTAATGAAGTTAGCGAGTGTCACGAACAATGCTTACTCCTTCCCGAAAGGAACCGGCAAATAAGTTCACCACCTACCCCGCTGACATCACCCCCATGTAACTGACATGTAGCATGTTATTTATCATCTTCATCTCTGCACCGACCCGATTTTTGCACGATTAATCAAATTGTACATTTACCATCCAGTACATCTCAACTACAAACGTTGTAATATTGTCGGCGGAAATATTTCAACTGTTAAAGGGGAGGATTTAACAGTGTTAGGGTATTGTGCAACATTTTACAATATGAATGATGTGAGCGTATTATTTTGTCTTTGTTGTAATAAATTTATAAATTTAATTCAGAACTTTTTAATAAATTAATAAAATTGCTTAAAACGTAATTAAGTAAACGCTTACTTAGTTTATTAACATTTTGATAATATAACTCATATAATATCATCACACCCTAAGGGTAAAATGGGGAGCAAGATTATTTATATAATTCCTGAAATGTATTAAGCGGCTATAGTTTTAACCTTTAATAATGACCTTGATATTATTAAACTGATAGTGTTCTTATAAAGCTGAAAATCATTACCTAACAATTCTTATTTATACGTGCTCCTTGTTATTATCACATAATTTAATCCTTGATTTACAATCCTGGCTGAACGCCACTTTGGTTTTAAACACGGTATGCAGTACTACACATAACATTAAGCTAGCCTGAATTATTTATTAAACAACAAGGGATGGAAGTTGTATAAAGAATTAATTAAAAGCACGATGACAATTTATTTACCTAATGAAGTGAAAATTACCGATGTAGAAATAAATTGTACACTTCATCAACTTTTTAATGGTAAATATTTATAACGGCATCATAAAGTTTAATAGCCTGAACACCCCGATGCTTAAATATTGATATTCGAATATTAATTATAAAATATCAGCGAAGCATGACATCGGCGATGTATTATTAATGCAGGTATTAATATTAATTTCATTATTATGTCCCAATGGTTGTAACCCCATAATTTATAAGCGATTATTATTATTAAGTAATATTATTTACCTTAATTAATTTTAACCTACTTACAACTCCAATATAATTTTATCAACGAGTTATTGTTTTTTAATAATATAAATTTAGATTGTAAACATTAGTTTTAGAAAAGATTAACAAAAAAAAACAAAGAAAGTTAAAGAAATAATCATTCCAATAAAATTGTAACTTTGTTTCAATAATGATATATTGATAATTAAAACAATGTTACAATTTTATTGGAATGATTAAAATCCAATAAAATTGCAACTTTGTTATCAATGCAACATAATTTTTTGTGATACTTAAAAAGATACAATTTTATTGGAATTAATAACTTTTAGATTTGATTATTAATTTTTCTACTTATTGTTCAATTACGTTTTAATTGACTTGTATGTATATAAGTAAAATCTATACTGGTAAACAATTAGAATATTAATAAATCAAACGAAGTTAAGTGAGCTAAACAAATAAAAAATGCAATATCTTTAAGATCAATTATAATATGATATAATTTTCAATAATTAATTATTATTTCATAAATTTATTTAGATTTGATTATTTTTTCTACTGATTAATTACCTACTATCATTATTGAACTCTGAAAAGAAAAAAAAACTATATAGAAGTTTTATATTTTGTGTAACTAAAAGTATTATCTATCTAAGTATTCTTTTTATTGATTTATGTTTGATTAATAATCTACCATATTTGAATACTATTATAGAATCAGCTTAACTTTTTAAAGAACCATTTTATGTCGAGTCTTCATTACTTGTACATATTTTAGAAGTTATTGAGTTGTGTAAAAATAATCATAGGTCATCCTATTTACGGTCCGAAAATTCTACATCGAGCAGGTGGTCTAAAATGTGCAGAGTCAATACAAGCGCTGGTGAAAGAGATGATTTAAAATTTATAATGGGTTCTCGAATATAAGGTTATTGTGATCCCATTATGCTGGCTCGTTATTTCGGTAAAATGCATTCATTTCATTGTTGAATATTGTGGGGAAATTAATTTACTGTATTGAAAATGTATACTGGTCATAATTGCCTGCAATAATTGGTTAAAATTTATAGGGGTTGTATTTTTAGCATGGAAAGCTTTTGTGTCGTATATTGTCATTAATATCATAGTAATTTCAAACATACAAAAAACAAAAACTGCTTATTTTATTCAGTTTCAGGTTATTGATTGGCTGCAGTACTGATTTTTTTAAATTATTTCTAAATCCTGGTGCTTTTAATTATATCTAAGATGCGACTTAACATCTATCACTATAGACTACGCAATTAATTTACTTTTCTACGTCTTTATTAAGATTTAATAATAACAGTAATAAACTTACTACAACTATAATTATACGATTGCTATGCGCAATTTGAATTTGTGTCTTCATAACTGCAAGAAATGAAAAGAAATGTAATAAAACACCTTAAGAATTAATAAAGAATATTAGTTAATTTTCTGCAACGACGAAAAGGGCTTCAATACATTTTACTTTAAAAATTGTTTGGTTCAAATAACAATTTGACACATTTATTAGTTGTAGAAGGTTCATATCATCATGACTTATATTTTTTTTAGCATGTACACCTAAACTATACCCTATGAGTAATAATATAATTAAATTTAATTTTAGGAATAGCTTTTAAAAGTATTTATTGATTGCTGCACACTTTCTATAATTATTGATGTTGATCAAGCTTTTCAAGAATTTTATAACACCTTAAATATTTCAACAATGCTGATTAACGAAGCACCCAGTTGAAAAATTTATTTCATTAAAACACTCAATTAAAGGAGAACTGGCAAAAATATACTTCAAAATATAATAATGCAATTTATTCGAGCTTTTAAATTGATACAAAAAGATAATACCGAAATTATTAAAGAACAATACTCGACCAGAAAGAATGTTAAACTGTTGTCTTAACATATTAATTGAAAGTAAAAGAAATTGTGAATATCTTAATTATTTATATTATGTTGAAATACTTTATTATACAATTGATCATGCAAGGAAAATAGACGGTAAAAGATCAAGTGGGCGACAAAGAACTTCCTGGCTCAAAAACCTACGAGAGTGGTATGGACAGACATCTACCGAACTATTTAGAGCTGCTGCATCTAAAGTGAAAATTGCCATAATGATAGCTAAGATCCGTTGGAAGACAGCACCCTAAGAAGAAGTGCGGTTAAATCTACAATCAAATTGAAACATCTGTTACACAGAAGGATTTTGTACTCGGTTAATCAACAGTGATTAATATTACATACAATATCGGTCGATTCTGTTGATCGACTTAAAGTTGTCTACAAAAATTTATCAAAATTATTCGACCACAAACTACGAACTTTTTGCTCATCCATCATTTGGTGAAACATAATTTACAGGTAAGATTGACAATTGAAGACACCAGAGCAAAAAGGAGGCAGCTTCAATTTATCAAATTTTCAGGAGAAGAGAAGCAAAAAACTGTTTTACTACGAATTCTTTTAATTTATATGTTTTATTCATATGTAGGGTTAAACTATAGTACTTAATACATAATATACTCAGAAAATACGCAATACGCTTTTTGGAAATTTGATTCGATCGTAATATCAATTTGAAACTTTGGAGCTGCCCCCTTTTTGCACCGGAGTAAAAAAATGCCAAATAAAAATTATTTCAATGCGATTTATTAATAAAATGTTGCAAAAATAATACACAAACATAAACTAATCATCTGTAAAGCTATCTTCTTCTGACTTAATTGGTTCTTAGGTCATAGAGCCTTCTGACTGTAGGCACATATTTTGTTGCAAGTTCTTTCACATGCAAGTGTTTGAGGCGCTTAAGTGGTAACTGTCAAGAGTTGAGGAGTAATTTAGAAGGAGGTAAAGTCAACGTTACGCCATGTTTCTGAAGAGTAAACAAGTCCTTAAGGAAGGCACTGACCGAACCGCTACATTCCACGCCTTCTGCTGAATATTCAATGACACTATAAGTAGATATAACAAATTTTTGATTTCTTTGGTTTGACACGCACTTTTTAAAAGTCTCGTTGAAATTACCACTGAAGTTCAATATCAGGTTTTTGGGAAACTAGAACCACTATAAATTATCGGCATGTGTTTTTCACCAGTGCAACCCATTCTTCTGGAAACAAGATCCTTTCTCGTTTCCTTTTCTCCTTTTCGATCAATCCAAAGGTCACAAGGAAGGCAACTGTTTCCTGGTTCTGGACATTTGTATATAATTTTAGCAAATCTATTAATCTTTGCAAGTGTTTAGAGACACTGAGCCATAGTTTTGTTCTTTTTTGTGAGCTGCATTTATCAGAATATAGGTATATTTTTGTCACTCTTGATGATACAAAATTTTCAAGAAAATAATGTAAAAAGCTTACTACATCATTAGCTCCTTTTTTGGCCACGGTTTCATCGTACATAAAAAAGTACGTTTTTCCAGCTGCAAAAATATAAAAATTGTATTATCACAGTTAAATAAGAATTAGGGAAAACATTTAAACAATTTTGTTTTAAACCTGTATATTTCCAAAAATTGTCAATTTGAGTTTGATAATGAGCAGTTTGTAGTCAAAATTTTTCAAATATAGAGTTGTAAAATAAAGTCTTAAAAGTGTTAAATCTTCTAATTTTATCTAGACAGTCATCTGACTTGAAGGTAACTCTCCAAAGTATTTTCTAAAAATTGATATTTCTCACTTATAGAATCGCACGTTTATTGCGGAATTATTCTATGGGAACACTCTCCTCCAGTATTTTTTCAGCTCAGCAATAAACAATTCAGATTACTTATAACTTAGTATATACAGAAAATTGTTAGTGTAAGGATTAATTTATTAATTGGGATCAAGAATACGCTTGGCCAATGAATGACTTTTAACTTAGGCTAAAGTAATGAATTATTAATTGTGATCGGTCAACAGAAAAATAAATTGTATATAATTGTATATATTGAAATGGGCAAAGAGAAAATATAGTGGTAGGACAAAATATGCCAGGGCAGTGAAAAGTTTATTGGAATAGGTCAAAACTATGTAAAGATATTAAATAAATAATTCTGGAAAAGATAATAATTTATTGGTATTGGTTAAGAGTATACTTGGATACTTTAATGATTGTTGAGTTACATGAAGATGTACTATACTATAAATGAAAGATTGAGTCGCCTTTCTTCACAAAATTTATTGATCGCAAATGTGCATTTCAATGCTAAACTGTTTTTAGTTTGTGACCAAACTCACTTTGTTTCGAAGATACGGGTCAAAAAAATTACAGTTAGTTTGACGTGTACAAATTTTTTTGAGATGCATTGTAATCGTTTAACAACATTCTAATTACTAAGAACGGCTTTTATCAATTAACAACAGTCAAGTGCAGAAAGTGAAGAATGTAAAGAAAGGAAAAACTGTATTTCATTTGAATACGTCTCGTGATTGATCATTTGGTACCTGTTGAATTTGTTGTGACTAAGTGGCTGTTTGAAGTTTCTTTTCTGCCTTTCGTTAGTAAAGTTGTTTATCATGAATAGCTATACAAAGGCCAAGATGATTGATATATATTTCATTTGTGGAATTAATGATGGCAATTAATTACAATCTGAGCAATTATACAATAATCGATTTCCTAACCGTTCTTGACCTTTCTAAGTATTCATCAAAGGGGCACATTAAAACGAAGTGGAGGATCAGGAAGGCCAATGACAGTACGAAGTAGAAGAGACGTGATAGAGGAAGGACCAGGTACTTTTACTCGAAAAATTGCAAATACGTTGTTTGTAAGTAATGGGACTGTTTGGAAAATGCTTAGAGACTATTTGTTGTACCCATATAACATACAACACGGTCTGGCACTTCTTTCTGATGATTTTCCTCCGTAGTTTAAAAGTTCAAAGGATTTTTAGAGAATTTTGAAGTTAAGTATCAAAGGCGTACTTTGGGAATGACGAAGGTAGTATCATAGAGGAGCAGATTGAAAAGATAATGTAAAAAGTTAAGAGGTTGGCGGAAAAATTGATGATGTGATGTTTTTTTCACATTTTACAACTTTTAGTTAAAACCCTCGCTTATGTTTTACTGATTGGAGGGTGGGATAGAGGCCACCCACCCACACCACATATTCACGACGATAACTTTAATTGTTGAAGATTTTGCTGCTAAAAACAATCAAACCCTTTATGCAATAAGATATAAAAAAACAAAATATAAATGACTGTCTATAGCTAATCTTATCCAATTTTTGGTTTAAAACCTGCCCACCCATCATGCATAAAAATTTTATTAATTTACTCACTCAAAAATTTTACCTTTTGAATTTCTTTTTCTTCTAAAAGTTTGGTAATTAATTTTAGCCCAAACCGCGAGACGATCAGTAATTGAAATTTATATGTATATGTAGGGTGGGTGGGTGACCTCTATCTCACCCTCCAATCAGTAAAAAATCATCAAAAATTATTTGAAAAATATGTATGAATATGTCTCTAAAAATTGCAATTATTTTGTGCTTATTTATATTTTACAACTCTTAATTAAAACCCTCGCTTATGATTTACTGATTGGAGGGTGGGATAGAGACCACCCACCCACCCTACATATCCATGATAACTTTAATTGCTAATCGTTGATGACTTTGCTGCTAAAAACAATCAAACCCTTTATGCAATAAACAATAAAACAAAATAAAAATTTAAGTTTAAATATAAATGACTTTCTATAGCTTATCTTACCCAATTTAGATTTAAAGACTGCCCACCCATCATGCATCCAATTTTTACTAATTTACTCACTCTAAAATTTTACCTTTTTAATTTCTTTTTGATTCAAAAAGTTTTGTAATTAATATTATTTGAAACCGCGAAACGGTAAGGAATACAAGTTTATATTTATATAAGGATGAGAGGGTGGCCTCTATCCCATCCTCCAATCAGTAAAACATCATCAAAAATTATTTAAAAATTTGTATGAATAAATATCTAAAAATTGCAATTATTTTGTTTTATTTATATTTTACAACTTTTAATTAAAACCCTCGCTTATGTTTTACTGATTGGAGGGTGGGATAGAGGACACGAACCCTCCCTACATATACATGATAACATTAAATACTAATTGTTAATGTTTTGGCTGCTTACAAAAACAATAACATTTTATATGTAATAAAAAATGAAGCATAATCCAAATTTAAGTTTAAACCTTCTATAGCTAATCTTTTTAAGCTTGATTAAAAGCCCTTCCACGTATCATGTATATAATTTTGATTAATTTACACACTCCAAAATTTTACTTTGTGAATTTTCTTTTATTCAAATTTTGTGATTAAAATTATTGCAAACCGCGAGGCGATCAGTAATTAGAATTAATATGTATATGTAGGGTGGGTGGGTGGCCTCTATCCCACTCTTGAGTCAGTAAAACATGATCAAAAATTATTTGAAATATTTGTATAAATACATCAGTTAAAAAATGCAATTATTTTTTGTTTGTTTACATTTAACAACTTCTAACTAAAACCCTCGATTATGTTTTACTGATTGGAGCGTGGGATAGAGGCCACCCACCCACCCTACATATACATGATAACTTTAATTACTGATCGCCTCGCGGTTTGCAATAATTTTAATTACAAAATTTGAATTAAAAAAATTGACATAGTAGAAATTAAAAATTTTGATATTTTCTGCCTACTGATAATTAACTTTAGAAGTTACATGAAATTTATATAACAAGTAATTGTAAAGAATTAAAAATTGAACAAATTATTAAGAATAGCCTTTTCGAGAAAAATATAGGGAACGTATTAATATGGCCACATCACCTTTTTTTTTAATTGATATTTTGATTTATGGTTGTGCTCAAGTGCTTAACAGAAACTGAGGTTGGGATAAGAGTTTGGGAAATTAAGGCTTTGTGAGAAGAATTATTGGTAGGATGATAAGAAATTGGCAGATGTGATTTATAGGGATTGATTTTAATGCACCATTTTGTAAGCCAACGTTGAAAGGAATTAACAAGGGCTTTTAGAATGAATAATTAGAGCTAAATGCAGAGATATTTAGGAGATGATACTTCTATAAAAATTCTTGCTGTTCGATAGAACCAGAAGCTTTCTGAACTTTCGGAAATAAAACCGTAGAAGCTATACCTATGCTGTGAGAAGTCTGTATACTTGAGGTTTGGATGATAAGTGAACAAGAATTCAGGGAAGAAATCCAAAATTATATTTGGAAATGAGAAAAGAATTGCGGTTAATATTAGAATTCCGATTGAACTTTATAACTTATTTAGATGTTAATAAATAAATAACAGTTTTAGTTAACATAATGTCTAAAGATAATATTTGTATAACACTTGTATTATCTTCATTATAACATTTAATTAAAATTCCTACTCAGTTTTTTCACAGCAACATCCTACTTACAAATGGCATAGCATAATCCTACACGCTTTTATAAATAGTTTGTTTGCACACCTTACGCATTACATTTAATTCATTTCACTATTCCAGAGGGGAAAGTTGTATAATTATAAATTAGTCCAATTTAAGTTCTGTACATTTATATCATGCTGAAATTGTAACATTAATTGTGAACGACGTCGGCGTTAAGTTTTCTGCACTCGCAACAACGAAACGCGAAACATTTTTGACACGACTATAAAATGTTAACCCATGGCGCGTTCTGAATGTTTAATTTGCATGCAAGTGAGTACAATATAAAGGAAGCTTATTATTTGAAATGCCGGGGCACAAACATGTGTTTGTGTGAAATATGCGCTACATTAAAGCAGCCTCCCCTTGAGTGCTTGACTACGCAATCGTATGCTAATAGGACGTGTATAATTAACCAAATCCCAGATGACTTCAGCCAAACACCCACCCCCTCACCATCCGACTTCTACATCAAACATTAGGCGCTCTTGTATCCATCTCACTTGATTACTAATCAATTGACTAAATATACATATAAATTAAACTTCGCTACCATAGGTTTATCAATTAGTATTGGTGATTGTATTCGTTTGTGGTATTGTTAGTAATTGTTAGTAGTCTATTCATGTTTAATTAATTCTAATAATAGACCTACAAAAATTAGCCATAATAAACATTTTTTTGTAATTGTGGAATTAAATTAGTGTTGAATACAACTCTTTGTTATTCAAATAAACTCCTTATCTAGTATACAAAAACTAAAGAAATGTTTTGTGCCAAGAAAATTATTCTATTAATTATCTATAATTTAATTAATAATTGTATTATATTATTTGAAATTTTCCCACGCGTATTGTTATCAAGTTATAAGATCATAAAGGGATTACACTTCAGTTACCAGAGGAGATTCTTAGTAAATAATCCAATAAGAACTAACACTGAATAAAGCAACTTCGACCTTTTCAATATCCTAGTTTGTAATAGTTGCGATGTAGTTATAAAGGAAATATGATCAGTTTTACAGGATTGTTATGTCTGCGTATCGAACAACTTTCCTAGAAGTTGAAGTTAGAAGTAAATTAATATAGTGTTATAGTGGGAAGGATGTATTTATATGCAAACTACTTTAAGAACTGATCTTCAGACTAGTTATTTCGATATGTAACATTTACCTCCCAGATGGACCCTATCTATTGAAGAATTTTCTTTGTAAAATTAAGTACGTACATCAACAATACAAGTCCTATATGAAAATAAATTTCCATTCATTACATTCTCCATTACCTACGGAATTTCAGTAAAGCAATGTCAATTTATCAGGGATAAGACGGGAATAGTGTTCCCTTGTTTCATGCAAACTGCAATACTTATAAAAGCTGTTGTTCTTTAGAGCTCCTAAGTATTCTATCTTGCGGTTATTTTTCCCCTAAGGAACTCAAGGAACGAACATTAAGAACGAAGTGAGTAGAGATATATTTTTTTATAAAATACACAACTAATACTCTTACAGAGAAAACTCGAGTTGAAAGTTGTATCCTCGAGAGTATATTTGAATGTTCAGACGTTATTATTAAAAATAAAGGAACATTTATGGAATTTTCTATTTTTATACCCCTCTATTATGGGACATCGGGGACGCGATATTCCTAGTTTAATTCAGAGAAGGGAATGAAATATTCAGTATGAAGCCGGTGAACGTTAAAAGCATCATTTCTAATAATAACTGGCTTGAAAATCGGGAAGTAATTAGCATCCAATCACCTGGACATGATTGCATAGAAAATTCGACGTGTTAATCCGGAAGCAATTGACGACGTCGGACAATAACGGAACCAATCTGCATCAAACTTTGGGCGAAAGAGTCTCATCCCGTCCCATTTGGGCATTCAATTGGGACCGTATGGCGGATAGAAGAGGGTGGGGGTTTGGTAGAGATCATCAAGAGAAATCCTATCAGCATTTTAAGCACATCTTGCCAGTTAGGAACTTATTCGCCGGGCGTAATTTAGAAGTTTTTATTGTGCCCTTAAAATGGAAACTCGCAATTGGAGAGACACGAGCGGGCAGCACCGATTTATTGTTTTCCCTCGCAACTTATCTTCTTATCAAACAAATTTAATTTATATTTCCTTAATGGTCTCCTCCCAGGTCGGCAACTTTACCGACGGAGGTATTCAGAAGAGTCGAACACTCGAAACTTTGCAAGTATCATAAGTAATAATATGACGATTTTAGATAAATACAAAAATAAATCGAAAACAATAATACATTTATATATTCAACTCTTAAAAGGATATTCTTTATTTATTCATCATCAATAATATATAAATTTAATAATAAAATGTATTAAAGACCTTTAGTACGTTGTAGAAAATTAACTAATAGTTTAAATATTGGATTGATGAGGCTGGTGAAAAAATTGTAACAGTATATCTACAAATAAAGCAAAACTCTAAATAGTCGTGTTTTTATTTAATAATTGACTAATAATAAATAGAAATAACACGAAAATATTTTCGTAATGATGATTTAGAAAAATATTTTCATGTTTTTTCTATTTATTAGTGAATTATCTACAACGTCAAGGACTTATATATTTTATTAATTGACTAATAATTTAAATTATAATATATAACGTAAATATTAGTGAGTAGAATAAAAAATGCTATTTAATACAATACAATCTAATAGATATTTTTAGAAAAGTTTAATAAAATACTGTCAGAGATTTAGATCTATAAATTCACAACATTTTTTCCCATTAAATCGCAAAATCGATTTTCAAATTCTGGTCAACAGTTACAAGAAGTATTGTTGTTTATCAACTAAAAAAATACGAACACAGATTTACCCCCATTACTTAACAATAAGCTTAATTGATTGTAAGTACTTGTAATAATAAATGCGATCCTTATCACATAACGATTATCTGTTATTAGTGTCATTAAATTACGTTTAAAGAAGGTATAGGCGATAAATATCAATGGGAAGTGGAGTGGGGCAAAATAAATTGTGCGCAAAGGCCAGAAGATAGAATTTCCAGATTACTTTATCACATAACCGTCTTTCTTAATGAATTATATCTATATATATATATACTTGCACCCGCTCCCGGATCTTGTACTCACCAACAAAATTTATTACTTACTTCTTCTTTCCCGCCCACGCTGATTTGGACATGGATGAATTACCGATCCCAACTTTGAAAAGATTTTACTTGGGCTTTTATTTAATAATTTCAATCCAATCGAGACCGATTTTTCATGCAATCGAAGATGGAAACACAAAAACCTACGCCAAGTTATCAACTATTCTAATAAATCATGGAATTATTAACCATGAATACATAAATAAAATTGTAATAAGTAACAATCATCCATAAATACAACAATAAAAAAATTATCTTTTGATCTACAATGGAATAACAAATCGGTTGTCTCACGTCGGAAGGTCCATTGTAACAAATATTATACTTCATTGATTTAGAAACCGACACGGACTATGAATTGAAATCGAATTCATGCAGCTGTTCATTCGGAACATTATTTAATTCATATCGATGTTATAATTGCGCAATGGCACACAAAAACCGTCCATTCGCCAAAACTTAATATTCTAAAACATTTGAACGTAGTCCAAGAACGTTACAGTTTCCAACTGCGAAATACGAGTTTGCACATTGCAACTTGTAAATTTATTAGAGATATTTATTAGTGCAATGCCAATTATTTTCTTAATTCCGCTTAAAATCATTTCAGTAAATCATACAAATATTGTATGATTTACTGTAAGTTATTTACAATTTATATATGTACAAAACGTATATAATTCTAATAATAATCAATTTTTTTAGCCATGTTGACCTTCTTTATTTCTTAAATTAGTTTCTCATGAAACTCGTGGTGAAACATTTTGTAATTTACCCAAAGGTAAATTGTGTTATTTTTATATTTACCTTTTGTATATTAACGAATCTGTTTAATTATTAATTATTTATTAAGCTAGCAAGAGTACCTTAGGCCAATGTACAAATAATTGACGTAGGTCAAGAGTTCGCTAAGCTAAGATACAGATTATTACGATAGGTAATCACAATAATCTGTATCTTAGCTTAGAGAACTCTTGACCTACGTCAATTATTTGTACATTGGCATAAGGTACTCTTGCTAGCTCTCTCTCGAAGCAGACCACATCAACTCCATAAGACATCTCGAAAATTTAGCAAATGATTGTAGATAATGTTTTACAGAATCGGGGCGATCACGGATCCCTGTGGAACGGTTCCCTCCATCGCCCATGTCTCTCGGCATAACAATCCTCGCATCTAGTCGCGCCGTGCCCATTCTTTTGGTGGGTGAAAATTTTGTACGGCCTGCGCCAGAGGTCGTCCTCAAACTCAGTTAAGAGTTGTTGATCCACACAAGTGCCTTACTCTTGCTGATCAACTTCTTCAGAGATTCCATGGCCTTCTTAATTCTTCTCGAGTTCCTCTGCTTCCTTTTGGCACTCCCGGCAGCATTAAACCAGTCCCGGGATGCCTTGACCTCTCAAAATCAGTACACTATTATCCTGAAGGTGAATCTCCTTCTTGAGATCACCTGGTCGCCATTTCTTCCTGGTCAAAGCTGACGAACTCGCACTGCTCCGAGGCTGCCAGTAAAGTCTCTAAATCGGCGCTGTCTACTTCCCATCAGGATTTCGGTTTGAAAGGGAGGAAATTGGTCAGCTGCTCGCGTTTCACGACGACGGCGAAGATGACGAGGTTGTGATTGCGCATACTCTTAGTTTCAATGTCAACTCCCCAGCCTAAGACCCTTCACAGAATACAGGAGGATACCAGTGTCTGGTCGATTATGGATACGGCTCCTGTCATAGAGAAAGTGGGAACGTCTCTCACGTTCTCCACTTCCAATTCTATTTCCAATCTCCTAAAAGTGAGGTTTGTTGAGCAGTTGTCGTATAGTAGATCAAGACTAACCTGTTTTACCTAGCATATGCCCCCCCGGATGTGGAGGAAGTGGCAAGGTGGCTGCTCTTTGGCTCCGGGCCAATGTCGACGTCAGATTCTGGTTTTGTCCAGGAAAAAAAATCCGCTTCCCTCAGGTGAGTGACCATTCTCCGTACATCAGATCCTCTCCTTGGTCCCTTAAACATTTTCCCCTGAGTGCTGTTGGTTGCCCGGATCGATGCGCACGAGCGAAAATCCGGGAAGTGGCTGTTCTCCTCTCCTGAGCGCTTGCAAGGTAGATATGTCGATTGCGCCTGGCATTTTCTACCTCGTGACCAGGTTTTTCGCAGTGGTCCGTGGCATTGAGTCCCAGGAGTTTGTCCGTCTTGTGGCCGAACCTTCAGCATCCCTAGCACTTAAGAGGTCCCTCCTGCCTGGTGTCAATGACAGTGTAGTGTACCCATCGAAACCGAACGAAGACCGCGTCATCTTTTCCTTCTTTATGAGGGCTATTCCTAACGCATCCGAGTACTTGCAAATACACAGTACCTGAACGTCCGTGGTAGTACCCAGGAGCCCCCATTGATGACCTCTTAGATGTCAACCACTGGTTTGTGTCTTCGAGGAGTTTGACTTCCAGCACGTCCCTGTTGTTCCCAACGACTCGACCCTTCTCTGATCCAAGTTGTGTTGCTTTGAGAGTTTTGTCGGAGTGAAGGTCCACAACCATGTTTCCCTCTTTTGTCATTATTTTGACTATTGGTTTATGGCAACGAAAATATACAGCATATTTCACAGTGTTTTATTCACTATAATTATAAGGAAAATTAAGATTTTAGTAGCACCCACAAGCGTATATCAGTATGTGACGGAACGGAGATGACATTGACAACTGAATTGGCGTTGACAGCGATACGTCGATCCATGTACAACCTAATCTATTGAATTTTTTCACTCCTCCTCACGGAATACCATCTGCTTCAACCCAAGACTTCTGCGATACTCTTCAAATTTTGGTCGTGGTAGTGCCTTTTTTAGTATGTCAGCAACATTTCTTCAGTTCTTTTATATGCAACATTTATCGTTCCACTCTGTATCAATTCAATTTATTCGTGCTTTAACAATAGTTTCACACATGTCATTGTTACAGCACAATCCTTTATAAAATGTTGCCTAATATCTATATGCTTTGTTTTTGCGCTGATTACACAGGCCTGCAAATTTAATTTTTTTTCTGCGGCACGGGGTTTCAGAGGTCTCTAAACCTAATTTTGGTGTGCTAAAACCAAATATGTTAACAGTTTTTTCGTATCACATAAGGTTTTTTTGCCATGTCGGAATTAAATATTTATTACTTATTAAATTATATGTAAAAATCTTAATACTTTAAATTTCTCTAAAAAAACTACAGAGGCTAATCTATCCTCCTCTTAGCAAGAAATTAAAGCTAATTTGATTGGCATTTGGGATCCTGGCGGGGATTTTCTTTCACCAAACACCAATCGTAGTCCGCCGTCATGGAGAAACCCTGGTACCTCGTTTCCATCTCTTTTATATGTTGATGGAATCTCTCACCGTGTTCTTCACTCTATGCTCCTAAATTCTCTGGCAAATGTTCAATGTGAGAGCGAAGGAAGTGTTCGAACTTCAAGCTCATATTATATCCCAATCCCCCGAACTTTTTGAGTATAGTTTTTTATAATTTCCTCATATTGATAATCTTTAAGATTATCCAGAAACTTCTCGATGACGTCCTCGTATGAATCACAAGCTTGAAGTTACATATCAGACATGCAGTTTTTAAAAGTAACATCCTTCATAAGTTTGCGAATCTGTGAACCATCAAAAACGTCTTCCTTCACATTTTCCTTCGACAGTAACGAAAATCTTTTAGCAATATATTGGTAATAGGGGCAATTTTTGTCTAAAGCTTTAACAAATTGCTTCATTAATCCTAGATTTGTGTGCAAAGGAGGTAGCAATATTTTTGCAGAATAAACTAATTACATTTTTTGTCCCTAATAAATTCTTTTTCAGCTAATTAGTAACTTTCCAGTGATTATCCCTGACTTCTATTTACAGAAAAAAACAAGGAAATTTCACGCAAAAACTAACAACACATCCGTTGCCAGGGGACTTGACTTGACTTATCTGCATCAAAAAATCTCATGCTGCAAAAACTTCGCAGGCCTGTTATAGGATTTATGGCCAATTTCTGTGCAGCTTGATTATCATTGTGGATTGTTATGTTTTGCTTGTTTCCTTAATCAGCTTATAACTTTTTCAGGTGTATTGCTTCTTTTGTACATTCTGTCAGAGCCATGTATTCGGATTCAGCAGTTGATAGGGCCACTGTCTTCTGTTTTCTTGATTCCCAGCTGACAGCACCACCATTCTTTATGAAGCAATGACCAGTATCTTCTATCAAGAGAACAGGATGTTTAGTCTGCATCAGCATATCCTTTCAATTCAGCATCTTCATTCCTTAAAAATGTTAACTTCAGATCTCTTGTCTCTTTTAGGTACCTGAGTATTTTTTTAGCAGTTTTCCAGTGTTCTACACCATAGTAAACTCTGAATTGGCTAAAATAACTCACCGCATGCGTTTTAACCCTATCTCTATGGGTATTGAAATAGGCTTTGAATCATTAATTTTGAATTTCCTTAGAATATCATCAATATATCTGTTCTGGTCCATTGTTATGGATTATTTTTCACATTTAAAATCTATTCCCAAAGTTTCATATCAAATTTTGATTTCAGACTTTTCTTTAGTTTATTTAATTTCTTTTCATTTTAGTGGGATATTATTAGGTCGTCCAGATTGTTTTGGCCATATATGTTTTTTAAAATTTCCTTTATCAAATCCTTCAACATTGCTTTTGCTTTATTGAAGATGGTTAGGTCATCTTCGGCACTTTCTTCTACCATAATCTAGGTTACATATTTTTCCGGACAAGTTGGTACCTTCATTAGGATTGTTTCGTCTAGCTCTCCGTTTAAATATGCTGTTGTCACATCCATCTGTACCAGCTTCAATCCTTTCTTTACTGACTTTGCTATTTGAGATCTGATGGAACTTAATTTTGCTACTAATGCAAATGTTTCATACTAATCAACTCCAGCTTTTTGGTTAAAACCTTATGCCTTTTTTGTTTTAATGTTGTCTAATCCTATTTTTCTTTTTAGTACCATTTATTTTGTTATTAGTCTATGATATTAATACCCTTTTCCTTTTTTTTAAATTATTTTCCAAGTTTCTTTTTTGATATGTGCTGTTATTTAGCTTTTATTGCAGTGTCGCAAATTCCATCATTTTCAGTTTCTTCACCAGGATTATTTGTATCTATGGATATGATACTTTCTTCTCAGAAATTTCTAAATAGTAACCTTCTGTCCATATTGGCTTTTTCTTTACTCTTTTAGGTCTCTCTTTTTTGAGGTATGTCCAGATTTTTATTATGTGCTTCTTTTTCAGATCGTGTTAGAGTGTCTTCGTCATAAGATTGGTCACATCCTTCATGGTCACTTTCTCGTTCTTCGTAATCTCTTTTAGATGATTCTTCTGATTTTCAGGAAGTTCTTCATTTTCATCAGAGTTTTGTTCATGAAAAGGTTCGAAAGTCAGCAGAATGAATGGGTGAGTAAAATTGCATTTTTATATTCAAAGGAATACACCGTGCCATAATGAAAGTAACAAAGTATTTATAACCAGCATTACATTCCTTTGGCATGGCGCTACATACGTCTGAGTGTACCGTGTTAAGTCTTTTTCGAGCTTTTGTTTCTACTCGTCTTTCTTTCGGAAAGTTTATCAATTTTCCTTTTAAACATGTTTCTCAGTCAAAGAGTTTTCTTCAGGTTTTAAATGTAATCCCTTCGTAGTTTCATTTCGGAAAACTTGCATTCAATCTTTCTCATTCAGATGTCTCATTTTTCTGTGGCAAATGTCTATTTCAGTATCTATAGGTAAAACGTTACATAACCGGTTCTTTTTATTTTGTGTACACATCCACATAGTATAATCCATCTCTTAGAATTAATTTCCGTTCCTTTATTTTTGCAGTTTCCTTCTTGAAGATTACTCTACCTTTTTAAGTTACCCGAGCGACAGATAACAAGTTGACTGATAATTTTGGTATGTATAGTTTATTTTGTAGGTTAATGACTTCTCCTCTAATTTTTATTTGAGTAACTGCGTTACCTTCAATTTAGTCTGTTTTATCCGAGGCCCTTTTTAGGATTAGTTGGCTCCATAGATAGATAGACATAAACTTTTGTCATTGCACATGTGTGAAGTACAACTGCTGACACCACTTATCAGTTTTATTAGTTTCTGCAGATAGGGATGTTTGTTTTTCTTTGCAATATGAAGTCATTTTCAACCAACAATCTGATGTGTTGTGGCCTAGATTTGCAATTGTCACATTTCAGGTTGTTTTTGTGTTTGTTGTACTGTTTACTTTTGTTTTTACTAGGATAATGCCCTATATAGTAGGATTCTTCTTCCTGTAGCTCACATTTCTTGTTTTTGCGTGCCTCACTCTCTTCTATAATTTTTATTTTTAAGTCATCAAGGGTCAGCAGCTTATCTCTTGATTCGATTGCTACAAGAAAATTTTATTAGCTTTCTGGTAAGCTGTATAATAACATAATGCTTGGTAGGTCCTCGTTGTAATCTATCTTCATATGTTTTAGTTTTTTCGACAAGGTCAATGAACTCATTGATGTGGTTTCTACCAGTTTCGCCATTTCGCATTTTCTTGTTAAGTAATTTCTCAAAAAAAGCTTCTTTTCTTAAGGGAAGCCATTTTTTCTTATTTTCAGCTAAGCTGGGCCCATAACCTATTTTGACTATTGGTTTATGGCAACGAAAATATACACCGTTTATCTTTCACGGTGTTTTATTCAATATAATTATTAGGAAAATTAAGATTTTAGTGTCGATCCGTGTACAGGCTAGTCTATTGATTTCTTTTAGTCCTCCTCGCTGCCGACATAGCTCCTCGTGTAGCACAGCCCTGAACTGCTAGCTTTAGCCTCCTGAGGATGTCTCAATACCCTCTCTCGGGGATATCTATTAAGATTTCTGGGCTGGTCATGGTCGCTGACGAGTAGTTAGTAGAAGTAGTGGCTATTGCTACAGGCTGTGATGGTGTAATTGATTTAATTTGCTCGCTTTGGCCTTGCCTGCGATAATTCGCAGTTGAGACTCCTCCCATGTAAAGGTGGGAACTCTCTTCCAACCCTATCCAAATTAAAGTTTGTTTGTCCTCCGTGCCTCGGTCTGTGGTCTGAGGATAGGCGCAATCGAGAGGCCATCTCGGCACAGATTATCTATCCGGGCATCAAGGGACTTGATGGTCTTCCTCATTAAAAACAGCGTCTCTGTGGTGGTATACGTCCTGCTGATGCCGGCGACCTGATTGGGCGTTTGTGTGCAAGCAATCCCGCACTCTCTGTCCACATGATTCCTGATGGCTAACTTCGCAGAGGAAATTTTTCAACCACGCTGGGAAGAGAAAAGAATAACTATATTCTCTCGAATCACGCGTTGCTTGTTGGGGACTTTTTTGACCAGTTGCAACATCGTCTTCGCTGTCTTTGCTAGTAGAGACAGGTTGGCCTAAACTATACCAAACTCCTCGGGGGCCTGTGGCATGTCGCCATCGCTCTCATTTCCTCCTGCCGTCGTCATATCACTGGTAGCCGAGCAAGCTCTATTCTGAAGTTAGCTAACTTCATATGTATTTACCAACTTTTTGTACAATACTCAATCATTTATCAGAGTCAGTTCTCCACTTAACACATTTAAGGTCCAATTTCTTAATTTTACGATAACGACCGATGAAACTGTTAATCAGATAAACGTATTTTATGTATAGTCTGTTCGTTGGATCTTCCGTCGTACGTCACAAACTATCGCTTCGAGAAACGACGCAAAAACATTCAGTCTGATAAAGTAAACCAAATGCGTTAGAAAAAGAACGTACTGTAAAATTTTGGTTGTTTTTTGAAGCGATAGTTTTTGACGTACGATGGAAGATCCAACGAACAGACTATAAGCATTTTGAAACTTGATAAGGACATTTTTTTATCGTATCAAGTTATAGTCTCTGCTAGTTTGGAACCAACATAGGTAATAAGCAATAAATTTGCTTATTCTCTTTCCAGCTTCTCGACAAGATTAATGAATCTTCAAATGTGGTAACATTTTCTTATATACCTTTGCAAACGTTAGAGTTAGACACCATTTCCTTTTTTTTTGGTAACTTACAAGACTTTCTAAGCCAATGCCAAGACAATAAATTCCTTCTATAGTTAATTATTTATATGTTGAAAAAACGAAATTTAACAAAATATGAGATTGACAACACATACCATACAAATATGCTCTGTAATTTCATTATTCACTAATTCTTTCAAAATTGAATCTGCTTTTATATCGTCTGGCTTCATGTTTGATAAATAATAAAGTTATTGGAATAGCAGGAAAATATTATAGTATATTCGATCATTATAAGAGAATCTGGCTTTAAGTGGAATGGATTTTACTTAATAAAATACTGACATAATATATGATTTCAAAAATGTTTTTATTTCAATGGATTTATTTTTTTTTAAATAATTCAAAAATTGAAAGGATCTATATTTAGTAGTATGTTTTAAAATATAATTTCATTCAATTGCTAAAATGCAAAAAAGGTTATAAATATATGACCTATGAATAATGACACAATATGTGCGTCAGGTTTATGAATTTTTATCAGTCCATAAGAGCGGCTCTAATGGATTTTGATTTAAAATTCAAATCACCACTATACACCAACTAATTCCAATCGTTTATTTTGAAGCCATATCGAACGATAAAAATAATATTTTCTATCCCTGCGCGTGGAAAACACACAATACAATAAATGATGTTAGGACATTTGTGAGAATGATGAAACAGTGATAAAAATGAGTTGCAATTTAACAGATGGACCTATTGAAGGAAAATAAATGTCCTCATATTTCAGACGTAGCAGGCGGCTGGGTGGCTACAATCACGATTTAAATGGTATGAAATTATCATTTGGCGGTCGCAGGGTATAGCCAGGCTGGTAATTAAGGCAATTAAAGTCACCTAAATAATTCCGCCTTTAGAGGGAAAAAAAATCTGGGGGACATTTATATTTAAATACTTATCTTATAATAATAATGGAAATTTATTATAATTTAAAACAAAATTTTGCTTTTATTTATCATAATAGGCATATATTTAATTCATGATTCAACTCTATTTAATGATAATTGTTGAAGGTTTTTAGATTACCTGATTATCAATAAGCAAATTCTGTCAAAACTTCCATAATTATCATGATAATTTCTACGTGTAATTCATAATATATTTATTTAATTTAGTTTTAATCACGTTATTGGTTCCTACAGTTTATTTTCCCTATACAAATGCACAAAAAAACGAACGAGAACAGAGAGGAGACGATCAATAGTACGCCTCAATTATTCATTTCTCTTTTGCATGATTAATGATACGATTAGATGACTCGCAGCGATATTATTTTATAATTATTTATAAAATGCATAATTAAATTTTATACATAAAATTCTTTATAAATATATAAAATGATGACAACGCGAATTAATTTTATGTTGTTTTATGAAAAGCTTATTAATTAATAAAGTGCCTTTACATTTTTTAGCATTGTGGTTCAACAAGTCATAAATAAAATAAACTTTAATAATATACTGAGTAATTATATTTTTAGACCTAAACATAATGTAACTTAATCATTAGAAATAAAAAAAAATTGATTGACAAAAGTCATTATCATACAGATAGTGGCAATTAGAAATTCTTATTGATTAAAACAGAAGGTGTTAATTAAACTCTTTTATTTTTGCAAGTTTTCCTTCATTTTTGAAATTGAACATTTCAGGATAAATTGTTATGCTCCAAAGAAAACAATAAACTTAAAATAATAATAGCGACTGTAATTTTACTTATATGAGTAATTATTGCAAAAAAACTAAAAATTCTATAGTGAGTTCGTTGCAAACTCTATAAAATTATATTCCGGCTTAGGCATGTGTGCGGATAACGCAATATTCCCATCTTACTTTTTTTCTTCTAGGGGTATAAAGGCCAGCAGGAAATATTGTTGCGCACATATGTCATCCCTTCTTGAACATTTTTTGTGTGTGTCTGTGGGTGTGTGTGCTCTCGTAATCTTATATTTTTGTTGTGATATCAATACCCCCGTATTGAAAACGGGATTTTCTAAGGAAGCATTCTCTAATGGACCCATTTTTTATACACACGGCCTCGACCCCTATATATCGTACACTTTTAACCGGATTTGTGGGATCCTCGTAGATGGCCATCTTTAAATTCTTTATGTATAGTATTATAATAAAAATTACGTGTATTATATTTTAGTAAACTAAAATTTATATTTAAAATGTGTATATATGTTAAAAGTTAATTGTGTATTGATAATAACCAAATTAATTAATTATTCACATTATGAATTTTAATACCAACCGCAAATATTCGAGCAAAAAAGGGAGCAAGTAAGGGCAGACAAGAAAATATTATTAATTAACGTTAGCATCAAAAGTGGCAATTTGAAGAGGAGCGAGCGGTCAAAGTCAAAAGTTCAGTAATTAGTTCCCTTTGTGAGGACCTTATTGAAACATCCATTTGTGGAGGAGCACAGAGTGCTAAATGGAAAATGGAAAAGGGTAGATTAGTGCATGGAAAATAGGAAACTCGATGACGGTGCCGAAAGGGAGACAAACAAAAATAAAACCTGACGGACTAAACGACGGTGTGCTTCCGGTTGCAAGCTAAGCAATTTTTATTCATAAACTTTTTCGCATTAAGCACGGAGGGAAACCGTGGCGTCGCCCCGTCTTTTTTTATTAAATTAAATCAAATTCAGGGGACGTCTTAACGATGATTGAAATCTTTACCTCCCGTTCCTCCTCCCGTTTGATGCCGAATTGTGAATGTTCAAATGGCATCGAGTAAGATTTTAATTAATTAAATTCGGAAAGGTTCTATTAAAACGACACGAGTGCTTCGAGGAGGAATGATATCAATTTCATTGAAATTTGATAAAAATGAAGTCTCCAGTTATATAATCAGCTGCCCTAATGAGAGTATTTACAATTTAACGAACATATTTTTATATTATGAAAGTTTGCCTGCTGGAAGATGAATACGTGGTGAAATATTGGAAGTGCTTGGGTGCAATATCTAAAGGGACAATCTACTAATGCATACTGCATGTAATGCTGCATCGTACAAGCAATTTGCTAAGGATTATTTTTGTTTTGTAATAGGAGTCGATCATTTATAATATTAAGTTTATATTATATAAGGTGACTTACCTTAAGATATTATAATATATATAATATAAAACATATGAAAAACTCCTATTACAAAAAATATAAGCTTCGTTATCAACAAGAATGACTTTTTGATTTTTTTTTTATTTTTCATTGCATCATCAAATACATTTGAGATATTGAAATATTAAGATAACGACAATATCTGAATAATAGCCACCCGCCCACCCTACATATACAATGATAATTAATCTAGAACCGTGCTTGTATAATCAAAAACAACATTTACATAATCTCAGTTTTGATTTTATGAAACAGTTACAGTGGTGAAAATGCCAAAGTATATGTAGGGTGGGTGGGTGTCTACTATCCCACCCTCCAACCTATAAATTCACGAGTGTTTAACGGAAAATCAATTTAATTACAAGTAGTTTTGTATACTGGATTCGAACTTCTAAATTTAATTTTATTAAATAAGAAAACCGTCGATTATGATCTAAACCTAAAGGGTAGGATAGTGGCCACCCACCCATCCTACATATACAATGATATTTAAACTAGAACAGTGCTTATAAAATCAACAAAATTTACATAATCTTAGTTTATGTTTAAGGAAACTGTAACAGTTATTGTGGTGAAAATGCCAATGTATATGTAGGATGAGTGGGTGGCCACTATCCCACCCTCCAACCTATAGATTATTCAGGAGTGTTTAATTGAAAATTAATTTAATCACAAGTAGTTTTATGATAGATTCAACGTGTAAACTTACATAACCTCAGCTTATGTTTCAGGAAACTAAAACAGTTACATTGGTGAAAATGTTAATTTATAGGTAGGGTGGATGGATGGCCACTATCCCACCCTCCAACCTATAGATCATTCACGAGTGTTTAATTGAAAATTAATTTAATCTCAAGTACCTAGTTTTATGATAGATTCAACGTGTAAACTTCTCTTTTTTATTTTTTTTATTTATAAGAAAACCGTAGGGTATTACTTGAAACTGAAGGGTAGGATAGTGGCCACCCACCCACCCTACATATATAATGAGATTTAAGCTACAAGAGTGCTTATAGAATCATTAACAACATTTACATGATCTCAGTTTATGTTTTAGGAAACTAAAACACTCACAGTGGTGAAAATGCCTATACTTATGTAGGGTGGGTGGGTGGCCACTATCCCACCCTTCAATCTATAGATCATTCACGAGTGTTTAATTGAAAATCAATTTAATTAGGAACAGATTTATCGTAAATTCAGCAAATAAACCTTTATATTTTGGTTTGTTATATATATAAGAAAACCGTCGGGTATGATTTAAAACTGGAGGGTGTGATAGTGGCCACCCACCCACCCTACATATACAATGATATTTAAACTAGAACAGTGCTTATAACATCAACAACAACAATTACAAAATCTCAGTTTATGTTTTGGGACACTAAAACACTTACACTGATGAAAATGCTAAAGTATATGTAGGGTGGGTGGGTGGCCACTATCCCACCCTCCAACCTATAGATCAGTTACAAGTGTTTAACTGAAGATTAATTTGATCACAAGCAGTTTTATGATAGATTTAACGTGTAAACCTCCATATTTTATTTTTTATATGTAAGAAAATCGTCAAGTATAATTTAAAACTGGGTAGTGCGATAGTGGACACCCACCCACCCTTTAAGATTTAAGCTAGAACATTTAATTTGTTGATTCAAACCACTAGCAATTTATAGTCATTATTATTAAGTTGATTTGTATGGTTAATAAATAAACACAAACTTGAACAATATTTAAATTTTAATAAAATAAAAGGCAATTATATATATAAACAAAGTTTGAGATGTATTATTATTAATTACATTACTATATTTATACACATTTGAAAATTACTTAAAAGGATCCTAATTATAAAATCCACCCACCGATCTTAAACATATATTTTTTTTCTGATTTCTTCACAAACTCAAGTATTTAGAGTGTGTGAAGATTATTTTTATTAGTGGTTAAAAGTATATCCTTTCTTCAACAGTTTTATTATAAACTATTGAAAATGACTATATAGTTTATAATAAAACTTTTGAAGAAAGGATATACTTTTAACCACAAATATATTTTTTTGCTTCATTCAGTACTTTTATATATTTTTTTATAAATTTGTTTTATTAAATTATTGTTTAAAATAAAACAAATTTTAAAATTTGATTTTTTAATTAATGGTTCTGAGCTAAAATAGTTTGAATATTTGAATATTTGAACATTTTTCAATTGTGTAGATATTAACTCCTTTTCAATAGTTTACACAAGTTTACACAATAACTTAGTCTACTCTTTTTTTCAATCGTCTAAGCTTTAATCTAAAATAGTCTTTACCTTTCTTAAAACTTAGCGTTTTCCTGACCTATTTCAATAGATTAAATATTAACGTAGCGCATTCCTGACCTGTCTTAATAGTGAAAACATTGACTTATCATACTCTATACATTTCCCAAAAGTCCAAGCATTTATTTAGAGTATTATTTACCTTTTCTGATACTGTAAACATTAATTTTGCGTCCTTCTGAAGGGTTTGATGCAAAACTCTTTATTCTTTTGCCGATATTTCTGGAACTATGTTCCTTTCTTCAGGGCGCTATAAGGTATGCAATACACATTGTAATTATATTTACAACAATTCACACTCACAGAAACGAGGTTAGTGAAATGTGGATATTTAGACGTCACGCAAATCATTTTATACTATAACCGACTGATACATTTTAATAATAATAATAATAATAACAATAATTTCTTTATCATCCAACAATCAAAAGACCAATTACAGGACGATATTACATATTAACACAATAAGACTACATTACATTAAATTGAGTGTTAAGTTAAAATTAAAACAAGAAGCAAATTACGCAAATAGAACTTAAAAGTACACTATACTCTAATAATGTGTACAAGTTGCTCAACTTGGGCATGAGTTGAAATATTAAATAAGTCAACATTCTTAAAATGTAAGTTCACATTTCTAAATATTGATAATAATTGACTAGAGGCTTTTTGGCTGGTGTTTGAAGAGGGGATATAGAATAGGTTGTTAATCCTAGAGTTAATTCGTGTGACTTGTAAGGAATACTTGTATAGCAGAGTCGTTAAGTAACTTAAAAATAAACATTATTTGTGAAATAACTCGCCGGGAATGAAGAGATGGAAAGTTAAAGTCCGAGAGAAGAATTAATTTTTTTCCGGATAGGTGCCAAATTTTCGAATTTATAAAATTTTTAGAAATTTTCTTTGTACCTTTTCGAGTATATAAATGCAGTTTTTTTGTTGTGGGAACCAAATTATGGAACCGTATTCAAGTTTGCTTCTAATGAAAGCCCCGTAGAATTTAAGAAGAGCGGCCTGATTACTGCGAAGAAGATAGCCAAAAGTTTTATAGCTGTCGTTGCAAACTTTTCTAATGTGATTACTAAAGTCTAGTTTAGAATTCATTAGTATGCCTAAGTCACAAAATTTGGAAACACGTAACAGAACCTCTCCGTCCATAATATAGTCCACTCTAATGGGGTTAAACTTCTGTAGAACGACAGAACTTTACATTTATAAGTATTTAGCTTTAAACCGTTTTCTTTACTCCATTTACACAACACATCTAGATCATCTTGATGGTTGGAGCAATCACGACTTTCCTTTACCTTGTTGGAGTTTTTCAGGTCGTCAACATACAATTTATATTCGCATTTAAAATGTTTCCCCACATCATTTATGAACATATTAAAAAACAGTGGCCCCAGAACGTATCCTTGAGGAACACAGGTTGAAAAAAAAGTCCCTAGATTTATAGCCACGTAGTCCAACATAGAGCGTGAGGTTAAATAGGACTTAAATAATTCTATTAGATCCAAACTAAGGCCAAAACTGTGCATTTTACGCAGTAGAATATCGTGGGGAATCTGATTAAACACCTTGGCGAAATCTGTATATTTAACATCGGTTTGAATTCTGTGATCCAATGCGTTGGAAACTGTATCTACGCACCAAGCAGATTAGTAATTATGGATCTACCAGAAACAAAGCCATGCTGATTGGATAGGAGTTGATTAGTAAAATGTGAACCTAAATCCTTAAATAACATTAATTCGAAAAGTTTTGTAAAATTATTTATCAAAGAAATGGGCTTATAGTTCCGGATTTGTTTACGATCATCATTTTTAAATGGTGATCGTGGTGGAATAATTTTGGAACGTTTCCAACATGCAGGAAAAGTCTTTGCAGAAATAATTAAATTGAAAATATGTAATAAAGGCATCATAAGCACTGCATAACAATCTTTTAAAGGGATAGCAGGAACGTTATCCGGGCCAGATGTAACGGTAGGCGAAATGTTATGTGATGTCAGCAAGGACGTTAAATTAAAACTAAGACTTGAAGACGTGAAGAGTTCTGTGCCATTTGGGGACTGCTGGATATTTACATAACGTTTCAGATAAAACTTAAAGGGAATGTGAAACTGAACAAATTTTGATTAATGGTTGAGGCGTTAACATCGTGATACATCTTTGAAAATTAAAACAAAAGTTTACTTTGCTTCTTTCGCCCAAAATTTGATGTATGTTTTTTGTAATTTATTTGTTTTGAAATGTATTTTTTAAGAAAGATGTACAAAGAATTAATAAATATAAATATAATATCACACTTTAAAGTGTCTACCCACCCATGTCACCTATTATCCTTTAACTTGGTAAATAATATATTTACTGTTAGCCAATTAATATTTTAACCTTCTTGGCTTTCTCGTTCATTCTCGATTATCAGACATGTTTGCTAGGTTTTTTGAGGTTATCGGATATTAAATGAAAATATCTGGTATGTCTACTGGAGCACTTGTGCTGCTGGAGGATCAGTGGATCTACAAAATTGCAAATTGAGATGTAGTAGGAAGTTTCCTCATTAATTTCAGAAAGACCAAACGTATCGGTTTTCTTGTTGAGAGATTTACAACGTAGCTTCAGCATGCCGACCCAAGTGGTACGTTCCCTTGAAAATTACAAAATAACGCCTGGGAATACAGCGTTAGCATATAACTTAGTGTCACATTTAATGTCAATTTTAAATTTTGTATTGTTATTGTTGTAATTCAATCGTAATTTAAAATACCTTTTCCTTTTCTGCTTCACCAGCTTCGATTAATTATTTGACCATGCTTTTTTAATCACACCTATTTATTTTTGGTGACTATTGTTTCGATCAAAACCTGAGCATCATCAAAAAGTAAATTATCAAAACGAGACACACAAGAAAGAAACGGCCAATTATGGTATACTTATCTTCATATTGAAAAACATTTAATTGAAAACGAACATACATTGAATAGGGTGTTCAAGTAATCTAATTAAAAAAAAATGCATGTGTGAAGCCTCTTTTGATGTATTGGTGAAAGATGTATGGATAACGTACATGGATGGAACGCAGAAGGATGTATGAAAAGTTAGGAGTGTCTGAGAAGATTTTAAATGAATGGTTCAAGAATGGGATAAAAGCGGAGGCATAGATGATAGAAATGTGAAAGGAGATTGAAATGCAGGAATGAATTGGTAGGAGCACATATAATCTGAGTGTATGGAAGGTTGCTAGGATACTTGGCCTCTTCTCAAATGAAGACTAGATTACCCTGGTGCGATCTAGATGTGGAGAGAGGAAGGAAGTTCTGGATGGGGGAAAGGTATAGTAGGTGTGTGCTATGCACGAATGGGATGGATTAATGGAGTCATTAGGGACAAGAGTGTGAAGGGGATTATGAGGTGTAATTGCGGGAAAAGGGAAACCGAATAGATAAGAGAGGAAGGAGCTGGTGTAAAGGTTTTGGGAAACGGATGTACAGAGAAAAGTATAATAGAGTATTTTTATATGTCAAGGTTGTTTTATGTTGAAGTCAATAAAGGTACTTTTTAATTCTCAAAAAATCTCTTGTTTGAGCCGATATAAGTGAGCTTGCATTGTTATTTATACAGAAGGCCATTTGACCATTACAAAATTATTATTCTTTATGCCGGTTTTTCATTTTCGTTTAACTTGAAAAACTAATAATTACAATATTGCTATTATTACTTTCAACTTTTTCCATGGCTACCCATTTTTTATTTATAATAAAATTTAAAATGACTATAACTCACTCATTTTAGAAATAACTATGTCATATATGGTATTGGATTAAAGAGAAAAGAAATATCTTTTAAATGAGGTCATAGCCAACTACGGTTTCCATTAAAAAAAAATTAAGTTTGCGTCATATCTCGGAAAATAATGGTGATAAAAATTTTGTGATTTTCTTTTATTAATTTGCATAAAGTTATCTAAAACTTTGTCTTTTACAGTTTTTTTCTATCTGTTATAATAACCGAGATATATTGATTTGAAAAAATTGACACTTTATTCAAAATATCTAGTTACCCTTGACTTTTTTGAAAACTTTGAAAGTGGAATTTAATTCGTCTCGTAAATCTGCACTCTTTCCCCATTTAACCGTTTCTCTATCTCTTATAGTTTCCGACATCCCCATAGAGAACTTATTTAAGCACTTTCTTGGAAATGTACGTTTTTTTAAATAATCAATTTTCTTAACTAATTGTTGTTATGCTTTTAACTATTTTTTTTAAATTGTTTTTGTTTCTATTTTTTTTAAATTGCTTGTAATATTTATTTTATGTTTTCAATTATCAAAACTTTCAATTTATTTTTGACTAATGATTAAGTTTTGTAAGTATTCAATTTCAATTGATTCGTGTTTCAATTTCAACTCATTCAAGATATACCACGAAGAAAACGCCCAAACCATCAAATATTTAAGTGTTCAATTGTTTAATGTAGAGACATTCAATTGTTTAGCACTTATTTCAATATAAATAGTTTTTGTAAAGTTTTTTGATAATATTTAAGCAATTTTATTCACCAAATTAAAACTGTTTTTTTTTGTTGAAATTTCTAATTTTTATTATTGTCTAAAAAAACTTGGTAATCTATTTTTTTCTAAATCACCTTGTGATATCTTTTTCTATCAATTTTTTTAATATCTAATAACTCCAATTGTTTTGTTTTTTAGAATTTCATTCATTTAAAACACTGTTTTTGGCGTTTCTTAATAATTTGTTTAAATATTTTTTCGTTCTATTATCTTTTTTTTTAAATTTTAGTAGTTGCAATTGTTTCTTTTTCGAAATTCAATTGTTTTAGCGCTTTGATATTTCATTAATTTTATCTGTTCTTTTCTTACTTCATTAAAAACTAACTAAATATTAATTGAATACAATTAACTTAAAATATTCTTGATCATAAGATGTTCTAGCGTACTCTTGACCTACCACAATAAACAGTTCAATGACCAATCGTACTCCTAACCAGCGCAAATAAATTACACGTTGAGGTAGGTCAAGAGTACGCTAGAGTTTAAGCGAGGAAATAGGCGCTAGGTTAACGCATAGTTTATTAGGGTAGGTCAAGAGTACGCTAGATAAATGGAGGGTATAATTTATTGATGCTGGATATAAGTGCATATGTGTTATATTTTATTTTTGCTATTTTCAATATATTTAAATATCTTTTGAAAATCAGATATCTTTTAAAAAATTTTGAGAAATATTTCTTTATTTTTGTTTTGTTAAGAACTGTTTAATTAAGAGTAAAAACTATATTAAAGCTAATTTTAAACTTTTTTTAATTGTTTAATATGAAAATTAGTAAATTATTTCTTTTTTGTATAATTTAGACTATTTTAAAATTGATTTTTTGACGGTTTTCAATAGTCAATAGGTTTTTTCTTTGTAAAATTTAAGTTTTTTTTTTATTTTCCTATTTTTTTAGAAAGTTTACAAATGATTATTTAAAATAAAATTTAATTAGCTTTTTTTAAAAAATATTGTTTATTTATTATTAAAAAAAAATTCCAATCTCTTGTTAATAAATTGGTTTTTGTTTATGTTGTAAAATTTAAACTATTTGCGTTCAATTCTTTTTCTTTTTGCGAAAATCTCATGGTTTTCGAGAAAAATATAGTACCATGATGGGATGTAATAATTTCAGATATTCTCTAGATTATAAAAATTTTAAAGTTAGCAATCGTAAAATTATAAAGATTCTAAAAGTTTTAAATCTTTTGAATATTCTAAATATTCCAAAATTTCTTAACATACAACCAATTTCAAATTTTACTATAAATATTTTTAAAATGTATTTCAATTTAAAGGTGAGTTATAAATAAAGATTTAGAAATTCAACAATTTCAAAAAATAAAGAAATTTTAAGATATACTCTACAAATACTATACATTCTATGGAATTTTTAATCTAAAAATTTTAAAGATACAATGATTATTTAATGGAATGTAAGGATTTGAAAGATTATATAGATTTTGATGATTCTAAAGATTTTAGACATTTTATAACAAACTCTAAAAATTCTATACATTCAAAGAGTTTTAAAGATTCTGAAAATTCTAAAAATTAAAAAGATAAATTGTAAAAATTTAAATATTCAAAAAAAAACTCACACTATATATTTCATAGGTATTTATTAGGCAGTTTTACTTACAATTTATTTATTTTTAAAATTGTTTCATTAAAATCTTGATGGAACCAAATTTTAAGAATTGGGTATAGTAAAACACTTGTTTTGTTCCATATTTTTATTCTCAGTTGCCTGACCTTGAATTTTACCTTTGAAAATGATCGTAACCGATCGAAACACGTGTCAGGCAACTGAGAATAAAAATATGAAACAAAACAAGTGTTTTACTATACCCAATCAGATATCACTAAGATTGCAATCATCTTCCTGTTTAGCCTGCTTGATTAGTTTTGATTTAAACAATATAGTTAATATTCACTATTAAAATATTCAGTATATCAAACGAATTTATGATAATATTTAGTAAACTTGGAACAAAAACACTAATTTTTATTTGAGCTAAATATATATTGTGATAATTATAATGGCCACTTTGTGATCGAAATGTGCATCTAGCTCAAATAAAATTTATTTGCAAAAAAATGTTTTTATTCCAAGTTTACTAATAACTCAAGAACCATTTTCTATATAATATTTAGGTGGTTTGCACCATGAATTTAATTTACTACTTGAATACATGCGGTAATAAGAGGGAGTAAACTAGTATTCGCTCGGAAATACAACACTCGGAGAAAATCTATTTTTCTCATTTGGATTTAATAAATTGAATGCAACGAATGCGGAGAAAAGAGAGGCGACCCCTTACACACTTTATAGGTTTCGGGGGGGGGGCCCAAATGGATTCCTTCCGCTAACACCATAACACCGCAGAGCTTAGTTCCCCGGACCAATCTCTCAACTTCGTCAACTCCAACACGAAAATCCGAGGAACCAAGTATCTAGCGTGTTTTAATTGCGAACTTAAGAAACTGCTCCAGTTTCGAAATTAGTAAAATAAGATACGTAACTTCATTATGAATGTTCAGCAATTTCTGCTAATGTAATTAAGTTGTTCGAGTTACGTCGACCACTTAAAATATTCTGCTTTATAATAATACACGCGTTTTTATTGCATTCATTATTTTTAATCACTTTAACACATATCATTTAATAAAAATAAAAAACATCTAGACTTAACTTGTGTATTATTCTTGTATTATTATAACATATCGTTAGAGTTGAAAGGGTAGCAAATTTTATATTATTATTATTATTGTAACTTACATTATTAAAGTAAAGCAATATATAAGCGTAAGAAAAAAATATACAAATTATTTTGCTTAAAAAAGAAGGGTGGATTATAAATGTTCTTCCTAATAAAACAATTAATTAGCTTTAAAGTATTTAAAAATGTATTCATCGTATCCTTTGTTTTTACAATTATTATTATTTTTATATATTAGAGTATTCTTAAATTGACTTATACAAAATTGATAACCTGTTTGTACCATTTTTAAGTTTACTGCAATTCTGCACTGTTGTGGGGTTGTGGGGTAATACTTGGCCACGCCAAAAATAGAAACGATAAATTTTTGCACATAAAGTTTTGTTGTCGATTTTTATGGCATGCAATCGAATATACACATATACACGTTGTGCAATAGTACACGTCCTATAACGAGAAATAATAATATACACCGGGAAAACTCGATAACACTGTACGAGTAAAAGAACGACTGCAACATCACTAAAAGAGATGAAAGGAAATTAATCCGTTTGAAATGCAACAACGGTAATTTACAATAGAAATAGAACAAATGAATAAACTGTAGAAGTAACTGCAGTTATCTAAAACACAATTGTTTATGTATAATTATTTCTCGTTGCGTTTTTACATTCTTCATATAATTGAAAGAAAAACATTGGTAGAGAGCAAACAGTGCAGTGGGCGATCGCGGATGTTCAATATCGTCCCTTATCAAGGATTAAGTTTCGATTTGATCGTCCGTTGTGTATACGAAATGCAGAGAGGGATTAAGTTGTAATTACTCCGGATAATGTAGTGGTAGGCGTTAATCCATCCCGGGCGCGAAATTCAATTAAAAATATCTTGAATTAACAGGTTACGGGTATACTGAGAAAGAAAATTTGATTAAAACTTGCCGCGAAGAAATTAATTTGATACTTTCATTTCCGAAAATTACTCATGCCTCAGTTCGCCCTGTCTTTACGCATTTGAAACGAGTTTTCCAAAGGTGTTTGAATAAACTTTATCTAATAATTATATCTATAAAAATAGAATAGGTTTAAAAATAATATTTTTAATTAAATAAATTTTTAAAAAAATATGATTTATTCCAATCACTTTTTGAGGTTGAATCTTTAATTCGATTTAATCATGGGAAAAACATTTTTTAATATTTATTAATAAAACCACAACTGTACAAATATTTAATTTTAATCATTCCACCAATAATGGAATTTAGCAATGAAAAATAAAAACGACGAATGAAAATTAATATTTATTGTTTTATCTATTAAAGTACCTTAATTACGATCCAACAATTTGAGAATTCCACACAAACAAGAAGAATTCACCTAAGTGTTTGAGGAGAGAATTGTTGCATTGCAAGTTTGGTAAGGTTTTGGGGAAATACTGCAAATGTATGTTGTTGTAAATGGAGAGTCAATAACGTGAAGCCAATTTGGAAATTAATACGGAATTTTGGGATGTAATTAAATATCCATGAAGCGTGCCCCCCACCCCTCCACGCGATGAACTTCTCATGTTATCGATTTTATAAATGAAATTCATATGGCAACAATAAATTAGGAAAGTTGAGGCTGATGGTTCCGATAGTACAGTACGCCTCGGCTATTTATTAAGGAGTCGTCGAAATTTCCAACTTGCGCGCGTATATTAATTAAACTGATAAATTTCGTTCACGGCGCATCTGCTCACTTCATTAACTACCTTAAACTCGATAAATACTTAAGAAAGTTACCGGTTTTCGATATCGCCGTGATTCCTTTCACGGCAGGGCAATTTAATCATGCAGGAATCTATACCGAAACCGGTAGGTTATATTCACAAGTGGCACAAATGCGAATGGAATTAATGCAATTTGCCATTATTGATAGGTTCAAAGTAATATCTAGATGATTGGATACGGCGATGATAATAAAGGTTAAATTCTCCGGAAAGCTTAAACACAACATCAAATATGCATCATAACAGCTATTAATATTGAGGTTTCTGTGAAGGAATTAATGATTTATATAAAATTCCAAAATTATTAATAGGAAAACTCAAAAGACAAGCAGTTAATAAAAAATTAAATTATGTTTATTATTCGATAGAAAAACATTACTAAAGTATAATCGAATTGGTCTAAATTGACGTCATTTAATATTGTAAATGATGTTATATTATTTATTATTTATAAAATAAACTATTTATATACAGTGTATAATAATTTCTTTGTATTCTAATAATGTTCATTACATTGTGTTTGATATTTGCTTTTTGTTCTATTAGTATTTAATATATTGGTGGAGGCGCCGGGACACTCAAAAAATAAAACTTTTCCCCGATTAAATGATGATTTGATTAGTTGTAAAAATACATGTATTGCTAAAATTGTGATAAAACAAAGATATTGTAAATATATTGTTAATAAGATAACCATGATAAACTTCCTTCTTTTATTATATGAAAAGAAAAATAGTTGACACATTTTGAAACTTTCTATGTACACCTAAGTGAAAAATTGTGCAATTATTAAAAATAGTAGGCATTAAAAAACAAGTAAAAATTATTTCCTTAAAAGAAATTCCTTGAAAATTAGGATTTGATAAAGCATAATTGGAGAAAACTGTTTTTTTCTTAGAGTTAAATACTTATAAGTAAATCTCCATTTCCCTCTCTCCAACTGCACCATTCATATATTGCAAATAATTTTTGATGCATTTTACCTTACTAGGAAGATGATTTATTATTTTTAAACATGAATAATAAGCACCCTTTTCAAATTTATTTAATCTATGGATTGGATAGTTGTAGCAAGAAGAGATTGTATTCTTGAGTGTTGTGATGTTGCTGCACATTTTTCAAAATTTACTTTTATTTTTAAACCAAAATTTGGCACATTCCTGGACATATATACCAATTAAAGTTAAACGATGGTTTAATTTGAATACACCTCTACATGAATCTCATGAGCTGATTTTATGGCCCTCTTTTGTATAATAAATGGAAAGTCCCCAAAATATAAATCCGTATGTGAGAAGAGAACAAAAGTTGGATACATAAACCAAATCCATGGCATTGCTCTCTACCGTTTTAGATATTACTCTTAGAACATAACATACTTTGCTAAGTTTGTTGCATAAATATTGTTAAATAAGTGTTCTTTGTAATTTAGTATTTTATCAATGAAAATTCCAAGGAATTTTGTATTACTAGTGAAATACCATTCATATCAAAATTTGATATAGAAGGGGTTTGCAAAAATTTGTTAGTTTTAAATAAAATTGTTTCAGTTTTGCCTTCATTAAGGAATAATTTATTGCTTTGACCTTATCCATATCCAAAGTTGTACCTGCAGTTTTTAGTAATTTAGGTAAGTTAAGGCCTTTTCAAACTGAAGAATGTAGATTACTTGTTGGCGTACAACAATGGACAACATGGCTGCCGTCAATTTGGTTCTCTGGTCAATTGTAATCTGTTATCATCATCTATTTGTGCCATGTTACGGTTTTTAATTAACTGTTCGCTTTTAATACGTCTCCACATTCCAGGTGTGCAATTTTCTAAAATTCACGAATTAGCCCTGATGAAGGCGAAAATAAACTGCCGAAATATTGGCAGTAATTTAGAAGAGTTTTCTTAAGCAGGGACCACCAATTAATCCACCTCCTTATTTTACGAGCATAAATAAATGATAAATAATCAAAATATTTGTAGAAAGAAATCGAAGAAATTCTTGAATAAATTTCATCAGGGTTTGACTGGAAGAGTATTCTAAAGAATGAAGTTCGCCTGTGATTCCTGTGCTTTAAATTTAGTGTTTTTTATGTATGTGTCTATTAATGAATTTTGATAGGAGGCAATCCATAGCTTCATAATAAATAATTAAATAAACACTAAAGGAAAATAATCAGAATGGTGTCCAAGGAAAAAAAAAGAGCAACATTAACAATCGAATATAAAAAAATAAGAGAAAAAGAAACAGCAAAACAATATAAGTAAAAATTAAAGAACAAACTAGAAGCAACGAGAGCGAAGAAGTTGAGGAAATGTGGAATTACCTAAAAAGAAGCATGTTAGAGGCAGTGTAAGAGACTTGTGGAATACAAAAAAAATAACAAAAAGCAACAGAGCACCAAGGGAATAATTAATAATGAAGCATCCATGGCAAACATAAAGCAATAACAACTATGAAGTATATAAAGAAAAGAGGGTAATAGTACAAGAATAGGTCGCAGCAGCAAGGAAAAAGGAATGGAAAAAGTTCGGAGAAACAATGGAAAAAAACGCAAGAGAAAATCAAAAGTTTTTATATAAATTGCTGTTAGGGCGTAGAGAAGAGAAAGGACAAGAAGTAAGTTGCATACAAGACAAACAAGATAAAATATTAAAAAGACAAAGGAGAAATAATAGAACGATGGAAAGAATATTTTCAAGATTTATTACCTACAAATAATAATGACAACGGCCAGGAGACAGAGACAAGGATAACACGAAAAAAGAAACGGAAAAGATTAAAGAGATGGAATTGCTCCAAAAACAATGGGAACCAGGACGAAATCAAATCGCAAAAATGGTGAAGTTGAAGGGAAAGAGAAAAGTTACTAAAGGTTCTGAACAAAGCATGAGAGACCTATAAAATACCAAAAGACTGGAAAATATCATTAATCGTAACTATTTACAAAAATTGAGATGGAACGAATTACTTTAATTGCAAAGGTATAAAAAGATAATTATCAAGAGAATAACAACATTAATAGATGAAACACAAAACGGTTTTAGAAAAGGAACATCTAAATAGGATAACATATTCACAATAAAACAAATAACAGAGAAAAGGATTAAAAGAAGTGAAAATAAAAAATATCTAGGATTCATAGACCTAAAAAAAGCGTTTAACATGATACCGAGAAGAGACTATATGGACAATAATCAAAGAGACGGGAATAGAAGTCAATTTGATTAACAAAAAGAAAATTACTAAAAATACAATAATGAATAATAGGTAATTAAATTATAAACACTTGGTTTGTTTCACTGAATTTTATGTATTGACTCGACTAGTTTCGCTTGTTACAGCATTTCAAGAGTTTTTAAGATTTCAAGAGGTAAATGAGAAAATCATTCAAGAAACGATAATGAATATATTTATATGTTAAAACAATATACATACCGGTTATGGCATATTGAAGTGAGTCGTGGAATCTAATGAATAGAGACAAAAGTAGGCTACAGGCAGTAAAAAAGTAATATCTGAGAAGAGTGAAGCAAGTAAAGAGAAGAGACAGAATAACGAATACAGGAAAGAATTGAAAATAAAACCAATAGATAAGTTTATTTAAAAGAAACAACTTAGCTGGTAGTAAAAAGGACGAATAGCACCAACCAAATAAAACAGATATGGGAAGCAAGAACGGAAAGAAGGAGAGAAAAGGGAATACCAAGACAATGGGACAACACAATATACAGGGCGACTGACGAAAAACCTTTGGTGCTGTATCTCCCTTTTGAATAAATAAAATATCAAATGAAATAATTTATAAAATACTTCAATATGAACTGAACTGGTATTTTTTCTTGCATCCAGTTTTTGACAAATGACAATCTACTCTTTTTTAAATTGAGCTGTATATATAGTTTTTATTCATTCTCCGCAAGGAAATATAAAATTGTAAACATTTTTATCCATATATCAAACAAAAGTCGAGAAATTGAGGAAATTATGGTTTTTTTTTTTAAGTACCCATAGTCAAAAATATACAAAGTCTGAATGTCAAAATTGACAATGTCAGTCATTGATACAATACTGCAATGATTTTTAATAACTTCTCCATTAAAATGAATAAAGAAGTCTATTTTACTATGTGTTATAGAGAATTTTCCTTCGAATACATAAATCTAAAAAACAACAAAAATCTTGAATTTTGGAAGCGTTCACTTCGTTGTACATTTTTAATTAATAATAGAAAAACGTGGCTGAAAGACCACCGGTGGATAGCCATGAAACGGAAGAAGACAACTATATCAGAATTTATTTTATTTTATGTATACATTACATGTATTATAATTTATTTTCTTCTGCGAATAAAGATGTTTAGTAGTAGTAGAAAAACGTTCAACTTAATTCTAACAACAAAAATATATTTAATTGGAAAAGAACCAAAAATAATTAAAAATTATATAGGTTATATGCGGTGTGGTACCGTCCTGATGAGTCACAATTGCGTACAGCCCTGCTATGGGCAATTAATCCAGAAAATTACTTATTTCGTTTGATACCAGATCATAATATCTATCTTCAGTAAAAAAAGGGACCCACTAGTTTGTCTACTAAATACCACACTACACGTTAACACTAAATCATCTTTGGAAAATATTTTCCTCAGCAACATGATCATTTTCTGGCTCCAATAGCGATGGATGTTTCTTTTAAATAAAATATTTTTGCCAGTGCATTTATCTTTCCAAAGAACGCGATAATAAAAAACTCTCTTATTAATATTAATTTATTAATAAAGTAAGTAAAAAATTGATTCCACCGTTGAGGGTCATTGTCATAAAGAGCGTTAACCTTATGTGGTATGTATAGAAAAAACTTATGTTTCTTGAGAATATGGTGAACTGTTTGCTGAGAAACTTCCAGATTAAGAGCATTGACCTTGAAGTAAAACATTTAATTCTAAATCTTCATATTGTATTACACGGCACATCGAATTACTCTATCAAGAAAACGATTTTGGGTAGAGGCACAAAATTACTGTGCCACTACTAC